>CM077157.1:111931973-112680727 GCA_039583875.1 Platanthera guangdongensis | reverse complement strand
TGGTAGTTCCTCGTTTCCCCTCAAACATAAAAGGCAACATGACCCCCTATAAATGCACCATACGCGTCTTTCCCTCAACCGTGCCAGTCTCACGTGTCTACCCTCTAGAAACGCTTTCTTTCAGTTTCCCAGCGTAGACTTCCAATGGAGGTACGCGCGTTTTCTCTCCAGTGTCGTGGTTTGTGGCGGCCTCCGGCAGCGTGACGGCAACCGGATCTACCCAACCTACCATCGCTTAACAGAATTATACAAATTAGTGTCCAGGGATTTCTCCCGAATAAAACTTGGTTCGCCATGCTCAACAACAGAGTTGGCTGGCAGTAGTAGAACGGTAGCCGTGGCTTTGTACAATTGATCCTTCGTGGACCAGTAACTCTGTTTCTCATCGACTTCCTGAGGGAGTCCTTTCTTGGCGTTCATCCAGATGTGCTTCCAATGCGAGGATAACTGAATCCAGCTTGATATCTGTGACACTCAGAGAATTGTTATTTGGATGGGAGAAGAATGTATGGATGTGTTATCGAGGGTGGACTCTTCGTTTGGCCAAGTGACACGGCCTTTGGAAAAGTCGAGGGATGAGCCACTGGCTGTTAGGAATGGGACTCCTATTATAGGAAAGGAGTTAGTGTGTGGTCCCAAAACCTGGAAGTCAGTGGTGATACTTGTGCCGTTAACCTCGATTTCAACGTCCCGAACACGCCCTCAGTGTCAACCAAATTGCCATTAGCTAAGATAAGCTATTTCCGATTTTCAATGTCAACTTGTAAGTGCATCTTCACAACATCTTGCAAAGTGAGTATGTTGCTGGACGCCCCGGAATCGCATAATGCTGGAGTTCGATATTATTGATTTTACAATTAATGACAAGTTCGTTGTTCGGTTTCCGAAGTGTCCTCCCCAAGGAGCTTTCCATGTTCATGGGGGTTCTTTTCGGTGTTGCTCGGTAAGGTGCCTTGGGTGCGCTCGGAAACCACTTGAGCCAATTGGCCCAATTGTGCCTCCAGTTTGCGCATCGAGGCGGCCTGATTTGTCATATTGGTTTGGGAAATCTCAACGAACTTCTCGAACATCTCTTCCAAAGAATTTTTCTTAACGACGGGGGGCCTTGGGAATAATTCGGTTGAGGCGGCCGCGTTTGGCTGCCGGAAGCATACACATCGTTTTGATGCTGCCCCGGTTGCCATCTTTGGCCAGATGCGTTAGGATTCCAAGAAAACGTTGGGGTGATTTCTCACCCTCGGGTTGTAAGTATTCCCATAAGGCACTCCCCTGTTTTGATTGGCAACAAAATTAACTGACTCATTCAGAAACAAAGATTCGTTTGGTACCTCAACTCCTAAGCATTCGAAGCTGTGATGATCGGTGCTTCCGCACCGTTGACATGAGATTGCCATCACTGGGCGGCAGGAGTAGGCTTGGGGATATCCAAGGCAAACACTCCACTGGTTCTTCGTGGGATGTTTCTTCCAGCGGTACAGTAAGCACCGTGGGTGGCGGTGTCTTGTAAGACTTTCAGATCATCATCTGGAGCAAGATTCATGATGGTTCCTCTGGAGGCAGCATCGATCATGGCTCGATGGTGGGGATCAATAACGAAGTAGAAACTTTCGACGAGGTTCCACGTTTGGAATCCATGATTAGGGCACTTCCTCAACAGCTCGTTAAAACGCTCCCAAACTTCGGCTAAAACTTTCTTGATCGGCTTGCCGGAAGTTGGCTATTGCCGCCTCATGCTCACGATCTGATCCACCGGATGGAACTTAGCTAGGAATTTTGTGGTCAAAGCCTCCCAGGTGGGGGCTGTTCCAGGTGGGAGGGAGTGAAGCCATGTCTTGGCTTTGTCCCTTAATGAAAAAGGGAAGAGGAGGAGCTTGACTGTTCCGTCTGGGATTCCAGCGTAGCGGAACGTGGCGCAGATTTCAGAGAATTCTGTAAGGTGAAGATGGGCGTCTTCAGTGGCCATTCCGGAGAACTGAACGTTGTTCCGAATGATATTCAGAATAGCTGGTTTAATCTCGAACTGTGGATTGGTGATAGCAGGTCCGAAACCGGGGTATATGCTCCCGATAGTAGGTGTAGTATAATCCCTCATGGTGCGGACCTGGGGAGGATTCACTTCATTTTTGTCGTCATTTCTGTCGACATGAGTTATCCCTCCAACTCGGTTTCCTGCATTAATATCCAGCCGGTCTCCCATTGGGGCAAAAATGATGGCTGCGGCGCGTCTTCATGCTATTAGAGTACGTTCGATCTCTGGGTCATAGGCGACAAAATCTCTTGTAGCTCGGTCTTGCATTCACTGTGGCAAACACTACACACTAGAAGGAAACAGCAGTCAAAACAAAATAATACTAACTCTTATAACAATATTTGAAGTCATCCGAAGTCGCTCTACAGTTGCATTCCCGGCAACGGCACCAAAAACTTGATGCGTGTAAATCGGCAAGCGCACCGGTCGCACAAGTAATAAAGTTTTGGGAATAAATCCCCGAGTGTCGGTCTCTTGAGGAATGCAATTAGCGTAGAACGGCAACAGTACATAGAATATCGTTATGAGAGTTATAAATAGAAAAAAGAGGAAATAGAGGACTAGGGAGATTGTGGATGTTGATCTACGGAACTAGTAAAAGCTATGCGGGTCGACGGCACTGCTTCGCAAGGTGGAGTGGGTTTGTCGGCCGCGATGCCGAACTTCAGTTGGGCGAGTGGAAGGGAAGATAATGGATTGCAGTGTTCTTGTGTGGAGTGCAATCGGACAAGACACGGGAATGAAGTGGATGTGGGGTGAGCGAGGCACATTCACAGACAATACTCACAAGCATAAGAAGATACTAACATTCCATTAGTTATAAAATATACTTGATGTTCATGGATGGAAGTATTCATTACACTGCTCAAAACATTCCATACTACAGAGGAAGGGGAAGAGGAGTAAACCAAAAGAGAGTGAAGATCCACCGCGGGTCGTGGCCGGAGTAGCGAGTTGTCAATCCGCTTCCGGGATCAGTCCAAGGAGGCTTCCGGTACCAACGAGCTGTCACCTCGAAGGCCTTTAAGTCCGTTCTCTAGTTTATCTACTTCACCAACTCCGCAAGAAAGCTTGGAGTTCAAGTCATCAATGGCTGAGGGCTTCGCCGGAGAGTTGAAAAGCTTCGAAGTAGTTGGCAATGGCCTCCCGACGAAGGTGGAGGTGATGGAGCAGCTGGAGAAGTGAAATGGCGATTCCCGCGCACTCTCCGATCGCAGCAAATGACAGGCGTTGACCTAAATCGCGGAGCAGGGCCTTAAATACAGAGGTAGCAGAAGCAGTGCGTACGATCAGTGGCGCACGACCAGTGGTCGTGCGCACTGTAGGTCGATGAACGTGCGACTTTTCCAAATAGACCTGCAACCTGGACAAGAAGCATCAGCATATATGCGCACGAGCAGTGGCGCACGACCAGTGGTCGTGCGCACTACGGACAGTGCTCGTGCGATTACCGAGATAGGATTAGGAAAAAGGGAATGTAATGCGCACGATCGGTGGCGCATGACCAGTGGTCGTGCGCAAAAATCCAGTGGTCGTGCGCAGTATTCCTACAACGTCGGTGTCTCCCGAGCGGTTCTGGAGCACGCACACGACCACTCTACCAGCAGAAGGGGCAGATAGGCCACCAGAACGTGCACACCACATCCCCGAGATAGGGCTAAAGAATAACAACAATATAGAAACACAGAAAGCACACAGAAACGGGCCGACAGTGCACTTAATCGTGAAATAGGTACATAAGCACCATAAGCAATAAAGTCTCTCAAGTGCAGTGCTAAGATGATAAAACTAGCCCAGTTGAGTCCAAAAATAAGTGTAAAATGTGGACTCATCAGTGTCCACAGTATCCGCCAAGTTCGTTGTTGACCAGACAGACTGTTGCTATCTGCCTTTGGTCGGACTTATGGCGGATTGAGGCTTGAGTCTTGTGGACTGCCTCGGGTTTGTGCGGACAGCCATTGAAGGGGGTTGCTGTCCTGTAGTGGTCGGAGGCTTTGCGGGCTGATGCCTTGTCCGCATAGCTTAGGCGGATTAATGAGGTTTCTCCAATGTTGCCTTGCTCCTGGCGGTTTTCCTTGGTATCCTGCTATGTCCTTGCGGACTCGGCGGACGGTGTTTTGCTATCGCGCGGGCTAGGGCGGTGTCGCTATCTCTAGGGTGGTGACCACACTCCTCACCTCGTCTATAAATAGGACCCCTGACACATCTACAGTAACTGAGTGAACAGTAAGTTGGGTTCGGCATGGTGCTGCGGTCTCAGTTTTTCTGTCCGCGTGGATTGATTCAGGGCTGACGATTTGCTGTGTACAGGTCGTGCGGGTAGCTTCAAGGAGCCAAGAGTTTGGCTGTGCTTCGGTCAAGTACTTGGAAGTTGTGCTGTCTCTGCGGATTCAGCAGGAGGTCGCTCTGTGGCTTGTCAGCTCCGTTTCATCTTTGACAGCTTCAATAACCTGTCCGTCGGGCTTCATGGAGGGTAGTGGGTTGTTACTCAGTTCATCACCAGGAGGGTTTGAATAACGGGTATGTTCGCGCGGCCATCACCGGATTCGGCGGACTCCGTGGCTTTTCGGCAAATTGTGGTTTAAGTTCGGGCGATCTCAGCGGACTCGGCGACCTCGGCGGTCTCGGTGGATTCGGTGCTGTCCGCCCAGCTTGGTTTTTGGTGCTTTCTATTTACAGCTGTTTATACTAGCGAAATCATGTCTCGCTACGTATACCTCATCGTGTAAAGAAGTGAATGTATAAAAGATCTGCTTGTGCTTCCATTGTTTGTTGTAATTAGCCTTGTTCCTTGGTTGTCCGCTAGTTCAACGTGAGAACTGGGTAGTGCCGAAGATATTAATTTGGCGTTTGGGCTACCTTGCTGACCACACTGAGAAAATTTAACATGTTATCAGAGGGAGGTTCAGTTGCTTGAGCGGTGATCAACCAGTGTTGTGCTCTGTGTTTGAGTGGTGATCACCCTGTGTTGGTGCTCTGTGCTTCTGAAGGCTTTTTTCAAGCAGGTGTTGCAATGGAAGGGAGCTTTGCAAGGGGTCTTGGCATTGACTCTTAATGCCGACTAACTTCAAGAAGTGGAAGTCGTGCATGAAGAGTTATCTTCTTGGCGAGGAGCTGTAGGAAGTCGTCGGTGGTGACGACAGATAGGAAGTGACTGCTGTATTCGGTACTGCTGAGCAGGTTAGGCTCTGGAGGAAAACAAATGCTAAGGCGGAGTTTATCCTCAAGAGGTTGTGTATCCGGAACTGTTTGATCACATCGTTGGATGTGAGTAGGCTGCTGATATTTGGACAACCATTGATGAGTTGTTCAATAGGAAGAATGTGTCGCGGCTTTAGTTTCTGGAGAATAAGTTGGCCAGGGCAACTAGGGAGACCTTTCCATCTCGAGGTACTTCTTAAAGATGAAGAGCTTGTGTGCTGAGCTGTCGGCACTGGATCCTAATGAGCCTATCTCTGAGGCTAAGATGAAAAGGCACACCACGACTTGCGGAAGAAGTATGTGGCCTTTGTGACATCTGTTCAAGGGTGGGCTACTCAGCCGTCTTTGCTGGAGCAGGAGAATCTTCTTGCATCGCAGGAGAGCTTGGCAAGGCAGATGGCTGGAGTGAATCTTAATCAGGAAGGCAGCGAAGCTCTCTTCTCAGGCAAGAAGAAAGGATGGGAAGGGAAGAAGAAGAGGGTGCAGGCCGCTGGTGAGAAGGAGACTTCAACTTCATATTAGCTGGAGAGTAGCAATACTCCTAAGGACTGGAAGAAGAACTTGAAGTGCTACCGGTGTCATCAGCGAGGGCACTTCAAGCGGGACTGCAAGGTCAAACTACAGCCTGGGCATGCTGCGGGAAAGGCGGAAGCTTGCTCTAGAAGTGAAGAAGCAGAAGAATGGGGCGGAGCTTTCATGACGGGCACTTGTGTCTGTGCCTTGTGTAACATCCCACTTCCAACTAGACCCTAAGAGTGGTTTTGGCCATGACTAGGTCATGACAAAACCCTAGGAAGCCAGAAATGGGCCAAGAGATAGGGGACAGAAAGGTGGGAGATCATCATGGTCTGCAAATAGTAGAACTCTGAGCATGGTTCAGGATGACCATGGACCACACCCTAACCCCAAGACCCTACCACAACACCCCTAATACCTTGGGAGGCCCATTAGAGCCAAAAGGACCCATTAGGGTCAGCCCAAGAGGCTCAGTTGACCAAGGTCAACCCTAGCCCTAAATGGGTCAAACTAGCCTACTTAGGGTCAATTGACCTACTCTTAGCTTAGAGGACCCCACCTATGCCCTCCTAACCCTAAACTGAGGTCAATGGGTCACTAAGGACACATTGGGGTCAGCCCTAGGGGCCAGGTTGACCCAAGTCAACTCAAGCCCCTAATCTGGTCAAAGTGCCCTTACTAAGGGTATGTGACCTCCAGAGGGCAGGGTAACCCTACATAACACTACCTAGACCCTAGGGAAAGCCAATGGGTCACCCAGGACCCATAGGGGTCAACCCAATTGGTCATGTTGACCCAAGTCAACTTTAGCACTAGATGGTCAAAGTGCCCTTGCCAAGGGACATAAGACCACCAAGAGGCCCAACCAACCCTATTCAAGTAACCCTAGACCTTAGGGAAAGCCAATGGGCCACTAAAAACCCAATGGGGTCAACCCAGATGGTCAAATTGGCCCAGGTCAACCCTCATTTAGGTCAAGTCAAACCTAACCCAAAAAGGGCTAACCCAAGCTCAAGCCACTTCTCCATAGGCTAACCCCACCCCCATGACCATCATAATCAAGTGGGCTGCATTTCGCTTGTGAGGTTGACTAGTCAACCAGAGGTGACTAGGAGAGAGAAAGGAGCTCCCCTCCATGATAATGGAGGAGAGAGAAATTGAGGAAGAGGAAGGGGAAGTGGAAGGCCGGCCAAGGGAGGCTAACAGCCACCATTTATGGCTGCAATCAACTCCTCTAGGGGAGAGGAGTTGATTCCAGCCGTTTCCCGGCCACCAAGGGATGGGTTCAGCCCCCCTCCACTCTACCCGAGCCACACCTTTAATGGTGTTAATGGCCATTGAAGAACCAGCCTCCCCTCTCCCCATTTGCCATTTAAACACCATCAGGGGGCCAAGGGGATCATTTTAGAGCATTTACCTGGAGGAGACGAGCCATCCCACTGTGCGGTTGCAGAAGCCGAGCGCTGCCGCCGTCGTCAATGGCATCCCGCCGCTCCTCTCGCATCCAGGCCGCCAGGAAGGTCCTCCTCCTCTCCTTAACTCGCGGGTAGATCATAGGACTCTTTAGGTTTAAGATTCGGGCTCAATTGAGCCCGATCAAATCCAGGATTCCTCATGGTTTCGGCAAGAAATCTTCTTGCTATAACTGCCGGAAAACGCCTCTCCGGCGGCAGAGCCGCCACCTGGCGATAGCCACCACCTCAACGGAGGTGTTGGTGGCGGTGGCCGGCCGGGGAAGGGGCTGGATCGCCGGCGACCGAGCTTGGAAGTGGCTCCAGGCGGGTTGAATCCTGGCCGTCGGCTCAAGGAAGGAGATGAAGGGATCCCGTCCCTTTTTGCTTCAAGATTCGTGCGGGCCTGAGATTAAACTATAGGAAATGTTTTATAATAATGAAATTTTTGTCACAGTTTTTGATATTATTGGTTTTAAACTTTAAAAATACATAGGCTCATCTGGTGGAAAATCCTTCAACATGAAAGTTGTAGTCCCTTGTGTCTACTTTATTTTAAAATTGGTTTGAGCCCATTTGGGTGTAAGGTCTGACCAGGGTACCCATTTTGGTGGGACATACCCTTAGGGCTAGGCAGTCATTAAATTGAGTGCCCACTCTTCATCCCTAGCCCAAATTAGTTGAAACTTTGGCAGAGAGTCTACCCTAGCTATACCCAGAGCCTGTCCAAAAATGGGAATTTTTGGAGAAAATATTTCTATAGTTTTTGTAAAAATTTAATAATTATTAAATAAATTAATTAGGTGCCCTAAACACCTCCAAACCATCCCAAATTTTGGTGAGTGGTCCCTGGGTTCACTTTAGGTACCTGTATAGAGTTTCACCTAATTTGGATATGTTTTGAATAGGTTTTGACCCAACCATAACTATACCTTATTAAGGGCATTTTGGTCAAAAGTGCACTTTTAATTTTGAGTGACCAAATCAACTCAACAGAGGCTGAAATTTGTGCCACTGACTTGTTATGGCACTTATCACCTCCTCATGGAATATGGGGTGGTGAGGAATAGATTTGCCCTAAGTTCCTAGGTCAAACCCTAAGGAGGGACCTTTTGGCCTTGTGAAGGGCATGAGTCCTAAACACCTTGGATAAACACCAAATTTTGCAAGGAGGTTCCTAGGATATATAAAACCCTCTGTTAAAAATATTAGCAAATTGTGAAAATGGTAGGGTCCCAAAACCCTAACCCTAGCTTAGGACCTAAAACTTGTAGTGTAGGTTTAGGTTAGCTAAACATCTTGAAACTTAACCAAATTTGGGTAGTGAGGGGATTAGGGTATTTTGAGCCTCTGATAATTTACTTGAGGAATTTTGATCAATATTTGTAGCACTTCATTTGTAATCAATAGAATTGCCCTAATTAATAATTTGGCTATTGTGGTCTCACTGCCCATAGAAAGGGTATGAAACATGGGCAGAGTTAGCTTTAGGCTATAATAATCTTGTATGAATTTTGTTAGAATTTTTGGATATCTATTTAGGGCATTTACTTCACAAGTGCTTCATTTTGATTACATACTAAATAATTCTTGCAAGAGCCATTAATTATTGAAAAATCATGAAACTTGCTGCATAGTGTTTCTAGCTCAATAATATCATGTGGGAATTTGTGTGGAATTATTTGATGGTTAATTAGTATACTTTGTTCATTAATCCATAAATTTGAAAGTTCATGAAAAAAACAAATATAGACTTATTTTTAAATGATAAATTATGAAACTTTTTCTAGGGTATTTGTAGGCCATCACAATCATCCCTAAAGTTTCCCTGAAGTTTTGGAGTCATTATTACTATAAAATCTTTTAAAATGACTTTTTATGAGATATCTTTGGAATTACATTTAAAGGCCTAAACCTTGCTGAAAAATTTGAAGACTTAGGCCTTAGAGTTGATTAGGCATTTTTAATTACCTTAAATTTATTGGATCATTATCTTGTCTGAAATCACTACTTCATGTTCAAACTTGGGCCTTTTGGATACTAGAATAAATAAATAAATTATCAGACAAATTAGGAAAATTATGGATTTCTGGATTTATGCTTCAAATATCATTTTAGCCCTCTAGTAATTATCATAGTGGTACTGGATGAGTATTTCATGTACTTCCCTTTTTACGGGTCGGGTAGCTTAAGTGGTCTGCATATAGCAAAACTGCAGGATTTTCACTTGGAGGTGAATTAGGGCACGTATGATGGGTCTTGATGGTTTGCTGGAAGGATAAGTGGAATGGGCTGCATCTATGGAAGATGAGTGAGTAGAGTGTGGTTTTTGCCTAGGGTTTAAAGGCGTTCGGGTCCGACGAAAGATCGTCCTACCCAAGGAGAGTTGGAGTCAAATCACCCTAGGATTAGCATATCGGAACATGAGAAAGAAATGGGTAAAGGAATCAACCAATAACAAAATAAGTACCTTGCGAAAGGGAACGCTGGGCGTAATCCCAACATAGTTCCTAGTGCCCCTTGAGAGCCCTTCACAGGGAATACCGGGGGCAGTCCTGGGTTAACGTAAACTGTTTAACAAGCTGAAAAGAGTAACTTAGTAATTAGGGTTGCACATTTCACCGACACTGATTGCACGGGATGTTAGCTGGGAGCTTCGGCTCGGATGGTTAAAAGGCGGACTTTGGGTCCGGGGACCTTCGGCTCGATTGTTTGAGACGGACGTGTTGGTCCGGGGAGCTTCGGCTCAGTTCTTGATTACGCTTAATTTGCATGTGCATAAAAGGAAAGGAAATTAAGGTGGTAGGTCTTCGGTATCGGAGGGTCGATGCACCGACGCCAATACGTTGACTCGGCAAGTGTGGTTAGCACTTCGCCAACAAAGTCCGGTGCGCCAGCCGGCAAGAGTACGCAGGAGTCCGCTTCGTGCACCAAGCGTTGAGGCGTACGATAGGTCTGACCGGTAGTGCTTTACTGGTTTAGAGGTGGGCGAGGCCCAACCCACCGCTTCCGTCTGCCACTACGGAGGTATCCTGGGAGGTTACGGCTCCAGAAAGGGGGAACTAAAGGTCTGTGTGCACAGAGTCGGGTGTGTGTGTTGCACTTGCTTGATCCATCATACCCACTTGCATGTCATATCATAATCGTTACCTTTAACCTTGACACCTAAAGTATAAGTGGAATGGGACGCTTATGCTTTAGGACCTGCAAAACGACCCCTTAGTCTATAAGCTTGTGTGGGCAAGTTTATAAATTAAGGTTAATATTGATATATATAGTTACTGCAGTTTGATTACCGACACCTCCAACGTATAAATTGGTATAGGACTTTTTATACGATGGGAGCCTTGCAGTAGACCCCTTGGCTTATGTGTTTTCACATAAGTGAAGGTTACTTTTCATATTTCAGCTTATGACTATACATGATATAGAATTGCTAGTATAGGTCCGCTGTCACCTGCTTTTGATTTTTCTCCACCTTCAAGTCCTCCCCTTTCTTCCTCTCCGCTCGGTGCCTAGGAGCCGTGGGGGAAGGGGCGGGGGATGATAGGACTTAGTCTTTTAGACTAACAGTTTTCGAACCGCATCATTTAGGGGATCGTGGAGACCAGCATGGAGGAGCAGCCCCAGAGACCGGTGCGCTTGGAGGTGGGGCAGTCTAGCTCCGGAGTTCACACAGCCGGGACCGTGAGTCTCGACCTTGAGTAGTCTTTCTGCTTCCGCATGAGTGACCCTTTTTGTAGTGAGGATTTGATGTATCGGGCATAAGCCCGTTTTTGCTACTCTGATGTTTTATTTTGTGGACACTCCTTCGTGGAGTTATATTTATTATGACATGTGATTTTCTGTGGACTGCAATTTGCATTTACTTCTTTATGCTACTTTTCTGTGATCGAGATGGCCGACAGAATCGGCGCTTTGTGGTGATGACCCTTCAGGGCGTGAAGGAGTCACCGCAAAACGGCGGTTCTGGGCCTAAGACCCCGGCGTCTGAAGAGAAAAAAAAGGGGGTCTTACAAGTGGTATCAGAGCAGACCTCGATCGAAAAGTAATAGTCCACAACCCTAGGCCACTCCCGCGCGAGTTTAGTTTGGGGACAAACTAAGCAGCGGAAGCAGTGGTGTGCCCATATGGGGGATCACATGTAAATTGTCCACTTTTATTAGGTATTGAGTCGATTACGTACTAATGTAGTTCGTTTTGCAGCCCCCAGCTCAGCCCACCCCATAAGGTGGAGCTCAGTAGACTCCAGACATTGCACCACCTCCCATGGTACCCACACCTTTCCTTCAGTCGGACATGGGGCAAACCCTTACAGTTATCCTTGAGGCCTTCCGGGCTCAGCAGGCTCCAGCCCAGCAGCCAAACCCAGGGGCCAACTGGATGAGCACCTTCCGAGGACTCTCTCCCCCATCATACTTGGGAACAGAGTCGGCAGTGCGGACAGAGGAGTGGCTGGATGTTATGTACGAGATGTTGACTGGGATACGATGCCCTTGGGAGGAGAGGGTGGCCCTGGTGGTATCTTGCTTGGAGTCCCATGCTAAGAGGTGGTGGAAGACGCTGTTGGACACGACATTCGCGGATAGGGAGATTGCAGACATCACTTGGGAGGAATTCAGGGCCACGCTGCTGGAGCACTTTGTTCCGCAGTCGGCCAGGGACGAGTTGGAGGAACGGTTCTTGCAGCTGAGGCAGGGCACCAGGACGGTGGTGGAGTACCACCGAGAGTTCGATCATTTGGCCCGATATGCGGGCTCTTACCAGCTGGACGAAGCAGGTTATGTCAAGAGGTTTTATAAGGGCCTAAAAGAAGAGTTGAGGGAGGCCTTGCTGTTTGTCTCTGACGGGCCTATCTCCCGGATTTTGGAGATGGCGAAGAGGATTGAGTCCGATTGGCACACCACTCGGGGCCGGAAACGGCAAGCGGAGGACCAGGGCCGGAGGGCCCGAAATGATCAGCGGCGAGGCACCATACCAGATGGAAGGAGGATAGAGGAGCAGCCTCGTCAGGTGGTGAGGCAGGAGCCGAGAGAGCAGGTGGTTTTGGCCCTCAACCTCTCCGGATTCAGGAGATGCCGAGACCCGGGGGTATGGCGTATCCCCCGCCGGAGTGTTTCCATTGTCACCAGGTGGGACATCTCCGGAGAAACTGCCCTATGAGGGGGGCACCACCTCCAGCACCACAGGGTGGCCCACCTGCCCAGCATCTCGGAGGCCGAGGACGCGGCCGAGGACATGGTAATCAGGGAGGAGATCGAAGACAGAATGGGGAGCAGATGTATGCTTTGGACTTAGCACAGCCCCGGAACCCGGACAGGGTTATTGCAGGTATGAGAGTAATTTTAGTTTTGAATCTATTCCCGGCTCATATTAAGTATTGATAGAACTACTACACAACCTAGGTTAGAAAACCTTACACTAAAGTTCTTTCTTAAAACTGATTTAGGAATGGTGATGGTGTGCGGCAAGCCTGCCCATACCCTGTTCGACACGGGGGCATCGCACAACTTTGTGTCGGAGGATTTCGTCAAGGATCTGGACCAGATTCAATATTATACGGGATTATCCAGGAGGGTGCGTCTCCCCAATGGGATGGAGATCCAATCCACAGAGAAGTGCCTCCTGGAGGTTACCATAGACGGGGTGACACTCGAGGCCCCGGCGACGATCCTGAGAATGCCGGACTTCGACCTTGTCTTGGGCATGACATGGCTTGTTTGGAACCATGCCCAGATTGACTGCCCGGCAGGGAGGGTCGTGCTGAGACACGGAGATACTTATGCGACATTCGAAGGTACTACTCCGGCTTCCCGCCGTCTGCTTTCATCTATTCAGGCCGTTAAGGCTCACATGCAAGGAGACGAGGTATATCAGGTATTATTTGAGATGACTGAGGAGAAGGACCTGATTGCTAGCATTCCGGTGGTTCGTGACTACGCCGATATTTTTCCGGATAAGCTGCCAGGACTGCCTCCGCATAGGGAGAAGGACTTTCATATTCAGTTGGTACCTGGGGCTAAGCCGGTATCCAAGGCCCCTTATCGGATGGCCCCGAAGGAGTTGGCGGAGTTTCGGACACAGTTGCAGGAGCTCGTGGAAGCAGGATTTGTTAGCCGAGCTCCTCATCATGGGGAGCTCCGGTCCTATTCGTGAAGAAGAAGGATGGCACTCTTCGCCTGTGCATCGACTATCGAGCACTAAACAGGCTGACCGTCCGAAATACTTATCCGCTCCCCAGGATAGACGAGTTGTTCGATCAGCTGGAGGGAGCCCATTATTTCTCGAAGTTGGACTTGAGGTCAGGCTACTACCAGCTGCGGATCCAGGAGGAGGATATTCCGAAGACGGCCTTTAGTAGCAGATATGGATTGTATGAGTTCATCGTGATGCCCTTCGGACTCACGAATGCTTCGTCGGCATTTATGAGTCTCATGAACCGGGTCTTCGAGGCTTATTTGGATGTGTTCGTCATAGTATTCATAGACGACATCCTTATCTATTCTAAGACGGAGGAGGAGCACACACGACATCTGGCACTGACCTTGGAGAGACTGCGGGAGCATCGCCTTTATGCGAAGTTCAGCAAGTGTCAGTTCTGGTTGAAGGAGGTGGCTTTCTTAGGCCACATTATCAGCGGAGCCGGGCTGGCGGTGGACCCGACAAAGATTCAGGCTATTTCGGATTGGCCGCAGCTGAAGACAACCACCGACGTACGGAGTTTTCTAGGACTTGCCAGTTATTACCGGACGTTCGTGGAGGGATTCTCTCGAATCGCCCTCCCGCTCACATCCTTGACGAAGAAGGAGGTACCGTTCGTGTGGACCCCGCAGTGCCAGACAGCTTTCCAGGAGCTGAAGGATCGGCTAACCTCGGCTCCCATTCTTACTCTCCCCTCGGGGAGGGAGGGATTCCAGGTCTACACCGACGCATCATATCAGAGGATGGGAGCAGTGCTGATGCAGAACGGACACGTCATAGCTTATGCCTCCCGCCAGCTGAAGACCCATGAGAAGAACTATCCAGTGCATGACCTGGAGATGGGAGCAGTTGTATTCGCACTGAAGATATGGCGACACTACCTTTATGGAGTCCACTGTGATATATACTCTGATCATAAGAACCTTAAGTACGTGGACACGCAGAAGGAACTGAACATCAGGCAGAGGCGGTGGGTGGAGTTTCTATCTGACTATCAGTATGAGATGCATTACCACCCGGGGAAGGCGAACGTGGTAGTGGATGCACAGAGTAGGAGAGCTGCCACAGCAGGAGCAGAGCCTCAGTTGATGTCCATGGAGCTGCTGCAGAGACTAGAGGACATGTACATTACTCTGGTATCGTCTGACGATCCTGAGCTCTATGAGGAGTACTTGGCCGCGATAGGCGTTACCGATGACATCAGAGACCGAGTCAGAGAAGGACAGAGGCAGGATGCCAAGTTAGAGCCCATCTTCCAAGCTCTGGAGGCAGGCACTGCAGGAGATTACACACTGAGGGACGACCTGGTGTGCTTCAGAGGACGGGTGTATATACCGGAGGGAGGTCAGATCTGGGAGGATATTATGAAGGAGGCGCACTGCAGCCGGTATTCTGTACACCCGGGGATCACAAAGATGACGGCTGATTTGAAGAAGACTATGTTCTGGCCGGGCATGAAGAAGGATGTCACTTACTTCGTGACCCATTATGAGGCATGTCAGCTAGTGAAGGCGGAGTGTTGGAACCCCGCAGGATTATTGCAGCCACTCCCGGTGCCGGAGTGGAAGTTTGATGACATAACCATGGACTTCATACATGGGCTTCCCCGGTCTCGGACAGGGAATGACTCGATCTGGGTAATCTTTGATCGGTTGACCAAGGTGGCTCGATTTATACCGATCAAGAAGGACGATTCCGTAGGAGTACTGGTGCGGAAGTTTGTGGAGCAGTTCATTCGTTATCATGGCGTGCCCAGGACGATAGTGTCAGATCGTGATGGGCGGTTTACATCCATGGAGTGGCGATCAGTTCAAGCTTACTTAGGCACGCGATTGACCTTTAGCACTGCATTTCATCCCCAGACAGATGGGCAGACAGAACGCACCAACCGGATGCTGGAAGACCTCTTGAGGCTATGCATTTTGGACCGCGGGGAACCGTGGGAGAAACTCTTACCCCTAGTCGAGTTCTCCTATAACAACAGCTACCAGTCCAGCATCAGGATGGCGCCTTACGAAGCCTTGTACGGGAGGAGGTGCCGGACCCCGCTTTCTTGGCTACAGAATGAAGATCCGAAGGTGTTGGGATCAGAGTTTGTTGAAGACACCGAGGCACAGGTGAGGCTGATCAGGGACAGGATGCTTGAGGCGCAGAGTAGACAGGCTAAGTACTATGACGCCCGGCATCGGCAGGTGGAGTTTCAGGTGGGAGACCGGGTGTTTCTGAAGATCCGGCCCATGCATGGAGTCTCGCGGGTGCGTGGTCGGAGGAAGAAGCTCAGCCCTAGGTACATGGGCCCTTACAGGATCCTGGAGCGGATCGGACCCCTAGCCTACCGGCTGGAGTTACCATCAGAGCTGGAAGCGCTGCACGACGTCTTCCATATTTCTTCGCTGAGGAGGGCTCTGCTACGCCTGGAGCAGTAGATTTTGACCACCGAAGGGCCGGTAGCTTCAGACCGGTCGGTTCGTTTGGAGCCGGTGAGGATCGACGACCGAGGAGTACGGGTCTTGCGACGCAAGAAGGTCCCACTAGTCAAGGTCCTGTGGAGGAACCACGGCCAGGAGGAGCATACCTGGGAGCCGCAGGACCTAATGCAACAAAGATACCCAGAGCTATTCAGTCAGGTATACCTCTCAGACCCCTCAAGAAGTTAATTTATTTTCCTGCTTTAAACTACTAAGGGCTGCTCTACGCAGATAGAGGCTTATCTTTTGTTTATTGGGGGCTTATCCTTGTTTATTGGGATCTTGGTTTGCCGATTGGGCGAAATGGTCATAGATCTAGGTTTCCCTTTTAAACCTAATTTAGCAAACAAGGCGTCGTGATGAGATGTTACAAGGTCCTTTTCTTCGGTAGTAAGTCCCGTAGGCTCAGCCTTGATTTCGGGGACGAAATCTTTGTTTTGTTTATTGGGATTTGTAACATCCCACTTCCAACTAGACCCCTAAGAGTGGTTTTGGCCATGACTAGGTCATGACAAAACCCTAGGAAGCCAGAAATGGGCCAAGAGATAGGGGACAGAAAGGTGGGAGATCATCATGGTCTGCAAATAGTAGAACTCTGAGCATGGTTCAGGATGACCATGGACCACACCCTAACCCCAAGACCCTACCACAACACCCCTAATACCTTGGGAGGCCCATTAGAGCCAAAAGGACCCATTAGGGTCAGCCCAAGAGGCTCAGTTGACCAAGGTCAACCCTAGCCCTAAATGGGTCAAACTAGCCTACTTAGGGTCAATTGACCTACTCTTAGCCTAGAGGACCCCACCTATGCCCTCCTAACCCTAAAGTGAGGTCAATGGGTCACTAAGGACACATTGGGGTCAGCCCTAGGGGCCAGGTTGACCCAAGTCAACTCAAGCCCCTAATCTGGTCAAAGTGCCCTTACTAAGGGTATGTGACCTCCAAAGGGCAGGGTAACCCTACATAACACTACCTAGACCCTAGGGGAAGCCAATGGGTCACCCAGGACCCATAGGGGTCAACACAATTGGTCATGTTGACCCAAGTCAACTCTAGCCCTAGATGGTCAAAGTGCCCTTGCCAAGGGACATAAGACCACCAAGAGGCCCAACCAACCCTATTCAAGTAACCCTAGACCTTAGGGGAAGCCAATGGGCCACTAAAAACCCAATGGGGTCAACCCAGATGGTCAAATTGGCCCAGGTCAACCCTCATTTAGGTCAAGTCAAACCTAGCCCAAAAAGGGCTAACCCAAGCCCAAGCCACTTCTCCCTTAGGCTAACCCCACCCCCATGACCATCATAATCAAGTGGGCTGCATTTAGCTTGTGAGGTTGTCTAGTCAACCAGAGGTGACTAGGAGAGAGAAAGGAGCTCCCCTCCATGATAATGGAGGAGAGAGAAATTGAGGAAGAGGAAGGGGAAGTGGAAGGCCGGCCAAGGGAGGCTAACATCCACCATTTATGGCTGCAATCAACTCCTCTAGGGGAGAGGAGTTGATTCCAGCCGTTTCCAGGCCACCAAGGGATGGGTTCAGCCCCCCTCCACTCTACCCGAGCCACACCTTTAATGGTGTTAATGGCCATTGAAGAACCAGCCTCCCCTCTCCCCCATTTGCCATTTAAACACCATCAGGGGGCCAAGGGGATCATTTTAGAGCATTTACCTGGAGGAGACAAGCCATCCCACTGTGCGGTTGCAGAAGCCGAGCGCCGCCGCCATCGTCAATGGCATCCCGCCGCTCCTCTCGCATCCAGGCCGCCAGGAAGGTCCTCCTCCTCTCCTTAACTCGCAGGTAGATCATAGGACTCTTTAGGTTTAAGATTCGGGCTCAATTGAGCCCGATCAAATCCAGGATTCCTCATGGTTTCGGCAAGAAATCTTCTTGCTATAACCGCCGGAAAACGCCTCTCCGGCGGCAGAGCCGCCGCCTGGCGATAGCCACCACCTCAACGGAGGTGTTGGTGGCGGTGGCCGGCCGGGGAAGGGGCTGGATCGCCGGCGGCAGAGCTTGGAAGTGGCTCCAGGCGGCTTGAATCCTGGTCGTCGTCTCAAGGAAGGAGATGAAGGGATCCCGTCCCTTTTTGCTTCAAGATTCGTGCGGGCCTGAGATTAAACTATAGGAAATGTTTTATAATAATGAAATTTTTGTCACAGTTTTTGATATTATTGGTTTTAAACTTTAAAAATACATAGGCTCATCTGGTGGAAAATCCGTCAACATGAAAGTTGTAGTACCTTTTGTCTACTTTATTTTAAAATTGGTTTGAGCCCATTTGGGTGTAAGGTCTAACCAGGGCACCCATTTTGGTGGGACATACCCTTAGGGCTAGGCAGTCATTAAATTGAGTGCCCACTCTTCATCCCTAGCCCAAATTAGTTGAAACTTTGTCAGAGAGTCTACCCTAGCTATACCCAGAGCTTGTCCAAAAATGGGAATTTTTGGAGAAAATATTTCTATAGTTTTTGTAAAAATTTAATAATTATTAAATAAATTAATTAGGTGCCCTAAACACCTCCAAACCATCCCAAATTTTGGTGAGTGGTCCCTGGATTCACTTTAGGTACCTGTATAGAGTTTCACCTAATTTGGATATGTTTTGAATGGGTTTTGACCCAACCCTAACTATACCTTATTAAGGGCATTTTGGTCAAAAGTGCACTTTTAATTTTGAGTGACCAAATCACCTCAACAGAGGCTGAAATTTGGGCCACTGACTTGTTATGGCACTTATCACCTCCCCATGGAATATGGGGTGGTGAGGAATAGATTTGCCCTAAGTTCCTAGGTCAAACCCTAAGGAGGGACCTTTTGGCCTTGTGAAGGGCATGAGTCCTAAGCACCTTGGATAAACACCAAATTTTGCAAGGAGGTTCCTAGGATATATAAAACCCTCTGTTAAAAATATTAGCAAATTGTGAAAATGGTAGGGTCCCCAAAACCCTAACCCTAGCTTAGGACCTAAAATTTATAGTGTAGGTTTAGGTTAGCTAAACATCTTGAAACTTAACCAAATTTGGGTAGTGAGGGGATTAGGGTATTTTGAGCCTCTGATAATTTACTTGAGGAATTTTGATCAATATTTGTAGCACTTCATTTGTAATCAATAGAATTGCCCTAATTAATAATTTGGCTATTGTGGTCTCACTGCCCATAGAAAGGGTATGAAACATGGGCAGAGTTAGCTTTAGGGTATAATAATCTTGTATGAATTTTGTTAGAATTTTTGGATATCTATTTAGGGCATCTACTTCACAAGTGCTTCATTTTGATTACATGCTAAATAATTCTTGCAAGAGCCATTACTTATTGAAAAATCATGAAACTTGCTGCATAGTGTTTCTAGCTCAATAATATCATGTGGAAATATTTGTGGAATTATTTGATGGTTAATTAGTATACTTTGTTCATTAACCCATAAATTTGAAAGTTCATGAGAAAAATCAAATATAGCCTTATTTTTAAATGATAAATTATGAACTTTTTCTAGGGTATTTGTAGGCCATCACAATCATCCCTGAATTTTCCCTGAATTTTTGGAGTCATTATTACTGTAAAATCTTTTAAAATGACTTTTTATGAGGTATCTTTGGAATTAAATTTAAAGGCCTAAACCTTGCTGAAAAATTTGAAGACTTAGGCCTTAGAGTTGATTAGGCATTTTGTAATTACCTTAAAGTTATTGGATCATTATCTTGTCTGAAATCACTACTTCATGTTCAAACTTGGGCCTTTTGGATACTAGAATAAATAAATAAATTATCAGACAAATTAGGAAAATTATGGATTTCTGGATTTATGCTTCAAATATCATTTTAGCCCTCTAGTAATTATCATAGTGGTACTGGATGAGTATTTCATGTACTTCCCTTTTTACGGGTCGGGTAGCTTAAGTGGTCTGCATATAGCAAAACTGCAGGATTTCACTTGGAGGTGAATTAGGGCACATATGATGGGTCTTGATGGTTTGTTGGAAGGATAAGTGGAATGGGCTGCATCTATGGAAGATGAGTGAGTAGAGTGTGGTTTTTGCCTAGGGTTTAAAGGCGTTCGGGTCCGACGAAAGATCGTCCTACCCAAGGAGAGTTGGAGTCAAATCACCCTAGGATTAGCATATCGGAACATGAGAAAGAAATGGGTAAGGGAATCAACCAATAACAAAATAAGTACCTTGCGAAAGGGAACGCTGGGCGTAATCCCAACACAGTTCCTAGTGCCCCTTGAGAGCCCTTCACAGGGAATACCGGGGGCAGTCCTGGGTTAACGTAAACTGTTTAACAAGCTGAAAAGAGTAACTTAGTAATTAGGGTTGCACATTTCACCGACACTGATTGCACGGGATGTTAGCTGGGAGCTTCGGCTCGGATGGTTAAAAGGCGGACTTTGGGTCCGGGGAGCTTCGGCTCGATTGTTTGAGACGGACGTGTTGGTCCGGGGAGCTTCGGCTCGGTTCTTGATTACGCTAATTTGCATGTGCATAAAAGGAAAGGAAATTAAGGTGGTGGGTCTTCGGTATCAGAGGGTCGATGCACCGACGCCAATACGTTGACTCGGCAAGTGTGGTTAGCACTTCGCCAACAAAGTCCGGTGCGCCAGCCGGCAAGAGTACGCAGGAGTCCGCTTCGTGCACCAAGCGTTGAGGCGTACGATAGGTCTGACCGGTAGTGCTTTACTGGTTTAGAGGTGGGAGAGGCCCAACCCACCGCTTCCGTCTGCCACTACGGAGGTATCCTGGGAGGTTACGGCTCCAGAAAGGGGGAACTAAAGGTCTGTGTGCACAGAGTCGGGTGTGTGTGTTGCACTTGCTTGATCCATCATACCCACTTGCATGTCATATCATAATCGTTACCTTTAACCTTGACACCTAAAGTATAAGTGGAATGAGACGCTTATGCTTTAGGACCTGCAAAACGACCCCTTAGTCTATAAGCTTGTGTGGGCAAGTTTATAAATTAAGGTTAATATTGATATATATAGTTACTGCAGTTTGATCACCGACACCCCAACGTATAAATTGGTATGGGACTTTTTATACGATGGGAGCCTTGCAGTAGACCCCTTGGCTTATGTGTTTTCACATAAGTGAAGGTTACTTTTCATATTTCAGCTTATGACTATATATGATATAGAATTGCTAGTATAGGTCCGCTGTCACTTGCTTTTGATTTTTCTCCACCTTCAAGTCCTCCCCTTTCTTCCTCTCCGCTCGGTGCCTAGGAGCCGTGGGGGAAGGGGCGGGGGATAATAGGACTTAGTCTTTTAGACTAACGGTTTTCGAACCGCATCATTTAGGGGATCGTGGAGACCAGCATGGAGGAGAAGCCCCAGAGACCGGTGCGCTTGGAGGTGGGGCAGTCTAGCTCCGGAGTTCACACAGCCAGGACCGTGAGTCTCGACCTTGAGTAGTCTTTCTGCTTCCGTATGAGTGACCCTTTTTGTAGTGAGGATTTGATGTACCGGGCATAAGCCCGTTTTTGCTACTCTGATGTTTTATTTTTGTGGACACTCCCTTCGTGGAGTTATATTTATTATGACATGTGATTTTCTATGGACTGCAATTTGCATTTACTTCTTTATGCTACTTTTCTGTGATCGAGATGGCCGACAGAATTGGCGCTTTGTGGTGATGACCCTTCAGGGTGTGAAGGAGTCACCGCAAAACGGCGGTTCTGGGCCTAAGACCCCGGCGTCTGAAGAGAAAAAAAAAAGGGGTCTTACACCTTGTCTGCTGAGGACTTCAACGGCGAGTGGATCGTGGACTCTGGGTGTGGTCATCACCTGACCGGAGACAAGTCAAAGTTCACCTCCATGCAAGCCTACTCAGGTAATGAAGCTATTATCACTGCTGATAATACTGTTTATGCAGTAGAGAAAGAGGGGGTCGTGTCTTTGGGTAGTGATCAGGGGCCACTCACGTTAAGGAGTGTGTATCATGTGTTGGGCATGAAGAAGAACCTCCTCTCGGTGACCAATGCGGTGGATGCTGGTTATCACGTTCTGTTTGGGCCAACAGACGTGAGGTTCCTTCGCAACGTATCAGCGGTTAAGGCTTATGTTGCTCATGTTGGAAGGAGGGTGAAGAACTTGTTTGTTCTTGCCACAAATTCTTATGTTGATCGCATGAGGGCCAATGATAGCGCTGCTATCTGGCATGAGAGGCTGGGGCATGTTGGCATGGACAAGCTGAAGGCGATGGCTAGTAGAAGTTTGGTGAAAGGGTTGCCTAAGTTGTCCTCCTTTGGTGACGGGCATGTTTGCGCGGGATGTCAATACGGTAAGACACATCGCCTTCCGTTTGATAAGTCACAAACAAGGGGCAAGCAACCATTGGAGTGCATTCATGGCGACTTGATGGGACCGACGGTTACTGCCAGCCTTGGTGGAAGCAGATACATGCTTGTCTTGGTTGATGACTACTCAAGGTATACTTGGGTGTACTTCTTAAAGGAGAAATCAGAAGCCTTCTGTTTGTTTGTGGAGTTCAAGGAGTTGGTAGAAGGCAGGCTTGGCTCGCGGATCAAGAAGCTTAGAACGGATAACGGGGTGAGTTTGTTTCCTCCGAGTTTTCTAACTTCTGCAGGAAGCACGAGATCCAACTAGAGCTTACTTGTGCTCACACTCCACAATAAAATGGGTAGCGGAGCGGAAGATCCGTCATTTGACGGAGACTTGCAAATGCTGGCTTCATGGGAAAGATATCCCAAGGTCCTTTTGGGCGGAGGGAATGTCTTGTGCTGCTTACGTCATCAACAGGATGCCACTCAGCCCTATCAATGTGAAGACTCCTATTGAGCTGTTGCTGAAGGAGAAGCCGAGTGTTGGACACCTTAGGGTGTTCGGTTCAACTTGCTACGTGCATGTCCCGGATGCTTCACGAACTAAGCTGGATGCGAGGGCAAGGAAGCTTGTCTTTGTTGGCTACGATGAGCGGAAGAAGGGATGGAAATGCATGGATCCTGCGACGAAGAAGTTCGTGGTGTCAAGAGACGTTGTCTTTGACGAGCTGACATCGTATGGAGGTGGCTCGGTGGAGCTAACCGGAAGTAGCAAAGGTTATGAAGCACCGATGGTGGCTGCTGAAGGCTTGGAAGAGGTGCTTGCTGTTTCACCAGCAGCTCCTGTTGCTTCTAACTCCGAGGCTGAGCCTTCTGGCTCAGGAAGCAGGGGGAGCACTGCTCAATGCTTGCCCCAAGTAGGAGTTGAGCCCGAAGAAGCAACTGAAGCAGTGAGCAAGGAGCCGACCCTTTGGAGATCGAAGAGGGTTGTTAAGCCACCGGCTCGGTACTGTGATGGGAATGTAGTGAGCTTTGTCTTCTGCTTCTTTGCAGGTCATCTGGATGAGCGAGAGCCTGCAACCTTCAACGAGGCCACTGGAGTGAAGGAGTGGGAAGGTGCCATGAAAGAAGAGATTGATGCTCTGAAGAAGAATGAAACCTGGGACCTTGTGCCCAAGGTTGATGGCATTACTCCGGTTACTTGCAAGTGGGTGTATAAGTTGAAGAAGAAGGCTGATGAGAGCATTGATAGGTTCAAAGCTCGCCTGGTCGCTAGAGGATTCTCACAACAGTATGGAGAAGACTATGAGGAGACATTCAGTCCAGTTGCGAAGATGACTTCAGTTAGAGTGGTGATCGCCTTGGCTGCTACCAAGGGATGGAGGTTGTGGCAACTCGATGTGAAGAATGCCTTTCTTTACGGAGAGATTTACAAGGACATCTTCATGGATCAACCGCTTGGTTTTGTCTCTGAAAAACATCCGGACTATGTCTGCAAACTCAGGAAGGCTCTCTACGGGTTGAAGCAAGCTCCTGGAGCGTGGTATGGGAAGATTGAAGAGTACTTGCAATTCTGTGGATACCTTGCTTCCAACTCGGATTCAAGCTTGTTCGTCAAGAAGAAGGGGGAGCTACAAGTCTTGGTCCTACTGTATGTGGATGACATGATCATCACAGGGAATTCGGAGGGGGAAGTAGCAAGGCTCAGGGCTAAGATTGATATACGCTTCGAGATGAAAGACTTGGGAGAGCTGCATCACTTTCTCGGTCTTGAAGTGGAGAGGAAGGAGTGCGGGATTCTCATTTGCCAGAAAGGGTATGCAGATCGCATTGTGAAGCGGTTTGGCATGGGCGAAGGGAAGAAGTGCTCTACTCCACTGGAACCTGGGTCGAAGCTTCGAAGAGATGAGGAAAGGGTTCTTCATGATCCCTTGGTGTTCAGGGCTCTTGTTGGGAGCTTGATTTACCTGACGATTACAAGGCCGGACATTGCTTATGTTGTTGGCCGAGTAAGTCGGTTTATGGCTGAACTAAGGAAATCTCATCTAGTGGCAGCGAAGGGTATTCTGAAGTATGTCAAGGTGACTTTTGACATGGGACTCCTCTATGGAAGGGACTCGAAGTTTGCATTGCTTGGGTACACGGATGCTGACTATGGCGGTGATTCGAATGATCGGAGGTCTACTTCAGGTTATGTGTTCACTTGCGGTTCAGCTATCATCTCATGGTGTAGCAAGAAGCAGGACTCGGTTTCCGTCACAACTACCGAGGCAGAGTATATGGCTTCGGCCTTGGTTGCTCAGGAATCCATCTGGTTGAGGAGGCTTATAGAGGATGTTCATGAAGAAGTGCAAGGGCCAACTTGATGTAGGGATGTCAGATCGGAGATCTCCACGGATCTAACGCTCTATCTCCGCTCTACACGTCGTAGATCTACCGCACCTACACAGCACCTATCGTCCACAATAGTTCCTCGTCATAAAACGTAGCACAAACACAAAGGAGGAAGGGTCGACTCGAAAACAACGATCGGAAATTTGAGTCGGAATATTCCCCAAGAAAACACAAAGGTTGCCACTCCTTTTTGAGAACAAGACCAAGGCTATAGGCCAAGATCCGCTCAGGCAAATAGGATCCACCCGATCCGGAAATAAAAATCCTTCCAACGGTGATTTTGATTCAAAACTTGCAGCGATTAAATTAACGATCCGGAGAAAACGATTTGCGAAAACCACCACAACTAAAGAGAAGAAATCACACAAGGGAGGGGGAAGAGATTGCCCAACCAGAAAGCTTTCACACAAGATAACTGTGGGAGAATCACTCTCTCCACGGATCCACCGGCGTCACACCGAATGGTTTGCAACCTTCTTCCAAGGAGTCGCACCGAAGGAAGCCGCGCCGGAGTCGCACCGAACGGATGGAGGGAGCAAGGGGGCGGCGGCTTCACACCACAAGCTAGGGGCGGCGGCTAGGAGAAGGCTCCTCTTGGCCGAAATTTCTCAAAGGAGATTAGGTTTTCAATTCTTTCTAATGATCTCATAACAAAGCCTCCTTATATAGGAGTTACAAACAAGCCTTAGCCCTTCATGATGGAGATGTAATCTCATCCATCCGAATGTCTAAAGGCACACCAACATGAAAAATGTTCTAAATTAAAAATAATAAAACATGCTATGAATATAAAATTATCACTTAAACATAGGATAATTTTATATTCCAAATAAAAAATAGAGTGCAAGAAGGAAATAAATAAGGCTAATGTGTTGCGGTGGCGGTAGCACGCCGCGGGCGGAGGTTGTAGTGTAGCCTTCCGTTAGCGTCATTGTGCCGCCTCACATCCTTAAGTTGTATTGCCTTATCAACCGGATCATCATCAGCATCGTCAGCATCGTCTTCAAATGGTGGAGGAGGGGGCATGCCATCAATCCTCCCCCGCTCAAATGCACGCATCTTCGTTGCGTGTTCCAAGCGATAGCGGTGAAGGAGAGCGGCATCCAAACTCTGCAGCTCCGTCTCGAGTACCCAAGAGTCATCCGAAGGGGGCCGATCACGCCAACGGATGAGAAAGCGGTGGGTGTCGCCATCAGCAGTGGTAAGAGGCTCAGCATCAAGTATCATCTCTGGAGTGGAAAACGTCCGTGGAAACCTGGGGAACATATTAGCAGTAGGCAGGAAATAAGGCAACTTACCATCCGATGATATACCTGTGGGGACCGAAAGAGAGAGATCATCCGTACTACCACTCCCCAACCCATGAGAATTTCAGTGGAATAAGAAGACGACAAAGAAATCAACTCTTGTGGTGGTGACACAAACATCGTTAAATCCGAAACATTAAAAATGGGGGAGATACCCCAATCAGCATGCAAGTCCAAAACGAAAGCGTTCTCACCTAACTTCTTAATAATCCGAAAAGGGTCGGCGCGCTTTGGTGCTAACTTTTTAACGGTGCCAGTTGGCAAGCAATCGGGAACCAAACGGACTAAAACTAGATCGCCAATTTTGAAGTCTGATACTCTCTTATGTAAATTAGCGTGCGCTTGATAAGAGTCGTATTGCGTAGTCAAGGTGGCCCGTATACGTGCGTGTAAATCATGGATGTGCTGGGCGAAGGATTGTGCAAACTGACTTGCCTTGTACGTTGGGGGCAACGACACAAAGTCAAGCGGCACAGGAGCCTTATACCCGTGGACAATCTCATTCGGAGACAGACCCGTAGACCTATTCTTGGAATTATTGTAGGCTAACTGGGCATGGGGAAGGAGAAGATCCCAAGTGCTCTTGTGATCACTCACAAGGCATCGTAACAAATTTTCTAAGCTCTGATTAACCACTTTCGTCTGCCCATCAGTTTGGGGATGATAGGCAGAGGAAAACAATAATTTCATTCCCATTAATATCCAAAGAGTCTTCCAAAAATATCTAGTGAATTTTACGTCCCTATCCGATACTATGGTCTTTGGCACTCCACAGTGACTAAAGACTTCTTTAAAATAAAGTTTAGCGACGTGAGACGCATCATTCGTCCTACTGCACGGGATGAAATAAGCCATCTTTGAAAACCTATCCACAACTACAAAAATTGAGTCGTGACGGCGTAGGGTAACGGGGAGGCCTAATACAAAATCCATACTAACGTCTACCCAAGGCATGGAGGGAATAGGCAAGGGCGTATATAATCCTACGTTGGTTTTACTACCCTTAGACACCTAGCACGTGCGGCAGCTACTCACTACCTGTCCCATATGATATGTAGTCGTAACAATGACTGTGGAAAACATAGTTTCCCGTTCATAAACAGGTAACCGTCCTTGATGACGTAGGCAGATATCGTCGTGGGGGAGCTATCCTGGGCAGAAAGATAGAAGTCCTGGAAGTCAAGACACGTGGTGTACTCATCATTAATCCTCTCAAATCCTACAACATGTACTTCCATCGAGGTGAGTAAAAGATTAAGATGACTAAGGGCGTCCGCGACTCGGTTATCAGCTCCCTTAAGGTGCTTGAGATTAAATGTGTAACCTTGTAAGAAAGCTACCCACTTAGCGTGTCGTGGACTGATCTTATGCTGGCCGTTGACGAAACGTAAATCCTCATGATCGAAGAGGATCACAAACTCCTTGGAGAGGATATAGTGCCTCCAATGGTGTAGACATCGGACTACAGCATAAAATTCCCTATCGTAATTAGAATAGTTCAGCTTAGGGCCGGGCAACTTCTCGCTAAAATAACTAACGGGATGGCCCTCCTGGCTCAAGACACCTCCAATCCCTACCCCAGACGCATCACATGTGAGCTCAAAGACTTTAGCAAAGTCAGGTAGACGTAAGACAGGTGCCTCAGTCATAAGCTCCTTTATTCATTCAAAAGCATGGGTGGCGGACTTCGTCCACGTAAACTCTCCCTTTTTCATACAGTCTGTGATAGGCGCCATAATACTACTGAAGTCTCGTATAAAACGATGATAAAATGTGGCTAACCCACGAAAACTACGCAGCTCACGTAGGGTGGTTGGAACGGGCCAGTCCTTAATGACCTGAACCTTGCCCGGATCGACTCGAATACCCTCAGAGCCGACTATATAGCCTAAGAACTCTACCTCCGAGACATAGAAAGTGCATTTCTTAAGATTGAGAAATAGCGTCTCCTTCCGCAGGGTGGAAAGGATCACTCTCATGTGGGAGATGTGCTCGGTACTAGAGGTGCTATAAATCAGAATATCGTCAAAGTAGACGACAACGAACTTTCCCATGAATGGCTGAAAGACATGTGTCATCATCCGGGAGAAGGTACTAGGGGCATTGGACAACCCAAAGGGCATCACAAGCCAGTCGTACAGACCATCCTTCGACTTAAACATCGTCTTCCACTCATCGCCCTCTCGTATCCTTATCTGGTGATAGCCACTCCGAAGATCTAATTTGGAGAATACGGTGGCTCCAGACAATACATCCAACAAATCATCTAGGCGGGGAATGGGGAACCTATACTTGATGGTGATTTTGTTGATAGCCCGGCTATCAACGCACAACCTCCATGTACCATCCTTCTTGGGGGCAAGTAGGGCTGGTACAGCACATGGACTCATACTAGTCCTAATAAAACCTTTCGCGAGCAAGCCCTCTATCTGAGACTGCAACTCCAGGTGAGCTACGGGGTGGAGTCGGTAATGGGGCTGATTTGGCAAGGAAGACCCCGGGATGAGATCCATCGCATGCTGGATATTCCTAAGCGGGGGTAACGTGGGCGGCAACTCATCCGGGTACACGTCCCTATACTCCTCCAACAGTACCCGTAACTCACTAGGTAACTCATCCAAAATGCTAGAATCGGGCTTCGCACTTAAGAGGACTAGCGTATACATGATTCCATCAAAGAACGGATCCCTCTCAAACTCTTTCCTACCAACTAGATTCAACGTTTTCCGTTCTACCGAAATAGTGGTGTCCTTAGCCAAGACTACGGGCTCCTTTGGGATGGTCGGCCTCAAAGTGATGGTTTTGCCATTGAATTTGAATTCATAAGTGTTGGCTCTGCCAAAATGTGTAACATCACGGTCGTATAGCCAAGGGCGGCCTAACAACACATGACAAGCGTCCATCGGAAGGACATCACACCACACCTCATCAATGTAGGATTTGAATGAGAGAAGGACCAGGCATCGTTTGGTAACGGGTACAGAGAGCTTGTTGATCCAAGCGACCTGATATGGGGTCGAGTGCAGTTCCGTGACCAAGGAAATACGTGCAACGACGTTCTCAGATACGACATTCACGCATCTACCACTATCAATAATCAGCTTGCAAAGCTTCTCGCCACTCTTAAAAATCAGAGAAAATATGCTCGTCCTCTTCCAATCATCTAATGAATGCGGAGTGGTCAAGATACAACGCATCACCATAAGGGGGTGATCGTCCTCTAAGTCACTAGGGACTCCTTCGGGGTCACTCTCCTCTGCGGCCTCGTATACGTAATCGTCAGGGTCGGTAGTTGGCTCTAATAAGGCTAGTGTTTTTGTCTTTGTTGGGCATTCGTAGGCATAGTGGTCTTGAATGCCGCAAGAGTAACAAGTGGTGTTAGCCTTGCTAACCTTCCCGATAGGGACACACTCACTCGCAGGGTTCTTGGAGTTCCTAGCGGTGATCACGATTGACTTCGACTCGATAGATTTGAACTTTCCCTTATCAGGGTATGTGGAAGAAGATGCCCCAGGGGTGGACTTATTCTTCGTACTAGAATAACGGGAGTTAGCCTTAGATGCTAGGTGCTTTTCAATGTCCAAGGCGGCATTGAAAGTCGTATTCAAGTCCGTATGACCGTAACGCAAGAGCTTCTGCTGAATGTTGGGGTGAAGTCCCTTTCGAAATCTAGATAAAGTGACTTCGGGGAGCTCTCGAAGGTCACATCGTACCATACGGTCCTTAAGTTCTCCCATATATTCAGCAACAGACATTGAGCATTGCCGAAGGGTGGCAAGCTCATCGAACATCTGCGTCCGATGGTACGCCGGAACGTTCTGATCGGTCAGCAGGTTCTTCATCATAGCCCATCCAATGAGTGGGACCCCGTGTCCAGCTCCTAACCTACGTTCTTCATTCAGCCAATAAGTTTTGGCACGTCCCGTTAATTTCATCCTGGCAACTTGAACCTTTTGGGGGTCCGTGAGGTTGTGCCATTCGAAATAGCACTCCATGTCTATAGCCCAATGGAGGAAGATCTGGGGATCTCCCATGCCATCATAGGTGGGGACATTTATCTTGATGGCCCTCGTGATATCAAATCCTCGCTCGGGGCGGGGTTCTCGAGGGGGCACATGGGGAGAGTTTCCCTCAGAATCCGAGTCAAAGTTCAGTTGGTGCCGGTTGGGCTGCGCAACATTAACGGGAGGTGGGGGTGGCCTTTCCTGATTTTGTAGGATCTGGGCTAAGACGTTCCTAAGCTCAGCCATTTCGGCAAGAAGACCCGCTATAGCCTCGGTGTTGGGATCACCATGCTCGTTCGCAGCCATCCTAGACGTAGACGGGGTTGTGTACTCCGTTCCTAGCCTAGTGCGTATTCAGGTTTGGGAGGCCCCAGGCAAGATGAATTTTCCTAGGGTTGAAGCTATGTTGAAAATAAGATATTTTTATATATTCATAATGTGAATAACACGTAGATTGTTAAAAGTTTTTTTTTTTGAAATTTTACTGAAAAATAAAAATTTCAGCCCGCTATTTGCAGACCACAAAAAATAATTTTTTTGATTTCTAATGATCCGATCTCCAACAAGGAACGTAGAGAGGATGTTTGCAACGTGAAAGTTGAAACGAATACCTCTGATACCAAATTGATGTAGGGATGTCGGATCGGAGATCTCCACGGATCTAACGCTCTATCTCTGCTCTACACGTCGTAGATCTACCGCACCTACACAACACCTATCGCCCACAATAGTTCCTCGTCACAAAACGCAGCACAAACACAAAGGAGGAAGGGTCGACTCGAAAACAACGATCGGAAATTTGAGTCGGAATATTCCCCAAGAAAACAGAAAGGTTGTCACTCCTTTTTGAGAACAAGACCAAGGCTATAGGCCAAGATCCGCTCTGGCAAATAGGATCCACCCGATCCGGAAATAAAAAGCCTTGCAACGACGATTTCGATTCAAAACTTGCAGCGATTAAATTAACGATCGAGAGAAAATGATTTGCGAAAACCACCACAACTAAAGAGAAGAAATCACACAAGGGAGGGGGAAGAGATTACCCAACTGGAAAGCTTTCACATAAGATAACTGTGGGAGAATCACTCTCTCCACGGATCCACCGGCGTCACACCGAATGGTTTGCAACCTTCTTCCAAGGAGTCGCACCGAAGGAAGCCGCGCCGGAGTCGCACCGAACAGATGGAGGGAGCAATGGGGCGGCGGCTTCACACCACAAGCTAGGGGGGCGGCGGCTAGGAGAAGGCTCCTCTTGGCCGAAATTTCTCAAAGGAGATTAGGTTTTCAATTCTTTCTAATGATCTCTTAACAAAGCCTCCTTATATAGAAGTTACAAACAAGCCTTAGCCCTTCACGATGAAGATGTAATCTCATCCATCCGAATGGCTAAAGGCACACTAACATGAAAAATGTTCTAAATTAAAAATAATAAAACATGCACTGAATATAAAATTATCACTTAAACATAGGATAATTTTATATTCCAAATATAAAATAGAGTGCAAGAAGAAAATAAATAAGGCTAATGTGTTGCGGTGGTGGTAGCACGCCGCAGGCGGAGGTTGTAGCGTAGCCTTCCGTTAGCGTCATCATGCCGCCTCACATCCTTGAGTTGTACTGCCTTATCAACCGGATCATCATCAGCATCGTCTTCAAATGGTGGAGGAGGGGGCACGCCATCACAACTTTACTCCGGGGTGACAATGAGACTGCTCTCAAATTGGTTAACAATCCAGTGTGTCATGCCAGGACCAAGCATATAGAGATTGATCACCATTTCATCAGGGAGAAGGTGTTGGAAGGATCTCTGCTGGTCGGGCATGTTCGGAGTGAAGATAATCTTGCGGACATCTTAACGAAGCCACTGTCGAAGGGGCCTTTTGAGCGCTTGCGCAACTTGCTGGGCTTGGTCACCACTTCCCACTTCAAGGGGGAGTGTTGAAATTTGTGAAGTGGAAGTGGTTGTCGGGACAGGCCGGTCGGCCTGGGGGGACAGTGTTGGCGGACTAGGCAGACTGGGCGGTCTGTTGTGTGCGGCCTGGTGGAAAGTCTAGTGGAAGTCGGCTGTTCTTTTGAGCAGGTTGTACGGGTGCAGTCCACGGACTATGCAGCCTGTTATCTGCAGATAGGACGCTGGCTGTTTGGTTTAGCCAAGGAGCGGCCTGAGCGGATAGTGGCTTGCGGACTGGTGCATTGCTCAGTGGTCGTGGTGCAAGCTTGTGCTGATTGGTGGTTTGGCTCATGTCTGTGGGAAGCTTGCGGACTGGGCTTAGAGCTTGGCTGAGGCCTTGTCGAGCTCTGGTGGTACAGCAGATGCTTTGCTGTGGAGGTCGTTGGCGGACTGGTGTGTGGAGTCCGCGAGATGGCTGCTGCGTTGGGCAGGTGTGCGCGTAGCTTACGGACTACTGGCGGTCTGTGTGCTAGGGTGTTTGGCGGACGGGAGTTTGTGTCTGCCATGCTCGCATTGGCCTTTGATGGTTTTGGACTTGGTCACACTCTGTGCCAAGACTATGGTGTCCGCAGTATCCGCCAAGTTCGCTGTTAACCGGGCGGACTGTTGCTATCTGCCTTTGGTCATGGACTTGTGGCGGATTGAGGCTTGAGTCTTGCGGACAGCCTCGGTTTTGTGCGGAGAGCCATTGAAGGGGGTTGCTGTCCTGCAGTGGTCGGAGGCTTTGCGGGCTGATGCCTTGTCCGCATAGCTTAGGCGGACTAATGAGGGTTTGCCAATGTTGCCTTGCTCCTGACAGTTTTCCTTGGTATCCTGCTATGTCCTTGCGGACTTGGGGGACGGTGTTTTGCTATCGCGCGGGCTAGGGCGGTGTCGCTATCTCTAGGGCGGTGACCACACTCCTCACCTCGTCTATAAATAGGACCCCCTAGCACATCTACAGTAACTGAGTGAACAGTAAGTTGGGTTCGGCGTGGTGTTGCGGTCTCAATTTCTCTGTCCGCACGGATTGATTCAGGGCTGACAGTTTGCTGTGTGCAGGTCGCGCGGGTAGCTTCAACGAGCCAGGAGTTTGGCTGTGACTTCGGTCAAGTACTTGGAAGTTGTGCGGTCTCTGCGGATTCAGCAGGAGGTCGCTCTACGGCTTGTCAGCTCTGTTTCATCTTTGCCATCTTCAATAACCGGTCTGCCGGGCTCAGGCGGGTAGGCGGTTGTTCCTCAGTTCATCAGCAGGAGGCAAATAACGGTGTGTCCGCGCGGCCTCGCGGCTTTGGCGGACTCCGTGGCTTTTTGGCGGATTGCAGTTTAAGTTCGGGCGATCTCAGCGGACTCGGCGACCTTGGCGGTCTCGGCGGATTCCGGTGCTATCCGCCCGGCTTCGTTTTTGGTGCTTTCTGTTTACAGCTGTTTATACTAGCGAAATCATGTCTCGCTGCGTATACCTCGCCGTGTAAAGAAGTGAATGTATAAAAGATCTGCTTGTGCTTCCATTGTTTGTTGGAATTAGCCTTGTTCCTTGGTTTTCCGCTGGTTCAACGTGAGAACTGAGTAGTGCCGAAGATATTAATTTGGCGTTTGGGCTACCTTGTTGACCACGCAGAGAAAATTTAACATCTATATCATTTTGGAGTTATTCCATTTCAGAATATTATTCAAGTTTTTTTGATAACTCCAAATGGATATCATTTTGGCTGATGAGATGTGGGAGGGTGCAAACGTGAAAGTGGAATCTTGTTGAGACACTTTAGAAAAGAAGGGCTTTAGATTGAGCAGAGCAAAGACGGAGTATATGGAGCTTAAATTTAGCGGTGCAAGGACGGATAACTTCATTATTAAGTTGGGTGATCAAGGTATTTCCAGCATTGAATGCTTTAAATATCGTGGATCGATAGTTCAAAAGGATGGAGTTGTTGATAAAGATGTGATGCATAGAATCCAAGCAGGTTGGTTGACGCGGGGAGGCTCGTCAGGGACCTTATTGTGAATGTAAAGTACCATTAAAACTTAGATGTTTTATCATACTGCAATTAGACCAGCGATGCTCTATGGTTTTGAATGTTGGGCAGTGAATTGTGTATATGAGCAAAAAATGGGAGTTGCGGAGATGATAATGCTTAGGAATGATGCATCAAGAATACGACAGGAGTGGCACAAATTGCAGAGAAGATGCGAGAAGCTCGACTGAGATGGTTTGGACACGTACAAAGGAGACCATTAAAGGCACCTGTTAGACGTGAGAGTTTAGTCACTAGGCATGTTAAACAGGGGTAGACCAATAAAGACTTGAAAAGAAATTATAAGGAAAGACATGTTATACTTAGTCACTAGTGAGATTATGACTAAAGATAAGGGACAATGGCGACAAAGGATCCATATTGCGGACCCTACTATAGTGGGATAAAGGAGTGAGTGTTGTTGTAATCTTATTCGTTTGATCAGTGTTCTATCTTGATTGTTGTAATTATATTATATGCGCCAGCCGTTATAATAATTGTGGCATTGACCTACCTTAGGTTATATTGGATGTCAGTTGGCGTTACTTTAAGTTTTGAATAGTTCTTGACCCCTATATGTGGAGGTCCTGTTATTGCATTTTAACATGTTTTGAGCCGTAAGGATATTTCAAATTAAGGGGTGATGCAATAACTATTTGATACACCTAGTATGTGCTAAATACAAAACTATGGCATGCAGTATGCTGAAAATGATATTAAAAAAATATGGAAAATAAAGTTGATATACCGGTTTTTATTCTGAATCTTAAGGCAATGCTTAAAAATTATTTTTCACTTGATCCTCTCGTAGTTGCACACTCGTTGCATCCGTCTCCTAGTCTCCTTCTTTGGCGTGCTAGTAATCGAAAGCCAAGTTGTGCTATATGAAAAACAAAACAAAAATGGCGAAAACCCTTAAAAATCCTCCACACTCGAGCTTGTGGGTTCTATTTCCTTCACTCTCCTGCCACATTTTCACCATCTTATCGAATTTCTCAACCCCATTCTTCTTCGTGATTTTGACGTTACCCTACGTTTTCTACATACGAATCTCTTTCCTGGAGCATACAAAATTTAGTCTAGTTTCCTTTTGAGGGAAATTTATTTTGTGCTTGGGTGGACGTAATCTCCAGATCTTGTTCTTATTATGGAATTTATTGTTTACTACAATTGTTTATTTGAATGGAACATGCACATCGTTCTATTCAGGCTTTGTTTGTTTGAGTGTTTTTTCTCCATTGTGTTCTTCAAAAACTCAAATGCTATTTTTTTAGTCGTTCTTGCCGCACAGAGGGAGCTCCGTTCAAAAACACTATTTTATCTTTATCTCTAACCGCTCCTTCTCCGACTGCAACCACCCACCCAAACAGGACCTTAGTCTAAATCCTATTGTTGCTGCAGTTTGTTTCAAAATTTACTATCCAGTGTCTTCTTTTAATCTTTAATAACATTTTAAGTTACTTTGCATCCCATTAATCCCATAAGAGTACAACTATGAGTCCAACATCACAAGACTTACTATGAAACAAGAAATATAGCGGTAATGACAAGTATGGTTGTGAAGTCTTATTCCAAATTCCATTTATTTAATTATTTGGTATGTTATCATTGTATTGGTATGTAAAGTCTTATTCCATGTGTTAGAAAAGCCCATGAAAGAGCCCCTATTTGAGCCCATTTTTGTTCTCCTTCTCTTCTTTAGTCCCACATCTTGTATATGTTTTTCTCCTCTCTTTCTCCCTCCTATATATTTGTACTCTCTCTTTGTATTTAGACAAGCAATACATACAAGATTTGAGCTCTCTCTACATTGTATCAGAGCCAGGTTCCGATACAGGCTGTTTCCCTTTTTTTAACCGCCCACGGACCGCCTCCGGTACTGGCGGTTTTCCTTTTCTTTAACCTCCCACAGACCGCCTCACTCTCCTTCTCTACCCGCTTTCTATCCGCGGGTAGTCCTTCGGTTATCCTCGCCGGTCTCCCTGCGGTATTCTCTCTTCTAACCGCGCGTGTTCTCCTGCTTCCTGATGTATTTCTTCCTCCTTTTCAGTGTGATTCTTATATTTTCGGAAAGCAGGCGCGTTCTTCCTTTCCCGCACATTGTACTCGGAGCTCAACTTCTTTTGATTTACTGAACTCCGATGTTTGTGGTCCTTTCAAAAACTCTAGTATTTCTGGTTATCGCTACTTTATCACCTTTATTGATGATTACTCTCGCACGACGTGCCTTTACTTACTTCATGATCGCTCCGAGCTTCCACTCGTATTTCGGGCTTTTGTGCTAGAGACTCGTATGCAATTCTACACTACCATAAAAACGTTGTGCGCTGATAATGCTCGCGAGTACACTAGCCATGAATTTGCAAATCTGTGCGCGGAGTTTGTTATTATTCATCAGATATCATGTGCCTACACTCCCCAGCAAAACGGCATTGCCGAACTGAAGAACTGATATCTGCTCGACGTTGCCCGCTCCCTCATGCTTCACATGCATGTTCCCAAATTCTACTAGAATTTTGCGGTCTCCACTGCTTATTTCCTCATCAACTGTCTCCCTTCCTTTGTTCTCCACCATGCTACAACGTTCATCCTCCTATTTACCTCCGCTCCGACCTTCCCTCTCACACCAGGGTCTTTGGCTTCACCTGCTTCGTCCACCTTCTGGGTCTGTCCACGAACAAGTTGGATTCTCGGGCGGCTAAACACTTTTTCGTCGGCTATTCCCGTGCTCAAAAGAGCTATGTGTGTTATCCTCCGATTACCCGGAAGATCTCTGCATCCACTGATGTTACCTTCCCGGAGGATCAACCTTTCTTCTCTACTCCTCTACCACTGACCCCTCTACCACCGTCCCTCGCAGGACCTGTCATCCTCGTTACTGCGCCTCTTCCACAGGTTCTTCCTGATCCAGCTCCTACTCCTTCCAAGCCTCATGTTATCCGTGTCTACGCTCGCCGCCTTCCTCGTTCTGTTGCCCCTATGCAGTCGGCCTCAACCTCGGCTTCTCCGTGCCGTGATGATCCGGTGCCCGCCTCTACAGCTCCTCTGATGGCTAACTTTGTCTCCCTACATCGCCTATCTCCCCACCTTCGGACATTTGCTACATCGCTGTCCTCGGTTTCTGCTCCTAACTCTGTGCAGGAGGCTCTCCAACATCCTGGCTGGCGCGCCGCCATGGATGAGGAAATGACTGCTATCTGGGCAAACCAGACTTGGACCCTGATACCCCTTCCTCCCGGTCAGAAACCGGTTGGGTGCAAATGGGTCTTTGTCATCAAGCATGCTCCTGATGAGACCATTGACAGACTCAAAGCTCATCTGGTGGCTCGCGGCTTCACCCAACAACAAGGTCTCGACTATGACAAAACCTTCTCCTGTGGCCAAGCTCAACACGGTTCGTGTCCTCATCTTCGTGGTTGTGCATCGCTAGTGGCCCTTACTTCAACTGGATATAAAGAATGCATTTCTGAATGACGATCTCCAGGAAACGGTTTCCATGCAACAACCTCCCGGGTTTGAGACCACGGGGGAGTCTCGAGTTTCTTGTCTTTTGAAGTCACTCTATGGTCTCAAACAATCCCCTCAAGCATGGTTTGACAAGTTTAGTAAAGCCCTACGGGAAATTGGCTTTACTCGGAGCTCGACAGATTTCTCGTTATTCACTCGCCACCAGGCATCGGGAACGGTTCTCCTACTGGTTTACGTTGACGACATCACCATTACTGGAGACGACTCGAACGGAATATAGACGGTCAAACAACATCTGAGCTCCGTATTTCAAACAAAAGATCTGGGGCACCTTCGACACTTTTTGGGTCTGGAGGTTACCAAACGACCAGATGACCTTGTCCTCTCTCAACGAAAGTACTGTCTCGATCTCCTTCATGATGCAGGCTACTTCGACTGTAAGCCTGTGAACACTCCAATTGATGTAAATCACAAGCTATGTGCTCAGGCCTCGGATTTTGATCTTCTGCTTCCAAATCTGGAGTACTATCATCGTCTTGTTGGGAAACTGATCTACCTAACGGTAACAAGACTAGATATATCCTTTGTTGTTGGTATCGTCAGTTGGTATATGCATTCTCCTCGAAGCTCTCTTCCACAGGCCGTTGAACGAATTCTCTGATACCTTAAAACAAGTTCTGGCCAAGGACTAGTATACAAAACCACATCCTCAACCCCAACATTGGTGGCATATTCTGATGTTGATTATGTTGGTTCCCTCGATGATCGATGATCAACCAATGATTTTTGTCCATATTTTGGAGGGCATCTGATTACCTGGCGGAGCAAGAAACAAGCCGTGGTTGCTCGATCATCAGCTGAAGCAGAATATCAGGAAATGACATCTGTGGTTTCGGAACTCACGTGCCTTGAGAGTCTTCTTGCTGAACTTGGGGCAAAGCTGTCTTCACCGGCTCTCCTCCTTTGTGACAGTCAAGCTGCCATATATATAGACAAGAACCCGGTTTGAAATTGAGGGTTAGATCTGATATACTATATAGGGGGGTGAATAGAGTATCTTTAAAACTTTAAAGCTTTTTGCTGTTAATTAAAACTTTATAGTATAGCAGCTATTTGATACCAATATTTACTGTAAGTAAAAGTGCAAACTAAGATAACCTAATCTACCACAGGCACACCAAGACTAAATTAAGTAATACTGGTACAACAAACCTAACTAGCACAGACACAACAAGAACAAAGGAAAAGATGGCAATCAGACAACAAAAGAATTTTTATAGTGGTTCCCCAACCTAGGTACATCCACTCTTCTACCACCCCGGTAGGAATCCAATCAGGTTTTTGATCAGGTGACTATAATCAATGAGCTTTTGATCAGGTGCTCAAAAACCAATCCCAAGTCTTGTGATCATGTGACTTGCAACCAAAGAATAACTTTTGAAGGGAGTTAAAAAATCCTTTGTACAGTGAGGGGGTGAGAGAGTGATGGTGTCTTCTCTTTCTCAAATACAACTGAGAATACTAATGGATCTTGATGTTAACAAAGCTCCCCCTGAGTTATTGAGTTGTTCAGGAAGATTGATCTTTACTTCAGGTTGAGTAGGTCTTCAATCGTTTAGCCTTGACCAGAGTAGATCCAGGAACTTCTTGACTGATAAAGATTTGTTGTACTTGAAGAATCCTGGAATGAAGAATGAAGAAGACTCTTGATTTGTATGAATGTTCTTATTCTTCTTCAGTATCTTGAATTATTTTTCTGGTCTGGGCTTCTTGTTTCTTGACTCTATATCTGTGTTATTTGTACAACCCGTATTCATCGAGAGTGGGTCCTACCACAACTAAGTCAGCAGAAGTCAAGGTCAACAAGTCAAGGCAGGAGTTAAAGACAGAATTCAAGATCGCGGAAGGCCTGGGCGAGTATAGGAGAGCTCCACTCGCATACTCGCCAGGTAGACGACTAAGCGAGATACTTGCCCAGCCCATGCGAGTTCCTCTGGAAGTCACCTAGTCGCCAGGGGGGTGGGGTATAAATATGACCCCCCTCTGTTTGGATTTGCCTATAAATAGGACCCCAGGGGTACGAGGCGAGGCACTTGAAATCCTCGGCAGGATACTCACGCGCTTCATTTTCGGGATACTAGCTAAATCTTTGGATTCCTTTTCCTTGGAGAGCAAGTCGCGACCTTGCTACTTCGCCAGCTAGCTTCCCTCGTACCCAGTTCGGCCATCTTTGGTTGAGAAGGGGCTGCTCCTTTTGAGCATCCGGGTATGTGGTGGGACGTTCCTGCCGCAACATTTGGGGTCCTGTTTGACCTGATTCTTCGTTCTAGTCATATTTGCCATCTGATCTAGCTTCTGAGCCAGTAACCTTAGGAGGCTTTGGTCTGAATTCTGAGGTTGGGATTTTTCCTGGCTTCAACACTTGATGCGGTGAGCGTGGATCACAACCAAGGAGGAAAGTTTGGAAGTTGAGGGAGATGGCCATTGGTGGCAAGCAAGGAGAGTTGGTCGGCAACTCGGCAGTAGGAGGAGACGTCGTGCGAGGTGGCGAGTTTGTAACAGTGGCCGCATTCAAAGAGTTTGCTAGGAAGATCGAGCAAACCATTCTCGCCGGTTTTGCTCAGCGTCCAGAGGTCACGACGACTTCTCCCCGTCGCCTGACGCCGCTAGAAGAGGAAGCGCGCCGAGGCGAGCTGGAAAGGAGCCCGCTTGGGCGAGGGAAGAGCGACCGATGCAGTCGCGACATTACCCGACGAGTAGCCAAGGGGTCCGTTTTCGGGATCCAATATCACCGGCGAGGTGCAGGGATACTCAGCACTATGGCGAGTACGACGTCTCCAGCGAGGATGAAACTCATCACCGCCAGGGAGGGAGGAGCCTCTTCTGTGACGAGATCCTCGCCGCTCCGGTTCCAGAAGGGTTCAGGGAACCCGTTCTCACTTACTACTCCGGCAGAGACGACCCTATCAGACACCTCCAGTGGTTTGAAGACATCGTCTCCATCCGCAACATGTTCGACGACTTCAAGTGTAGGTTCTTCTCCATCACCCTTAAGGACAACACCAGGGATTGATTCCATCAGCTACCTGCGGGGTTCGTGTACCACTTCTCAGATCTACGTCGGGGCCTTATGGCAAGGTTCGCGACATCGAAGAAGAGGAAGAAGGAAGCGACGACCCTCTTCAAAATCGTCCAAGGGAAGCATGAGAGTTTGGGTCATTACATCGACCGCTTTCAGGAGGAGATTTTGGAGGTGGAAGAGGTGAACAGTTTTACCTTGATGGTGGCCCTAAAGTTTGGGTTGAAGCAAGGCTTGTTCAGTCCAGAGATGGGGTCCAATCCCCCAAGATCTTTTGAAGAAATGATAGAGAAGGCGAACACTTTTGTTCGAGGGGAGGAGAAGAATAAGGAATTCCTAGAAAGGCTAGATGGGGAGATTGCGACGGAAAGGATGGGAGCAGGAACTTCGGGGTCGAAGTCAAGGAGGACGTCGGAGAGGCGAGAGGAGAGGAAGAAGGAAGAACCAAGGAGAGAAGAGAGAAGGAAGAGAGAGGAACCCAGGAGGGTCGAAGAAAGGAGGCAGGAGAGGCCTCGAAGACAGGAAGAGAGAAGGCCGACAGAAGCTCGGGAAGGAGGAAGGGGGGAAAGGCGATTTCAATATCTAGAGAATCGCCCCCAATGGAGACCAGCAAGACAGCAGTATCAGGAAGAGAGGAGGAATGGAAATCGGCAGGAGGGAGGCCGAGGAGGAGGAAGAAGGGTGACAATGGCCATCGCTCGCCAAGACAACAAGCGGCGTCGGAGGGAGCAGCAAGCGATGCGCCAGGAGGCGGAGATTCCCCTTTACTGCGATATTCATCGGGTAGATGGACACGAAACCTTGGCTTGCCCTGAGTTTTGGGAAGCAAGGAGGAGGCTGGCAACGGGAGTGGCAGAAAGAGAGCAACAGAGGCAGGAGGCCCCAGTGGGGCAGGTGGCATTCCAAGCTCCAACGAGGAGGAGGAATGAGGACCGAGTCGACCTGGGAGGTCGCGGGGAAGTGATACATGGCCCGGGGGGAGGGCATGTAGGCGTGATCAATGGAGGGCCTGGCTTGGAGATTCCCGCAAGGGGGGTCTCCACAAGATCTATCGAAAGAACGTCGCCTCGACGTCACAGACCCCGCCGCCATTAGAGGAGATCACCTTCTCGGAGGAAGATATGTTGGGGAATGAGAACCCCTTCCATGATGCCTTGGTCATTCAAGCCACCATTGAGGACTTCACCGTCGACCGAATCCTCGAGGACAACGGTATCTCGGTGAACGTCATCTTCAAAATAACCTTCGTCGGGCTTCAGGTGGAAGCGTCCCGGGTCCAAGTTGCAGATGAACCACTCTTTGGCTTCTCAGGAGAGAAGAAAGAGGTGGAGGGAGCAGTGGAGCTACTGGTTACGCTCGGTGGGACGTCGATCCGATGCTGCTTCATCATCGTCGACGCACCGAGCGGTTACAACGCCATCTTCGGGAGACCCCTCATCAACTACTTCAGGGGTGTTCCGTCGTCGTACCACCAGTGCCTGAAGTACTGCCGCGCAGATGTGCATATCAGGATTAGGGGAGATCCCAAGGCTTCCAGGGAGTGCTACTTGAATGCCGTCAGCACCATCAGCTGGATGGGTGACGCGGAGAAGCTGTAGGAGTTGTTGGAGAAGGAGAAAGGGCTGTGTGCTGCTGAGGAGATGGAGGAGATAGAGGTGATCTCTCGAGGGGGAGAGCCGGGACTGCTGAAGGTGGGAGGATTCCAGCCGCTTGGAGGGAAGATAGAGATGCCTACTTGCCTGTAGGATAACATTGATGTCTTTGCATGGACCGCCGCCGAGATGTCATGGGTGGATGCCGATGTTGCTTGTCATCGCCTCAACTTGGATCCCGCGGTGGCCCCAGTTTGACAAAAGCAGAGGAAGAGCGCCGCAATGCTGGTCGAGCCGATTAGGGAGGAGGTAGAGAAGCTGCTGGAGGCGGGTTTTATCTCGGAGATCTAGTATCCAGGCTGAGTCTCCAATGTTGTAATGGTGAAAAAGCCAGGAGGGGGTTGACGTCTATGTATCGATTTTTCAATGTTGAATAAAGCTTGCCCGAATGATTGCTACACCTTGCCTCAAATCGACGCGCTGGTTGATTCCGCCGTCGGGTTTCCTATGATGAGTTTTCTTGATGCTTTTGCAAGGTATCACCAGATCCGGATGCATCCCCCCGACTGCCGGGACGTCTCTTTCATAACCAGCGATGACTGCTATAGCTACAAGATGATGCCCTTCGGGCTCAAGAATGCATGCTCGACTTATTAGAGGTTGATGGATCAAATCTTCAAGGGACAGAAGGGGCGGAACTTGGAGGTTTATGTGGATGACCTCCTCGTCAAGAGCAAAAATGTCGCTGAACACAGCAGATCTGGTGGAGACCTTTGCTACCCTGAGGAAGTACAAGATGCGACTCAACCCGGCCAAGTGCATCTTCTGTGCAGGAAGGGGGAAATTTCTAGGTCACCTCCTCACTCCCAGGGGGTGGAACCTAATCCAGACAAGGTGAAGGCCATTCTGTAGATGGCGTCACCAAGAGATCCCAAGGAAGTTCAAAGGCTGACTGGAAGGCTGACAGGCCTCAGCCGTTTTTTGTCCAAGGCAGGGGAGAAGTGCTCTCCGTTCTTCAAGACGCTTCGGGGGAATCAGAAGTTCGAGTGGACGACGGAGTGCGCGGAGACTTTCGGAAAGCTCAAGCAACAGCTAACCCAAGCTCCTCTCCTCCAGGGCCCGCGGGGTAATGAGGATCTCTTTCTCTATTTAGGAGTCGGGGCGGAAGCAGTTAGCTCGGTGTTGGTCCGGGAGGAGGGCAAGAGGAAGCTTCCTATCTACTATGTTAGTAGAGTGCCGCGGCAGACGGAGACGAGGTACCCTATTTTTGAGAAGCTGGTGTTCGCTTTGGTGGTTTCGGCTCGAAGACTCCGTCCGTATTTTCAAGCTCTCTCCATTAGGGTCATCTCCGATCATCCTCTACGGAGTATCCTGGATGGAGTGGAGCACTCTGGCAGGCTGGCAAAGTGGGCGGTGGAGCTTAGCGAATTCGATATTTCTTACTCTCCAAGGGTAGCAATCAAGGCGCAGGCGGTGGCGGATTTCCTTGCCGACTTCTTGGCCGAAGTGGAAGTAGAGGAAGACTCTTCTAGCACGGTGTCCTGGAAGACATTTGTAGATGGGGCTTCGGGTAGATATTCCGTGGGAGCCGGAGTCGTGCTTGTAAGACCTCAGGGAACCAGCATCGAGCAAGCAGTTGAGATTCTCTTCCTAGTTACCAACAATCAGGCGGAGTACGAAGCCATGGTGTCCGGCTTGCGTCTCGCCAAGGAGTTGACAATTCGAGATATAAGGGCCTTCACCGACTTGATTGTTGTCACGTCCCAGATCAGAGGCGAGTTCGAGGTGAACGATCCGATTTTGCAGCGGTACTTGATCAAGGTGAAGGGTCTGATTGGGGGTTTCAATCTTTCTTCGTGGAGCACGTACCCCGAGAGGAGAATTCAGAAGCCGACTATCTTGCCAAATACGGTCCCCGGGCTGGGGGGATCGTGACTGAGCTTTTCCGACCATCCATAGAGGGAGGGGAGAGGATGGAGATCGAGCAGAGAGTTTCTTGGAAGGATTCGTTTGTTTCTTTCCTGACAATGGGTCAGGTTCCAGCCAGCGAGGGAGACCAGAGGAAGTTTCGCTATAAAGCCGCCTACTATTTGCTTCAAGAAGGAGAACTCAACCGCAAGACCATCTCAGGTCCTCTGGCTCGATGCCTGTCAGAGATTGAAGTACCTCGTATCCTGGAGGAGATTCACTCAGGAGAGTGCGGTAGTCACTCGGGGACTCGCACTCTTGAACAAAGGATTCTAAGGAATGGATACTTCTGGCCCACCATTAGGAAGGATGTAGAGACCTTCTTCAAAAAGTGCCTCTAGTGCCAGCTCTTCGCACCTCTTCAACTACAACCAGCTCAGCATCTTCGCTCGATCACAGCTCCATGGCCCTTCGCCATCTGGGGGATGGACTTGATCGGCACCTTTCCTCAGGCCAGCGGGTAGAGGATGTTCGTGCTTGTCATTATCGACTACTTCTCCAAGTGGATCGAGGCAAAAGCCTTGACTAAAACCACGCCGCAGATCATGAAGAACTTCATTTGGGGAGAAATTGCATGCAGGTTCGGGATTCCTCTAGCCATCGTCACCGACAACGGGCCGCAGTTCGCCAGTTTGGAGTTAGAGGACTTCTGCAAGCAGCTAGGGACGGATCTTCGATTCGCCTCTATGCATCATCCTCGCAGCAACAGACAGGTGGAGGCAGCCAACAAGTTGATAATCAACCTTCTGAAGAAAAAAGTCACCAACTTGAAGGGCAATTGGGTGGAGCAGCTCCCCTCGGTTCTCTGGGCTTTGAGAACAACTCCAAACTCGCCCACGGGGGAAATTTCTTTCAAGTTATCCCACGGGTCCGAGACACTCATCCCAGTGGAATTCGAGGTTCGTAGCCCGAGAGTTATAGCAGTTGGAGATGGTAGCGAAGAATGACGCTTGGAGAATGAGGACGCCCAAAGACTCTCACTGGATTTTATAGAAGAGATTCGTGACTTGGCCTCCATCCTCCAAGAGGAGATCAAGCGCGCATGGCAAAGCACTTCGACAAAAATGTCCGCCTAAAGCATTTTCTCGTCGGAGATCTGGTTATGAAGAAGGTGGACTCCAGAGGAAGAGGAGCAACAGTGGGCAAGCTACATCAAAATTGGGAAGGTCCCTTCTTTGTCCAGGAAGCCTTGGCCACCGGTGGCTATTATCTCCAGGAGTAGGTTGGAGAGCAGCTGGGAGGTACTTGTAGCGGGGATGACCTGAAAAGGTTCTAGCCTTAGCGGCCATTGATCCGAGAAGCTAGCTGTCAACTCGTTCCCCCTGGATAGCCCAGTTCGGACGATGGGACGATGCCTCGGGATATAAGCGTCCTTGTAAGACTAGATCCCTGCATAGACGGCCGAGATCAGCTCCCCCCTTGCATGTCGGCCTAGCTACCCCCGATTGCATCTCTCCTCCTACTGGAGGAACTAGCGGGAACAGTTCTGGACCCCAACCTCTCGGATTTGAGGAAGGATCAACCTTGCCAAGCTCTCCCTCCAGTAGCCAGAGAGCCAGGATAGGACCAAGGGAATATATTAGTCGCGAGTGCGTCCTATAGGACCCTCAGAAGAGCATAACCTCTCGCTCTTGCATTTACGCTCATAGCCAGTTGGCAGAGCTGAGAGCGATCGCAGCGGTTGGATTGGAGAACGTGCCTTCGACCTGTTTCTCGTAGATAGCCTAGTTTGGATGATGGGACGATGCATCGGAATATAAGCGACCTTATAAGTCCAGACCCCTGCATTGACGGTCGAGATCATCTCCCCCCTTGCATGTCGGCCTAGCTACCCCCGATTGTATCTCTCCTCCGACTAGAGGAACTATCAGGAACAGGGTAGAACGCCAACCTCCCATCTCGACGTAGGCGAGATCGTCGTTCGATTTTTGATTTCTTCATCCTCAAAGATATCGATGCGCTTAATCCATTTTCAAATTCTTGAAGCAGCAGGAAAAAATGTTCAAGTCCTTGAGTGGCAGGTACTCGTAAGTCCAAGTCCCTGCACGAGCTCCTCTCCTGCACATTGGCCAAGGACCTCCTCGAGTGAGATTAAGATCCTCGCTGGAGTGATGTCGTAGTTCAAGATCTCTGTACGAGCTCCTCTCCTGAAGACCGACTAATTGCCTCCCCGAGTCGACCTACACCACTCTAGTTGAGCAAGGCTCCTAAGAGCTGTTGACTCGAGCAATGTTCAAGTCCTCGAGTGGCAGGTCCTCGTAAGTTCAAGTCCCTGCATGAGCTCCTCTCCTGTACATTGGCCACCGACCTCCTCGAGTGAGATCAAGATCCTCGCTGGAGTGATGTCGTATTTCGAGATCTCTGTACGAGCTCCTCTCCTGCAGACCGACTACTTGCCTCCCCGAGTCGATTTACACCACTCTAGTTGAGCAAGGCTCCTGAGAGCTATCGACTCCAGCAATGTTCAAGTCCTCGAGTGGCAGGTCCTCGTAAGTCCAAGTCCCTGCACGAGCTCCTCTCCCGCACATTGGCCAACGACCTCCTCGAGTGAGATCAAGATTCTCGCTGGAGTGATGTCCTAGTTCGAGATCTCTGTACGAGCTCCTCTCCTACAAACCGACTACTTGCCTCCCCGAGTCGACCTACACCACTCCAGTTGAGCAAGGCTCCTGAGAGTTGTTGACTCCAGCAATGTTAAGTCCTCGAGTGGCAGGTCCTCGTAAGTCCAAGTCCCTGCACGATCTCCTCTCCTGCACATTGGCCAACGACCTCTGCGAGTGAGATCAAGATCCTCGCTGAAGTGATGCTGTAGTCCAAGATCTATGTACGAGCTCCTCTCGTGCAGACCGACTACTTTCCTCCCCGAGTCGACCTACACCACTCTAGTTGAGCGAGGCTCCTGAGAGCTATCGACTCCAACAAATTTTCAAGTCCTCGAGTGGCAGGTCCTCGTAAGTCCAAGTCCCTGCACGAGCTCCTCTCCTGCACATTGGCCAATGACCTCCTCGAGTGAGATCAAGATCCTCGCTGGAGTGATGTCGTAGTCCGAGATCTCTGTACGAGCTCCTCTCCTGCAGACCGACTACTTGCCTCCCTGAGTCGACCTACACCACTCTAGTTAAGCGAGGCTCCTGAGAGCTGTCGACTCCAACAAATGTTCAAGTCCTCGAGTAGCATGTCCTCGTAAGTCCAAGTCCCTACACGAGCTCCTCTCCTGCACATTGGCCGACAACCTCCTCGAGCGAGATCAAGATCCTCGATGGAGTGATGTCGTAGTCCGAGATCTCTGTACGAGCTCCTCTCCTGCAGACCGACTACTTGCCTCCCCGAGTCAACCTACACCACTCTAGTTGAGCGAGGCTCCTGAGCGCTGTGGACTCGAACAAATTTTCAAGTTCTCGAGTGGCAGGTCCTCGTAAGTCCAAGTCCCTGCACGAGCTCCTCTCCTGCACATTGGCCAACGACCTCCTCGAGTGAGATCAAGTTCCTCGCTGGAGTGATGGCGTAGTCTGAGATCTCTGTACGAACTCCTCTCCTGCAGACCGACTACTTACCTCCCCGAGTAGACTAACTCCCACACCCAGTTGAACAAACAACTCCGAAAAAGTAAATGAATTATGCAGGTGCGGACAAAAACTGTCGAGCATGCGAGCAGATATGGGGCGAGTATGTGAACGGTATATGCCTAGATGCGAGTATGCTACGACGAATATTTGTGCAGGTTATAGGAGAGTATTAGTAGGCGAGTATGAAGAGCGACTATGATCGTGCGACTACGAATGATGCCAACGCACAGGTAAAAGCGAGCCTATGAGCCTAACACGTATCATCATCAAGCAAGTATGAAAGCCGGAGAACACAGCATAATAATTCAAACTTGCATTTATATTTTTCAAAAAATGTACAAGTTACAAAAGTTTTTGTTACAAAAATGACGCTAACTGCCTTATGCGAGCATGACAAATATCGGCGAGCAACTAGGACTTATCGTCGCCAGTATCAGGCCGATATTCCTCATCTCCAATGTCGGTGTCCTCTTCCTCGCCGCTTTCCTCGCTCTCCTCTTCGCCGCTGCCACTTCCGCTGCTGCTGCTACTGCTGTCGCTGCTACTAGAGCTCGCCGACGGTGAGGGTATGCGATCTGGAGAGATTGTCTCGGCGAGCAGCTCAAGGATGAGTTCGTCCACGGTGAACGGCTTCTCCCCCTCGTCAAGCTTCCCGCTGATCCTCAGCCTCGCGAGCACGACGTTGACGGCCGCGCGGGCTATCTCTTGCGAACCGACGACCTCTCCTCCCACAAGATGCGAGATCGCTTGATGGCATAGTGAGGATCATCCTCCGGCCGTGGCTGAGGAGCAGAGGAACTCACGCCGGCTTCTAAAATGGCCAGGCGAGATTCCATCTCGGCTGTGCGAACTTGGGCTGCCTCCAAATCAGCCTGAGACTTGGCGAGTTTCGCCTCATACTCAGAAAGCTTCTTGGCGGTCTCTATCTCGGCAGCCTGCGACAATGAACGGAGTCAGCAAAAAGAATCGAAGTGTGACAACATCAACATCGCGCATAGGGGCGACTTACCTCATAATCTCGCCAGCGAGTGGATTCCATGTCGAGATCAATCGCCTTCTTGCAGACGATCTTCAAGGTCTTAGTCCTCTCCAGCGTCCTCCTCGCCGCGAAGTGATTTAGTTCGACGGCTCGTGCGAGCGAGCAGGCCGCCTGCTGGGCGAGCTCCTCCTCGCTGAGGTCCAGCATCGACTTGGCGTCGCCTCACCTGTACATCGCGTGGAGGACAGCGAAGGCCTCCCCCTTGTCCTCCCCGTCCTCCGCCCAGGAGGGGAGGTTGGTACTCAACGTCACCAGAGGTTCGTCCGCCGACCAGGTCACCAACGGGCGACCAAAGGTGTCCACGGCATCCAGCCCCAGGTTGAAGTTAGGGTGGAGGTGGGGGAGCCGAGCATGGAGCGGCGACTCCTGGTCGTCAGGTCGTGGCGACGAAACCTGCTTTTTGGTCGCGGGGCCCGACGACCTTGCCTTCCCCTTGCCCTTGGCGAACTTTTTCTTCTCACCGACGTCAGCTGGCGAGTGGGGCTCAGGCAGCGCGGTGGCGACTACCTTCTCCAGAGGGAGCGGCTTCTCCGGAAGCTCGAACGACACTGCAAATGGAGAGTTAGTTAGTATTGCACTTCTCAACGCACAACGAGTATGGAAACAAAGTGATTCTCGCCCAAGCTTACCCTCCATGGAATGTATTTCCAACAAGGTGTTGATGTTTAGTCGCCAGAAAATGACGTTGAACCGGCGACCTCGGAACGACTCGACGAGCTGCTCGCGAACGCCCTCCAATATCGGCGGGAGGAAGGCGACGTCGGCAGGTTGGTGAGACGTTCCCATGACGCCATCGAAGTCGCCCTCGACGACGACTAGCAGCTCGCTCCATCAGTGGGCTTTGTTCGTCGTCCCCACCAGAGTGCAGACATGGCTACTGAAGTAGACCACGCCCTCGGAAGTCGCGTCGAAGGAGAATATCTTGCGGAAGACAGAGAGGTCAAAGGCGACCCTCTCCTCGCGCAAGTAGCAGAGGAACCCCATGATGATGGCAATGCCGTTGGGGTTGATCTGCGTGGGGACTATGCCGGAATATCGCAGAATCTCGCAATACTCCGGCCATAGAGGAAGTCGCATGCCGACGTCAAAGTGACTAAGCGGCAGGACCAGCGCACCCTCTATATATGTATTTAGTCACTCGCTGTGATTAGGGAGTCGTGCCGAGTATCCATCAGGCAACAGCCTCTCCCTGAAGTTTTCTAAGTCTTGCTCTGATGTGATCGACTTCTTGAAATCCGCATCAGCAAAGTTGATGGCATGGGCTTGTCGGCGAGCACTGGCGTCATCTCTAACCATCTTGCGAGTTTTAACGAGGACGAAGAAAGAAGAGCGAGGAGTAAAGCAAACTCGTGGCGCGCGAGCAGGAAACGATACTCGCGAGCTAGGGGTTCAAAAGCGCAACAGTGTTCTTATGTCCTACCTACCCCCTCTATTTATATGCACCGGGGGGAGGGGGTATACCTGCATTTCGGCGAGTATCGGCCAAAGTCGCGATAAAGATCAGAACCTGCAGAATAAACTCGACACATTCCAGAAAAAGACATCGCACAATCATTAAAGAAAGGAAAACTCAATAATAGCACGAGATCCAAACTCGCTTTATTACAATCAAATAATGTTCATGAAGTCGCACTCGGCGAGCTATAAATAAAAGAAAAGAAAATTCCTAAGTCCTTGGAGGTCTCTCTGGAGGGTGAGGATGTCGCCCAGCCCAGCCCATCTCGCGCGCCCGACGGAAGTTCTCCGTCGCCAACGCCATCACGTCATCGCCAAACCGCAATTGCTCTTCCATCCTCGTTAGCCGGTCGACAGAGCCCATACTCGCGCGGATCCCGTCGAGCTCGTCGAGCACAAGCTGAAGGCGATGGTTGTTCAGCGCCAGCTGACGATCATTCTCCTTTACCATGTGGAAGCGGGCTTCATAGCTCTCCAGAGTACTCTTAAGCTCTTCCATCTTTGACATCCGCACTTCCAACGATGATATTCGACGATGAGGCTCGCAGACCGCCAGCTGGTCAAACTTGCTCTCTAGCTCCAGGTAGGCGCGAGCAGTAGCGTGTCGATATTCCATGCCCGCCAACCCAATGGCGTCGATGAAGGCCGCCCCTGGAGTCGCCGCCCGATCTGTCAGCAAATGACAGTCGCCAGGTTAGACTGGGTAGCTAGCCGCCCTATACGGCATCAATAGCGATACATACCGCGGCAAGGAGATCTAGATCGGCGAGGAGAGGATCCGTGAGTTGGCTTATCTCGTCGGCTCGAAGATGGCCCACCAGCGTGCTCGGCTGCCTTGCCTTGCCCGTGTCCCACTTGTCCAGAATCCGCAACTCTTGGCGGAAAGTAGCTCGGCCGCGGATTGACCGGCTTACTGCCCGCGGGATGAGATGAAGGAGGCGAGGGGAGCGACGAACTCGCCGGTCGCTGAGGATTCTTCAGCGGGGGAGGCGGAGGAAGTCGCATTGTGGCGACTTGAGAAGGCGCGACCAGAGGCGGCTGCAGCGGCAAGGATGCGGCTACCGACCTGATGGTGGCGACGTTTGTAATAGGCGGCGGCGGGGGTAGCGAGGAGCTCGTCTCGGGAAGCGAAGACCTCGACGGAGGCCGTGCAGAACTTGCCGCGGGCAGAGCAGAACTCCTCGCGGGCAGCGCCGAACTCGCCGGGAGACCCTTGCTCACCGGCGGATCCTTCTTGGGCAGAGGGTCCTTCGACAAAGGATCCTTGCTCGCCAAGGTCATCTTCCTCGGCGGAGGATTCTTCGACGGCAGTTCCATGCTCGCCAAAGGAACCGAGGCCTCAGATGTTCTTTTCCCGTCGATATTGATCTGCACCGTGTGCGCGGTCTTTACTGCTCTCGTGGCAGGAAGGGAGACTAGCGGCGCAGAGCTCAACGGGGCAACATTCAGAACCGCGTCAGCGACCCCCGAGGGAGAATCTACAAGTATCATGGTCAAGTTAGCAAGCAGTGGAAATGATCGTCAGAACAAGAATGCATCTCGGCAAATATGACAACCTAGCAGGTCGACGATTTCAACCCGCTGCGGTACCGGAGTGGAGGCGAGTTCCGGGGCCCGGGTCGTGGCGAGCTCAGGAATGACGAGCGAGTCAAGGAAACTCACATCAGAGACCGCGACATTGAGAATGTCGTTAAGTCCCAGGTCACTTAGCAACTGTTGCGTGCTGGCAGAGCGCATGGGGTTGCTGGTGGAAGCTGCGGTTTGAGAAAGAGGTGGCGGCGAGTTATCGTCCCTAGAGGCTGGTTTCTTCTTGGACTTTTTAACCTTTTTCTTCTTGAGGGAGGTAGGTCGGCGACGACGTCCTCCTCGCGCGGCCTTTTCGGCTTAGCGACGCCAAGAGAACCGGTCAGCGAGGTGAGACTGTCATGAAGGAACTTCGCAGCATCCGACATTATGCGCGGTTCTGAAGATCCGGCTAAATAACTAGGCCCCCCTATTTATAGAGATCACCAGGCAGGTACAGGAGGCGAGTAACCCCGATACTCGGCATAGCAGGTCGCCGAATAAGTGTTGGATGTTTTTTTCCGAGCTCCTATGTCGCTCAGAAAGAGCGGGGATTGTGTACAATCCGTATTCGTCGAGAGTGGGTCCTACCACAGCCAAGTCAACAGAAGTCAAGGCCAACAAGTCAAGGCAGGAGTCAAAGACAGAATTCAAGATCGCGGAAGGCCTGGGCTAGTATAGGCGAGCTCCCCTCGCATACTCGCCACGTAGGCGACTAGGCGAGATATTCGCCCAGCCCGTGCGAGTTCCTTTGGAAGTCTCCTATGTACAACCCCGTGTTCGCCAAACGGGCCCCACCTGGAAGATCGAGCAGAGCCAGTCCCGTAACCCGCACCCGAGCAACAAGCAGACATGCGGCAAGAGGCTGGTCCGCTCCCGCTCAGTTCAGGAAAGCGAGCCGAGTGCTCGACGACCCCCTTCCCCCTCCTGCTCGCTCAGGGAATCGTCGACCGGAGTGGGGGGCGCCATTCGTCGAACCGGTACTCGCGGATGGGCTCGGCGGCCCATGATCCGCGAGCCGTTCAGAGGGTCACAATGGTCGCCAGTCTGTCCCCTATACGCGACCTGGCCACCTATCCGCCTCGGGAGATGTAACGGCCCAGCCTAGGACTCAGAGGCTAGCCACACCCACGCATGGGCCGCACCAGCTTAGACCACCCGTGACCGCTACAGGGCTGCAGCCCAATACATCCCAACGCCTCTCCAGCCTGTTTCTCAGCACAGTGCGTTGTTGGCGCTAGGTTTCGAACCCGCAACCCTTGATAGCCACTCTTCCAACAGGGCTCATCACCAACTGAGCTGCAGCTCAACTGGTGATGAGCCCTGTTGGAAGAGTGGCTATCAAGGGTTGCGGGTTCGAAACCTAGCGCCAACAACTCACTGTGCTGAGAAACAGGCCGGAGAGGCGTTGGGGTGTATTGGGCTGCAGCCCTGTAGCAGTGCCGGAGCTTGGGCCATGCTGTGCGCAGCCTCTGAGTGCCATGGGCCGGGCTGTTACATAAAAAGTGCACTTTTTATGTAACAGCCCGGCCCATGGCACTCAGAGGCTGCGCACAGCATGGCCCAAGCTCCGGCACTGCTACAGGGCTGCAGCCCAATACACCCCAACGCCTCTCCGGCCTATTTCTCAGCACAGTGCGTTGTTGGCGCTAGGTTTCGAACCCGCAACCCTTGATAGCCACTCTTCCAACAGGGCTCATCACCGACTGAGCTGCAGCTCAGTTGGTGATGAGCCCTGTTGGAAGAGTGGCTATCAAGGGTTGCGGGTTCGAAACCTAGCGCCAACAACGCACTGTGCTGAGAAACAGGCCGGAGAGGCGTTGGGGTGTATTGGGCTGCAGCCCTGTAGCAGTGCCGGAGCTTGGGCCATGCTGTGCGCAGCCTCTGAGTGCCATGGGCCGGGCTGTTACAGGAGAGGACTGGCGGGTCGCGGCGATCCGGCTCGAGTTCGCCCAAGAATAATAGGCGAGCCGCTAGAGCCAGGTATCGCCCGCCTCTCGCGGAGAGGGATTGATGGCGAGCTGACTCCCCCCCCCCCATGGGTGCGAATAGCTGTTCAGGACAGCGGAGCCACGCTGTTGGCAGACCAGGTTGGACTGCGCATAGCTGTCCGAAACAGCGGAGTTTGGATGTTGGCAGACCCAACAAAGGGCTTTTTGGTATTTTTAGGTCAGTTCTTCTGGTTATTGGCAGTTCAGATTCCAAAAACTATAAGTAAGACCCAAGGGGTACCTCAGAAGGCACGCTTTGAGTGCCTCCCTGCTGCAGTTTTCAAGTGCTTTCTGAGGGTACCTTAGCTCGGCATCAGGATAAGGAGGGGAAGCGCTCTGAGATCTTCCGGGTGTGTGGTGGGACCTCCCTGCCGATCCCTTGGGTCTGTTTCTCCTTGTCTTCTTTGTTGTTTTCCTTGCAGGAGTGAATTAAGCACGAGACCACCCCTTCCCCACGGGTCGAACTCCACAGGAAGCCAGATTCCGGTTTCAACATTTTGGTGCGGTGAGCGTGGAACGTGGTCAGTGAAGAAAAGCTTCAACGAGTTCAATGACAGGAGGACAGGGATCTGACGGGCAGAACTCACCGCCCCCCCTGCCACTCGCAACGGTGGGGATGTTGGAAGACTTCAGGAATGAGGTGCTGGGCCTCGTCAAGTTCTCACCAGGCACGCGGGCCGAGTGCTCGACTCCGGTAGCCTAGATCGCGGCCGCCCCCTCTTTGGGCGAGGACGCTCCCGACAGAGGAGCTGGGAAGGAGGTGGCCGAGGAAGGCCGGGGGTGCGAGCTCCCCGGGCGCGAGCTTTTCCGCGGCTCGACAGCCCGAGGCCGGTTCGGCGAGCTGGGCTCGCGAGACTCGCCGGCCCGCCCGATGGGGGGAGGCAGTCCTTTCAGGGAGCTGGTCTCCTTAGCTCCAGTTCTAGATGGGTTCAGAGAACCCGCGATGTCCTACTACACCGGGAAGGGAGACCCGGTCCAGCATGTCCAATGGTTCAAAGATGTGGTCTCCATCCGTCAAATGTCAGACGGATTCAAATGTCGACTCTTCGCCATCACCCTCTGGGAGAAGGCAAGGGTATGGTTCCACCAGCTACCGGCCAGCTCCATCTACTGCTTCGAGGACCTGCGTCGAGGGTTCATGATGAGGTTCACTACCTCGAAGAAGAGGAAGAAGGAGTCCGAGTTTTTGTTCCACATTAAGTAGGGGGTGAACGAGATGTTGATGAGCTATGTGGACTGATTTCAGGAGGAGGTTACTCAGATCCAGGAGATGTCGGGCCATAGTCTGATGATGGCCTTTACCCTGGGCCTGCAGCACGGTTTCTTTCGAATGGAGCTGAAGAGAGTCCCTCCCCTCTCCTACGAGGAGTTGATGGAGAGGGCGGCGAGAGAGGCCGATGGGGAGGAGTCGAACCCGGAGTTTGCAAGGAAGCTGGCCAGGTGGGCCACGGAGGAAGAGAAGGAGTCAAGCGGGGGGAGAGGACAGGAGGAGAGAAGATTCGAGCCTAGGCAGAGGGAGCAAAGGCAGCTCCAGGGGCAGCAGCAGCCAAGGTGGGGGCATCGGGAGCCCGACCGTCGGCTGGGCTGGAGACCTGAGTGGCAGGGGCAGGGGCCACAAAGAGGGTACTACGGAAGGGGTCACTACCAGGGGAGGCAAGATCAGTTCAACCCTCCGGCCTGGAGGCAGGGCCAGAGGCCCCGGCTCCCCGATCAAGAGGAGGCCATAGCCATAGCCTTGGGAGCAAGGAGGGGGATTATGAGGAGGAGGAGAAAAGAGGTCAGGGTGGAGCTGCCCTATTGCGACTTCCATCAGGAAGAGGGGCACGCCACAGCCACCTGCCCGGAGTTCCTCGAGATGAGAGGGAATAGGGAACAGCAATAGCAGCAGCAGCAGCAGGGCAGGCAAGAACTGAGGATTGAGGAGGTCCTGCCTCGGGCGGAGGAGGATCGTTGCGAAGACCGGGTAGATGTTGGAACCCGAGGGGGAATCGGAGTGATCCACGGGGGAGTAGGGGTTGAGGCTTCCCGCAAGGCAAGCCTCCACACCATGTACCGGCGAAGCGTCGCCTCCACATCCCAAACCCCACCCCTGGAGGAGAGGATCACTTTCTCTAGGAGCGATAGGCCAGACCATGAGGACCCATTCTGTGATGCGTTGGTCATCAAGGCGGCCATCGAGAATGTCACTGTCTCTCGGATCCTTGTGGACAATGGGAGTTCCATCAACGTCGTCTTCAAAAAGGCGTTCGACGCGATGATGGTGGAGGCAAAGAGGGTGCTGGCCTCGGATGGGCCCTTGTTCGGGTTTTCAGGAGAAAGGAAGGAAGTGGAGGGAGGAGTAGGCCTCCATGTCACCTTGGGGTGGCAGTCCCAAAACTACAGGTTCATCATTGTGGACGCCCCCAACAGCTACAGCGCCATCTTCGGGAGGCCCCTAATTAGCGCCTTCCGCTGCGTCCACTCATCCTTCCATCAGTGCTTGAAGTTCAATGCTGAGGGGGTCCAGGTCAGGGTCAGGGGGGACCCGAAGGTGGCACGGGAGTGTTATGTCACTGCGGTGAACACCATCTCCTGGCAGGAGGGAGCCGAGGAGATGGGGGGAAGGATGGAGGAGGCCGAGCAGGAAGCAGGAGGGGAGGAGCTGGAAATGAAGAACTGCGCAGAGGAGGAGGAGGCAGGAGGAGATCAGGAGGAGGTGGCCAAGGTAGGGGTCGTGGGAGAAGAGGTGGAGGTAGAGGTCTCCATTCCGGAGGAAGGGGATGTTGAAGGATGGGAGGAGCAGTCCAGGCTGGAGGCCGCAGAAAAGGTGGTGGAGCTGGAGGTGCTCACCCGGGGAGGCAGGATGGAGAAGATCTATGTCAGCGGGGGGCTGACCGCGGAGGACCGAGGCAGGATGCTGGAGTGCATCCAGAAGAATGTGGACATCTTCGCTTGGAACGCCACGGAGATGTCGGGGGTTGACGCGGATGCGGCTTGCCACCGCCTCAACCTGGACCCGGGAACATGCCCCGTTCAGCAGAAGAAGAGGTCCATTGCGGACAAGCTGGCGGAGCCCATCAGGGAGGAGGTGGCGAAACTCCTCAAGGCCGGCTTCGTGTCTGAGATTCAGTACCCCGACTGGGTCTCCAACGTGGTAATGGTTAAAAAAGAAGACGGCCGATGGAGGATGTGTATCGATTTTTCCTTACTTAATAAAGCTTGTCCTAAGGACTGTTATCCTTTGCCTCGAATCGACGCGCTGGTTGACTCAGCCGTCAGTTTTTCTGTAATGATTTTTTTAGATGCTTTTTCAGGTTATCATCAGATCAGGATGCACCCCCCAGACATCAAGGATGTCTCGTTCATCACAGGGGATGGATGCTACTGCTACAGGATGATGCCCTTCGGGCTGAAGAATGTCGGGGCAACCTACCAGAAAATGATGGATAGTGTCTTTAAGGAGCAGAGGGGGAGGAATTTGGAGGTGTATGTGGACGACCTCATGATCAAAAGTCAGGATGTGGACTCCCACCTCCGGGACCTGGAGGAGACCTTTGCCACCCTGCGCAAATACAAGATGCGACTGAATCCCCTAAAATGTGTCTTTGGGGCCAGCAGGGGAAAGTTCTTGGGGCACCTCCTCACCCCCGCGGGGGTCGAGCCGAATCCGGATAAGGTCAGGGCCATTTTGGAGCTGAAGTCCCCGCGGAATGCTAAGGAGGCCCAACAGCTGACGGGGAAGCTAGCAGGGCTAAGTCGCTTCCTTTCTCAGGCAGGGGAGAAGTGCTCCCCCTTCTTCAAAACGCTGAGGGGCGGACAGAAGTTTGAATGGACCAAGGAGTGCGAGGAGGCGTTCCAGTTCCTCAAAGTACAGTTGACACAGGCTCCGCTGCTCCAAGGGCCGAAGGAGGGGGAGGACCTGTTCTTATATCTCGGGGTCGGGGCGGAGGCCTTGAGCTCCATCTTAGTTCGTGAAGAGGGAAAGAAGCAACTCCATATTTACTACGTGAGCCGGGTCCTAAGGAAGGCCGAGCTCTGGTATCCGATTTTGGAGAAGCTAGCCTTGGCTCTGATCATCTCGGCCCGAAGGCTGCGACCTTACTTCCAGGCACATTCAGTCCAAGTGGTGACTGACCATCCTCTCAGCAATAATTTGAGGGGGTGGAACATTCAGGCAGGCTGGCTAAGTGGTCGGTGGAACTGAGCGAGTTCGATGTCTCCTTCGTTCCGCGGCTCTCGATCAAAGCTCAAGCGATGGCCGACTTCTTGGCCGACTACGTGGTTGAAGTGGCGGAGGAAAAACTCACCCGCCCGACTCCTTGGAAGGTGAGGGTGGATGGTGCCTCGGGGAGGCATTCCCTAGGAGTGGGGGTGATCCTGGAAAGCTTCAGGGGACTCGAATCGAGCAGACGGTGGTGGTACACTTTCCCATTACCAACAACCAGGCCGAGTATGAGGCCGTGATAGCAGGGCTTCATCTAGCCAGGGAGCTAGGGGTGTTGGATGTGGAGGTCCTTACTGACTCCATGGTAGTGGCTTCCCAGATCAACAGGGAGTTCGAGGCAAGGGAGCCCACCCTGCGATCATACTTGGCCAAGGTAAAGGGGGTCATAGGCACTTTTCAAACTTTCACCATCCGACACGTGCCCAGGGAAGAGAATGAACAAGCTGATCAGCTAGCAAAGCATGGACCCCAGGTGGGGGGTACCATCACTGACCTGTTCCCCCCTCCATCGAAGAGGGAGAGCTCATGGAAATTGATCAACAAACTTCGTGGATGGACCCAGTGGTGTCTTTCCTCTCCACGGGAGAGTATCCGGAGGGGGCAGATAAGAAGAAGCTAAGGCACAAGTCAGCATATTGCCTCCTCCAGGACGGACACCTGTACAGGAAGACCCTCTCAGGGATGCTGGCTCGCTGCGTGGCCAGGGGCGAAGTGCAGAGGATCTTGGAGGAAGTCCACTCTGGGGAATGTGGGAGTCATTCCGGGAGTCAGACCCTGGAAGGAAGGATAGTCAGGCAAGGATATTTTTGGCCCACCCTGGGCCGAGACGCCGCGAAGTTCGCAAGGAGGTGCCATAAGTGCCAGTTGTTTGCCCCTCTCCAGCTGTGGCCGGCCCAGCAACTCAGAAGTATCACGACCCCCTGGCCCTTCGCAATTTGGGGAATGGAATTGGTTGGGCCATTCCCCCAAGCCAGTGGCCAGAGAAGGTTCCTCCTGGTAATGATTGACTACTTCTCCAAGTGGATGGAGGTGAAGGCGCTGGCCAAGGTAACCTCTCAGGTAATTAGGAACTTTGTTTGGGGAGAAATCATCTGTCGCCACGGATTACCTCAGGCCATCGTCACGGACAACGGGCCCCAGTTCGCCAGCGCCGAATTCACCAACTTCTGCGGGCAGCTTGGAATCGACCTCAGGTTTGCCTCGGTCCATCATCCCAGGAGCAACGGGCAGGTGGAGGCCGCAAATAAGATCATCGTCAACCTCCTCAAGAAGGAGGTGGAGAATTTGAAGGGGAGCTGGGTGGAGCAGCTTCCCGTGGTTCTTTGGGCCCTAAGAACCACCCCCAACACGGCTACTGGAGAGACCCACTTCAAGCTCTCCCATGGGTGTGAGGCAGTGCTCCCCATGGAATTTTAAGTTCAGACACCGCGAGTCGTTGCGGCCAAAGAGGGCCGAGAGGAGTGGCAAGCCGAGAACGAGGAGGAGCTGAGACTCTCCCTTGACATGGTGGAGGAGCTGAGGGACCTTGCCGCCATCCGGCAGGAGGAAGTGAAAAGGAGAATGGCCAAATACTTTGACAAGCATGTCAGGGTAAAACAGTTCATGGAAGGGGATTTCGTGCTGAAGAAGGTGGATGCGGCAGGGAGGTCAGCATCCGTAGGAAAGCTCAACCCCAGCTGGGAGGGACCATTCATTATAAAAGTAGCTTTGAAGTCAGGAGGCTATCGACTCCAAAATGTAGAGGGCGAGACCCTGAGTCACACCTGGAGTGGTGACGACTTAAAACATTTTTTCCCCTGAAGCTTGTAAGCGATATTTTTATCATAATAAATTTCTTCAACACTCCAGTACTGTCGTAGCTAGCCTGCATAGAGAAATGGAATGTGTTTGGACCCCGAGCAGATCCCGCTATCAGGCTCTCACATAGCTGGCAGGGCCGGAAGTCACTCGGTGTCTGATAACTTCCCAAATAGAAGTTATCTAGCCTAATTTTCTGTCTTAATATCCATTATAAATGCTCAAAATGAGTTTAAATAAAATAAAAATAAGAGTTTAATTCATATTTATTTAATTTTGAGCTAATCTGGTCTTTTTCCAATGTATTTGTGCGAGAATTGCCAAAGAATTCTATTGGAGAAAGAAATCTGCCCAAAGAGTCATAACTAGGAAAACAGGTCACAACGCGCAGAAAAATAGGTTGCAACGTCTGGACGAATTTCAAATATTAAATTTCAAATATGGCGCCATTTGCAATTTTGGAAAGATGCAACCTTTGGGGAAAGGGCTGAACGTTTTTCTTGGCTGATTAGGGAGTCATTGATAAGGAATTATTCAGAATTCCATTGGAGAGAAAAAAGGAGGAGGAAAACCTAGGGTTGCTCTTCTTACACGAGGAAGACGACGAATCTCCGGACGGATCAAGCGAGCGACCTCGGGAAAAGGATTCTACAGCTGTTTGGACCAATTTCCATCATGTTTTGTAAAAACTTTCCAACCATAGTGTGTGATTTCTCCATCGTTATGAACTAAATTTTAAAAGTCTTGTGTGTTGTGAGTACTAGACTCATTGTGATGATTTGATTTCAATTTTACTTTCATGTTTGGTTGATGATCTATTTTTATTAGGTTTATGCGCTTTAATTGTGGAATTTTTGAGTAAGTGTTCTTCGTTTAGACGAGATTCGAGATAGGAGTCTCGCTAGTCTAGTGTTGAATCCTCATTTTATGCGACAAAATTCGAGAGAGGAGTCGTGTAATTCTTTTAGTCAAAATTCCATCTTTTTACTGCACTGCAGATTCGAGAGAGGAGCGGTGTAAGTATAACATAAACCTTAATATAACGTCGAGAGAGGAAGAGATTCCGTCTTGAGTTAGCAACATCGATTTTAAACCTTCATGTTATTCTAAATCTGCCTAAGTTAGAGATAACTAGGGGAATTAGGATAAGCGGATTTCGGAGATCGAGAGATAATGTCATCCATCTTAAAAATCGTTGCAGGATAGTAAGCAACCAATCATGAGAGGTCACTAAGAAAAGTCGTCACAATAGTCTAAGAAAAACAACATACAAGACTAATTCTCCAATTTGGAAAAAGTAAACGAAGCAAGATCAAATTAGTTTTTTTTATTGTTGTCTCTAAAGTTCTCGTTATTAAATCACTTTAAATATCTCGCTTGAATTTAAAGAATAGGAGGAGCTAGTAATTGCGAGCACTAATCAATCACTTCCTCGAGGGAACGATCACTTCCTACTCTATATTACTTGATTCGACACGTATACTTGCGTTACTACGTAAATCTATTTTGGGCGTATCAAGTTTTTGGCGCCGTTGCCGGGGAGGTGCAACTGATTTAGTGTTATTTCTTACAATATTAATGAATCCTTATTATTTAGAGATCAGGTATTTGTTTGCTTGTTGTTTGTTTATTTTTAAATCATTAGAAGTTGGGCGGTGTATGTCCAGGTATAGGCAAGTAGAATTATTGCCTTTGAATTCTGAAATCGAGCGCTCCTGTAGAATAAATAGAAGAGAAGCTAGAAATATGAATATTATTCATCCTGCGATGGATAATAATAATAATGCTAATAATAATGATGGTCAGGTGGATCAAAATGGCCACCCTGCGGCACCACGTATGACTTGTCACGAGTATAATACACCATTAAGGGGAGGTGTGCACTTCAGCATTGCTCGACCAGCAATTGCTGCTAATAATTTTAAAATGGACCCACTAATTATGCAACAAGTACAAAATAATAAGTTTGGGGGTCTAGGTCATGAAGATGCAAATTCCCACTTACGAACCTTCTTAGCAATTTGCGATATGTTTAAGTTTAACGGAGCATCAGAAGATGCAATAATGTTAAGATTGTTTCCATTTTCTTTAGAAGGGAGAGCGAAGGATTGGTTAGACTCTTTGCCTAACGATTCTATCACGACATGGGAGCAGTTGGTGGAAAAATTCTTGCATAAGTATTTTCCTCCATCTAAAACTGCAAAGCTGATAAGGGATATAACCACATTCACACAGGGTAACGGAGAGACACTGTACGACGCTTGGGAGCATTTTAAGGAGCTATTAAGGAAATGTCCCCATCATAGGTTAGCCCTACATCAGCAAGTTTCCACCTTCTATAATGGTTTGCAAACTGCAACCATGATTTTAGTAGACGGCGCTGTAGGAGGATCGTTGCTTAAGAAGTATCCTGAGGATGCGTATGCAATCCTTGAAGACCTCACTGCAAATAATTACCAAGCCTATGAGGGTCAAGGGAATAACAATCCAGTTGGTATCCACCAAGTGGACCAATTCACATCCTTGGCCGCTCAAATGGCATCACAGTTTAATCTAATCAATAAGAGATTAGATTCATTATCACAACCTTCATCTAGTGCTCTATTGACGGTGGAGCAATTGAATCAAATTTCTGAAGAGGCAAATTATATAGGAGGAGCACAAAGGCAAATTCCACCTGGATTTGCCAATCATTATCACCCCGAGTGGCGGAATCATCCGAATTTCTCCTGGAAAAATAATCAAGGGATGAATCAACCACAAGGGTTTAATCAAAATATAAATCACCTACCTATCAATAACAACTCTCAACCCCAACAAGTAAACCAAAGAAAGATGACGGATGAGTTTATCTTAGACATGTTCCAAAAGTATGACTCAAAAATGGTAGGAATAGAATCATCGTTAAGATCACTAGAAACGACTATGGGACAACTTGCAAATTCATTAAGTCAAAGGCCCATTGGAACTCTTCCTTCTGATACCACACCCAATCCAATAAAAGATAATCATAATAATCATTGCAAGGCTATTGCGCTAAGGAGTGGTGTAGAGATTCCAAGTGGGGAGGGGTGGCTTGAGAAAGTTAAGGAAGAAGAGACAAGTAAGAAGCCAAGTGAGACGAGCATATTAGAGAAGGACGAGTTGGGTGAGAAAAAGGATGTGAGAGAGAAACAAAAAGAAAAATTAAATCAAAAGAAAGAAGTAGTCTATCCACCACCCACATTCCCTTCTAGACTTTCTAAATCCAAACTTGACATACAATTCCAAAAGTTTATGGAGATTTTCAAAAAAACTATCTATAAATATCCCATTTGCTGAGACTCTTGAGCAAATGCCTAGTTATGTTAAGTTTATGAAGGATATCTTGGCAAAGAAAAGGAAGTTTGTTGATAAAGAGATAGTGGCATTGACTGAGGAGTGTAGTGCTATATTGCAGAAGAAGTTGCCACCCAAGCTTAAGGACGCCGGTAGCTTCACAATTCCTTGTTATATCAGATTAAAGTTTGTTGGGAGAGCTTTATGTGACCTTGGGGCGAGCATCAACTTGATGTCATTATCCATCTATAATAAGTTGGGTCTAGGTGAGATCACACCTACATCTCTTACTCTACAGTTGGCTGATAGGTCTCTTGCATTTCCCAAGGGAATTGTAGAGGACGTGTTGGTTAAGGTGGATAAATTCATCTTCCCCGCTAATTTTGTGGTACTTGATATGGATGAGGACAAGGATGTCCCCATCATTCTTGGTAGACCATTCTTGGCCACCGGACGAACACTCATTGACGTCCCGATGAGAGTTAATGATGAGAATGTGATATTCAACATCCTCAAAACTATGAAATTTCACGATGATAAGGAGGAATGTTTCTCCATTGAGGAAGTGAATGCACCTATACATATGATGTATGATGAGAATGATTGGGAGTGTAATATCTTTAGTGTGTTAACAAGTGAAGAAATAGAAGAGGACCCAGACTTAACAGAAACTGTAGATGCTTTAAGTACTTATGAGCATATATCAAATGGTAACATGTGTGAATTAATAAGTAGACCAAGTGAGTCTAAGGTCACTAAGCCTTCTATCTTGGAGCCGCCTACGCTTGAATTAAAACTGTTACTTGAAAACTTAAAGTATCTTTTTCTAGGTGAGGATAACACGCTACCGGTTATTATTGATGCATCCTTAGTAAAGGAACAGGAAGACAAATTGCTTGAGATTCTTCGTGAGTATAAGGCGGCAATGGGTTGGGCCATTGCAGACATTAGAGGGATACATCCCTCAATTTGTATGCACAAAATTCTTTTAGAGGAAGAAACAAAAAACTCAATCGAACCCCAACGAAGACTTAGCCCACCAATGAAAGAAGTGGTAAAGAATGAGATAATTAAATGGTTGGATGCGGGTATTATTTATCTTATCTCCGATAGCCGGTGGGTAAGTCCTGTCCAATGTGTGCCAAAGAAGGGGGCATTACGGTAGTTAAAAATGAGAGCAATGAGTTGATTACCACTAGAACGATAACTGGATGGCGGATTTGTATGGATTACCGAAAGTTGAATAAAGCAACTAGGAAAGATCATTTTCCACTTCCATTCCTCGATCAAGTTCTTGATAGGTTAGCGGGGAATGAGTATTTCTGTTTCTTAGATGGTTATTCTGGGTATAATCAGATCATGGTAGCTCCCGAGGATCAGGAGAAGACTACCTTCACCTGTCCTTTTAGGACATTTACATTTTGGAAAATGCTAGTTGGCTTGTGTAACGCCCCTGCTACATTTCAGCGTTGCATGGTCGCTATTTTTACTGATCTGATTGATGAGGGCATCGAGATCTTTATGGACGATTTTTCAGTATTTGGGAGATCGTTCGATGAATGTTTGAAAGTGTTGAAGAAGACTTTGGATAGGTGCATTCAAACCAATTTGATCCTAAATTGGGAAAAATATCACTTTATGGTCAAAGAAGGAATTGTTTTAGGACACAAGGTATCGAAGAAAGGATTGGAAGTAGATCGGGCAAAGACAGAGGTTATAGAGAAATTGCCGCCACCAACTAATGTTAAGGGAGTACGTAGTTTTTTAGGACATGCGGGCTTCTATTGTCGTTTCATTAAAGATTTTTCTAAAATTTCTAAGCCGCTAAGCCATTTATTAGAAAAATATTCACACTTTAATTTTGATAAGGAATGCCTAGCCGCCTTTCATTCTTTCAAGCAAAGTCTGATTTCTTCACCCATTATTATCTCACCCGATTGGTCTTTACCATTCACCATTATGTGTGATGCTAGTAACTTTGCTGTGGGCGCGGTTTTAGGACAAGTGCGCGACAAGATCTTTCACACAATCTACTATGCTAGCAAGACGCTAATTGATGCACAAGTAAACTACACAACTACCGAGAAGGAGTTATTAGCAGTCATTTTCACTTTTGACAAATTTCGATCCTACTTGGTAACCTCTAAGGTGATTGTTTATACGGACCATGCAGCTATCCGATTTTTAGTAGAGAAAAAAGACGCTAAATCTAGACTGATTAGGTGGGTTCTCCTCTTACAAGAGTTCGACTTGGAGATTAAAGATCGAAAAGGGGCGGAGAATCCTATAGCAGACCACCTATCACGTCTAAAGTATGAGCATGAGAAGGTTGGAGACATAGAGATTAGAGAGAATTTTCCGGATGAGAGGTTGCTGGCAATATCTGAGGCGAGTATTCCATGGTATGCTGATTTCGTCAATTTCATTGTAAGTAACATTTTACCCCCAGATATAAACTATCAACAGAAGAAAAGATTTCTTCATCAGGTTGAGTTTGATCTATGGGATGCCCCATATGTATTTAAGATATGTGCTGACCAAGTTATTCGTCGGTGTGTACCAGAAATAGAAGTTCAAGATATCCTAGAAAAGTGTCATGCATCTCCTTACGGAGGGCACTTCATGAGAGAACGAACTGCTATGAAGGTACTAGAGGCTGGTTTCTATTGGCCAACACTATTTAGGGACGCACACTTGTTTGTTAAGAAGTGTGATAGATGCCAAAAGACGGGCAATATTCATCGGGGGGCAAGTATGCCTATGACCAATATTCTGGAGGTAGAAGTATTTGATGTTTGGGGCATTGACTTCATGGGACCGTTTGTGAACTCGGGAGGAAATTTTTACATTTTGTTGGCAGTAGATTATGTGTCAAAGTGGGTGGAGGTCATTGTCACACAGAAAAATAATGCCAAGATTGTACTCAAGTTTATAAAAGCAAACATATTTACGAGATTCGGCACGCCTAGGGCGATAATTAGTGATGGAGGTTCGCATTTTTGCAATACACAATTTAAATCACTTCTAAAAAAATACAGTGTAACACATAAAGTGGCCTTAGCATATCACCCGCAAACCAATGGATTAGCTGAAATCTCCATTAGAGAAATCAAGTCTATTTTAGAGAAGATGGTGAGTACAACTAGGAAGGATTGGGCATTTAAGTTGAATGATGCGTTATGGGCCTATAGGACTGCCTACAAAACACCCATAGGTGTGACTCCCTTTAGAATGGTGTATGGAAAAGCTTGTCACTTACCTGTAGAATTGGAGCATAAAGCGTAATGGGCAATAAAAAGATTGAATTTCGATCTCCAGGAAGCGGGCAAGAATAGACTTTTTTCATTTGAACGAATTGGAGGAGATCAGATCTAACGCTTATGATAATGCTAGGTTGTATAAGGAAAAGGCAAAAAATGGCATGATTAGAGGTTGCAGAGAAAGGAGTTCAAGGAAGGGCAATTTGTTCTCCTGTATAACTCAAGATTGAGATTATTCCCGGGAAAATTGAAGTCGCGATGGTCCGGACCTTTTCGGGTGGAGGAGGTACATCCGTTTGGAGTAATCATGATTTGTAATGAGAAAGACGGATCCAAGTTTAAGGTTAATGGGCAGAGGTTGAAAGAATACTTTAAAGACAATGATCATCGAAAGACGATGGTCATAATGCTGAAATAAAAACGAGTGCGAAGAAGAACGTCCGGCCGAGACATTTTAAACTAGGCGCTTGGTGGGAGGCAACCCATCGTCTATCAGTTTTATATATTTGTTTAATTAGTAAAATAATAATAATAATAAAATTATCACATTAATATTATTATTTTAATAACTTGTTATGTTTATTTGTTTTGATCCAAAATCATAAAACAATTGGAATTTTTAATGTCAAATTGTCTGTTGCAACCTGAAAATAAGGGGTTGCGACTTTATTTTTGCTGTTTGGACTTGAAGAATTAACCTAGAACCCGCCCCGGTCCGGTTAAACCGGTGCCTGACCGAACCGGGGCCTGAATTCCCGAATTGACACGTTGCAACGCACATCAATGAGGTTGTGACTTTATTTTTCCTGCCTTCATTCCCTCTAATTGACGTGAACCGGCTGAGCCGGTCACCATTCCTGACCCTTCCGGTTTAGAGACGTTATACAAAAGGCCTGGCTCTTCTTTTTAGCGTTCGACTTTCGTCGATCCCCTTATTTGCCCTAAGCCTCGCGCGGAAGTTGAAGGGGCGCGAGCTTCCGGCGGCGACATCGCAAGCGACAGCTGCATTCGCATCGAAGGCGGCGAATGATTTCAACCCCCAACTTCGTTTTTCCCCGACTTCACCTTTCTACCCTATGTTTTTCACGGGAGAAGGAGATTCGCGAGTAGCACTACGCTAATGTTCTGCGTCAACGGGAGAGGGCGAGCAACTACAGATTTCAAAAGAGGAAAGTTCGGGCACCCGTGATGTGTGGCTCTGTTGTCGGTGTGTTACCCCTTTCCAACGCTCTTCATCAGCCACGCAGACGATTTTGAATCAGAATCATTATCTTCTGCAAGCTTGACCCCTCGAGTTCCTGAAGGTATATCCCGTAACCCTTAGATTGATCACAGTTATTTCCTTTGTTTTGCTTTAGTATTGTGTTTGAGCTCGTTGGATTAGGCTATGTCTTCGAGAAAAAAAGGAAAAGGGAAAGAGATTGTTCGAAAAAGCCTGAAATTTTTGAGTGACGAAGCCGCCCAAAGATTTCATTCCCTCCAATCCATACCGCCCATTTACGAAAGAGGATTCAAAATGGAGAGACGGGGCTGGAATACAGGATATGTGGGGCAAATACAGGCTATGGGTTGGGAAACGTTGTGTCACCCAAGGATGGAGGCAGTGTTACCGTGGGTTTATGAATTCTACGCTAATGCACCAGTTGCAGAAGGGGGGACTGTGTTCGTGTGAGGAAAGAAAGTGGATTTTTCTGCCTCTGCCATTAATTCGTTCTTTGATTTAGATGATAACATCGGACCAGATCATACAACTATGCTTTCTACCACGCCTAAGGCAAATATGACCGCTATTATCTGTGGTGTGCTAGGACAAAACTCGGTGAGCACCAAAGAGAATGCTCTACACTCCACTTGCCTATCGAGGGAAGCGAAGGTTTGGCTTCACTTTGTAAACACAAGTTTGCTGCCCACACATCATTTGAACCACGTCCAACTTGATAGGATTGCACTAAGTTTCTACATCATAAAGGGAATAAAGGTAAATATTGGACGGATCATCTCCTGGCTTATCTGGACAAAAGTGAATGATAAGAAAATGAAGCACATTTGGTTCCCAACTACCATCACTGAGTTATGTCGCGCGGCTGGAGTTGAACTCGGTGAGGGTGACCTAATCACGCAAGTGGATCGCCACATCACAGAAACGGTAGTGAACGTCAACATCAAAGTACCTTCTGAGCTTCCTCAAACTCCAAGGAAGTTGAAGGTCGTGTGTGCTGCTAAACCCCCTAAGTCAACAGCAGTAGCTCCCAAGCGCATTAATATTCTGATAGTTGACCACGGCGATGATCCAGACGCTATGACCGAGCAGCTTGAGTACATGAAGGCGTATCATCGTTGCCAGTTTGTTTACTTCAACTCCAAGTTGGACTACATATGTGAGAATCAGGCCAAGTTGATGCAGAGGGCCCGTATTCCAGTGACAGAGCCTAAATATGATATGGAGTCCCAGTTTGACAAGAAAGGCTATCTCCTGACATCGGATGAGACGAGAATAGATCCTACGTTGACAAAAGCTAAAGAACAGAAGGAGGATAAAGACAATGAGGACGCAGAGGAGGATGAAGAGGATGAAGAAGCAGAGGAGGATAAAGATGACGAGGACGACGAGGAAGGGGATGCTTAGCTCTTGTGTGTTGTTTTGTTCCTAGCTTGCATTTGCATAGTTACATTTTTATCTTCTTCTTTCTGCTCTGATTTGGACAGTTGGATAATTAACGCGGCACTCGTACATTTTGGTGATGACAGGTTTAGTCCTTTGGCCAGTACATTTCTTTTGTAATAGTTAATTCAGTTACCTACTCATAGTTAGGCTCTGATGATATTTTGGAACTTTCACTATTGTCATGAGTAATTGCTATTAGATTGTGGCATGTTGATTCTATATTATGCTGAGTCATCCTTTGAATTCGGTAATTTTGTCATATAATTATGAGTCTCAATTATATGTTATGTTGACTGATTATATGAATTCTGCTTAATGATGTTATCTGAGTGCATTTTTCAAGCTTATGAAGGTTTTCGAGGATGAGTTAATTCAATATGCTTAAAATAATGATTCTGCACTAGTATTATATTTTGTTACTCTTATTGATATTCATGCTGCCCAACATAATTACATCTTCTATCCTAATCAGTGTACATGTTGAGGGTTTAACACATGCAGGATATATTTAATAGACAGGGTATCGGAAAGACATCCCATTACATATTAAATCAGGTGCATTGTCGAGTCCATGGACAACTACGCAGACAATCAACTCTTCAGGGGAGTACTTCAATTACAATATTCATCTTGACTTGCATTTTATCCTTTACCTTATTTGCTTATTAGTCAAAATAGTTTAATCATATTTTCTTGGGTATTGAAGTCTCTTTGCTATGGACTAGCAAGTGTCAAAAGTGTGGAGGTGTGAGTAGTATACTCCTACCAATTGAGTGAGAGTAAATATTTTCAACAATTTTAGTTAATCCTATTTCTCGATATAATTAACGAATATTATTCAATATTATTCGATGATGATTGTTGGTAGGATAGTCTGTCTTAAGGGTTCAAATCCTCGATTGAAAATTAGTAAGATGGGTAAAAGCTCTCTTAAATATTTCTGTAATCCTCACAATTTTTAAAAGAATTTGCTTCCTAAAAATTGATCATCACTGACTTCTCAAAATAATGATCGAAGGATTGGCATGAACCAAGTCGGAGATGTAATCCGAAACGTTGCTATTTCTAGTTGATTTGAAAGAATGATTAGGACATACCCTTGATCAATTCGTGCCTCACTACCGATATTTTGATTTGATCGTCCACTTTCCTGTGAGCTTGAACTTTAAATTCTCACATACCATTTCAAAGTTAGAACCCGCCAACCCATTAGTTCATCTCAAAACCCAGGTATTGAGATGAAGGGTGGCGGGGTACATGAACACAAAGTGGAGAAGTCTGCGGGCGATGTGGGATTAACCCCAACCACAGGACCGCGGGGATATTCCGCCACACAAGGGGGCCCACCGGGGTCAACACCCAGACCTGGAACGCGATGGGGAAAGCCCAAACATACGGTCCCACACATACGTGTCCTGCTGGCTAATATAATCTCAACACACCCCCGCAGCAGGACAACCTGCTCTGATACCAAGTTAGAACCCGCCAACCCATTAGTTCATCTCAAAACCCAGGTATTGAGATGAAAGGTGGCGGGGTACATGAACACAAAGTGGAGAAGTCTGCGGGCGATGTGGGATTAACCCCAACCACAGGACTGCGGGGATATTCTGCCACACAAGGGGGCCCACCGGGGTCAACACCCAGACCTGGAACGCGATGGGGAAAGCCCAAACATGCGGTCCCACACACACGTGTCCTGCTGGCTAATATAATCTCAACACCTATATTTCTAATAGTTATTTCTTAGTAAGTTCTTTAAATATAGGGAATTGTTAAAAATTAAAAAATTGTGTGATTCGTAGTGATATGTGGCTCGAGTGTGTGTACACCTACTTGGAATGATCTCTACTACAACTTTATAAAAAAAGGGGAAAAGAGAATGTGTCATAGTGATATGCGGCCTAGGTATGTATATTCATACTTATAATGATCTCAACTATGATTACAGAAGAAAAGAAAAAAATTGGCACTAGGTATGTATATTCATACTTATAATGATCTCAACTATGATTACAAAAGAAAAGAAAAAAATTGGCACCGTGTTAGTTGTAGTGATATGTGGCCCGAGTATGTGTACACCTACTTGGAATGATCCCTACTACGGTCTAAGAAGTTGATAATTAAAGATGAACCCTATAGTTGGAAAGTTATTAAGAATATTAACTAGGGAAATACCTTCTACTATCGCATTTGATTCCTTACCAAGCCAAGGTCATTTCCACCACAAGTCCTCATCTTTTCTTTTCAAGTCAAATTATGAACTCTAGTGGAGGTTAAGTTAAAGACTCGGTTTATTTTCATTCCTTCTTAGTTATTAAGGAAGTTCGTTGAGAACAATTTATAGGAGTCGATGATATTAAAGGATAACACACACCACACAAAAAAGTTTAATTGAGCTTTATCTTTCATCAAGCTAGTGTATATTTGATTATGATGAACCATTAAGGTATGACAAGTCCTCATTTGGTTAAATTTGAAACATTTGAGAAATCTTTTATTTAATTATGTTGAGAAGAAGGATCTTATGAGTTTATATTGCAACTAACTCCTCTCACTCAATTTCCATGATTAGTATTGTCTTTGCTAGAGACTAGCAAAAGTTTAAGTGTGGAGGTGTGATAACTTCCCAAATAGAAGTTATCTAGCCTAATTTTCTGTCTTAATATCCATTATAAATGCTCAAAATGAGTTTAAATAAAATAGAAATAAGAGTTTAATTCATATTTATTTAATTTTGAGCTAATCCGGTCTTTTTCCAATGTATTTGTGCGAGAATTGCCAAAGAATTCTATTGGAGAAAGAAATCTGCCCAAAGAATCATAACCAGGAAAACATGTCACAACGCGTATAAAAACAGGTTGCAACGTCTGGACAAATTTCAAATTTTAAATTTCAAATATGGCGCCATTTGCAATTTTGGAAAGATGCATCCTTTGGGGAAAGGGCTGGACATTTTTCTTGGCTGATTAGGGAGTCATTGATAAGGAATTATTCAGAATTCCATTGGAGAGAAAAAAGGAGGAGGAAAACCTAGGGTTGCTCTTCTTACACGAGGAAGACGACGAATCTCCGGACGGATCAAGCGAGCGACCTTGGGAAAAGGATTCTACAGCGGTTTGGACCAATTTCCATCATGTTTTGTAAGAACGTTCCAAACATAGTGTGTGATTTCTCCATCGTTATGAACTAAATTTTAAAAGCCTTGTGTGTTGTGAGTACTAGACTCATTGTGATGATTTGATTTCAATTTTACTTTCATGTTTGGTTGATGATCTATTTTTATTAGGTTTATGTGCTTTAATTGCCGAATTTTTGAGTAAGTGTTCTTCTTTTAGATAGCGAGAAGAGATTCGAGAGAGGAGTCTCGCTAGTCTAGGGTTGAATCCTCATTTTATGCGACAAAATTCGAGAGAGGAGTCGTGTAATTCTTTTAGTCAAAATTCCATCTTTTTACTGCACAGCAAGATTCGAGAGAGAAGCGATGTAAGTGTAACATAAACATTAATATAACGTCGAGAGAGGAAGAGATTCCGTCTTGAGTTAGCAACATCGATTTTAAACCTTCATGTTATTCTAAATCTGCCTAAGTTAGAGATAACTAGGGGAATTAGGATAAGCGGATTTCGGAGATCGAGAGATAATGTCATCCATCTTAAAAATCGTTGCAGGCTAGTAAGCAACCAATCATGAGAGCTCACTAAGAAAAGTCGTCACAATAGTCTAAGAAAAACAGCATACAAGACTAATTCTCCAATTTGGAAAAATAAACGAAGCAAGATCAAATTAGTTTTTTTTTATTATTGTTGTCTCTAAATTTCTTGCTATTAAATCACTTTAAATATCGCGCTTGAATTTAAAGAATAGGAGGAGCTAGTAATTGTGAGCACTAATCAATCACTTCCTCGAGGGAACGATCACTTCTTACTCTATATTACTTGATTCGGCACGTATACTTGCGTTACTACGTAAATCTATTTTGGGCGTATCAGTGTCGTCCTTGGCCTCGAGAAGATCCCACTGTCAGTCTCTCACCTAGCTGGCAAGGCCGGAAGTCACTCGATGGTGGTAGTTGTGGACCCCGAGCAGATCCCGCTGTCAGGTTCTCACCTAGATGGCAGGGCCGGAAGTCACTCGGTGTCATTCGTGGGCCTCGAGAAGATCCCGCTGCCAGGCTCTCACCTAGTTGGCAGGGCCGGAAGTCACTCGATGGTGGTAGTTGTGGACCCCGAGCAGATCCCGTTGTCAGGCTCTCACCTAGCTGGCAGGGCTGGAAGTCACTCGGTGTCATCCGTGGGGCTCGAGAAGATCCCGCTGCCAGGCTCTCACCTAGCTGGCACGGCCAGAAGTCACTCGATGGCGGTAGTTGTGGACCCCGAGCAGATCCCGCTGTCAGGCTCTCACCTAGCTGGCAGGGCCGGAAGTCACTCGGTGTCATCCGTGGGCCTCAAGAAGATCCCGCTGCCAGGCTCTCACCTAGCTGGCAGGGCCGGAAGTCACTCGATGGCGGTAGTTGTGGACCCCGAGCAGATCCCGCTGTCAGGCTCTCACCTAGCTGGCAGGGCCAGAAGTTACTCGGTGTCATCCGTGGGCCTCCAGAAGATCCCGCTGCCAGACTCTCACCTAGCTGGCAAGGCCGGAAGTCACTCGATGGCGGTAGTTGTGGACCCCGAGCAGATCCGGCTGTCAAGCTCTCACCTAGCTGGCAGGGCCGGAAGTCACTCGGTGTCATCCGTGGGCCGCGAGAAGATTCCGCTGCCAGGCTCTCACCTAGCTGGCAGGGCCGGAAGTCACTCGATGGCGGTAGTTGTGGACCCCGAGCAGATCCTGATGACAGGCTCTCACCTAGCTGGCAGGGCCGGAAGTCACTCGGTGTCATCCGTGGGCCTCGAGAAGATCCCGCTGCCAGGCTCTCACCTAGATGGCAGTGCCGGAAGTCACTCGATGGCGGTAGTTGTGGACCCCGAGTAGATCCCACTGTCAGGCTCTCACCTAGCTGGCAAGGCCGGAAGTCACTCGGTGTCATCCATGGGCCTCGAGAAGATCCCGCTGCCAGGCTCTCACCTACATGGCAGGGCCAGTAGTCACTCGATGACGGTCGTTGTGGACCCCGAGCAGATCCCACTGTCAGGCTCTCACCTAGCTAGCAGGGCCGGAAGTCACTCGGTGTCATCCTTGGCCTCGAGAAGATCCCGATGTCAGGCTCTCACCTAGCTGGCAGGGCCGGAAGTCACTCGATGGCGGTAGTTGTGGACCCCGAGAAGATCCCGCTGTTAGGCTCTCACCTAGCTGGCAGGGCCGGAAGTCACTCGGTGTCATCCTTGGCCTCGAGAAGATCCCGCTGCCAGGCTCTCACCTAGATGGCAGGGCCGGAAGTCACTCGATGGAACGAGTTTGGACCCCGAAAAGATCCCGCTGTCAGGCTCTCACCTAGCTGGCGGCGGAGGGGGGGGGGGTGCGAAGCCACTCGACGGTGTCGATTAGGGGCTGGAGTCGCGATGGTTAACCGAAATGGGGGTCTAGCGTAATCATCCATCCCCCAAAAAGACGGATGAAAGGAGGCGAGAACCTAGGAGAGAACATATGCGAGAACCCACGAGAAATCTGATGGCACAGGAGAGCGACGAGCCAGCTCGCCTCGCTTGGCGGGCGAGTAGCCACCTCAGCGGGGCTGGGCCGCAGAGGCAGGTCGCCCCGCGTGGTAATAGAAAGTATGCATATGAGGCAGGCGAGGAAGCATTTATAAGAGCATTAATAGATGAAAACCACAGTCTAGGTGCGGCTTGCACTTACATCTCAAAAAACTAATAATACATGGTGTATACGTCTAATAAGCAAATAACAAAGAAGCGAGGGCGATGCAAGATCCTGGGCGGGAAGTCCTAGATGGGATGGAAGGACTTATCCCCGGGATCCTGCACAGGGAGGAACAGCGCCGGCACCACGTCGCCCGCCGAGAGTTCCGCGGCCTCGCTCTTGAGGAGATCCGCACGTCGCAGCATCTACATCGTGTACTTCGCGGCGCTGTCGGCGTTTTTCTGCATCAGCACCTCCAACTCGTAGTCAGAATGGTGTTCGAGCGGGCAGCCCCTGTTATCCGGCGGAGGGACAGCGGCGACAGCCTCCAGCTCACGCACCCGTGCCTCCAGCGCTGACTTCTCCTGACCAAGGGCGGCGATCTGAGCACCCATCCGACTAGCTGTCGCTGCATCCTGAGAGAAGGAAAGAAAAGCGTAAGGAGGGTTCGCGAGAAGGAGCGGTGATCAGGAGTAAGCGCATACCACCCCTCCCAAGTACTGCAAGAGGGTCTCCTCGGCCGCGTCGGCCCGCTTCCTCTGGAGATCCGCATCCTCCTGAGCGAGTTTTCGGGCCTCCTCCTTCTCGTCTGCCAACTTCTGGAGGGAGGTGGCGTTCCGATCCAGCTGGGTGCAACTCCTCCCAACCATGTGGGCCAGCTCCAAGCCGCGCAGTTGGGCCCGCGTGCTCTCATGCACCAGTACTCGCGTCGCCTCCTTGTCGTAGATAGCGGCGTCCTCTCGCGAGTAGAGGCCGAAGGAGAAGTTATAGGCCTCCCCGCCGATGGTATCCTGCTCCAACCAACTCGGCAACAGGGTCGAGACCAGCGCGCGATTTGACTCCTTATCCCATGACAGAATTGGAATGCCGAGCTCGTCCAGGTACTTCTCGCCGTAACCAAAGTTGCGGTGCCCTCTCAGTACCAGCTTCGCAGCAGTTTGCGACCCGTCCGGCGGCACGGAAGTGCCTGCCGCCCCGCCAGGGGTGTCGCTGGTCGAAGCGACCAAAGGGGGAAGACCCTCGGCCGGTTGATCCGCCGAGGCCTTACCTTTTATCTGACCCCCGACGAGTAGCTGCCCCGTAGTCTTCGCCATCTTGGGTGGGGGAACGGGCTGTACGCCGCCCGACCTCTTCTTAGCAGGGACCGACGTGGCGTCGTGCTGAGCGGCGTCTGCGGCCTGAGCCCAGGCGAGGACCTCGGGGGGAATCCGCGCACTCTCGTAGGGGGGATGAAGGGGAACATCCCTCTCGCCTGCCAAGAAGAGAGGGTAAGACCAAAGAAGAAAAGTGTAAGGCAGAGCAGTGGCGAGTGGCAAACGTCCCCCAGGCGGGACGGCAACAAAGTCATCGAAGTTACGGCGCAAGTACGCGACCTCGAAGTTCTTCCCGGCGAAGAACCCGCACAGGTCGGCCTCGTGGCCCCCTAGGCAGGGCGGGCGGTAACTCGCCTCGCTGAGCTGCACCGGCGAGAAGGGGACATTGCCGAAATCCCCCTTGACAAACAAGAACTTCTTGAGCCAGTTGTGACTCTTATTAACGGTCTCCCGCACCTTGAGGTGGGCGCTGGAGAAGTAGGCGGTCCCGTCCCGGTTCGTGCAAAAGGAGAATAGTTTGCAGAAAACCGCGAGACTGAACTCGACCCGCTCCTCTCACAGAAAGCAGGCGAACCTTACCATGACGGCCACGGAGTTCGGGGTCATCTGGCCTAGGACAACCCCGAAGTACTTCAGCACTTGACGCACCTCGGGCCACAGGGGAAGCCGAAGACCCACCTCAAAGTGAGCCAGGGGTATGACGAGCTCGTCCCTGGATAGATCATTGATTTTCTCCCCCTCCCCAGGCCGGCTCGCCGAAAATCCAGGCGGGACGTGGTCGCCGAGGGCATCTAAGTACTCGCGCTCTGAGAGGATGGCGTGGGGAAAGTCGTGCTCCGAGAAGGTCCAGGTGCATTTGCTTCGCCCATCCGCATCGCCGCCGCCGCCGCCCATTCCGCCAAACTACCGCCTGTCGAGCGGGATAGATCCAGAGAGCAAACGCGGGACATGCTTCGCAGATAGCAAGAAGTGGGAGAGTGCTTTGAAGCGGTGGGAGGATAAGAACCGGCAAAGCCTATTTATAGGGAGAAAGAAAGGGCGGGAAATTTCCCGCCGACAAGAAAGGTGCGTGTAGCAAAAGTTAGGCCTGACGGTTCGACTTCCCGACATGCAACCACCTCGCCAAGGCCGTTCAGGTGCGGGTCTCGCCCGATCGCACCCGCACAAGAATTGAGTGGGCGAGTCTCGGCACGCACCCGCCTAGGATTCTGAGCGAGCCGGGGAGACTCCTGGCTGGTGGGCCCCTCGGCCCGCTCTCGCCACAGTCGGGAGGGCGGGTTGAGTGAGTCCATCCCCTGACCTGCCCTCGTACCCAGGGGGAAGGCGGGCGGAGGACGTGGGTACACTCGAGCCCGCCCCGCGGAGAATAAAAGAAGCAATATGGTAATTTCGACATGCATCGGGAATCAAAAATTAGGCCCACAGGCGGGCAAAGAGAGTCGCAAATCATTACAGATACAGAATAAGTCTTTGAAATAGTAGCAACCCAGCGACGTCCCGCGAACAGGGGGGGGGAGGAAGGGTGGATTAGTACTGGATCCACTTCCATCTACCCCGCCGTTGCGTTCCGGTTCGCGGCGGCACGCGAGGATAGTGATAATCGCGCACCGCCACCAGCTCCTGCTGGGCCAGACCAACTTGTTCTGAGGCACTCCTTGTTGGGATTCTCTATGAGGATGGCACAACGCTTGTGCACGCAGCGGAAGAACAAAACATCAAGAAAACCCAAAAGAGATGGGATCGGTCCATGGCAGTTGAATCAATAAGTTAACATAGAACTAGGCAAAAATTACCTCGGTGGCGTTGAGTCACAACTCAACGGAGATGCTCCAAACTTCGTCTTCTTGCTAGTGGCGAGTTCAACGTGGAATAATATCCACGTCTCTGCAGAAATCCACACGAGCGGGAGAATGCCGAGTTTTCCGTCGCACGGATAATTGGGAAGGATGATGACCGCACCTTGCTATTCCACGGACTGCTAGGTCCGCGCTAGGAAAAGTAACACTGGCGACGATCGCCGGAAAGGAGGTCGACGGAGCGAGCACGGCGGCGGCGGAACACTTCCGTCGGCGGTGCGATTCGGGATCGGCGGAACGAACGGAAAGGCGGAACGCTTCCGTCGCGGGATTCGGTTCGATCAGCTGCCAGAGAGAATACCCGAAAACCCTAAGTGTCTATTTATACCAGAGGCATAAATAGACTTAGGAATATCGCAATCCGCAGACCACCCAGAAAAATAGGGTCTCAGAATCGGCGAGTATCAGTCGGCGGGAATCGGCGAGAATCGGAGTACAAAACTCGACGATTCTCGTCAATCGTTGAGCCGCTGTCGACGACTCTCGACGATTCTCGTCGATCGTCGAGCCGCGGTCGACGACACTCGACTATTCTCGTCGATCGTCGAGCTACTGTCGACGACTCTCGACGATTCTCGTCGATCGTCGAGCTGCAGTCGACGACTCTCGACGATTCTCGTCGATCGTCGAGCCGCGGTCGACGACACTCGACTATTCTCGTCGATCGTCGTGCCGCAGTCGACGACACTCGACTATAAGGCAACATTTGCCCAAAACTCCATTCAGTTCGGTGATTGGTAACCTTTACCAACACAGTCAATCATCCAACTTCTCCACATCTCTTATGTGCGACCCTGTAGGCTCATATCGTGTTGGCAGTGAGATCACATGTTTGAACACTTCTAGATCACCATGGTAACTCCAACAGACTCCCACTTGATCTTGAAAGTATCAAACCAAAAACCTCACAAACAATGAGCGGCATCTAGCAATGCATCATTGCTCCCCAAGCAATAAGAGTTTATAACTCATAAGCCTTTATGACCAATGTATCAGCGTTGTCTTTGATTCTTTTGTCCCTTACATCTAGAAAGAACTAGAGGCATGGACCGTGTCACCCTCGTAATAGCTCAATCCAAGTTTCTTAATCCAGGACGGACTTATAGAGAATGGTGAGTCCAATATCACATATTGACTCAACCAAGCATGGCCATGCATTTCTCAGTCCAGTTCCATCAAGGGGCCCATGGATGCAACTCCTGTCATATAGGAGGACAAATCCCATATCTGCTCACACACAAACACCCAAATGATTCGTAACATGCCCAACAACCACCCTTATCATCAACCTTTCTCAAGGAAGACTTTAGATGGCATCAAAGCACGCTCTTCCTCACTTGATGAATGCTGTGACTTCAGGTCAAAGGACCACAACACCATTGTCAATTGAGACCTACTCGTGACACGATTGGATGATAATCCACAGAGTAGTCTCAGGTTGGGTCTGTCTAGTACAACTTGTTCACTAACAAGTACCCACGTGATGACTTGATATCACAATATCATGACCTGTGAGAACCGATCATCAGTCAACGCACGTGCTGGTCTTCATGTACCATCATCACCCTTAGTTTCTATGATGATACTCGACCAGGGACCTTTTAAGAATGAAGCTTCAAATAAATCATAGGCTCTCACATTCAAGTCACGTACTTGATGTCCCATGGAAGCGAACATTCTAAGAGTATCTATTATGTTAACATTTAACTATCATATAGAAAATCTCATAATAAAAGAACTTGTCATTAATTGTAAGAGAAAAACTAGGTACATTGTTCATCATATGAACAAATAGCCAACAAGATACATGTTTACATGCAATCCACAAGATTCTCACTAGAGTTGATCATTTAGGTATCGTATACCCATCGATCTAGTATGACCATCATGCTTTCTCTGCGCGAGAGGCTTTGTCAGTGGATCCGCAATATTCTCCTCAGTCGGCACTCTGCAAATGTTCACATCTCCTCATTCGACAATCTCACGAATAAGATGAAACCGCCGAAGTATATGCTTGGAGCGCTGATGGGATCTAGGTTCAATACCATGAATTTGCTTGAAACCCTTAGCCACCAGTCGCCCTTTGAATGTCTGTACATTCCCATCCATGTCGGTCTTCTTCTTGAAGACCCACTTGCACCCTATGGGTCGTACCCCTTCAGGTGGTTCCACCAAGTTCCAAACTTGGTTTGCATACATGGAGTCCATTTCGAATTTCATAGCCTCAAGCCATTTGTCGGAGTCCGGTCCATTCATAGCCTCTTGGTAGGTTGCTGGTTCATCATCATGATCCATAAGCAACACATTACCTATTTGAGACTCGAGAAATCCATATCTCTCAGGCTCAAACCTTGGTCTACCAGATCTACATAGGACTTGTGTTCCTTGAGAAGGTTCTCTAGCTACAACATCTTGTAGTCCTGTCTCAGAATCCAATTCCGGTTCATTCACTACATGTGGTTCTTGAACTTCTTCAAGCTCTACCTTTTTCAGTCTTTCTTGATAAGAACTCTTTCTCCAAGAAGACACCAGTCCTTGCGACAAACACTTTTCCCTCAGACGGTAGGTAAAAGTAATACCCTTTCGTTTCCTTAGGATATCCCACCAGATAACATTTATCCGATTTGGGTTCCAGCTTGTCAGGTATTTGACGTCTCACGTATGCCTCACAGCCCCAAATTTTAATGAACGACATACTAGGACGCTTCCCAGTCCATATCTCATATGGTGTCTTCAGAACCATTTTCGTTGGAGCGCGATTCAATGTCATTGCAGCAGTCTCTAAAGCAAAACCCCAAAAGGAAACAGGCAAGTCTGCATGACTCATCATCGAACGTACCATGTCTAACAGAGTACGATTTCTCCACTCAGACACACCATTATGTTGTGGTGTTCTAGGTGGAGTGAGCTGTGATACAATACCACACTCTTTCAGATGATCACGGAACTCATGACTCAGATATTCGCCACCTCGATCAGATCGGAGTGCTTTAACCCTTTTACCCAACTGGTTTTCTACTTCATTTTTGAACTCTTTGAACTTTTCAAAGATCTCGGATTTGCACTTCATAAGATACACATATCTGTATCTGCTGAAATCATCAATAAATGTAACAAAGTAGAAATACCCACCTTTAGCCATGGAACTCATAGGTCCGCATACATCACTATGTACAACACCCAAGAGATCCTCAGCCCTCTCAGTATAACCAGTGAAAGGAGCTTTAGTCATTTTGCCTAACAAACAAGATTCGCATCGCTCAAATGATTCATAATCAAATGAGTCCAAAAGTCCATCTCTATGGAGTTTGGATATGCGTTTCCCGTTGATATGGCCCAAACGACAATGCTAGAGAAAAGTAGGGTTCGAGTCATTCGTTCTTAGTCTTTTATTATTTTCTACATTATAGATCAGATGGTCCAAGTTCAAAACATAAAGACCATTAAACAATTGGGCTACAGCATAACAAACATCATTCTTAAATATAGAACAACAGTTGTTCTTAATTATAAAAGAAAATTCAATCATGTCCAAACATGAAATAGATATAATGTTTCTAGTTATGGCCGGAACAAAATAACAATTATCTAGTTCTATTACAAGCCCACTGGGCAAAGAAAGACGGTAAACCCCTACGGCTACAGCAGCAACTCTTGCTCCATTGCCGACGCGGAGGTCCACCTCCCCTTTACTCAGCAATCTTCTCCTTCCCAGTTCCTGCACATTTGTACAAATGTGAGAACCACATCCGGTATCCAATACCCAAGATGAAGGAGCAGAAAGGTTTATCTCTATAACGTAAACATTTGAAGCGGAAGTCATACCTCCCTTCAATTTCTACAGACCTTCAATGTACGAAGGACAGTTCCTCCTCCAATGACCAGCCTTGCCACAGTGGTGGCATTTCCCTTCCTTCACCGTGCTTTTCTTTTTCATCAGTGCTGAAGACTTGGGCTCAAGGTATGACTTAGGTCCCACCTTCGTCTTCTTAGAGCCCTTGGCCTTGTCCTTGCCCTTATGCACCATCAGTATGGGGCTGGCAGGCTTGGCCTTCTTCATATTGATTTCGGCAGTTCTCAACATGCCTAGGAGTTCGGGCAGTGTCTTGTCTATTTCATTCATGTTGTAGTTCAAGACGAACTGCTCATAACTGTCCGACAACGATTGCAGGATCAGATCTGTGGCCAACTCTAGACCAAGAGGAAAACCCAGCCTTTCAAGGTTCTCTATATACTCAATCATCTTGAGTACGTGAGTCCCTACTGAGTCTCGAACTCCCATCTTGCACTGAAACAACGCTTTTGTGACGTCGAACCTCTCTTGACGAGCCTGCCCTTGAAACATTTTCTTGAGATGCACGTCAATCTCCTTGCACCCCATGTTCTCATGTTGCTTCTGAAGCTCAGAGTTCATGGTGGCAAGCATAAGGCATTCGACATCTAAAGCATCATCAATATACTTCTTATAAGTATCCTTCTCAGCACGGGAAGAGTTCCCGGTCGGCACCTCGGGGGCTTCTTCTTCCAAGACATAGAGCTTTCGCTCTTGCTTGAGAATAATTCTCAGGTTCCTGTACCAGTCCATGTAATTTGTCCCACTGAGCTTATCCTTCTCAAGGATGGCTCTCAGAGACAAAGTGGAGTGTGAAACACTTGCCATGGAATTCTACAAGAATTTATGCAGAATAAAATCAGTACCAAAATTTTAAATACAATTTATTTTAATTTTGGACTTCAATTAAAACACTCCCACTATTTTATTCGAAATGATATCCCTCACTAACAATTCGGAGAGTTCATGCGAGCTACTCTCTTAGTGGACAAGATCCGTATTTCACCAACACAATGAGTCAGCTTTGGCTTTCCTCTCACGATGCGGTTATTTAAGTAGGCAACGCTTGCCAATTGCATCCTCATGCAATTCTTGTATGGTTGGTGAATAACTCCTTACTCGCATCCATCATATGGTGCATGCCAACCCTATGCCTCTAGGCACTCAACCTTTGAGGTCACCTAGTTAAGCTGGACCCGATGTCGACAGTGGGACATCACAATTATCCGCTCGCACCCTTACCAAGATAGATTAATGCACCTTGCTTTGTCAAGCCCACACTTCATCGATCGAGGCAGGAAGAGTGTCATCCATCGGAAGGCATCCAAACACTTAATATTTGATGAAGGGATTTTGATTATGGGTTAACAATTAACCATGATCAACATTTGATCAATGTGCACATCCAAAGAAAAACAATTTTTCTAAAACCACATGCATCCCTTATGTGCACAACCTGACACCATCAACATTTGATAGAAGGAAGGACTAAATCTGAACATCCGGAAACTTCCAGATCCTCAAATTTACATGCATTGGACAAAAACAAAGACAACTCAACTTAAAGCAGTAGACAAGCTCATCTCTCTATGTTGGATTCAAACTCCAAAACAAACTCGAGGGATGGTTACTGCTAAGGAGACTACAATTTCTAACAATTAGAAATTTCCACGAAATTCCAGAAGTTCTTGGCGGGGTACCAAGACTAAATCTAGACATTTAGAACACTTCTAAATCCCTAGGTTTACACGCACTGGAATAACAAAACTTCCAATACAACAACCATGGCTGTAACCTCCCTCTGATACCACTGTTGGGATTCTCTATGAGGATGGCACAACGCTTGTGCACGCAGCGGAAGAACAAAACATCAAGAAAACCCAAAAGAGATGGGATCGGGCCATGGCAGTTGAATCAAGAAGTTAACATACAACTAGGCAAAAATTACCTCGGTGGCGTTGAGTCACAACTCAACGGAGATGATCCAAACTTCGTCTTCTTGCTAGTGGCGAGTTCTACGTGGAATAATATCCACGTCTCTGCAGAAATCCACACGAGCGGGAGAACGCCGAGTTTTCCGTCGCACGGATAATCGGGAAGGATGATGACCGCACCTTGCTATTCCACGGACTGTAAGGTCCGCGCCAGGAAAAGCAACACTAGCGACGATCGCCGGAAAGGAGGTTGACGGAGCGAGCACGGCGGCGGCGGAACACTTCCGTCGGCGGCGCGATTCGGGATCGGCGGAACGAACGGAAAGGCGGAACGCTTCCGTCGCGGGATTCGGTTCGATCAGCTGCCAGAGAGAATACCCGAAAACCCTAAGTGTCTATTTATACCAGAGGCATAAATAGACATAGGAATATCGCAATCCGCAGACCACCCAGAAAAATAGGGTCTCAGAATCGGCGAGTATCAGTCGGCGGGAATCGACGAGAATCGGAGTACAAAACTCGACGATTATCGTCGATCGTTGAGCCGCTGTCGACGACTCTCGACGATTCTCATCGATCGTCGAGCCGCGGTCGACGACACGCGACTATTCTCGTCGATCGTCGAGCTGCTGTCGACGACTCTCGACGATTCTCGTCGATCGTCGAGCCGTGGTCGACGACTCTCGACGATTCTCGTCGATCGTCGAGCCGCGGTCGACGACACTCGACTATTCTCGTCGATCGTCGTGCCGCGGTCGACGACACTCGACTATAAGGCAACATTTGCCCAAAACTCCATTCAGTTCGGTGATTGGTAACCTTTACCAACACAGTCAATCATCCAACTTCTCCACATCTCTTATGTGCGACCCTGTAGGCTCATATCGCGTTGGCAGTGAGATCACATGTTTGACCATTTCTAGATCACCATGGTAACTCCAACACTCCTTAGGCGCTCCTCGGCCCGCGTAATGTGCACGCCGGGCGAAGTGACCTCGCCACCTTCTGCTGCGCGCGGGGCCCCCTCCAGGGCCGCGAGCCGAGCCTCGGTGTCGGCCTTGTCTTGGTCGACCCTCTTCACGAGCTCTTGAAGCAGCAGAGTATGTTTCTGGAATAGCCGCGTCACCTGCCTCTTCATCCCCACCGCATTAGTTGGGTCGCCCAGGTAATCTGAAACGCCATCCACGTCAGGCGGAGGCGAGTACCCTTCACTCATCTCCGTTTCGGAGGAGATCATGTTGTAGCCTGCAAAAGGGCGATACAGAAGGAACGAGCGAGGACAATATAAGCACTGAGCACGAGCTTACCAGGGATTGGCACGTCGTCCATACCGATGGAAGGATGAGAGGAGCCCGGCCGACCCTGAAAGGGATCTCCCTCGAAGGCCGCCAGATATTTCCCTAATCCGGGGGGAACGGGCGAGCGAGGGGTGTTCGGGGGTGGGCGATCCAGACCTGAGGGACTAGCAGCCCTCTCAGACGACAAGGGAAGGGGGCGATCATCCCCCCATCTCCCTCATCTTCACGGGGCAATGCCTGCAAGACAAAAGATCAGGAATGTAGCAGCAAGCCGAGAAGGAAGGTCGCGTACCTCAGAAGCGACCTCGACACCAGCCGCCGAGCCGTAGCCCGGGAAGTTATTCGCCGGGGACCGTCTCACAATCTTTCCCTTTACCAGCCTAAAGAGAGGGCCGGGAGACCCACGCGCTAACCAAGGGGCGGCCTCGAGGGGTTCCTCCCGAGTCTTCTGGCCCGCAGTCGCCAGGTGGGCTCGCACCTATTCGCTGACCGGCATCAGGAAGCTACAGTCCGCTTGAAAAACGAGATGGTCTGGGGATACCCCCACCCCCTGGGCTCAATGGTATATTTATAGCCGAGTAGTGGGGACCCACTAGAAGATTCCCTGCAAGCTCAGCACAGTACTCGCTGAACACGCGGGTTGGATGGTTCTTTCCGAGCTTTATCAAGCTCAAAAAGAGCGGGGATTGTGTACAACCCCGTGTTCGTTGAACGGGCCCCGCCTGGAAGATCGAGCGGACCCAGTCCCGCAACCCGCACTCGAGCAACAAGCAGACATACGACAAGAGTCTGGTTCGCTCCCGCTCAGTTCAGGCGAGCGAGTCGAGTGCTCGACGACCCCCTTGCCCCTCCCGCTCGCTCAGGGAATCGTCGACCGGAGCGGGGGGCGCCATTCGTCGAACCGGTACTCGCGGATGGGCTTGGCGGCCCGCGATCCGCGAGCCGTTTAGAGGGTCACAATGGTCGCCAATCCGTCCCCTATACGCGACCTGGCCACCTATCCGCCTCGGCAGAGGACTGGCGGGTCGCGGCGATCCGGCTCGAGTTCGCCCAAGAAGAATAGGCGAGCCGCTAGAGCCAGGTCGCGCCCGCCTCTCGCGGAGAGGGATTGATGGCGAGCTGACCCCCCATGGGTGTGAATAACTATTCAGGACAGCGGAGCCACGCTGTTGGCAGACCAGGTTGGACTGCGCGTAGCTGTCCGGAACAGCGGAGTTTGGCTGTTGGCAGACCCAACCAAGGGCTTTTTGGTATTTTCAGGTCAGTTCTTCTGGTTATTGGCAGTTTAGATTCCAAAAACTATAAGTAAGACCCAAGGGATACCTCAGAAGGCACGCTTTGAGTGCCTCCCTGCTCTAGTTTTCAAGTGCTTTCTGAGGGTACCTTAGCTTGGCATCAGGCTAAGGAGGGGAAGCGCTCTGAGATCTTCCGGGTGTGTGGTGGGACCTCCCTGCCGAGTCCTTGGGTCTGTTTCTCCTTGTCTTCTTTGTTGTTTTTCTTGTAGGAGTGAAGTAGGCACGAGACCACCCCTACCCCAAGGGTCGAACTCCACAGGAAGCCGGATTCCGGTTTCAACAGCGTAGTCGCCAGTGGGTGGGGTATAAATATGACCCCTCCTCTATTTGGATTTGCCTATAAATAGGACCCCAGGGCTACGAGGTGAGGCACTTGAAATCCTCGGCAGGATACTCACGCGCTTCATTTTCGGGATACTAACTAAATCTTTGGATTCCTTTTCCTTGGAGAGCAAGTCGTGACCTTGCGACCTCGCCAGCTAGCTTCCCTCGTACCCAGTTCGACCATCTTTAGTTGGGAAGGGGCTGCTCCTTTTGAGCATCCGGGTACGTGGTGGGACCTTCCTGCCGCAACATCTGGGGTCCTGTTTGACCTGATTCTTCATTCTAGTCATCTTTGCCGTCTGATCTAGCTTTTGAGCCAGTAACCTTAGGAGGCTTTGGTTCGAATTCTGAGGTTGAGATTTTTCCTGGCTTCAACATTATTGTTCTCTGTATGCTTGTTGTGTATTTCGAGTGTGCCTGCTATATATCGTCGAGAAGGAGGAAAAATCCCTTTTTATATTTTCTATGAAATGTTTCTTTGAATTTTTGAATTCCTTCCTTCATTGATTGCTGACGGCCTCGAGAATGTCTGCGATAATTGATTTCACCAACTGTCCCATTGAAAAACGACAAGTAATAATCCTGATGAAAGTCATAATCAATGCTTCTTCTAACGGTAATATTCAGAGAATATTAAGCATTGATTATTCAGAATTACTGCAATAAAATAAGGACAAAAGGAGGGAAAAGTACAAGTCTGGATCTGCATAGAAATTGTCGAGCAAAGAACAGAATTCGTCGACCTGGGTCCAGAGTTCGTCGAGCTGAGAAGTCATGTTCGTCGACCAGATAATTATTGTTCGTCGACCTGAGATACAAGATCGTCGAACTGAGAGCTGTTGACTGCTACTTGATAAAACTTGTCAATACTGTGGTCTAAGTTCGTCGAGCTGAGAACATGAATACCTCGACTGGAGTTCAGTGTAATGATTCTGGACTTAGAATGTTGAAGTAGAGCATCCAGAAATCGTCGACCTGAGAATCAAGTTCGTCGAGCTCAGCTCAGAGAATTGTCTCTAAGTTCGTCGAGCGGAGCACGACTTTTGTCGAGCTGAGTTCGACGAACGTCGAACTCATTTCCTGAGTCTTTGAAATTTCTCTAAGTCTTGAGTCTTCTGCAGTCTGCTGATGGCTGGTCCAAGTAATGTTGACTTGAAATACATGACCTAAACTTTAGGACACAAACATGACCCTGACTATACATGTTGGGTCAAATATCCTAGTTTAGTGAACCTAGCCCAAATCCAACTAGAGATCCAACAATCTCCCCCTATTTGGGTGAAGTCACTAATTACATACTCAAATCATTTACAAAGCAAGAAAAATATATCTGGCAGAAAACTTTAAGATATGCAGCAGATATATATATATATATGCAAAGAACTTTGTATCATGAAATAAATAAGCAATTTAAAACAATAGACAGAATAAGCAGTTAAAATTCATTTCTTCTACTTTGGCTCTTTTTGCTTAACCTTTTTACCTTTATCACCAGGCTGTGTAAACTTGATTTCCCTGTTTGGATTGACTGCTTAAATCTTTGTCATTGTCATATCAGCAACTCCAATAATATTCAGGGAAGTGGCTCTTGGCACCACAGTTTCTGGATGTAACTTCATATAATCATCAACATTAAAAAATTTATTAGCTTTGACAAACCTGTTTAGTTATTCCTTCCTATATTTGGACATGGTTGAGTATTGAGAGAGATCCTTTCCTTCAGCTTTGGCTTTATTGATCATAAATAAGCCAACCAATTCTTGGAACCTGGCCATCCTTGCAGTTGTAGCTGTTTCTGGGTCCTCAAAAGGTACAGAAGGAGATGCAGGTCTCTTTGGGCTTTCAACATTTTGATGTTTAGTAGTTTGTTGTTGTTGATGTTGATGTTGTTGTTGCCTGCCTGAAGAATAGTGCCTCTGCTGGCTGCTTCCAGAAGATGAGGAGGATCTACCCTGATGCCTTTGATAGGTTTGATATTGGGTAGTCCTCTGAGATGAAGAGCCTGAAGCACCAGCAACAGGTGGAGGAGGAGGAGGAGGTGAATATTTCCTACTTTTCTTCCTTTCTTTCTGTTGATTCTTGGACAGCCACATCCAAGCTGACATGCCCTTGTATGGAGTAATATTTTGAAGAATATAGTATGAAGTGTCATGTGTTGGGTTTGGCTTTGGAGCAGGAGGTGGAGGAGCTTTACTCTTCTTGGAAAGTTTCTTTTTCTTAGTAGATGGACTATCATCTGAATCCTCTTCATCATCATCATCATCTGAAGAGTTCTATGGATTATCATATAAAGCATTAATCTCTTTCAATGCTTCTGCAGATATCAACACTTTTCTGCCTGGGGAGGAGCTGGAGGAAGAGATGGAGCTGGAGCTGGAGAGCTGAGTACATCAGTGCTTTCAGCAACTGAATTATTCTCTTCTTCAATATCAGCCATGATCAACTCATCAAGATCAGGCACGGGGCTATCATCCATAATGAATGTTGGAGCAGAAATGACTTTAGGAGGGGATGAAATAATGAGGGAATCAGTTCTGGGTGGAGATGGAATGACAGTAGCCTCTATAATAGCAAAACTATCCTTGAGTTGCTTGACAATTTTATGGCTTATTGGGGAGGTATAGGGAACTATAGCAGGCTCATCCAATTCCATATCAGATTCAATGAAATTAAGTAAACCAATTAAATCATAAGCTGCTGCTACATCTGCATCTGCATCTGCTTCTGCTTCTGCTTCTGCATCTGTTATTAAATCATCAGCAGCTGCTGCATCTGCATCAGCTTCTGCATCTGCATCTGCTTCTCCTTCTGCTGCTGCTTATTTTATTACTGCTGCTTCTGCTGCTACTTCTGCTACTACTTCTGTTGTTGCTGCTACTTCTTCTTCACAGAGTATCTCCCACTGCCTGGTTTAAGTGGATAATGGAGCCAGGCCCCGGACTGAAGAAGGAGGGATAGAGAAAGCAGAGATTTGATTAGCAAGAGAAGAGATGGAAGTAGCGAGAGGGGAAATAACCTCTGCTATGAGGGTCTTGAGGAGGGGAGTGAGAAGTGATAGAAGAGGTGGAATGATGGAGGGATCCAGTGTCAGGAATGTAGGAGGTGCCTCAGGGGGGACAGAAGTGTGGATGAAAGATGATGGTGGACGAGGAGGTAGAGAGTCTTGCATAGGTTCATCTCGGGAAGAGGGAGTATGAAGGGGGGGATGAAAGCAGATTGAATGATGGTAGGAATGGCAGATTGGAAAGAGGAATATCAGCCAAATGTGGTGGTAGTGGAGATGAGGGTGGTGATGCAATTGATGTACCATCTAGGGATTGAGGTTATGTATGAAAGTGAATATGAGTTTGTGATGGAGGTACTGAAGATGATGGAGTTGGTGTACCATGGGGGGATGGAGGTGGAGGAATGTGGACTGTGGTATGGACTGGGGAATGAATTGGTGAGGGAAGTTCGTGTACCATCTGAGGATGGCTTTGGATGACTAGAGGTGGTTGCGGTGGAGGAGGGTCATCCTCAGCAGGGTGGGGAGTGGCTGGAGCATCCCTTGTACTCTCAGAAGGCCTGGAGAAAGCGGAAGAAGCCTTGGATGGCTTGGTGATGGTCCTCTCCCACCTGCCAAAGAGGGCACAAGTGAGCCTCTTGGAGGCATTAATGAGTATGGTCGGTGTGACAAGAGATTCAGCAGCCTTTTCCTGAAGGAAGATTCCCAAAATTCTTCCAAAACACACCTCTTTCTTGGTGTTCTTTTTCCTGATTAGCTCAAACATAATCTTAGCCCAATTCACAGGCTTCTTATTTACCACAGCACACATCACCAGAAATTGATGCATGGTGATGTAATAATGGGCTGTGTGCTTACCCAGCAGTACCTTGCCCACAACATCTTCTATAAACTTATATACAGCAGATAAGTGCTTCTTCAGCAGCTTGTTGGTGGTTTCTCCAGAATAACCCATTTTATTTAACATTTCATCAAATTCCTCATTATCAATCTCCAACTCTGCTTCACCAGTAGTTAATCCAAAAATCTCAGTCAGGACGGCGGGGGTAAGAGAGACTTCATTACCCGATATTGTGCATGTCATGGTGTTTTCATCTGTGGTGGAGGAAGTGTAAACCCAATCCCTGATCTCTGCAGTAGCTAGCTTGATTCTGGTGGACATCAGATGCTTCAACTGCTGATCTTCAAGCAGTTGCAGAATGTCTAGGAAGATTGTATCAGTGTTGAAACGATTCGAAGTCTATATCGAATCCAGTATCGAACTTCATGGCTGCAAGACTGCCTGCTGGAATCGCCATAGTGTGCCTGCAACAAACAAGAGAGATCAAGTGTAATGGAACTGAAAGCGCGGGACGAAGGTCGAAGAAAAACCTAGATATAAGATTTTTCAGAATATGAATCGACAAACTCCGTTCCACGAAAAATAAAAGAATTCTTCGATCTGAGGTCGACGAAATATTTTGTAGTTAAAAATTTCGTCGAGCTTAGTCTGAAGATTTGAAAACATTTCGCCGAGCTCTGTTCGGCGAAACTTTTCTGAAGTCGATTCGTCGATCTCCATTCGAAGAAAACAACTTCACTCACAGAGAGTTTGTCGATCTCCGTTCGACGAATATCTCTAGAACTTTTCTTCTGTTTGTCGATCTCCGTTCGACGAACTTTGAAAATTTCGTCGAGCATAGACAGAAATTAAACTAAAGCTTCTTTATTGATCATTCCAAGTTGATTTATAAAGAATAAGTGATTTATTTCATCCAAGTGTTTGGTGAAAATATCAGATCTTTGTAAATCAGTGTAGATATAAATATGTTTAATTTTGTTTTTGTCTACACTCTCTAATGAAATGATTCTTAATCTCTATGTGCTTAGTCCTACTGTGATGGACTGGATTTTGTGCTATGGATATAACACTTGTGTTATCACATAAGAGAGTTGAATTATTTAAGTTGAACCCATAGTCCAGGAGTTGGTTTTGAATCCACAGCATCTGGGAACAACAACTGCCTGCTGCAATGTATTCTGCTTCAGCAGTTGATGTAGACACAAATTATTGTTTCTTGTAGAACCAAGACACTAATCTCATACCAAGGAACTGACAAGTCCCTAAGGTACTTTTTATATCGATCCTGCATCCAGCAAAATCAGCATCTGAGTATCCTATTAACTCAAATTCTGACTCAGTAGGATACCAGAGTCCTAGACTAGGACAACTTTTTATATATCTCAAAATTCTTTTTAGGAAAACTAGATGAGATTCTTTAGGGTTCACTTGGAACCTAGCACAAAGACATGTAACAAACATTATGTCAGGTCTGCTAGTTGTAAGGTATAGTAGGGACTCAACAATGCCCCTATATAATTTCTGATCAACAGGTTTCCCATGTTCATCAGAATCTATTACAACATTAGTGGTCATGAGTGTTTTCTTTGCTAAGGCATCAGCCATCCCAGACTTTTTAATAAGCTCTTTAGCATACTTAGCCTGGGATACGAAGATGTCATCATGTAGCTGTTTTACTTGGAGTCCAAGAAAGTAGGAGAGCTCACCCATACCACTCATTTCAAACTTAGAATGCATGAGGTCAGAGAACCTCTTGCATAATTTTGAATCTGTAGACCCAAATATAATGGCATCTACATAAATTCACCCATACCACTCATTTCAAACTTAGAATGCATGAGATCAGAGAACCTCTTGCATAATTTGGAATCTGTAAACCCAAATATAATGTCATCTACATAAATTTGTACTAAGAAGATTTGGTCCTTATGGTGCCTAGTGAATAATGTTTTATCTACAATGCCTCTAGTGAATTTATGCTCTATTAGGAAGCTAGCTAAGGTCTCATACCAAGCTCTTCTGGCTTGCTTTAAACCATAAAAAGCTTTATGCAATCTAAAGACATATGAAAGATGAGTTGGAGAGATAAAACCTGCAGGTTGTTCAACATATACCTCTTCTTTAAGTATTCCATTCAGAAAAGCACTCTTGAAATCCATCTGATAAACTTTGAACTTCTTGTAGGCAGCATAAGCAAAGAAAATTCTGATTGCTTCTAACCTTGCAACTGGTGCAAAAGTTTGGTAATAGTCTATTCCTTCTTCTTGCCTATAGCCTTGAGCAACAGGTCTAGCCTTGTTTCTCACAATTACACCTTGGGCATCTAGCTTTTTTCTATATACCCATTTAGTTCCCATGACTGATTAGTTTTTGGGTCTTGGAACTAAATCTCAAACTCTGCATCTCTCAAATTGATTGAGTTTCTCTTGTATTGCAATGATCCAGTGAGGATCTTGCTCAACATCTTTTATGGATTGAGGCTCAACTTGAGAGAGGAAACATGCATGCATCACATCTTGTTTGAGTTGATGCTTTGTCTATACACCTACTGACATGTCTCCAATCACTTGAGATCTAGGGTGATCCCTTAGTGTGACAAGATCAGTGGGTGGAGTTGGTTCAACCACAACATGTGGAGTTAATTCCTCTTGTGGAATAATGTTTGCTGTTGAAGGGATTTCAATTTCTTCCATAAGTTCTTATTCACTGTTTTCATCAGCTTGTGGAGTAGGAGGTGATATAATCTCTTGTGGAAGATTCAACTCACCCAATTTCTCACACAAGTGAGGTACCTGCAAAGTGCTATTAGTAGAATTTTTTTCTCCTTATAAGACATGTTAGCCTCATCAAACGTTACATGAATTGATTCCTCAATTTTTAAAGATGATTTATTGAACACCCTATAAACTTTCCTAATTTGGGAATATCCTAGAAAAATTCCCTCTTCAGTCTTAGCTTCAAACTTTCTAATATACTTCTTGTTATTATTATGAATATAACATAGATAACCAAATACTTTAAAATATGTGATTTTAGGTTTCTTCCTTTTGAGCAATTCATATGGAGTCCTATTCTTAATATTATGTATTAAACTCCTGTTCAATACATAGTTTGTTGTGCTTACAGTCTCTGCCCAAAAGGATAGGGGCATGAAAGCATCTACAAGTAATGTGCATGCAATTTCAATTAAGGTTCTATTCTTCTTTTCAGTTACCCCATTTTGTTGAGAAGTTCTAGGAGCTAAGAAGCAATGCCTGATACCTTCCTTCTCACAGAACTCATGCATAAGAAGAGACTCAAACTCTGTACCATGATCACTTCTGATCAATACAACATGAGTAGAGTACTTAATCTGTGTGGTCCTGAGAAAATCTGTAAGAAATTTGAATGTATTTGACTTAGATCTCAAAAAGAACACTCAAGTGAATCTTGAGAAGTCATCTACAATAACTAGGGTATAAGATTTCCCTCAGAGGCTTTGTACAATAATAGGTCCAAAAAGGTACATGTGTAGTAAGTACAAGATCCTAGGTGAATCACTCTTATTAACTGATTTAAAACTAGATTTAGTTTGCTTGCCTAGTTGACAAGCCCTGCGGAGGCCTTCCCTCTTGTAGGGACCAGAAGACAAACCTCTCACAAGGTTGTCTTTAGATAGCCTGACAATGTTTTTCATATTAACATGTCCTAGCATTTTATGTCAAAGATCATTTTGATTGCTGACAATATTAAGTAAACAAATATCTGAATTTGCAGAATGAAAATATACTATGTATATGTTACCTTGTCTATTTCCAATTAAAACAGTTTGTTTTTCTTTATTAGAAATAATACAAGATGTTGAGTTAAAGTATACCTGATAACCTTCATCACATAGTTGACTTATAGAGATGAGGTTATGCTTGAGTCCACTTACATATGTCACCTTTTTGAAAGTGACTGCTCCAATCTTTACTTCTCCAAAACTTTCAGACTGGCCCCACTTTGAATCACCAAAGATCACTTTTGGTCCCAGCTTGGACTTGTAGTTAATTAAGTTGTCATTGCTGCCAGTCATATGCTTGGAGCATCCACTGTCAAGGTACAATTTTTGATTAACAGCTGGACAGCTCTTTTCCTGCAATGAAAACAATTAGTTGTTCTTGACCCAGGTTACCTTGAGTCCTTTATATTGTTGATAAGAAAAGCTTGATATTACTGAAAATTCAGGTTGAGATTTATACCCTAAGAGGTGATATCCTCTAGGAGGAATTATCCAATCAGCAAGTGGATTAAAAGGATTCCTAGTTTGATTAGAGTTGATGTTATACTTATGACTTTTATTAAGTCTGTCTGGGTTCGACGAAAAGTTGGAAGTTCGTCAACCAGAGTTCGACAAAGTGGGATGAGATCGTCGATCTCTGCTCAGAGAATGAGCATATTCATTTTCCGTGCCCCAAGTTCGTCGATTTCTGCTCGACGAACCATACACAGTTCATCGATCGCAGTAAAATGAATTATTATAGCTAATATTGACGTTCATAGATCGTAAATCGGGGTTCAACGAACTAGCCACATTTCGTCGACCTGAGTTCGACGAAATCTGTTGAACTTTATCTTTCCTTAAGATTTTCTGGTTTCTATTATTTTGATTTTTAGTGTTAGGTAATTCTTCTATGGTTTGTTTGTTGTTTATTACTTCGTTACCTTTGGCTGAAAAAAATCTAATGGGAGTTGATAATATATTCTTCTTAAGTATGTGTGGTAAACTTGATGATGCACCCAAGCCCAGTTTTCCATTCGGTCTGGCATTGACTGTGCTTGTAATGTCCATCAACTTAATACTTCTCCCATTGAGAGATTCCTCAAGTTGCTTAGCCTCACATAGCTGTGTTTTTAAAGAAATAATTTTTCCATTGGCTAGTGTTAGTTCCTCTTTTAACTTAGTGTTTTCAGAAATCAGATTTTCCTGATTAGATAGTTTTTTCCTAAGTGTTTTAATTTCCTTTTCAGAATTAACTAGGTCAATACACATGATTTTAAACTCAGTTTTGAAACTATGAGAACTATAATCAAAAGATGAAAGTACCTGATCAGCTTCTGATTCTGAATCTTCTTCCTTATCAGAAACTTATTCATCATCTAATTGACTTCTGGAGGCATTGATGACTATGAGGCAGACTTCCTTGGCCCTTGCCTCTTCTTTCTCTTCACTGGAACTAGAAGATGTGGATTAATCTTCAGTGTCACTCCAGTTTTCAGCTATAAAACCCTTCTCATTATTTTTGTATTTGCTGGAGGAAGGCCTTGAGCTTTGCTGTCTTCTGGAGTACTTCTCTCTTCTTCTTTCTTTCTTTTGATTCTCTGGATAATCTCAAATAAAGCATCCAGGTTTCCTGCACCCAAAACATACTACTTCTTTAGTAGGTATTTTATCATACCTTGGCTTATCATCCTGCCTGGATGATTTTCTTCTGAAATCCTTTCTTGCCATTTTGTAAAATCTCTTGGCAAGGAGACTCATCAATTCTTCATTTACTGTTGAAGATTCAGTATCTTCAGCAGCCTTGAATGCCAAGTTGTGCTCCTTTCTTGCTGGTGGAGGAGCCCTTTGTTCAGCTGCTTCTCTGGACTTTATTAGCTGCTTATAGCATTTGAGCTTTCCAAGTAGAGATTCTGTGGAAATCTCATTTAAGCTCCTGGCCTCCTTGATTGGCCAGATCCTTGAATCCCATGAGCTTGGGAAGCACATGAGGATTTTATCATTTACCTCAGTAAGGGTGATGTCCTTATACAAGGTCTTTAGCTCATTGATTATTGAGCTCAGTCTGTTGTACATGTCAGCAACAGATTCTGACTCATCCTTCTTGAAGTTCTCATACAGAGATATGAGATTTGATCTTCTATCTTTCCTCTCATCAGCAGAGCCAACCACCATTTGGTTGAGAGTCCCAAATGGTCTTGGCTGAATTGCATTCAACCACTTTCTGGAATATGTCATCAGACATTGTTTGAGCCAGAATGTTCATGGCTTTAGCATCAACAACTTTTGCTTTCTTCTGAGCATCAGTCCACTCAGGTGGTGGAACTGCATGAGTGCTGGAGGTTGCTGTAGCTGTAGAGGCAGTTGATTGAGGAGGACCTGTCAAAATAGAGTTGTAGATGTCCACATCAATGAAATTCATATATAGTTTAATTCTTGCCTTCCAGATGACAAACTTATTTAAGTTGCACACTGGAGGTCTGGTGCTTGCATAGTCCTTGTTCTGTGCCATGCTGTGTATATAATCCTAAGGAAAATAAAGGATCAGATCTAACACAGGATCTTTTGGTTCAAGGGTTAACTTGTACAACCAAAGAAACACTGCTTTGATACCAATTGAAAGTTTGGGTTAAATCTGATATACTCTAGAGGGGCGGTGAATAGAGTATCTTTAAAACTTTAAAGCTTTTTGCTGTTAGTTAAAACTTCAGAGTATAGCAGCTATTTGATACCAATATTTACTGTAAGTAAAAGTGCAAACTAATATAACATAATCTACCACAGACACACCAAGACTAAATTAACTAATACAGGTACATCAAACCTAACTAGCACAGATACAACAAGAACAAAGGAAAAGATGGCAATCAAACAACAAAATTTTTCCATAGTGGTTCCCCAACCTGGGTACATCCACTCTTCTATCACCCTGGTAGGAATCCACTCAGGTTTTTGATCAGGTGACTGCCACCAATGAGCTTTTGATCAGGTGCTCAAAAACCAATCCCAAGTCTTTTGATTAGGTGACTTGCAACCAAGAAATAACTTTTGAAGGGAGTTAAAGAACCCTTTGTACAGTGAGGGGGTGAGAGTGTGATGGTGTCTTTTCTTTCTCAAATACAACTGAGAGGACTAGTGGATCTTGATGTTAACAAAGCTCCCTCTGAGTTATTGAGTTGTTCAAGAAGATTGGGCTTTTCTTCAGGGTGAGTAGGTCTTCAATATTTTAGCCTTGACCAGAGTAGATCCAGGAACTTCTTGACTGATAAATTTTTGTTGTCCTTGAAAAATCCTGGAATGAAGAATGAAGAAGACTCTTGATTTGTATGAATGTTCTTCTTCTTCTTTAGTATCTTGAATTATTTTTCTGGTCTGGGCTTCTTGTTTCTTGACTCTATATCTGTGTTATTGTTCTCTGTATGCTTGTTATCTGCTTGATGTGTATTTCGAGTGTGCTTGCTATATATCGTCGAGAAGGAGGAAAAAATCCCTTCTTATATTTTATATGAAATTTTCCTTTGAATTTTTGAATTCCTTCCTTCATTGATTGCTGACGGCCTTGAGAATGTCTGCATTAATTGATTTCCCCAACTGTCCCATTGAAAAATGACAAGTAATAATCCTGATGAAAGTCATAATCAATGCTGCTTCTAACGGTAATATTCAGAGAATATTAAGCATTGATTCAGGGAATATTAAACATTGGTTATTCAGAAATTACTGCAATAAATAAGGACAGAAGGAGGGAAAAGTCCAAGTCTGGATCTGCACAGAAATCGTCGAGCAAAAAAAAAATTCGTCGACCTGGGTCCAGAGTTCGTCGAGCTGAGAAGTCATGTTCGTCGATCAGATAATTGTTGTTCGTCAACTTGAGATACAAGATCGTCGAACTAAGAGCTACTGACTGCTACTTGATAAAACTTGTCAATACTGTGGTCTAAGTTCGTCGAGCTGAGAACATGAATTCATCGACTGAAGTTCAGTGAAATGATTCTGGACTTAGAATGTTGAAGTAGAGCATCTAGAAATCGTCGACCTGAGAATCAAGTTCATCGAGCTCAGCTCAGAGAATTGTCTCTGAGTTCGTCGAGCTGAGCATGACTTTCGTCGAGCTGAGTTCGACGAACTTCGAACTCATTTCCTGAGTCTTTGAAATTTCTCTAAGTCTTGAGTTTTTTGCAGTCTGCTGATGGCCGGTTCAAGTAATGTTGACTTGAAGGACATTGTCTAAACTCTGGGACACAAACATGACCCTGGCTATACATGTTGGGTTAAAAATTCTAGTTTAGTGACCCTAGCCCAAATCCAACTAGGGATCCAACATGATTTTTTACGAAAGAACGAAGCATATTGAAGTGGATTGTCATTTCATCCGGGAGAAAGTTCACATGAAGAAGATTGAACTGAAGCATGTTCCGGGTACTGAACAAGTTGTGGATGTCCTCACGAAGGCTGTACCTAGTACCCTCTTCTATCAGTACCTATCCAAGCTTGGCGCATACGACTTGTACACTCCAGCTTGCGGGGGAGTGTTAGAAAATCCCATGTAAGGGCCCGTATTTGAGCCCATTTTTCCGGTTATGTTTTTTTCGCCTGGATGCTAATTTTTCGTCCAGACACGTTTTTTTCGCTCGGGCGCAAATTTTGCACGGACATGAATTTTTCACCCGATGCTAATGTTTTGCCCGGGCGGTAATTTTTCGCCCGGTCCAGAAATTTTCACCCAGGCGCGATTTTTCACCCGGGCGCGATTTTTTCACCCAGGCACGATTTTTTCGGCCGGACACGTATTTTCGCCCGGACGCGTATTTTAGCCCGGGCGCATATTTTCACCAAGGTGCGAATTTTCGGTCGGCGCGATTTTTTCGCCGGGGCTATTTAAATTTAAACTCTTGAAAATACTCTCAAATTAAATTTAACACAATATACTTAATATATTTTAATTACTGAAATTATCCCTATAAATTATTTTGATTAAATGAAATAACTATATAAATTACTTTGATTAATGAAAATAAAATTTCCCTATAAATTATTTTGATTAAATGAGCTATAAAATTATAAATCAATTTAATGTATTATATAAATGAACTATTAAGCATCAAATAGTCTTATAAATTATTTAATATAAGTGAACTATAAATTATACTTTCCTGAAGTGGGGTTCGAAAAATGGATCGGATTCTCCCTCATTTATGTATTTTATTGATAGGGTTCCTATGAAATTTTTGAGCCACTCCAGCCAGTACAAAAGAGCCCAACGAGATCAGCGACACGCCGAGAACCGCAAGCACCCGAGAAGACCGGGAGGGCGTGCCGGGCCTGCGCCCTGCGCAGGCAGCACATACGCGGCCTGCGTGCGCGCAACGTGCAAAGTTGCGGGCGACCGCCACCCGCACGGCCGTGCGCAGCCAGCCCGCTCGGCCCCCCAAGCCTCGCACCCGTGCGGCCACCAGGCCGCGCGCTGCGCAGGTGCCGTGCCAGCGCGCTGCCCCGGCGGGCTGAGCACCGCCGGCGACCCTCGCAGCCGCCAACGACCCTCACCGCCAACGGCGATCCCCGACGGCCCCCTTTGCTGCCGGTCGCCACCGCCTCTGGGCACCCTGGCCGGTAGGGGTGCGCACGGTGCGGTTTGGTGCGGTTTTGGCCCAAACCGCAACCACACCGTAAGGGCTCAGTTTTTGCCCGAGCAAAACCACACCGCATCAAAATTATGCGGTGCGTTTTCGGTTCGGTGTGGTTTTTTGTGGTGTAGTTCCGGTTTCGGTGCAGTTTTTAACATGTATTTTACATAGACTACAAGTAAGCCTCAGAACTATGAATGTTGCTTGATAATTTATGAGTTCTTTTATGTTTTGCTATTTTTCTCTCTTTATTATATTAAATTATATCATTTTCTTACAACGGGTGATTTAATTTTAATAAATTTTGATGTAGTTATTTATCTTTATTTTTGGAGATGTCATACCAACTTATAAACTATATAATATTTTGTGAATATCATGTTTTATAGACAAATATTTTCACGCTAAACTTTGTTACGAGAGATTCATTCATTCTTATATATCAACACTTCTTATGCAATATTTTGTTTTAATTTTGATTATTAAAGAGACTGTTCTAATTGATATCCAAGTTGTTTGTATGTGAAAGAGATACAACAACACTAAAACCTTTATCCCACTATAGTGTGGTCGGCTATATGGATCATTTTTCGTCATTGTGTCATATCTTGACATATTCCCACTAATGCGTACATCATGTTTTCCTTATAGTTTTAAGCCTTTATTCCGCTATAGTGTGTGTTTGGAAGAGATGATTCAGCAAAATATCTCACCTAATTATAATAACTCTGACAGTAATATATTGTATAAATATATCAACTCTTACTTAATATACTTAAATGTGACGTCACATAATTATAAAAAATTAAATACACAAAATATTCGGAGTGGTGTGGTTTTTGCGGTTTTCAAAATTCAAAAACCGCACCGCACCGAACCGCGCTCGGTTTGTAAAAGTTTAAAACCGCATCACACCTAAACTACACGGTACAGATTAAAAATCGGTGCGGTTTTGGCGGTGCGGGCGGTTTTTGCGATTTGTGGTTTTTCATGCTCACTCCTACTGGTCGGGCCACCCGAACTACCCGAGGGGAATGGGGGCACTTCTGTCATTTAGTTAATTTTGGTGATCCGCATGATCAAAACAAAGCAACGCTATTCGCCATCACAAATTACTCCCCTGTAAAATTACTGACGTGTCCCTCCAGAAAACTATAAATAGGCCCACAGATATTGATTTCAAGCCAAGTAACTACGGAGGCGAGAGAGTTCTGAGGTTTTCCGGCGAGCTTGTGGACTTATTCCGATCTTTCGCTTAGGAATTTACTCTGCTCTTCTCATTGCACTACAATTTCTCACGCCTCAAGTGACGTCAACTACCTCCGCTAGAGCGCTCCCATTTAGACTCCGCATCAACGAGAGTGCAACCTTTTGAAGCCCCGTGAACTTAGAAGAGTTTCCAGTCAGAATGCTCCCACTAAGGTTCTGTTAGTTTAATGTCATCTCAAGGCCGGAGCGCTTCCATCGAGACTCCGATGACTTAGCCATTTTCCCTCTTTTTTTATACTTGTAATGAAGTAGCGGTCTGTCACCCTCTGACATTAAACCAATTTCTATAAAACTCAAAACTAGTGGATTTTGGCTTAGCACAATTACAACCAAGTGGTTTTTCACCATTTCCGGGGTTTTTACGTCAAAAACGTCTCTTGTCCATTGTTGTAGTTTTCTTTAACTGATTGCGGCCCGGCTCGACTCTGATCTAAGGCGGTCCATTTCTCCGGACCGGGGAAAAGTTCGTGCGACCTGCAATAGTTTGACATCGTCTATGAGAAAGTGTTCCGAGAATCTCTAACAAATCACATTATTCATCATGCCAACAACAATGTCAAGGAGTGCACGCACCGCCAATGACACGACCCCCGAAGAGCACCTCAAAATGCCCATGTCCGACTCACCCACCGGCAACGCTCTGCTAACTAATGGAACAACCACCGCTGTCATTCCCACCAATGCGGTAGAAGAGCGAGTCCGACTAATGGAGGAATGCTAGACCAAAATGCTCGCCCTCTTATAGAGGATGGAAGTGTCCAACCCTTCCTGTTTAAGAAACATGCACAGAGCGCATCCGGTGATAGCTCCTGGCAGTGGCGGAACTAGGATTTGAAAACCGCCCGGGCACAATAAATTTTAACATACGTTTTATTGAAAGTAGAAGAAGATAGAAGAACATTAAAAAAACTTACAGATCAACAAGCGACTTTACGTTAACACATACTCTGAAAACGTGAAATAATTTTTCAGTTATAATTGTATCTGCAACGTCCTTTTCAATGTAAGCCATCAAAAAATCATTTATCCATTCATCTCCCATCCTGTTTCGCAGACGATTTTTGATTATCTTTATTGCCGAAAATGTTCTTTCAACACTAGTTGTTGCAACTGGTAAGAGACAAGCCAACTTTAACAATCTGAAAACTAGTTGATAAATCTCTTGTTTTTTAATTCCACTATTTTTTGAAGCAGTCCACTGATTCCCTTAACTTCTGAAAATATATCCGGTGATGCAGTTCGCATGTCACAAATGTATATGTCAAGTTGTCCTTCAAGTAATTGCAACTCTATCGGAGTAAAATCATATGGATATAATTCAGTAAGATGAATTAGTTTTTGTTTATCATAAGCAGCAAATTGATCCTTTGGGTCAAGACAAGCGACACATAACAACAATTCAGTGTTTACTTCATCGAAACGGTCATTTAGCTCATTTAACATCCAGTCAAGCACTGCATTATATATTTCAATTCTGAAAAAATGTAAATTTGTAATTTCACGTGTGTTGCGTCTTGATCTACCTGATTGAATGAACTTCTCATTCATAATTGGAACTTCTATGTCATGTTTACAACAAAACATAGAGACTTCAACAATAAAGGATTCCCACTCAACTTCATTATTTCTAATCTGTAATAATAGCAATTTTGACAACTTTACAAAATGCATTGCGTTGACAATATCTTGATCCTTTATTGCAACGCTTGTGATAACTCGTTAGTTTTTGACAAAATATGTTTCATCAAATGAATCACAAATGCAAATTTAAAAGTCAATATAACTTGTAACATTGTGTTTGTCATACCTCTTTGGTTTCCATCTGCCCCATCAATTACAACAATCTCCAGTACATCAACAATCGATGAAAACATACGAATGAAATTTAAAACTGACACATAATGTGAACCTCATCTCATGTCTCTGGCACGTTTGAGCTCTAAAGCTTGATTCAACCCTTGACCACTTTCCAACTCCCCGCAACCGAGCTCTCTAGCAACCCGATCAACTTTTAATGCTCGAAGAAAATCACGCCGTTTAAAAGAACCGCCAACAACATTCAAAACAGTGCTAATAAGTGTGAAAAGCTCAGCAATATCAGAATTTCCTTCTGCAACCGCTACTAGCACCAACTGTAGTTGATGTGCAAAACAATGAACATAAAAAGCACACCTATTTTCATTCAAAATCAAAGCTTTTAGCCCTCTGAACTCGCATTTCATATTGCTAGCACCATCATATCCTTGCCCACGCAATTTAGATATACTAAGACCATATTGCATAAATAACGACTCAATGCTATCTTTTAAAGATAATGCAGTAGTGTCGGCTACATGAACAAAACCAAGAAGACGCTCCACAATCTTGCCACTGGATTTCACATAGCGTAAAACAATGGACATCTGCTCTTTTGTAGAAACATCACGCGATTCATCCACTAAAACTGTAAAACAATCTTCTCCAATCTCACGAACGATTTTTTTGTTGTCTCCATTGCAATTGCTGAAACTATTTCTTTTTGAATCTTAGGTGATATAAGCTGACAATTTCGAGGAGCATTTTGAAGCGCAACTGCCTTAATGTCATCATTATGCGAGACAAGAAAATTCATAAGCTCCAAAAAATTGCCTCGATTGATAGACTCCTTACTCTCATCGTGACCACGAAAAGACAATCCTTGTCGTAAAAGAAATCTAACGCAATCAATTGAAGCACATAAACGAGCACGATAATCTATACTTTGTTGTTCTTCTTGTCTCGCAAAAGCAATCTCAATACCCTATTTTTGATTCACCAAAGCCTCGCAAAGTTTTCTAGAAGCATTATGTGGAGTAGTGTGAGTTCCAACATGTTTTTCCAATACTGTTTTATCTTTTCAATTTCTGAATCCTCTAGTAGTAAAAGTAGGCTCACAACCTATTTGGGGGAAAATATAACAGTAAAGACAAAATGCTGCATCCTTTTGGTTACTATATTCTAACCAGCCTTTAAACTCATTAAACCAATTCCTATTAAAGCGCCGAGCTTTTTTTCTGATTTCTGTTTGGGGAAATATTTCTAACTGAGGTTGACAAGGACCTTTCTGCAAATAATATCTTCGTACTGACTCTTGAACATTTGCATCATAGGAATTTATAGGATGTCTTAAGCCTGGATCTGAAGGTAAATCTTCTATTTTAAACTCTTCTACGCGACTTCTTTTGGCAGTTAAAACTAACTCCTGAGAATCTATTGAACTCTGACAAGCTCCTTTTCTATAAAAAACTTTCTCCATTGCACTAACTAAACACACTATATAAAATCAACGGGACATTCCCTTTAGTGCGACTAGGGCTAATCGTTATGCACATCACAAACATCACTGATCTGGGCTTACCGCCACGGGTAGGCTTCACACAGCATGCCTAAATCCAGACTCACGCGTCGGATCACTAATGCATAAAAATATGTCGGGGACGGACACAATGGACCCGGAGGTTCGCAATGAACTGAGGGAAACACACACCGCGTCCAATTGAAGGCGGGTGTCTCTCCTAAGTAAAGTAAAAGTAGAAAACTACACCGGGGTCGCAATCCCACGCCCTGGCGGAGTCCCCGCTCTCCACCGCGTAGTGGGAGAGGGACTCTTCGTGTAGCTCACACATCAAAATACATCGGGGTCGCAATCCCACGCCCTAACGGAGTCCCCAACCTCAACCGAATTGGCGTGAGGGGACTCTCATTGCACAAAAAAAATTACAAACACTGAGAGGAAGAGATCATTACCCTTGGTGCATTGTTATCTCCGCTATTGCGATTTCCGCAACCACCTCTCCACCTCCAATCACTCTGTAAGGAGGAGGATCCCACCGGGAAAGCTCAAACTCTGTAAATTTTTCTCAAACTCTGTAAATTAAGCAGTAAGCCAATTATCCAAAACATGCCAAACTCTACAGCCTATAGAAAACTCATACAGTCACACTGAAATCTAGACTGTTCAGTCCAGATTTCACAACTGAAATCTGGACTGAAACAGTCCAGATTTCACAACTGAAATCTGGACTGAATAGTCCAACTGAATAGTCCAGATTTCAGTTGCAAAATCTGGACTGAACAGTCCAGATTTCAGTTGTGAAATCTGGACTGTTTCAGTCTAGATTGCGACTGAAATCTGGACTGAAACAGTCCAGATTTCAGTTCTGAAATCTGGACTGTTTCAGTCCAGATTTTAGTTGGGAAATCTGGACTGAACAATCCAGATTTCACAACTGAAATCATAGATTTCAGAACTGAAATCTGGACTGTTTCAGTCCAGATTTCAGTTGCGAAATCTGGACTGAACAGTCCTGATTTCAGTTGCGAAATCTGGACTGAACAGTCCTGATTTCAGTTGCGAAATCTGGACTGAACAGTCCTGATTTCAGTTGCGAAATCTGGACTGAATAGTCCAGATTTTAGTTGTGAAATCTGGACTGTTTCAGTCCAGATTGCGACTGAAATCTGGACTGTTTCAGTCCAGATTTCAGTTCTGAAATCTATGAAATCTGGACTGTTTCAGTCCAGATTGCAGTTGGGAAATCTGGACTGAACAGTCCAGATTTCACAACTGAAATCTGGACTGTTTCAGTCCAGATTTCAGTTGCAAAATCTGGGCTGAAACAGTCCAGATTTTAGTTATGCAGCCCACAATCAGCAAGCTGAAGTCATTCCAGAAATTCAGCCAACTACGGGAAGGATCTCTGCAGCAACCAGGCATTTAAAAAAAGAAGAAGAAGAAGAATAAGAAGAAGAAGAAGAAGAAGAAGAAGACCTAGGCGGGTAGGCGGAGCCGGGATCGGGACGGCGGAGCCGGGATCGGGACGGCGGAGCCGGGATCGGGACGGCGGAGCCGGGATCGGGACGGCGGAGCCGGGATCGGGACGGCGGAGCCGGGATCGGGGCGGCGGAGCCGGGATCGGGGCGGCGGAGCCGGGATTGGGACGAAGCAGCCAGGATCGGGATGGAGCAGCAGCGATCGGGAAGAAGACCTAGTCGGGTAATCGCGGGAATGGATGGCGGATGAAGGGATGTAGGCGGAAATATCGGTCAGGCACGTGCCCGACCGTGCCCGACTATAGTTCCGCCCGTGGCTCCAGGGCACGTCCCTCATGAGGACAAGACTCACCCAGAAGACTCCCCCGCAGAGGAACTGTCCGATGAGGAGAGATCTATGCAGGCCGTGGGGAGGCCGAAGCTGTAAGACCCCCAAACCATTGCCCTGGTCGGGCCGGAGGGGATCATACTTGCCCAAGACATCCACTTAGTGCTACTTAAGGGGCATCAACCCACACTATTAAGCACTAGTTGGCCGCATTGCTCGGCTTTAATCACAACATTCAAATCACATCACAGAGTTTAGCGGAAATATTAATAGGAAGCCACAACAAATATATATAATAATATATATTAAAAATGAAGTGTAAAAGGCCATAGCCATTGTTTATATATGAAGCCCATAAGATATAAAAGTACTATAACTAATGTAACACCCCAGTTTTCTAGTACCTGAGGCTCAAGGTGTAATGTCGGGATTTTACACAGGGAGCTACCACACGACGGTAGGAAGCTATCACCCGGCGGTAGCCTTCTTTCGTCGAGAACGTCGAGTGGTAGTACATGACGTTAGTTAGCTACCGCTCGACGATAGTCCCTCTATGTTGAGACAAAAAGCATTGAGTCGAAGGCATTGAGAGGTTACCGTGCGGCGGTATCGCTAACGCTGGCGGTAGCAGGGCATTCTCCAGAGGCAGGCGGCTCTGTGAGCTATCGCGATGTAGTAGGTAGCTATGGCTCGGCGGTAGCAGGAGAAAGCGGTTTCGTAAATGGTGAGTTTAGGCCGTCTGATCTTCTTAGATATCGATCCTATGGACCAGAATCATCCATACCTGACCGTTAAGTAGCGCTGAGGGGTTCATCTCCCTCATTCTTCTCATCCTTGGGTGAGAGTTAGGGTTCTGGGAGTGTTTGGAGGAGGAGTAAGAAGAGAGCATCTTCCGCAATTGACGAAGCTTCGGAGCTCCGTTCGTCGATCCGAGGCCAGATCCGTGGAGAGGACTTAAAGGCGCACATTTTCATCCATGCAAACCAAGATTTCCATGGCTACGAAGAAGAGTCGTAAGGTAACAACATTTCTCTTCTGGGTTTTTAGGATGTGTGCATGACATCTGTTTCATTTTCGCTTCCTTTCAAGCATTTAGACACCAGATCTCTCAAGTGAGAGGGGTACAGGTCGCCATGGTTCAAGAGGAGTCATCGGGTCAATTGAGTCCATCCTTGGCATGATTTGGCATTATGGGTGAAGCCGCAGTCACGACCATTACTCCGACTCGGTGATGTTGCATGACGAGTACTAGAGATCTTATTAGAAATTCGAATGCGGTGAAGACATCGTTTGTGATGTTTGCCCTCTTCTTCGTGTGAGAACGAATGGTGATTTAGGGCGGAATTGATAAGGCTGATTATAAGGCCATACTTGGTCTCTGTGGTCGGCTGGCTAGCCCGTGACGTTGCAAGTCATGTGTGGAGAGTGTCCCGGCGTGACAAGTCCCCTTCTGTGAAATTGACGAGAACGCCAAGCTTTAGAGAATCAGGAACGATGAAGCCCATCAACGGGTGAGGTCAAGCAAGGGTTCTTAGCATCAGTTTGTTTGTGTGATGAAACTGACGTGAGAGTTAGAGCTTGTAGGCAAGCCCGGGTTTGAGACCCATGAGCGGGTGGGGCCTAGGAAAAAGTTTTGTGTTGCGGCTTGAATGTCGTTAGGGGAAATTGGAAGTACCCGTATGGATGATTGTGGTATGCTATGCATGATGATTTGAAAGATTCATTCGCGCTATAGAGTGCCTTGGGTGAAACTCAGGTTTGCATAAATGCTGCATTATAAACCCCTTTTATTAAATTCTCAACCTAGAAACGTGTTTGTTGTATGAGACATCCAAACCTAATACTCTCTATGTTTATGTACATTTTCATGCGAAGTCCTGACATCTAGAGTGATGGAGTACCTCGGGGTCCACTAGGGATGGCCGAGAGGAGATATGTTGGTTACACAGTTGAGGTCAGCCTTTGCTGACCCACGTTATAACAATTTTTACAGGGCAAGGTTCACATGCTGGAGCAAGCTCGCCGGCAAAATTGCCTAAGCATCATGAAGTGTACTCCTTTGTAGTGCTTATGATTTGTTGAATGTTATGCTTAATGCATTGTAATTTCGACATACATGTCGAGGTAGCCTAGGGGTGCTAATGTAAGACCCTTTTTTTCTTTTTTAAACCCAGGGTCTTATGCGCAGAACCGCTGTTTTGCGGTGGCCCCGACTCTCGGGAAAGCCGCCACTACAAAACGCCGATTCTGTCGGCCTTTTCGATCAACACAAGAGAACAGTATTCATAAATGAAATAGCTGAGTCCACAAATGTCATAAGAATAAGAAAAATCACAACCAGTCCATATATAATAGAGAGTACTGAAAAGTAACAGTACAAGGAAATATAAACGGGCTTAAGCCCGGTACAATAGATCCTCGCTACAATCTCTCGCGGAATCTATATAAAGACTATCACTCACGGAGATGGTCGCTGGTGCCCCGGTACTAGACTGGCCCTCCTCCAAGAGCACCGTACTCCGCTGGTGCTGGTCCCTGAGCTGCTGGTCCCTGTCTCCCATCCGGAGCCCCTATAATGTTGTGGTCCGAAAACAATTAGTCATAAAGACTAAGCCTAATCATCCTCATACCCCCCCCCCCCATAGCTCTTAGGCACCGAGCGGGGAGGAGGAAAGGGAAGCTACAAAGGTGGAGAGTAAGCCAAGCAGGTGATAGTGGAACTAGTCTAGCAGTTATTTATTTTGTATAAATAGCTAAGGAAGAAAAGTACAAACTAGCAGTTCTACAATAGTAAGCAGTAAAGTAAACAAGTAGAATAAGCAGCATATGTAAGGAAGTCAAAGTAAGAAATAAGTAACCTTAACTTATATGAATGCTCATACAAACATATAAGTTAAGGGGTCTTCTGCAAGACTCCCACCGTATAAAAAGTCACATACCAATTTATATGTTGGGGTGTCGGTTGTATGCAAGTATGCTATGACATGATTCATGCAAGTGCAACTCACGCACACGACTCTATGCGCACAGACCTTTAGTTCCCACTATTTGGGCAGCTAGCTTCACTCCCAGGAACCTCTGTAGTGGCAAATGGAGATAGTAGGTCGCCCCCCCCCCACTCCTAGGCGGGTATCCACACTACCAGGCATAGCCCTCTCGTACGCCCCTAGAAGAACACAACCTAGAGTATCTGCGTACTATTGCTGGCCATATCCACCAGACTTTCTTTGGCTAAGTGTCCCACACCACCGAGTCAACGTATCGATGTCGGTGTGAACGACCGTCCGATACCAAAGACCCACCACCTTATTTGTATCCAAAACCTTTTGAGCCACTGACTCCCCGGACTATCCGTCAGTGCATCTACCTTCCAAACGAACCGTCCGGATGGAAATCAGAACAACCTAATCAACCTCCCGAGCTACCGGAGTGTGTGAATGTGCAACCCTAGTTATACTAGTTGCTCTTGTAATATTTTATTCTTAATGTTTATGTTAGCCCAGGACTGCCCAAGGTATTCCCCGTGAAGGGCTCTCGAAGGCATTAGGAACTACGATGGGATTACGCCCAAAGCTCCCTTTCGCAAGGCACTTACTATTATCGGTTGCTATTAGATTTTCCACACCCTTACTTGCTGTTGGATCTATCCCTAATGATTTTGACACTTCCTTCCCGCGGGAAAAGACGATCTTTCGTCGATCTCGAACACCACCTAACACTAGCCAACCAACATCCTACTCATCCTATCTTCTAATGATGAACTTCTTTTAACCTATCCAAACCAGCCAACCACCAATCCCAACTCATGTGCTAAAATTATACATCCAACGTAGGTTCTGCATTTTCTACTATATGCAGACCAACCTAAGCTACATGACGTGTATAATGGGAGGTACATAAAATAATCACCCAGTACCCCTAAAATAATTATTGAAAGACTATAATGACATTTTTAGACTAAACCCAGAATTTCATAATTTTCCTATTTTATCCGTTAATTTATATATTTATTCTAGTAATCCAGAATTCCACGTTTGATCATGAAGTACCCCTTTTTGACAAGTAATTGCACTACAAATTAATGATAAAATCACTATTACTAATTAACATAAAATTCAGGATCTCACAAGTTTTTTCCAGCAAGAAATAAGCTCTGAATAAATTAAATACCAAATTCCCAAAATTATGAACTTGTAAAGGAAATACTGCAAATAATAATCAAAAAATCATGATTTAATTCCTCCAAGTAGTTACTGACCTAAAACTATCAGAGACCCAATTTCACAATTTTTCAACAAGTAAATTGCTCTATATAATGTATTGACCATAAATATGCCTTTTTAATATTTGTGAAGGAAGTACTAAGATTATTTAACCAAAACTTATGACAAAATTCAGGAATACTTATATTGACATAAAACTTCTCCTGCCTAAATTTCATGAGTTTACAATATACTGAGAGATTCAAAATAAATAAAATACCATTTAGGGCCACATCATGTATAACAAGGGGGTACTAGTAATACAACCCATAAAATTCCAATAAATTCACCAGAGATCCTATTTAACCTATAATTCATGCTACCTAAGTTTCATACCCTTTTTGTGAGTTTTGGTGACCTATTCTACACAAGGAGTGGTTATGCCCTAAATTAGGGTTAGGGATTTGAGAGGTCTATCCATCTCCTAATCCTCTAAGATTCAGGCCAATGGAGTTGGGATTCCCTAGCATCAATTCTACCAAGTTGCAAGCCAACACAAGGGCATTTGACCCCATGCCCTTCACAATACCCAAAAGACCCTCTTTAGGGTTTGAGTTTGGACCCTAGGCCAAAACTACCCTATGCCACCCCATAATCCCCATGAGGGTGTTAAAGGTCATGACAAGTCAGTGGCCATAATCTCAGCCTCTGATGAGGTGATTTGACCACTCATCCTCAAGGTTCACTTTTTTACTTAAAAACCCCTCATTAAGGTAAGTTAGGGTTAGGTCATTCCCCATCCAAAACACCTCCAAATGAGGTGAACATTTACACAGATACATAACATAAGGCCAGGGACCACCCACCAAAATTAGGGATGGTTTGGAAGTCATTTGACCACCTAATTAATTTACCCTAGTATTATTAAATAATAGAGAAAACTATAGACAAAGTATTTTCAAAAATTCCCATTTTTGGACAGACCCTAGGCCTAGATAAGGGTGACCCCCTGTCCAAATTTCAGCTCATTTGGAGAAGGGATGAAGAGTGGGCACCCATTTTAATCTCAGGATAGCCCTAGGTATAGGTCCCACCATAATGGATTCCCTAGTCCAAGCAGAGGCCCAAATTGGTCTAAATTAATTTTGAAATAAAGTAGACACCTAGGGCTACAAATTTCATGTTGGTGACTATTTCAGTAGAGGAGCCTAGGTAGTTTTAAAAATTACAAATATTTACTGTAAATAGTATGACAAAAAAAGAGACATAAAATGAAATTATAATGATTTAATCAAACCGGCGCACGAATCTTGGCGCAGATCCAACGCCCCGATGTCATCGTCTACCTCCAGCCAAAGATTGAGATAGCCCGAACCTGGAGCCGCTTCCAAGCGTTGCCGCCGGCGATCCGACCTCTTCCCCGGTCAGCCACCACCTCCGTTGAGGTGGTGGCTGTCGCCAGGCTGCGGCACAGCTGCCGGAGAGGCAGAATCCGGCGGTTTTAACAAGAAAATTCTGGGCCGAAAACTAGGAAAACCAGGAATTGGTTCGGGCTCAATTGAGCCCGAACCTGGAACCTAAACGCTGCTATGATCTATCCATAAGACAAGGAGAGGAGGAGGACCTTGCCGGCGGCCTCAAGTCGGGAATATCGCCGGGAAGCCATTCCTGAAAGTGGCGGAGTTCGGTTTCTGCGACTGTATAGTTGGGAGGCTCGATTTATTCAGGTAAGGATTGGGGAAGGCTCCTCTCAACCCACTGATGGTGTTTAAAGCCTCGGATGGGGAGTGGAGGGGATGCATCATCAATATCCTTCAAAGCCATTAATGGCTAGGCTCGGCCATGGAGGAGGGGGGCTGAACCAGGTCTTGAAGGCCAGGGAAATGGCTGGAAACTTCTCCCCTTCCCTAGGGGAGTTGAATTCAGCCATTAAAGGTGGCCTTTGGCCTCCCCTTGGCCGAACCTCTTCCTTCCCTCTTCTTCCTCATTTCTCTCTCCTCCATTACCATGGAATTGGAGCTCACCCTCTCTCCTAGTCACCAAATTGACTTGGTAAGTCTGAAGAACTATTTGCAGCCCACCCATGCACATTATTCCCTAAAGAAACCACATGAGGACGCTTGAGCTTGAGTTAGCCTATTTGGGCTAGGTTGACCCAAAATAGGCTTGTGTTGACCTTGGTCTTTTTGACCTTTTTTGTTACCATCATTAGGTCTTTAGTGACCTATTGGGCTCCCCTAGGGTCTAGGTAGTGATGTGTAGAGTTGACTTGACACTTTGGAGGCCACCTGCCCTTAATAAAGGTACTTTGCCCAAATTAAGGTTAGAGTTGACTTAGGTCAACTTGGTCATTTGGGTTGATCCCAAGGGGTCCTTGGTGACCCCATGGCTTCCCCTAAGGTCTATTAAGAGTTATGTAGGGTTACCTTGCACTTTTGGAGGCCACCTACCCTTAGGAAGGGTACTTTGATCAAATTAGGGGCTAGAGTTGACTTGGTCAACATAGACTCTTGAGTTGCCCCCAATGGGTCCTTGGTGATCCATTGACCTCACTTTAGGGTTGGAGGGCATGGGTGAGGTCCACTTAGCTAGGGGAAGGTCAATTGACCCTAAGTAGGCTAGTTTGACCCATTTAGGGTTAGGGTTGACTTAAGTCAACTTTACCACTTTGACTGCCCACAGTGGGTCCTTAGTGACCCTATGGACTTCCCAAGGTGTTTGGGGTGTTATGGTAGGGTCTTGGGATCAAGGTGTAGCCCTAAGGTCAGACCTTAAGTTTAAATGTTGAGGCTGAGCTATAGGCAGACCAAGGTGGTTTTTACCTTGGCCCTTGTTCACTTGGTCATTAAGCTTTTGGTTGTTTTGTCATGACCTAGTCATGACAAAACAAAACCTTAGGGGTCTAGTTGTTTGGGGGATGTTATAAATCCCAATATATATAAAAAAAATTTTGTCCCCGAAATTGAGGTTGAGCCTATGAGGGTTTCTACAGAGTAAATAAAACTTGTAACATCCCTAAGGTTTACGATATACCTGACTCGAAGAGCTCCGGGTACTTTTGTTGCATCAAGTCCTGTGGTTCCCATGTATGCTCCTCCTGCCCATGGTTTTTCCACAGAACCTTGACTAGTTGGACCTTCTTACGTCGCAAGACCCGCACTGCCGTATCGTCGATCCTGATCGGCTCCAAGCTGACTGATCGATCTGAGGCCACCGGACCATCGGCTGTGGAAATCAGCTGCTTGGGGCGTAGTAGAGCCCTCCGTAGTGAGGAGATGTGGAAGACATCATGCAATCCCGCTAACTCCGGCGGTAGCTCCAGTCTATAAGCCAAGGGGTCGATCTGCTCTAGGATCCTGTAGGGCCCCATATATCTCGGACGGAGCTTCTTCCGCCCGCGAACCCGCGAGACTCCATGCATCGATCGTATCTTCAAGAAGACTCGGTCTCCCACCTGGAACTCCGCCTGACGATGTCTCGCATCGTAATATTTGGCATTCCTGCTCTGGGATTCCAGTGTAAGACCCCCTCCTCCCGGATCGCAAAACACGGAATGACGGGGGGGGGGGGGGGGGGGGGGGGTCTTGTGCACGGAAGAGCCGCCTTGCGGTAGCATTAGTGCACGGGCTAACCTGTACCACAAGATGTCTATTACGCCGGCTACAATAATATCAATATCACATGCCAACCCAACCAAAATATAAGAAAGTGAAGTCAAATACACACTAAGTAATAATGTCCAAATAGTACATCAAGAGAGAAGCTAAAACATGCTTCTACATATCAGAGTACAGCTATAGAAATTGCCCAAAAAGGGGCTACATCAAAACCTCTCAACACTCACATCTGTGATAGACGGTATCGACGACACCATCACCTCAGGCCCTGTCGTCCTGGCCTGGCTGTCCTGCTGCGTAGTCTGCGGCTGCTCTACCTGTGGCGTGACCTCCTAAAAAGGAAGATGTAGCAACTATTAGTCGAAATGACTATGTGGCTTCACATCCGGTCCCACGGGGACTCCTCGGCACCGGGCGGAGAGAAGAAACAAGAGCAGTATAAATATGCAAGTAAAGAAGTACAAGAAGGTGGCAGTAGTGTAAGAGTATCTGTATCATAAACTAGCAGTTATTTAAGAGATATAGCAAACTAACAAGTATAAGTAACAGCAGGAAAGTAACTTAACTTATAAGAATGCTCATATAAACTTATAAGTTAAGGATCAGGTTACATAAAGGTAACTCATCGTATAAGAGTGCATATACAAACTTATACGATGAGGATCTTGTTGTGCAATGTTATGAAATGATATGTATGTTATGCAATGACTCACCCATGATCACACCCATGCAATTGCTATGTCGACACAGACTGTAGTTCCCACTTTTCGAGTAGGTGGCTAACCTCTCAGGCATCAGCCGCCGTGGCCTGGCAGTGACAGTAGAACGGGCACTTCTACTACTAGGCGGGTATCCACACTATTTCACCTAGGCCTCTGTACGCCTCAATGCTCAGAACACAATAGGGGAGCCCATGCGTACTATGGCCCAGCGGGGTCTTGGGTAGATGTGCACCAAGAACACAGCCCGAATTGGCCTTGTATGACCCGAAAAGGGCCTCGGAAGTAAGCACGAGGACACAGCCCAACCGTTCACTTGGCACGGAAGGGGCACCTGGTAGTGAACACCGAGGACACAGCCCAACCGTCCAAATTCTAACTGTCAACTCCCGTCGGTGTGACGATCGGCGAGCCCGTAGACCTGCCACACTATCCTTAACCCAAGATTATGACATCGCATGTCGACTCACACCACATGTAATTTCACACCACCGTGGCATGGAAGGGGCCCCGGAAAAAGGCACGAGTACACAGCCCAACCATCCATCCATACCCTATCTCAACACAAACCAAACAAGTGACGGTCAACACCGCACTTACATCCTTTCGCAATACTACCTGTAGGAGGTCGACGCTCTAAGTATTGAACTACTAACTCATTCCATTACTCAAACATACCCATGGCCATAATTTATTCTTCTACATGACTTTCCAAATTATATCAACTTATTGTAAACATGATGCGCATATAGAGATTTATCAACCTTTCCAACAAGACAATTCGTTTAAGTAAGCTTGCTTCACAATTTGATTATATGAAATCTGATTATTAGACTTCGCCAATCATGCAACTAGAATGATTAATCATAAAAGAGTTTATTCAAGCCAAGTAACTTGCAATATTAAATCCACCGAATTCAAATCCATATTATATAAAATCCCAAACTTTAAGTGCAAAATTAATCTGGACAACTTTGACCGAAGATTTCCGAAGTTACAGGAATCCGGTGAAGACGTGTAACCCTCGATGGAAAGGTCTTTCCATGGGCTACAATTTGTATATTCAAAGCTCAACCCAGATTTGACATTATCCTATTTGAAATCGGACTCGAAATCCGCTGCGTATAGAACACAATTTCTGCATGCAGGATTTGCTGAACACCATTTTCATTCAGACTTTCCTGTGGCTACAAATATCTCCTGAAGTCGTGCAGCCACTCGTTGGAAAGGTATTTTCAAGGGCTTCAACTTTCGTGTTTAGTCGAAAGCCCAGATCTGGACATATCCTTCATGAAAATTTCCTAGAAGATCGCTGCGCGCAGAATACAGATTCAGCATGCATTTTGAGGCGGAACGAACGGCATCGGTTCATCTTCCTCCTCAAGTCGATCCTCTCAAATCTCCTCCAGAAATTTCCTCCACCCTTATTCAACCTCATGAGGCCAATACTCTTCACGAAACCATCACCCATCATCACATAGAAGAAGAGAGTGGTTGAAGAGATCTAAAACCTGGAACACAAGTCCTAGCATGCCCAAACCTAGAAGACTTCTTCTCTCCATCAAGACTCTCTTGAGCCGATGTATCTCCTAGGAAAATAACTATAGATCTAGCAACAAGGGAGAGGGTAGGAAACTCACGTCGGTTCTAGCGGTACCACCATTTCCGGCCATGGATCTCGTAATTCTCTTTGGCGGCATCTTCTCCTTCGCGGCGTTGGCGGATTTTCCCTCCCTAGAACTTGCTCCAGCAAACTATCCTCTCTCAACAGGAGTTTCTCTCAGAAATAGGGATTAAGTGAGCATGAAAACGGCTAGGGTTTTCTTTTCCCCTTATATATGAAAATTGATACGGGTAGGGACACGCCCGTGTCCTTACCCGTGTCCTGCTTGGGCGAAACGACAACGACAGTTTCCGTGTCGGTTCAATACTTGACACGGGTAGGGACACGCCCGTGTCCCAACCCGTGTCCACATGATACGGCTGTGTTCCCTGGTCGGGTCCTTCTCTGGATGCATTTCGATGAACTCAATTCGACACAACGTCACACGTGTATTGACACTCCCGTGTCGCTACCCGTGTCATACAATTCGTTGATCTCGACACGTAGTTCGTCGATCTCGACACGCTCTGTTGAGTGTAACTCGACACACACGGGTATGGACACACCCGTGTCGCTACCCGTGCCATGCGATGTCTACACACCTCCTCGATCTCGACATGCCTCGTCGAGTTCAACTCGACGCACACGCACACGGGTAGGGACACACCCGTGTCTCTACCCGTGTCGCTTCACACGGGTAGTGACACACCCATGTCACTACCCGTGTCCTTCTCTGGACATACTTGAGTCATCGACTCGAGAGTCGGCCACTCCCACACGGGTAGGGACATGCACGTGTCTCTACCCGTGTCTCATGCTTGTCTGATCTCTCCTCCTTTTCACATGTGCTGCCCTGTTGTCAGCACTCCCCATGAACCCTAGTCAGCTCTCCTGACTCAAAAACACGCACGAGGGGCCTAGTGCGATTCGGGACGTTACAAATCTTATAAACAAAATAAAATATTTCGTCCCCGAAATCAGGCTTAGGCTATGGGGAGAAAAGCATAACAGAAAATGCAATATGATTTTAAATAAAATTACCTTGAGCAAACAACTTCGGGTAGCGTTATTGCATCAAATCCATTGGCTCCCATGTATACTCCTCCTTCCCATGATTAGACCATAGCACCTTCACCAAGGGAACACTTTTGCGGCGCAATATTCTCGTCTCGTTATCTACGATCCGCACCGGCTCTAGTCGTATAGACCTATCGGACGCCACATCACCATCAGTAGTGGGGGTATATTGATCGGGCCGTAACAGCGCCTTCCGAAGCGACGACACATGGAACACATCGTGGAGGTTCTCTAGCTCTGGCAGCAACTCCAACCGATAGGCCAACGGGCCAATCCTTTCCAATATGGTATAAGGCCCAACATACCTTGGGTTGAGCTTTTTCACACCACGCACACGTGACACTCCATGCATCGGTCGGATCTTGAGGAATTTATCGTCGACTTGGAACTCCACCATCCTGTGCTTTTCATTGTAATACTTCGCCTGCCGACTTTGAGCCTCCGACATGCGATCCCGTATCAATCTGACTGCCGCATCAGTATCATCTATATATTCATTTTCCAATGCCTTCGGATCTTCATCTTGCACCCAAGACAAGGGGGTCCTGCACCTTCTGTAAAGGGCTTCATGGGGCGCCATACCGATGCTCGCCTGATGGCTATTATTGTAGGAGAATTCCACTAGGGGCAAAAGTCTTGCCCACGGCTCTCCTCTATCCAGTACACATAACCTCAATAAATCCTCCAGTGTTCTGATGGTCCGCTCAGACTGCCCGTCCGTCTGAGGGTGGAATGCAGTACTAAAGGTTAGGCGCGAGCCCAAATACGCCTGCACCGCCTTCCACTCCTTGGAAGTAAACTGACCATCCCGATCCGAAATAATTATCTTGGGCACGCCATGAAACCGTACGAACTGCTCCACAAAGAGGCGTACCAAAACGTCCACGTGTGCTTCCTTCTTTATTGGAATGAACCGGGCCACCTTTGTCAGTCGATCAACAATAACCCACACTGAATCATTCCCGGAGCGGGAGCGAGGCAGCCCATGGACGAAGTCCATGGAGATATCCTCAAACTTCCACTCGGGGATGGGCAACGACTGCAACAAACCACCGGAACTCTTACATTCGGCCTTCACCCTTTGACAAGCTTCGCAATGTGTAACATAGTAACGAACATCCTTCTTCATTCCCGGCCAGCACATGGTCTTCCGTAAGCCGGCGTACATCTTGGCAATACCCGGGTGTACAGAATATTGAGAGCAATGTGCCTCTCTCAAGATATCCTCTCGGATTTTGCCGCCCTTGGGAATATAGAGCCGGCCACGAAAATAAACGAGGCCGTCTTTTAGTGTATACTCATCGGTGCTCCCATCTTCAATTGCCTTGATTGTCGGGGCCAAGGCCGCATCCGTTCCTTGCTCCACTCGAATCCGGTCCCGGACATCACAAACTATGCTCATGCTTGCCAAATACTCTGCATACTCTGCCGAAGGAGCCTTGAACACCAAAGTAATATCCATCTCCTCAATCATCCGAGCCAACTCCATACTCATCAACTGTGACTCTGGGCTAGAGCCTGGCACTTTTCTACTCAAGGCATCGGCTACCGAGTTCGCTTTCCCGGGGTGGTAGTTTATGGTGAACTCATAGTTGCATAGAAATTCCAACCACTGTCGTTGTCTCAGGTTCAACTCCTTCTGAGTGTGGACATACTTCAAGTTTTTGTGATCGGAAAAGATCTCGCAGTGGACGTCATGTAGATAGTGCCTCCAGACCTTCAAAGCGAACACTACTGCTCCCAACTCCAAATCATGGACCGGGTAATTAATTTCATGTTTCTTTAGCTGTCTTGAAGCATATGCGATCACGTGCCTGTGTTGCATCAGTACCGCTCCCATCCCTTGATACGATGTGTCGGTGTAAACCTGAAATCTTTCCTTCCCAGATGGAAGTGCAAGGATGGGGGCAGAGGTAAGCCTATCCTTCAGCTCTTGGAACGCCGCTTAACATTGGGGAGTCCACTCAAATGGCACACCTTTCTTCATCAATGAGGTAAGAGGAAGGGCAACCTTTAAAAATCCTTTCACAAACTTGCGGTAGTACCCGGCAAGTCCAAGGAAACTCCTCACATCGGTTGCCGACTTCAAGGGTGGTCACTCTTTCACGGCTCGCACCTTTGCTGGATCCACTGCTAATCCTACTCCACTGATCACATGCCCCAAGAAAGCAACCTCCTTGAGCCAGAATTCACACTTGCTAAATTTGGCGTACAAGGCGTGCTCCTTCAATTTCTTCAACACCAAGGTCAGGTGCTCGACATGCTCCTCCTCTGTCTTTGAGTAGACCAAGATGTCGTCGATTAAAACAATGACAAAGATGTCCAAATACGGTTCAAACACCTTGTTCATCAGGCTCATGAAGGCCGAAGGGGCATTTGTGAGCCCAAACGGCATTACTGTGAACTCATACAAATCATATCTTGAACTGAAGGCCATTTTCTGGATGTCCCCTTCTCGAATCCTCAACTGATAGTATCCAGAGCGCAAATCCAATTTGGAAAACCAATATGCTCCCACTAGTTGATCGAACAACTCGTCAATCCGAGATAGTGGATAAGTGTTCCGCACCGTTGAAAGTCCACCTAGTGTAAACTACCTTCACCTATGGGGGGGGAATAGGTGACGTGCAGCGTTTTTGCGGAATTAAAATTGTACCTGCACACGAAAATAAAACAGCACAGCAAACAGAGTACACAAGCAATTTATAGTGGTTCCCCGATTTGGGTACATCCACTTTCCCCCTTCGACCTATCTCCCAATAAGGGACGACTCGGTCTCTTCACCAATAGGATTGAAATCCAATCCTTGCACTATCGGAAGGAACCCTTCCACACGTAGGAGTCAACACTCCCACAACACGGGTTGCAGCCAACCCTTACAACTAGGAACCAACGTTCCTTTACAATAAAAGTAAAACTAAAATGTACAAGAAATACAAACTACTTTCGGAGACTAAGGTGTCCCTCTTCGTTTGATGACTTGTTCAAGAAGTCACGAAGAGTCCACAACCCTAGATCTCACTTGGAGAGAATCTCCCCGAAACCGGCGGCGGCAAGAAGATCGGCGGCTTGGTTCTCGGGATCGGCGGCGACAACGGTGTGTGGCTGTTGTACTTTGGAGATCCAGTCTTCGTAGCAAAGCTAGCAAGGTCTTCCAACGGTCACACTAGGATCAATCGTCTCGATCGATTCGGATGGGGAAGATTTTCCCGATCAACAAATCAAGAGACAAGAGATCTCTGGATAGACGCGTGAGACGTTATGCTTGGCTAAGCTTCTGTCGCCGGGAGATCTGGAAGAATCTCGAACAAAAGCGGCGACCAACTAGCACGAGCGGCGGCGGCGGAGCAGTATCGCGATTTAGGTCAAGGTCGGCTGCTCGGCTTCGTCTTTTTCTATGTGTTGTTACTGTTCAAAAATACGCGTGTATTTATACACAAGTATACTCCTTAATGACCGTTGCGGGTCCCACCAGAAGAAACCCTAATTCCGGTTCAAAATAGTGTCAGCGGCAGAGTCCGGTCCAGCGGGATCCAGAATTCGCCCAAGTCAAAATCGGCGAGAATCGAAGGTGACTCTCGTCGAATCGTCGAGAATCAAAGGTGATTTTCGACGATTCGGCGAGAATCAAAGATGATTCTCGTCGAAGTTGACTTGGTTGCACGCACTGTTTTTGCCAGAAGGAGACGGCGAGAATCAGCTAGCTGATTCTTGACGATTCGGCGAGAATCACTCAATAGTGATTCTCACCGAATCGGCGAGAATCACTTGATGATTCTCACCGAATCGGCAAGAATCACTTGGAGATTCTCGTCGATTAACACTTAGACGATTTTTCGTCTATCCGCCCATTGTCTGCTCTTTGACACATCCTTGCTCCTTGTCTGCTCTTGCAATATCACAGCCCTGTACTTGAAAATAAGTACACTCCAATAGAGAGAGTACACGTAGGCCAACACACTGATCTGCTCAATGAGGGATTACGTCGTGCAGACCCGTGTATATTGACCCACTGCACCCTGACATTGGTGTGCACTTAGCGTGGAATAACTGCAAGCACAACTTAAAATACTTTATCAAATACATTGTCTATTTACCTTAGCTTGTTCAGGGGCTTCTTCAAATCAGGTACGTTGTGGATACAATACCCAACAATCTCCCCCTATTTGAAGAAGCCTAAACCCTACAAGCTAAGGTGAATAGAGCGTATGGGAATGAAAATCATACACTGGAAAGTGAGGTGAGAGAGATATCCATTACTAGTACCAATTTCGTGAGAGCAAACTTGGAGCCACCTTAGCCTTAGCCGAGAGGGTAATATCCCCCTTTTCGGCTTCTACAAATCTGAGTTTGTTGCATTTGACCCCTTACTCCCCCTCAGTTCTTGCGCCTGTGCTCACACTTGAGTTCCTGGCAGAGGCTCCCCCTAGAGGCACGATCCTGGAGCTTCTGTAGGCTTCATTCCTCATAGTTTAGCATCCCCAATTCAGTTTTGAAAAGACTGAACTTGGCTTCGTCTAAGGGCTTTGTGAATATATCTGCAATCTGCTTGTCCGTGGGGACATAACAGAGAGAGATGTCCTTGTTCTCCACGTGCTCTCGAATGAAGTGGTAGCGCACTTCAATATGCTTCATTATGCTGTGCGATGCCGGATTGTTGGCAAGTGCAATTGCACTGGAGGAGTCGCAGTACATTGGTACTTCCGTGAACTGAAGGTCGTAGTCGGCTAACTGGTTTCTGATCCATAGGAGTTGTGCGCAACAGCTGCCTGCCGAGATGTACTCAGACTCTGCTGTGGAGGTTGCAACATAATTCTGTTTTTTGCTATTCCATGAAATAAGCCTTCGTCCGAGGAATTGACACGTCCTGGAGGTGCTTTTCCTGTCATCCCTACTCCCTGCAAAATCAGCATCTGAAAAACCTATTAGCTCGACATCATTGTTTCTCGGGTACCACAAGCCAAGATTGGGAGTACCTTTAAGGTATCTTAGAATTTGCTTTGCAGCGACATAGTGAGATTCCTTAGTGTTCACCTGATATCTGGCACAGACACATGTGGAGAACATGATATCCGGTCTACTGGCAGTAAGGTAGAGCAGGGATCCAATGATGCTTCTGTATTTGGTTTCATCGAAAGGTTTACCTTTCTCATCCTTATCCAGAGACATAGTGGATCCCATTGGAGTCCTCATAGAGGTTGCATTCTCCATACCGAATTTCTTGAGGAGTTCATTTATGAACTTCGTCTGAGAGATGAAGATTCCATCCTCAGACTGTTTCACTTGAAGTCCCAAGAAATACTTTACCTCCCCCATGCTGCTCATTTCAAACTTTCCTTGCATAAGTTTAGAAAACTTTTTGCAAAGATTGTTGTCCGTTGAGCCGAATATAATGTCATCGATATAGATTTGCATCAGCAAAATCTTGTCTTTAACTTCCCTGAGAAACAATGTCTTATCTATTTTACCTCTAGAGAACGTGTTCTCAAGAAGAAAACTAGATAAAGTCTCATACCAAGCTCGTGGAGCTTGTTTTAAACCATAGAGAGCTTTATTAAGAAAATATACATGATTGGGATAAGTAGGATTGACAAAACCTGGGGGTTGAGCGACGTATACTTTCTCTTTCAGGTCTCCGTTCAAGAATGCTGATTTCACATCCATTTGATAGACTGTGAATCCTTTGTGCGAAGCATACGCGAGGAACACTCTGATTGCCTCGAGACTTGCTACTGGTGCAAAGGTCTGGTCGAAGTCAATCCCCTCCTCCTGTCTGTAACCTTGAGCCACCAGCCTGGCCTTGTTCTTTATGATGACACCATGTTCATCCAGTTTGTTTCTGAAGATCCACTTGGTGCCAATCACATTCTGCTTGTGTGGTCTGGGAACCAGCGTCCAAACGTTGCAACGTTTGAATTGATGTAGTTCATCTTGCATGGCCAGAATCCATGCCGCATCTTTGTTCGCCTCGTCGAACTTCTTTGGCTCAACCTGTGACAGGAAGCTAAGATGCAAAATTTCGTTAATAGTACCTCTTCGAGTTCTGACACCGACACGAGGATCTCCGATGATCTGATCTCTAGGATGATCCCTCACGTGCCGGAGCTCTAGAAGTCTGGCGTCTGGAGCTTCGACTACTTCTTGGGCTTCTCCTCCTTCTAGGAGATTTGTTCCATTTTGATCTTCAACATTCCCAGATGACGTGGAGGTGGAAACTTTGACGTACTTAGGAGTATCATCTTTAGCAGTCTCATCGAGACTCAGCTGTTCAAGTCGTGTACCTGCATCTTCAAGAATATCGCTGGAAGAGTTGATGTTAAGCAAACTTCCTTCATCAAATACAACATTAATTGATTCTTCTACCACTAGGGTTTTCTTATTGAAGACCCTATATGCCCGACTGTGGGAACTATAGCCCATGAATATGCCTTCGAAGCATTTTTCACCAAATTTAGTACGCGGGTACTTCCCATTATTCAGTACATAGCATCTGCAACCAAAGATCCTCAAGTAGGACATGGTTGGTTTCCTGCCTCTCAGTAGCTCATAAGGCGTCTTACGATGACGCTTGTTGATCAATGCTCGGTTTTGTACATGACAAGCTGTATTGACCGCCTCTGCCCAGAAGTATTCTGGGAGAGAAGCGTCTTTCAACATGGTCGTGCAGGCTTCAATGAGAGTTCTATTTCTCCTCTCCGCAACTCCATTTTGCTGAGGAGTGCGCGGGGAGGAAAACTCATGAAAGATACCATGTTCTTCACAAAACTCTGTCATAGCACCAGATTCGAATTCTGTTCCATGGTCACTTCTGATTTTGACCACTGAGCAGTTAAATTCGTTCTGAACCTGCTTGACAAAACTAGTGAAGATGTCAAACGTATTCGACTTTCGTTTTAAGAAGAACACCCATGTAAACCGAGAATGATCATCAACTATCACTAGCGTATAGGACTTGCCTCCCAAGCTATGAACTTGCATTGGACCAAACAAGTCCATATGTAGAAGGTAAAGACATCGGGAAGAGTCTTTGTCTGCAATGCTCTTAAAGGTAGCCCGAGTCTGTTTGCCCATCTGGCATGCAGGACAGGGGCTATCTTTGATGCACTTGATAATAGGAGCATCCCTTACTAAGTTTTTAGAAAACAGCATACTAATTGTTTTGAAATTAATATGTGCTAATCTCTTGTGTCATTGTTCATAAAGAGATGCACTGCCAGCTGCCACTAGGCATACAGGGGTAGATGAATCTAAACTAAGAAAATTTAAGCAGAAGATATTTCTGCTCCTAATGCCTATAAGTATCGTCTCAGAAGAGGCACATGAAATTATCAGGCATTTATCCTTGCAGAACTTAACGTCATAACCTTTATCACATAACTGACTTACACTGATCAGGTTATGGTTTAACCCTTCAACATAAGCCACGTCGGTGATAGAGATTATACCGTTGGAGATCATACCGTAACCTCTGGTGACTCCTCGATCTGATCCCCCAAAGATGAATTTGGGTCCATTCTCGACTGGAGTGTAATCACGCAGCAGGCTTCTTGACCCAGTCATATGCCGGGAGCATCCACTGTCCAAGTACCATATTGGCGTTTTGGTGGCCTTTGGACATTCCTGCAAAACAGAATCAATTTCCCTTAGGAACCCAATCGAACTTGGGTCCTAGATTCTTGGTTAGCATACTCCCCCTCGGTTAGTTAACCCTACGAGTGGTCGGCCTCGCATTGCTAACATAGGGAGTCTCTTGATACCTTGGATTAAACCAACAATCCACAGCAAAGTGACCGACTTTACCACAGCACCAACAGTCAAATCTGTTGTACCTCTTCCTAGACTCCTGCTTTACCCTGGGAACGGTGGGTACAGCCGGGGCTTTGGATCTGGAGGTGGGGGCCTCATAGTGATTGCAGTCACATGACTTCTTCACCTTCTGTTCCTTCAGTATAACAGGCTTGGCTCTTGGTGCCTGCTTTCCATTATGGCTGCTAGAGAATTGACCATAATTTCTCATGTGGATTTCCTCATAAGGTGCCTTGAAGGCACTCTCACCGAATTTGCGGGGAAAAGTCCAACCATCATATCGGCTCTTTGGCTTTTCAACCGAGGGCCGGAAATGATGACCAAAGGTTGATTCAAAGTCATGTTGGTTGCAGGGAAAGCTAGGCTTTCTGAACGCAACAGGACTGAGCGGAGCCTTTCCCTTTTCAGCAGTAGAGGCCTTCTTGGCGGCCTTATTCTTTCTCTGGTTCCTGTTTCTCCTGGATGAGGAACCAGATACCCCTACATGCCCTAAGCCAGCTCCTTTGGCCTGAGCAGAGAAGGTATCAACTACTGGAAGAACTGTTTTTGGCATAGAGAAGCTCTTGACGATCTTCCTTTCTGCCGCAAGTTGTTCTTCCAACTTGTTGACTTCCTCCTGCTTAAGATCAAGGAGCTTAAGAGACTCTGAATGCTTTGAAGTCAGGTCAAGGTGCTCCTGTCGGAGAGAAATCAAACTGGTGATCTCTTCCCTTAGGGAGACACTCTCACCCTTAAGGAATTTCACTTCCTTTTTCTCAGCCTTCAATCTCTTACGGCATTCCTCGAAAGTGCTGAGCAGAAGCTCATACTTCTCGAGGAGCTCCGCTTCACGGGCCGAAAGGCTATCCTCAGGGTCATCATCCTGAGACTCAGGATCAGATTCAGAGTCGGAGAGAGGGGTGTGAGCTTTTACCTTCCCAGTAAATAGGGGGCATTCTACTTCTGAGTCGGAGCGACCCACCAGCCCGAAGTAGGCTTCCTCATCATCACTGGAGTCTGAGGAATCAGACTCACTCAGTGTCTTTGGCCTTTTGGCGATGTAGCTCCGCTCTTTCTTCTTATCTCTAGAGGATTTGTGCTCCTCTCCTTTCCCTTTTTCTCTCTTACCTTGGTAGCAGTCGGCCACGACGTGTCCTGGCTTATTGCATCCAAAACAAATAATGTCAGAGGAGCGATGTTTGTTCGGTTTAGAAGCATACATGTTAGAAGAATAATTTTTCTTCTGATGCCTGGAGGAGGAGCTGTCTTTCTTTCTTTGATTCCTCATCTTGAGGAACTTCTTGAATTCTCGGGTGATGAGTGAGAAATCCTCCTCAGACAGCTCTGAGCTGGAGGAGCATGGCTCGGAGTCCTCCTCCTCATCCTTTTTCCTGGCACGGTATGAAACCGCACCCTTGCCTTTTCTGGAGTGAATGGCTTTTAGAGCCACAGTCTTTTCTTTGGCTACAGCCTTCTCTGCTTCTTCTTCTGCTTTCCTGGTGTTCAGTTGAAGCTCATAGGACATCAGCTTCCCAAACAGAATTTGCGGGTCTGTTTCAGCTAGTCTGCCAAACTCTCGGATGGCACAGATCTTTGTGTCTCATTCCTTAGTAAGGGACCTACGGAATTTATCATTAAGTTCACCATCAGTGAACACTCTTCCATATCCTTTGAGGGCATTGACAATCTTGAGGAAGTTCTCGAAGGTGACTCCAATCTCTTCCTTAGGCCCTTGTCTGAAGGCCTCATATTTCTGGTTCAGAAGGGATCTCCGATCATCCCTCACTTCATCAGTGCCCTCCATTAGGATAATCAGGCAGTGCCTGAAAGATATAGTACCTAAACACCTAGAGGGGGGGGGTGAATAGGTGACCAAATTCTTTTAAACTTTTTATGGCAGCAATCAGTTTTTAACACAGATTTATATCTACTATTTCACAGCAATCACACAGCATTCACAGCAAACCACAGCACACAGAAGACACACAATTTTATAGTGGTTCCCCGAGGTTTGGGTACATCCACTTTCCCCCTTCGCCTATCTAGCAGTGTACTAGATTCGGCCAAACTCCTCCACTATCTCAGAACCCAAAACTGGTTCCTACACCTCAGGCCCAAGGCCCTACAACTCAGCTTCTTCACAAAGCCTACACTCAGCCACAAAGGCCTACACTCAGCCACCAAGGCCTACACTCAGCCACCAAGGCCTACACTTAGAGATTTCAATCTCCTATAATCAGGCTCTCAAGCCTTACACTCAGCCTTTATAATTGAAGGCTTACAAGACTCAGATCCAAAGGATCCTACAAAATAAAATGAATACAAAATTGTTAACTCAGCAACCCAGAGATAAGAGAGGGGAGTTGTGAGTTTCTTGATGAGTTCTTGGAAGAACTCAGTTGAAATCAATCTGACTTAGCTTTCTTCAAAGCTTCTTGAAAGTAGAACTCAATAATATTGACTCCTTCTGCAGTTGATCCTTGATCTCTGCTACTTAAGATTCAGAATAAATCTGAACCCTACTTCTCAGTCTGGTTCCAACAGCTGATTTCTTGGATGGAGCTCTCTCTCCAACTTCTTAGATCTTCACTTGATAGCTAGATCTTCTTTTAATCTGAACTTGGACTTGTGTTCAATCTCTTCAACAACAGTTTCTGTAGACTGTATAAGCCTATTTATAGGCCTACTTCATGGTAACCGGCTGATCCGGTCCATAACTGAATTCTGACAACTCTGACAGGTGTAGTAGACCGGCTGGAATGGCAGCTGTCAAGTCATCCAGTCAGTTCTTGAAAATTCTGTAACTGTCTAGAAGTGTCGAGACTATCTGTCTTTAAGTGTCGACACTTATAGACCAAGTGTCGACACATGTTGTCTAAGTGTCGACACTAGCCTACAAGGTGTCGACACAACTCCTTGTGTTGTAGATTTTATATCTCGACACTGCTTCTTCTTCATGTGTCGACACTAAAATTGAGTGTCGACACAAGTACTTGTACTTCAGTATCTTGCTGAATTCTTCTAAGTGTCGACACAACACCTTTGTGTCGACACATCTTCATATGTTGAATCTGTTAAGTGTCGACACTACTTCTTGGTGTCGACACATGTCTTCAGTGTTGATACTTGCTGAGTGTCGACACATTGCTCTGGGTGTCGACACATTCTTCTTCTGTCGAGACTCTGGCTGAGTGTCGACACATTCCCTTAGTGTCGACACTTGTACTTAGAATATTTTGTTGAACTTTGCTGATCTTTGCTAAGTGTCGACACAGCGCCTTGTGTCGACACTTTCTTCAAGTGTTGAGTCTTCAGCTGAGTGTCGACACATTGTTCTGGGTGTCGACACTTACTTCAAGTGTTGACTCTTCTGCTGAGTGTCGACACATTGTTCTGGGTGTCGACACTTGTACTTAGTCTCTGCTGACTTTTGCTGAGTGTCGACACAGCCTCCAAGTGTCGACACTTTCTGATGTAGACACAGTTTCTCTGGGTGTCGACACAACTGTTAAGTGTCGACACTGCTTCACTGCACTTTTCTTCACTGAGTATCGACACAGCTCCTTGTGTCGACACTTTCTGTCTGGTGTCGACTCAGCATCCCTGGTGTCGACACAATGACTCCAAGTGTCGACACTGCTTGCCTGGGTGTCGACACAAGTCTTCTTAAGTGTCGACACTTTCCCTCTGGGTGTCGACACATGGACTTAGAAACTTTTTCTTCTTTCCTGCAAATACTTAACCTGCACATGTAAACTCAAAATACATCAAATACATTTTGATGTATATCATTGAGTTGGGTGAGGCTTCTTCAAATCAGGTACATTTAGACCAATGTACCCAACAATCTCCCCCTATTTGGAGAAGTCATAACCCTTAGTCAATGATATACACCATTCATAATAAAATTACAAAATGATGTAAAGCAGGATTATATATAGCAGGGCAAACATAAACATGTATCAATCAAACATGTATACAAAGACATAATCTCAGAACAACAATGAAATAAATTTTTCACATAACAAATTTATTACACAACACATTGTTCCAATACTTTGTCATATTCATATTTCAAAAAGTTTACAGAATGTTTTACATCAAAAGATTACATAGTAAACTTCTAAGAAAATTCTAATTCTATTTCTGTTCAGGCTCCTTGATCACTATTCCTTTGCTAGCTTGTACTTTGGCTTGAACAGGAGCTTCAGTAACTTCAGCATCAGCAGGCTTCTTGCCTTTCAGATCTTTCTTCTTAAGTTCCTCAGCCTTAATCTTTTGCCTCTCAAAATAATGATAAGGCTTGGGAAAGTACTTGCTAGGCTCCTGGGCAGTAGGAGGTAGCTTTCCCATCTTGGCCTTTCTTCTGTATTGAACTATAGCCTCCTGCTTTGTCTCATGTTTTCTCCATTCAGCCTCAGAAAACCACTTGTTCCTGTCATGGATGTTATCTTTTGCAGCTTTCCATGCAGTCAAAATAATGTTCCTAGAGGTGGGGCTCCACTGCTCAAAGTTAGGTCTTTGTTCAGCTTGCTCCCTGAACCTCTTCTTAGACAATCTAGTCTCTTCTTCTTTCTGCAGTGCTTCTTGCATAGCTTCAGATATTGGCTGAACAACTTTCTCAATAATGACAGTATCCTTATCCCCAGGTGGGCTATACATGGACTGAATGTCAGCATGAACCATATCAAAATCTGGAGGAGGGTAGATGACTTGAGCCACTTCAGGTTGCTCCCCTCCTAGATATGCAGGATGAATTCCAGATTCAGCAACATTATCATCATCACAAAGAGGAGGATATCCAAGAGTTGCTCTAATAGAATTAGATATCCACTTGACATGATCAGAGCTGGCTTTGACTAAAACCCTCTCCCCCTTTATGACTTCTCTTTCTATATGATCCTAACATCATCTTTCTGAAATCTCACTTGATTATCCAAATAATTAACTTCATCTTTAAAGAAAGGTTTTAACCTTTGGAGTTTGTCAGTTATCAACTTTTGAGAATCTTGGATGGCAGTCTTAACAGCAGTTATTTCTTCTTGGAATAGTTTGTCAAAATCTGCTTTTGCTATAGCTGGAGTCTGCCCTGCAGCTAGATTCTTCAGCTCTGTGACTATAGCATTGTGAGATGCAGTCAAATTATCATTCATCCTAATTTGATTTTCAAGTACATATCCTTTCTTGACTGCAAAGTCATCAACTTGTGCTTTTATCTTCTCCTGGTGTGTAGCCAAGTACACCACTGCATTCCCTCCCTTGTGGAAGCAGTCTGTCATCTCCTTCTTATTAATATTCATCTCAAATCTTATTGACTTGATATCCTGGGCCAGATCAAATTGCAAAGATTTCTGCCCTTCATCCACATACTTCTCAATAGTCTGCCTGTGCTCATCAAGTTTAATTTGCATTGCAACCATTAAAGCACTATAATCAACAGTTGGAGCTGGCTGTGATATAGGCTGTGGAGCAACAGTTTGTAAAGCCTTCTTGTAACTCTGGCTTCTTCTCCTGAAAACTTGAAACTTTCTTTTCTTAGCCCTTGTTGCTTCCTCATCTTCAGAAGCAGATGTGCTGGCTATCTCTACCCTCTCCTTAGGTAGCTCTTCAACAGCTTGGGGATTTTCAGGTTCTTGCCTTACAGGCTCTTCAACATGAACTTGTAGGTGCTCCCCCTCAACTAGAGCATTCTCCCCTTCAACAGCAGTTTCTTTGTCAAAATCTGTTTGATCTAGGTTAAGGAACAGATCTTCCATGGTATACTCATGTGGAGAATGAGCTGGAGAAATTCTTGGCTCATCAACCACTGGATCAGATACATCTTGAATTGTAATAGATGTGTCCTCCATGACAACATCTGGAACTTGATTATCAATCTGTGTTTGCTGATTGTCAGAATTTAGGGAATCAAACAATACATTATCCATTATAGGGAAATCTAAAGCATTAAGCTCAGTGATTACCTCATGGATGATGTTGGTTGCTTGCTCACTCTCAAGATGAGTGTGCTCTACCACAACTAATGGCTCCCCCTGGATGTGATTCTTGTGTATGGGGCTAGCTTGAGGTAGCTCCCCCTGCCTTTCAGCATCTATCTGTTGAGCTGGAGACTTTACAGCAGTTCCAGTGTCTTCCTCATCAGGTGTGAAGACTACTTGCTCTTCACTCCCAGAGCTGCTAGTTGAATCTTGAGCCACTGGGGCAACTTTCTTCTTCTTCTTTTGTAGAGTTACTTTCTCAGAAGTTATCTTCTCAGGGGTTGGCATCTCTTTTGACAACACCCTGTCCCATCTGGAGAATATCCTCATATCCATTTTCCTCATATGATTTATTTTAGTGCCAGCAGTCTGACCCATAACTTCTGGTATGCTTCCAGCTAGGTATAAGCTTAAGATCCTGCCCAAGTTGGGCTTATTCAGGCTTTCCTTTATCTTTTCAAAAACTACTATAGACCAGTCAGTTTTCAGATTGAAGATTATTCTGGTCATAATGCTGAACATATGGGCAGACTCTCTGTCATGCCCTCCTAGCTTGCTCAATATCACTTTCCCAACAATTTCAGACAGGAATTTCCCCTGACTGTTCATTCCTTTTCTATTGAAAACTGAACCAATCTTCATCTTAGAATCCAGACCACACCATGCCAATGCATCTCTGATCCTGGAAGCAGTAATCTCTTCTTCTTCCTTAGTTCTTGGCAACTGAAGGACTTTTCTCAGACTTTTTGGTGACACCTTCACCTTTTCACCATGGACCCTGTACTTGATCTTCAATCCAGTGTCGTCTACCTTAGCTCCATTAAGGAATTCCAAGACTTCCTTCTTCCAAATTTTTGTTGGCTCTGAAACAAGATATTCTAACCCTGAGTCGGCAATTAGGGTTACTACAGTCTTGATCTCCAGATCTGCATCATCAAAAGCATTGCGCACCAGCTCGTAGCCTTCGTTGATGTTCTCCTCAAGCTTTGGCGCCATTAGGGTTTGAAGAATTTTGACTGGAGAGAAGAGAGGTGTCGACACACAAGTTTTGGTCTCGAAACTTTTGAAAGCGTGTCGACAAACTAAGGCAAAATCCTATTTATACCTTTCAATGTTTGAAGATGAAAAGGCGGGCAGCTAACTTAGATTGTGTCGACACTGGCGATAAGTGTCGACACTGACTTATAATGTCTCGACACTTACGTGTCGACATAAGTTTAGTCAACAGATTATATGTGTCGACACTTGTTTATGTGTCGACACCACTTAACTCGACATTTAGTCGAGACTTTACTTAGATAATTCTGAGTAAACACTAAGTGTCGACACCACCTTGGTTGTGTCGACACCTACTTGTCATGTGTCGACACTAATATTCTGAAGTGTCGACACCAACTTCCTAGATGTGTCGACACCTTTTCCCTGAAGTGTCGACACCACTTTTCTGTGTCGACACAGAGATCTCTGTGTGTCGACACCTTTTTACTTAGCCATTTCCAATTCTATAAACTTACTCTAAGTTTATCATTCCTAATTTAATTTTAAACCTATTGAATTTAGTTTCTTCTAGGGGCTTAGTATACATATCAGCTAGTTGATTATCAGTTTTAACATATTCTAGTAAAATATCTTCTTTCTCTACATGCTCTCTAAGAAAATGATATTTTATCTCAATATGTTTAGTTCTACTATGGGAAACAGGATTATGTGCAATTGATATAGCACTTGTAGAATCACAAAAGAGTGGAGTTCTACTTACCTGAAATTCATAATCCTCAAGCTGATGTTGTATCCACAGAAGTTGAGCACAGCAACTTCCTGCAGCCACATATTCTGATTCTACAGTGGAGATAGTCACACTTGTTTGCTTTTTGCTACTCCATGAAATCAGTCTTCCACCTAGGAATTGACAGGTTCCAGTTGTGCTTTTTCTGTCTTCTTTGCATCCTGCAAAGTCTGCATCTGAATAACCTGTTAGTTCAAAAATCCCCATTCCTAGGGTACCAGAGGCCTAGATAAGGAGTGCCCTTTAGATATCTCAATATTCTTTTGACTGCTGTCAAATGAGACTCTTTAGGGCAGGCTTGATACCTTGCACAGACACATGTAGCATACATGATATCTGGTCTACTTGCAGTCAAATATAATAAGGAGCCCACTATCCCTCTATACAAGGTTTCATCTACAGGTTTCCCTGCATCATCCTTGCTAAGAGACATACTTGACCCCATAGGAGTCTTCATGGTACTGGATGAATCCATACCATACTTCCTTATGAGTTCTAGGGTGAACTTGGACTGGCATATGAATAATCCATTCTCAGTCTGTCTTACTTGGAGACCCAAGAAGAACTTTAGCTCTCCCATACTACTCATCTCAAATTGACCTTGCATTAGTTTTGCAAACTTTTTGCAAAGGCTACTTTCAGTAGACCCAAATATAATGTCATCTACATATATTTGGACTAGTATAACTTTGCCTCTAGATTCCCTAAGGAATAGAGTCTTTTCTATTTTCTCCCTTGTGAACTTATTCTTAATGAGGAAACTAGACAGGGTTTCATACCAAGCCCTAGGGGCTTGCTTTAACCCATATATTGCTTGCCTAAGTCTATAGACATGATTAGGTAGAGTTGAATCAACAAAACCTAATGGCTGTTCCACATAGACTTCCTCTTTAAGATTACCATTTAGAAATGCTGACTTGACATCCATTTGGTAAACCTTGAATCCTTGAAAGGTTGCATAGGCCAGGAACATCCTTATGGCTTCCAGTCTGGCTACTGGAGCAAAGGTTTGATCAAAATCAATACCTTCTTCCTGCCTATATCCTTTAACAACCAATCTTGCTTTGTTCTTAATGATGACTCCTTGTTCATCCATCTTGTTCCTATAGATCCACTTGGTTCCAATTATATTGTGGTCTTTAGGTTTAGGAACAAGCTCCCAGACCTTGCACCTCTTGAACTGATTGAGTTCTTCTTGCATTGCCTCAATCCAAAGAGGGTCTAGGATGGCTTCTTCAAACTTCTTTGGTTCAACTTGGGATAGAAAGCTGGAGTAGATTGCTGCATTCAGGTTTCTGCTCCTTATTTGTACCCCTTGTCTTGGATCACCAATGATTTGCTCAGCTGGATGATCTCTAAGATGCCTATTGGCTGGAGGCATCCTGACTTCAGGTTGAACTTCTTCAACTTCTTCATCTTGCTGTACTCCTTGTACTTCTTCTGCATTTGGTACATGTAGTACTCCCCCTAGACAACAGCCACTGTCTTCTACTTGCTGTCTTGCAGTAGGTTCTTCTTCTATAGTGAGCTTGTCCATCTTCTTTGTTAAACCTATGGGGCTGCATACACTACTAGACAACTCATTGTTAATAAGCCTAGTTTCATCAAATACCACATGTACAGTCTCTTCTACAACTTGAGTAGATAGGTTGTAGACTCTATAAGCCTTACTATTGTTGCAGTACCCAACAAAAATTCCCTCTTGGGACTTGGCAGCAAACTTAGTCAAGTAAGACTTTCCATTGTTAAGTATGAAGCACTTACAACCAAAGATCCTGAAGTAGGATAGGTTTGGTTTCCTGCCTTTCACAACCTCATAGGGGGTCTTGTTGAGACTTTTAGTTATGGTAGCCCTATTAATAACATGGCATGCAGTATTGACTGCTTCAGCCCAGAAGTATTATGCTAGTGATGTATCACTTAATAGGGTCCTACCAGCCTCAATCAAGGTTCTATTCTTCCTCTCAGCAATGCCATTTTGCTGAGGTGTTCTTGGTGAAGAAAACTCTTGAAATATCCCAAATTTTTCACATAGTTTTGTCATGTTATCAGACTGAAACTCAGTATCATGGTCACTTCTTATTTTGACCACTGTACTATTTAGTTCATTCTGAATTTGTCTAACAAAGCTATAGAAGACATTGGGTGTTTCATATTTCTGTCTAAGAAAGAACACCCAGGAAAACCTTGAGTAGTCATCTACAACTACAAAGGTATAGACCTTCCTACCTAAGCTGTGAACTGGCATTGGACCAAAGAGATCCATATGCAAGAGGTATAAGCACCTCACAGCATCTTTGTTCTCAATGCTTCTAAAGGTGGATCTAGTCTGCTTGCCCTTTTGACAAGCTGAGCAAATATCATCTTTAACACACTTAACTTGAGGACCATTCCTCACTAACTCTTTGCTAAAGAGTTTGCCAATTGTCTTGTAGTTTAGATGGGCTAGCCACTTGTGCCATTTGACACAATGAGAGACTGTCTCATCAGCTACAAGACACACTTGAGAACCATTGGTCTCACATATAATGTCTAGGCAGTAGACATTCCTCTTTCTATAGCCAGTCAAAATGATCTCTTAATCATTTGACCTCCTGATATGACAACCATTCTTAACAAATGAGATGTCATATCCTACATCACTTAATTGACTTATACTAATTAGGTTGTGTTTCAAACCTTTAACATAAGCCACTTGAGTAATGGTAACTAAGTTACTAGAAATGTTACCAAACCCTTTGATGATTCCTTTTTCAGAACCACCAAAGGTAACTTTAGGACCATCTTTGATTGGAGTGTAGTCCTTTAGCAATTCCCTTATTCCAGTCATATGTCTGGAACATCCACTATCCAAGTACCATATAGGGGCATGGCCACTTGGACTCACCTGCAAAACAGATTAGTGAACCTTAGATCTCAAAGAATTCTTGGGTCCTTGGTACTTGTTAGTTTGCATCCTGACAAGACTACCTGCTGGTTTTCCAACAGGCAGTTTGCTACTCACTTTGGCACTAGCATTGTGCCAACAGTCCATAGCAAAGTGGCCAACCTTGCCACAGCACCAACACTCAAACTTATTATACCTTTGATTAGTTACTGTCTTTGCTGTTTTATCTACAGCAGACTTGTTGAGAGTTGGGGCTTTGCCCTTGGACTTAGACTTGGACTGAACAGTCCTTGCAGGTGTAGTAAATCCCAGTCCAGCTTTGCCATTGTGATGAACAAATTCATCAATTAATGGCAGAACTGACTTAGGTTTAGAAAACCTAGCAACTATGTCTTTTTCCTTCTGAAGATTAATCTCCAGACTCTTGATTTGATCATTCTTAAATGATATAGTTCCCATCTGAATCACAGTTATGTGCTTCAGTCTGGCTATCTCATTAAGCTTTTGATCAAATAACTTCTCAAACTCAGTTGCAGCAGCTTTGAGATTAGCAATTTCCTTTGCCTGACTCCTGGCCAATCAAGGAGGCCAGGAGTCTAAATGAGATTTCTACAGAATCTCTATTAGGAAAGCTCAAGTCCTATGAGCAGCTAATCAAGTCCAGAGAAGTAGCTGAACAAAGGACTCCTCCACCAGCTAGGAAAGAGCACAACCTGGCATTCAAGGCTGCTGAAGAGACAAAAACTTCAACAGTAAATGAATAGCTAATGAGTCTCCTTGCCAAAAGATTTTACAAAATGGCAAGGAAAGATTTCAGGAGAAAATCATCAAGACAGGATGATAAACCAAGATATGACAAAACCCCCACTAAAGAATTATTTTGCTTTGACTGTAGGAAACCTGGACACTTCATATCAGAGTGTCTAGAGAATCAAAAGAAAGAAATGAGAAGAGAGAAGGACTCTAGAAGACAACACAGTAGCATGCCTTCTTCTAGCAAATACAAAAAGAAGGAGAAGCGCTTTGTTGCTGAAAGCTGGAGTGACACTGAAGATGAATCCACATCTTCAAGTTCCAGTGAAGAAGAAGAAGAGGCAAGGGCCAAAGAAGTCTGCCTCATGGCCATTGATGCCTCTAGAAGTCAATCAGACAATGAAGGAGAATTTGATAATGAAGGAGCTTTAGAGTCAGAAGCTGATCAGGTACTCTCAACTTTTGATTATATTTCTAACACTTTCAAAACTGAGTTTAAAACCTTGTGCATTGATCTAATTAACTCAGAGAAAGAAATTAAAATACTTAGAAAAAGACTAGCAAATCAAGAAAATCTAATTTCTGAAAACAATAAATTGAAAGATGAAATCACTCTAGCTAATGAACAAATTAATTCTTTAAAAATAGAGTTATGTGAGACTAAACAACTTGAGGAATCTCTCAATAGGAGAAGCCTTAAACTGATGACATCACAAGCACAGTCAATGCCAGACTGAATGTCAAACTGGGCTTGGGTGCATCATCAAGTTTACCCCCCCCCCATTCTCAAGAAGAACATATTATCAACCCCCATTAAATTTGTGTCAGCTAAGAATAAAGAAGTAATGAACAACAACCAAACCATAGATGAGGTAACTAAATTTTAAAATCATAATAACAGAAACCAGAAAACCATAGATAAAAACAAAGTTCAACAGATTTCATCGAACTCAGATCAACGAAATGTGGTCAGTTCGTCGAACTTAAGTCAATGAACTCTGAACGCAAATCTATATAATAATTATTTGTCTTACTGTGATCGAAGAACTGTGTATGGTTCGTCGAGCAGAGATCGACGAACTAGGGGCACAGAAAATGATTATGTTCATTCTTTGAGCCTAGATCGACGATCTCATCCCGTTTCGTCGAACACTGGTCGACAAACTCACAACATTTCGTCGAACCTAGAAAGACTTAATAAAAGTCATAATTATCACAGTAACTCAACTTGATCTAGGAAACCTTGTAATCCACATGCTGATTGGACAATTCCTCCTAGAATATATCACCCCTTAGGGTATAAATCACAACCTGAATTTTCAGTAATATCTAGTTTTTCCTATCAACAATATAAAGGACCTAAGGTAACCTGGGTCAAGAACAACTAACTGTTTTCATTGCAGGTAAAGGGTTGTCCAGTGGTTAATCAAAAATGGTACCTGGATAGTGGATGCTCCAAGCACATGACTGGCAGTAAGGACAACTTAATTAATTATAAGTCCAAGCTGGGACCAAATGTGATCTTTAGTGATTCAAAGTGTGGCCAGTTAGAGGGCTTTGGATAAGTAAAGATTGGAGCAGTTACTTTCAAGAAAGTGACATATATAAATGGACTCAAGTATAACTGTACAACCCCGTATTCGCAAAGAGTGGGCCCAATACAAGGCAGACGCGTTTTAAAGCTTTTTGGAGATTTTGCACTCTCGGTGGCCAATTTTGGCTCTGGCTTGGAAACATACTACTAGGGGGAGAAAAAATCAACATCTTCCCCCAGGCCCTTTAGAGGGGCGGGTGACGCAAGATGGCCGGCACCCCCTGGCGTGCTAGGCGCGAGGTGGGATGGAGGGACTGTCTGGGGATCAGGATCCCGCCCCGGACACCCTGACCTTGGGAAGGGGCGAGACCGGGTGGCCAGCCCTCTCGCCCCAGGCGGCAAGCTCGCGGGGCGAGACCGGGCGGCCAGCCCTCTCGCCCTAGGCGGCGAGCTCGTGGGGCGAGACCGGCGGCCAGCCTTCTCGCCCCAGGCGGCGAGCTTGCGGGGCGAGAACGACGGCCAGCCTTCTTGCCCCAGGCGGCGAGCTCGCGGGGCGAGACCGGGCGGCCAGCCCTCTCGCTCCAGGCGGCGAGCTCGCGGGGCGAGACCGGCGGCCAGCCTTCTCGCCCCAGGCGGCGAGCTCGCGGGGCGAGACCGGGCAGCCAGCCATCTTGCCCCAGGCGGCGAGCTCGCGGGGCGAGACCGGTGGCCAGCCTTCTCGCCCCAGGCGGCGAGCTCGCGGGGCGAGACCGGCGGCTAGCCTTCTGGCCCCAGGCGGCGAGCTCGCAGGGCGAGACCGGGCGGCCAGCCTTCTCGCCCCAGGAGGCTAGTCCGTGGAGGGTTCGCCCTCCTCCCCCTAGACCTCTATGGACCTTGCTTTTACTGTTTTGCCCTCAGGGGGAGTTACCTCTTTACCACCCGGTGTGGCTGTTTGCTATTGTCCCTAAGGGCATTTCGAGCATTTTGGCCCATGAGATTTGGAAAACTATAAATAGACCCCCTTGGGTGCCTTTGGAGAGGACTTTTGGCTTGATTCCTCCTCCCTTAGCTTCTTCTTGGTATAGGAGAGAGAGCTCCTCCAAGGCACCCTAGCTCGAGCATTGGCTAGGGAGGGAAAGTGCTCAGGTAGACTTCCGGGTGTGAGGTGGGACCTCCGCGCTAGAGCCGAGGGTCTGTTTCTAGCTTCTTGATCTTTGGTCCGTGACGTTCCTCCGGGTGTAGTAGGTGTGAGGTCACCCCTTTCTAGGGACCCCGAACTCCACAGGGACCAAGTTTTTGGTTTCAACAATAACATCATCTCTATAAGCCAACTATGTGATGAAGGTTATCAGGTACACTTTAAACATCTTGTATTATTTCTAATAAATAAAAATAAAATATTTTAATTGGAAATAGACAAGGAAACATATATTTAGTTGACTTTCATTCTGCCAATTCAGATATTTGTCTGCTAACATTGTTTGCAATCAAAATGAATTATGGCATAAAAGGCTAGGACATATAAATATGAAAACATTGCTAGGTTATCTAAAAACAACCTTGTGATAGGTTTACCTTCTGGTCCCTACAAGAAGGAAGGCCTCTGCATGGCTTGTCAAATAGACAAGCAAACTAAATCTAGTTTTAAATCAGTTAATAAAAGTGATTCACCTAAGATTTTGTACTTTCTACACATGGACCTATTTGGACCTATTGCTGTACAAAGCCTAGGAGGGAAATCCTATACTCTAGTTATTGTGGATGACTTCTCAAGATTCATTGGGGTGTTCTTTATGAGATCTAAGTCAGATACATTCAAAGTTCTTATAGATTTTATCAGGACCATACAAATTGAGTACTCTACTCATGTTGTATTGATCAGAAGTGATCATGGTATAGAGTTTGAGTCTCTTCTTATGCATGAGTTCTGTGAGAAGGAATGTATCAGACATTGCTTCTCAGCTCCTAGAACTCACCAACAAAATGGGGTAGCTGAAAGGAAGAACAGAACCTTAATTAAAGCTGCAGGCACATTACTTGCAGATGCTTACATGCCCCTATCCTTTTGGGCAGAGGATGTAAGCACAACAAACTATGTACTGAACAGAAGCATAATACATAAACTTAAAAATAGGACTCCCTATGAACTTCTTAAAGGGAAGAAATCTAAAATCACCTATATTAAAGTATTTGGCTGCATATGTTATATACACAATAATAACAAGAAATATATTAGAAAGTTTGAAGCTAAGGCTGAAGAGGAAATTTTTCTAGAATATTCCGGAGTAAGCAACGCTTATAGGGTGTTTAACAAATCCTTTTTAAAAAATTGAAGAATCAATTCATGTTACTTTTGATGAAACTAACATGTCTTACAAGGAGAAAGAGATTTCTACCAATAGCACCTTGCAGGTACCTCACTTGTGTGAGAAAATGGGTGAATTAAACATTCCACAAGAAGCTATAGCACCTTCTCCTCCACAAGTTGATGAAGACAGTGAAGATGAACCTTTGGAAGAGGCTGAACTTCATTCAACAGCAGACATAATTCCACAAGAGGAATTAATTCTAAATGTTGTTGCTGAACCAACTCCACCCACTGATCTTGTCACATTAAGGGATCACCCTAGATCCCAAGTGATTGGAGACATATCAGAAGGTGTACAGACAAGGTATCAACTCAACCAAGATGTGATGCATGCCTGTTTTCTCTCTCATGTTGAGCCCCAATCTATAAAAGATTTTGAGCAAGATCCCCACTGGATCATTGCAATGCAAGAGGAACTCAACCAATTTGAGAGATGTAGAGTTTGAGATTTAGTTCCAAGACCCAAAGACTACCCAGTCATTGGAACTAAATGGGTATACAGAAATAAACTAGATGCCCATGGTGTAATTGTGAGGAACAATGCTAGGTTTGTTGCTCAAGGTTATAGGCAAGAAGAATGTATAAACTATGACCAAACATTTGCACCAGTTGCAAGGTTAGAAGCAATCAGGATCTTCCTTGCTTATGATGCATACAAAAAGTTCAAAGTCTATCGGATGGATGTAAAGAGTGCCTTCCTGAATGGAGTACTGAAAGAAGAGGTTTATGTGTAAGAACCTCCTGGTTTTATCTCTCCAACCCATCCCTCATATGTTTTTAAATTGCATAAAGCTCTTTATGGTCTAAAGCAAGCTCCAAGAGCTTGGTATGAGACCCTAGCTAGCTTCATGATAGAGCATAAATTCACTAGAGGTATAGTAGATAAAACATTGTTCAATAGGCACCATAAAGATCAAACTTTATTAGTACAAATATATGTAGATGACATTATATTTGGGTATACTGATTGCAAACTATGCAAGAGGTTTTCTGACCTCATGCATTCTAAGTTTGAAATGAGTAGCATGGGTGAGCTCTCCTACTTCCTTAGTCTCCAAGTAAAGCATCTGTCTGATGGAATCTTCATCTCCCAAGCTAAATATACTAAAGAGTTTATTAAAAAGTTTGGGATGACTGATGCCTTAGCAAAGAAAACACATATGACCACTAATGCTGTAATAGACACTGATGAACATGGGAAACCAGTTGATCAGAAATTATATAGGGGCATTGTTGGGTCCCTACTATATCTTACAACAAGTAGACCTGACATAATATTTGCCACATGTCTTTGTGCTAGGTTCCAAGTGAACTCTAGAGAATCTCATCTAGTTTTTCTAAAAAGAATTTTCAGATATATAAAGAGTTGTCCGAGTTTAGGTCTCTGGTATCCTACTGAGTCAGAATTTGATTTAACTAGATATTCAGATGCTGACTTTATTGGATGCAGGGTAGATAGGAAAAGTACCTCAGGAACTTGTCAGTTCCTTGCTAGGAGATTAGTGTCTTGGTTCTGCAAGAAACAATCATCTGTGTCCACATCAACTGCTAAAGCAGAATACATTGCAGCTGGCAGTTGTTGTTCCCAGATGTTGTGGATTCAAAACCAACTCCTATACTATGGGTTCAACTTAAATAATTCAACTCTCTTATGTGATAACACAAGTGCTATATCCATAGCACAGAATTCAGTCCATCACAGTAGCACTAAGCATATAGACATTAGGCATCATTTCATTAGAGAGTGTGTAGACAAAAACAAAATTAAACTTGTTTATATCTATACTGATTTACAAAGAGCAGATATTTTCACCAAACCCTTGGATGAAAGAAATCACTTATTCTTTATAAATCAACTTGGCATGATCAATGAAGAGGCTTTAATTTAATTTCTGTCTACACTCGATGAATTTTTCAAAGTTCGTCGAACTCCGTTTGACAAACTGGGGAAAGTTCTTGAGATATTCGTCGAACGGAGATCGACGAACTCTCTGTGAGTGAAGTTGTTTTCGTCGAACGGAGATCGACGAATCTGCTTCAGAAAACTTTCGTCGAACGGAGCTCGATGAAATGTTTTCAAATCTTCAGACTGAGCTCGATGAATTATTTAACTACAAATTATTTCGTCGATCTCAGATCAAAGAATTATTTATTTTTCATGGAACGGAGTTTGTCGATTCATATTCCGAAAAATCCTACATCTAGGTTTTTTTCGACCTCCATCCCGCGCTTTCAGTTCCCTTGCACTTGATCTTCATTTTTCTCTTGCAGGTGAACTAATGGCGATTCCAGTGGGCAGTCTTGCGGCCATGAAATTTGATACCGCATTTGATGTGGACTTCGAATCGTTTCAACACTCCGACCCAATCTTCCTGGATATTCTAAAACTGCTTGAAGAACAACATTTAAAAAATTTGATGACCACCAGGATCAAGCTCGGCAGTGCAGAAATCAGAGAGTGGGTCTATACTTCCTCCACAACAGATGAGAACACCATGACCGGGACAATATCGGGTAACGCTGTCTCTCTTACCCTCGCCGTTCTGACTGAAATATTTGGATTAAGTAATGGTATAGAAGAACTGGAAATTGATACTGAAGAATTTAATGACATGTTGAATAAAATGGGTTATTCTGGAGCAACCCCCAATAAACTACTGAACAAACATCTATCTGCTGAGTATAAATTTCTAGCAGATATTGTAGGGAAAGTGCTGCTAGGCAAGCACACTGCCCATGATTACATAACCAGGCATCAATTCCTGGTAATGTGTGTAGTGGTGAATAAGAAAACAGTGAACTGGGCTCAAATCATGTTTGAGATGATTAAGAAAAGAATACCAAAAAGGAGGTTTGCTTTGGAAGGATTCTAGGAATCTTCCTTAAGGAAAAGGCTGCTGAATCCCTGGTCACCCTGACCATATTCATAAATGCCTCCAAGAGGCTCACCTGTGCCCTCTTTGATAGGTGGGAGAGGAACATAATCAAGCCCTCCAAGGCTTCTTCGTCCTTCAGGCCTTCTGAAAGCACTAGGGCTATCACAACCGCTCCTCTAACCCCAAAAGAGGCCCCTCCACCTCCAACATTCCTTCTTCTCCTCAACATCAACAATAACCACTTCACATTTCTACCCCAGTTTCATCTCCTGCACATTCTCCACCTCCATCCTCTCCTCAAATACATCTCACTGAAATCCAATCAATTGGCATCCCATCGTCCCCCATTCAGGAATCCATACACCACTCTCCTTCCCAATCACCACAACCATCCCCACATCAATCCCCTCTTCCACCTCATTTAACTACCATAGATCCTGACACCTTTATCTCTTCCCACACATTCAACCTAGTGATTCCCCCATCATCCCCACAAATGAAATTCCATCTTCTGCACCTGACCACACACACCAAGATATGTCAAGTACATTTTCTGTTTGTTCTAACTGTGGTCACCACAATCCCTACTTCTCCACTACTCTAGAATACCTTTATCTAAATTTCTTTGACATTGCTAAGGATTTGCTTGCTTTCATCTCTTCCACTCTTAAAAATCTTCTCACTAATACTCTAGCTCCTCTCACTGCTTCCATACAAACTCTCTCTGTCATAGTTGCTGCTCTATTCCTTGTCCCTTCTTCTGGGGCACTGGCTCCAGGACCTTCTGCAACCAGTCAGGGGGAGATGCTTCATGATGAAGAAGCTTCAGTTAATGTAGCAGCAGAAACAGCTGCAAAAAAGCAGCAGTAGAAGTAGAAGCAACAGCAGCAACAGAACTTGATTCTTTCATGACTGATTCGTCTGAAGATGCAGATCCTTCTAACATAATAGATTTAATAGAATCAGATATTGATATGGATGAGCCTGTTATGGCTGAGATAGACACTATTGGTGATTATATTATAAATCCCACAGTTGATCTTTTGAAATTATTGAGCATGTTTGATACAACTCATTTGAACTTTCTGCCAGAAGACAACATTAAGTCATCTTTGGCTATAGTCTCCTACACCTCACCAATAAGCCCCAAGGTTGCCATGCAACTAAAGTCTAGTTTTGCTATTATAGAGGCTCTAGCTATTTCATCTCCACCAAAAGCGGCTCCCCTCATTACTTCATCCCCTCCTAGAGATATTTCTGTTCCAACTTTTATTATGGATGACTCCCCAATGCCTGATCTTGATACATTGATCATAACTGATATAGAAGAAGAAAATAAACCAGTTGCTGAAAGCACTGTTGTGTATAGCTCTCCTGCTCCAACTCCAGTTCTTTCTCCAGCTCCTACTCAGGCTGAAAAGCCTATTGATAAATCTGTACTAAAAGCCATTGATGCTTTATATGATACTCCTCAAGGATCTTTTGATGAGGATGATGATGAAGAGGACTCTGATGATGACCCCAAAAGAAGAAAGTCTCCAAGAAAAGGAAAGCTCCTCCACCTCCTGTCCCAAAACCAAATCTAACAAATGATACTCCCTACTATATACTGCAGAAAATCACACCATACAAGGTCATGTCAGCATGCATGTGGCTGTCCAAGAACCAACAAAAAGAAAGAAAGAAAAGTAGGAGATACTCACCTCCTCCTCTAAGATTCAGGAAATACCCTCCTCCTCCTCCTCCACCTACTGCTGGTGCTTCAGGTTCTTCAACTCAGAGGACTACCCAATATTAAACATATCAGAGACATCAGGGTAGGTCCTCCTCTTCTTCAGGAAGCAGCCAGCAGAGGCAATATTCATCTAGCAAACAGCATCAACAACAACAACATCATCATCAACAACAACAGCAACAAATCACTGAACATCAGAAAGTTGAAATCCCAAAGAGACCTGCCTCCACTCTTGTACCTTTTGAAGATCCAGAAACAGCTACAACAGCAAGGATGACTAGATTCCAGGAATTGGTTGGCCTATCCATCATCAACAAAGCAAAAGCTGAAAGAAAAAGGATCCTTTTGAATACACTACCATGTCCAAATATAGGAAGGAATAACTCAACAGGTTTGCTAAAGCTAACAAATTTTTTAATGTTAATGACTACATGAAATTGCATCGAGAAGCTGTAGTGCCAAGGGCTACCTCCCTTAATATCATTGGAGCTGCTGATATGACAATGACAAAAACTCAAGCAGTAAACCCAAACAGGGAGATCAAGTTCACTCAGCCTGGTGAAAAATCTAAAGAGGAGAAGCACAAGGAGCACAAGAAGAAGAAATGATTTTTGGACTATTTTAACTTCTCTGTTGTCCTAAAACTGCTTATTTATTTCTTGATACAAAGCTTACTGTATATATATATCTGCTGCACATTTAAATTTTTCCTGTCAGATATATGATTTCTTGCTTTGTAGCTCTTTTGTGTCTGCAATTAGTGACCTCACCCAAATAAGGGGAGATTGTTGGATCCCTAGTTGGATTTGGGCTAGGTTCACTAAACTAGGATGTTTGACCCAACATGTATAGCTAGTGTCATATTTGTGTCCTAGAGTCTAGGCCATGTACTTAGAATCAACCTTGCATGGACCAGCCATCAATAGACTGCAGAAGACTCAAGATTTAGAGAAATTTCAAAGACTCAGAAAATGAGTTCGACATTCGTCGAACTCAGGTCGACGAAAGTCGTGCTCAACTCGACGAACTCAAAGAAAATTCTCTGAGCTGAGCTCGACGAACTTGGTTCTCAGGTAGACGATCTCTGGACACTATACATGAACATTCCAAGTCCAAAATTCCTTTCTCTGAACCCCAGTCGACAAAGTCAAAATATCAGCTCGGCGAATTTGGTTCTCAGGTCGACGATCTCTGGATGGTCTACCTCAACATTCTAAGTCCAGAAACATCTAAATATTCTAAGTCCAGAATCATACTTCAGTCGACGAATTCATGTTCTCAGCTCGACGAACTTAGACCACAGTATTGACAAGTTTATCAAGTAGTTGTTAGCAGTTCTCGGGTCGACGAACTTAATTCTCAGGTCGATGATTTTTGGACACTCTACTTCAATATTCTAAAGTCCAAGAACTATTTCTCTAAACACTAGTCGATGAACGTATATTCTCAGCTCGACGATCTTGATACAAAGAATTGGCAAGGCTTTGGAGAAAGCAGTTATCTATTCTTAGTTCGACGATCTTGGATCTCAGCTTGACGAACAAAGATTATCTGGTCGACGAACATAACTTCTCATCTCGACGAACTCTGGACCCAGGTCGACGAATTCTGTTCTCTACTTGACGATTTCCGTACAGTTCCAGACTTGGAAATTTCCCTCCCTCTATCCTTATTTTATTGCAATAATTCCTGAGTAATCAATGCTTAATATTCTCTGAATATTACCGTTAGAAGTAATCATTGATTATGGTCTTCAGGGTTATTACTTACCGCTTTTTAATGGGATAGTTGGGGAAATCATTTAATGTCGACATTCTCTAGGCCGTCAGCAATCAATGTTGAAGGAATTCAAAAATTCAGAAGGAAGTTGTCATAAGAAATATAAACGGATTTTTTTTCTTCTTCGTTCTTCTCAAAACAACATAGATGACATACAAAATACAGTGAACACAGAGAACAATAGACACAGGGCAATAGAACAGTAAAGAAGAAAAGCTCTAGTGTAGAGAAATACTACCAGATACAGAAGAAGAAGAACATCAATCAATAATCAAGAGTATTCTTCTATCTTCATTCCAGGATTCTTCAGAGGACAATAAATACTCTATCAGTCAAGAAGTTCCTGGATACCTTCTGGTCAAGGCTGAAATATTGAAGACCTACTCACCCTGTAGCAAAGTTCCCACCTTCCTGAACAAATCAACATCTCAGGGGGAGCTTTGTTAACATCAAAAGGTCCACTAAAATCTTCTCAGTTGTATTTGAGAAAGAGAAGACAACGACACTCTCTCATCCCCCCACTGTAAAAAGGGTTCTTTAACTCCCTTCAAAAGTTATTCCTGGTTGCAAGTCACCTGACCAAAAGACTTGGGATTGGTTTTTGAGAACCTGATCAAAAGCTCATTGGTGACAGTCGCCTGATCAAAACCTGAGTGGATTCCTACCAGGGTGGTAGAAGAGTGGATGTACCCAGGTTGGGGAACCACTATAAAATTCTTGTGTTGTCTGGTTGCCTTCTTTTTATTTTGTTCTTGTTGTGGCTGTGCTAGTTAGGTTGCTGTGTCTGTTATATTAATTTATATTGGCAGTGTCTGTGGTAGATTATCTCACCTTAGGACTGATTTTTATTTACAGCAAAAGCATTAAAAATTTCAAGATACTCTATTCACCCCCCCCCCCCCTCTAGAGTATTTCAGATTTAACCCTAACTTTCAGACTCCGGGTATTGTATGGATGCGTGTGAATTATGAATGTAAGATCCTTTTGTTGTAAGCTTTGCGTGAGCTGTGTGCTGATATTGGATGCTTTGCATAAGCTCCTTGTGGTGTGAGTGATGTGAGCATTATTTGCTCTGAGAGAGCGGAAAGCTGCGGCTATTCAGGAGGGAAAATCGACACGCGTCAAGTGGTGCGCTACTGATAGTTTGAGCAACGGGAAAAGGCTGACCTGCCCCTGGTTGTTTTGGGAGATCGATTGGTGGCAAGGCTTGGGAGGACGTGATGCAGACCCAGCTTGCTGCACCACAATGGTGGGTCGATCAGAAGTGGAAATGCTCAAGTTTGTCGTGAGGTTAGCACCTCTGAGTGGGATGGACGGAATGTCGCCAACATGCGTGTTGGTGTACTAGGACCGGCCAACGAACATGTTAAAAACCTTTGCTTGGTGGTGGGCAACTGGTATATCGGGTACACTAATAATGTGTCCTGAGTGCACGGAGCGTCTGGCGGAGGCCTGCGTTTGTAATATTGTTGTGCCTGAGAGCACTTGTTTTAATAGATAGATGTTATGATTGCAATGCATACATGGAAGGAACCACTGCCCCTGGTAAGGTGTAGGGTCATTATAATTGGTTAGCTAATGCTGACCATTGCTTTATTTACCGCTCTTGGGTGGATGTCTAATTGCAGGTGCTGACAGACTGAATTAAATTGAGCGGAATGAAGCCAATGCTGCTTAAAGTCCCTTGAAGTCCGTGCGAAGAATTCTTGAATTTCATGTATGGTCGGCCTGCGTGCCGATGTATGAAGCTATATATTTGTAAAGTTCAACTTGTAAGGCCTTAAGGCCATGAGCGTGTGTATTCGTATACATTGCTGGTGATATATATATAAATGTATGGTTTATATATTTCATGGACATTCACTGTGATGAGTTCTTGCAACTTAAAAGGCTGCGCTAGAATGCTCTGAGTTAGGATGCGGGTAGAACGTGATTTTGATATTCATACGTAATTCTGTCGTTTGTCTGTGAAATATGGCGTGGGGCCCCGGCCAGACCCACTGTTATATTCCATGTGATGAATGGAGGCATTACAGGTCGTACCGCACAACCCCTGGCCATAACGTACAATCTTGTGTACTCTTGGATGTGAGTGACATCCGGCGAATCATTTTGGGCCGACCAGCGGAGGAAAAACCCGACGGGAAATATAACGGCCGGTCACCCGTGGTACTCATCTCCCTGTCGCCTTGAGTCGTCGACCTTCCCGCACTGGTACAAACGGTCTTCGAGAGGGACTGACCCGCCACTATTTCACCGCAAGCAATTTACAAACAATCAAACAAAAGGGTGAATATAATATACACCGAGTTTACGTCGGCTGCCCTACTAGGCTTTAGACTTCGGGCGTCGGCACTTAGCTCCACTTTCAACAAGGAGCGAGAAAGCGCATTATTTGGGGCTAGACCTGGAGGACTACTTCAACTCCAGTTATCTCCAACTAAGACTCAACTTTAACAACGACTGCTCATCAGAGCAGGACCCAGGATTATAATAGTAAATTGCAATGAGGACAAGCGCGGTGATTAAGCTGCTTAAAGTACTGGAATGAAATGTGACCAGTACGAGACTGGAGTTGTGCTGAATAGAAAATACTGAGAAAAGTTTGACCAGTACGAGACTGAAGATGTACTGAATTGAAAGCACTAAAGTAAGCTTGACCAGTACGAGACTGGAGTAGTACGAAATACTAAAATAAGTTTGACTAGTACGAGACTGGAGATGTATTGAATTGGAAGCAGAAAAGTAAGCTTGACCAGTACAAGACTAGAGTAGTACGAAATACTAAAATAAGCTCGACCAGTACCAGACTGGAGATGTACTGAAATACTAAAATATGCTCGACCAGTACGAGACTAGAGATGTACTAAAATACTAAAATAAGCTCGACCAGTACGAGACTAAAGATGTACTGAAATACTAAAATATGCTCGACTAGTAGGATATTGGAGATGTACTGAAATACTAAAATATGCTCGACTAGTACGAGACTGGAGATGAATTAAAATACTTATTTGATTATAAGGGGGGGTTGTATGCTCCAATTTCCACCTTCGAGGGAAAATGGGCGGAAAAATGATCCGTATGTGACTCTAGGTTTCCAATATTTTAGGAAAATATCAAAACTTATCTCCATGATCCCAAATTTTGATACAACCCTTATGAGGGCCTAAAATGAGCCTAATAATTTTTTATAATTTTCTGAAGTATTTTGGGCTTTTAATTTTGCCAAACAAATTTTATTTTAGCTTTTAAAAATATTAAACCAATTCCAAAAATTCTCAAAATTTTTGTGGAGGTAGCTCTCATCATGGGGAACATTTTTCATGTTGGTCGATTTTCTCCTAGAGGCCTAAGTTTGGCCTAAAAAATTTTACAAATACTGGCCTTGATTTTTGGCATGCTTATAGCAGATCAACATGATCCTGCGGCTGATATTGAGCCGCAGGACATGTTTTGTCCTTCTGTCCCCACAACGGATCGGCCGTGAATTCGCTGTGGGGGTGCTGATGCTGAGGCGGGGGGGGGATTAAGAAGATCAGGACCGTCCGATCTCATGATGAGATCGGACAGCCACCGCTGCTTCCCGGCGGTGTGGAGGGTGGCAGCCTCCACCACCGCCGACCAGTCTCTGTCAGCCTGCCATCGCCGGTCCCGATTAACTCGCTGGGGGCCGGCGACCCTCTGGGCGGTGGTCTGGCAGCCTGGCACCGCCGACCGCCGCCGGAAAACACAACCCGAGAGCCGGGGGTGGCGGTGGCCCTGCTTCCGGCGCCACCGCTCCACCCCCGCTCCTCGGGCAGTTGGCAGTCTACCAGTCCACCCCCTGCTGACGCGCCGGGGGTCAGGCTTCTCGTCGGCAGTGGTCCGGCGGCCATGCGCCGCCGGCCGCTGTCGCCGGCTCTAACAGAGGTATGCTCTATTTCAGGTGGCATCGCCGATCTCCGCTGCTGCCCCCAGTGGTATAACACTCCCCTAGCGCCACCACCGGCGCTGGGGGAGGAGCCTTCCTCTTTGGGCACCACCCGGCCTGGAACAAGGCTCGGGTGGCGCCGGCGGTACTCCGGCCGCCGGGAGGCACATGCAGCATGTCCATATCGGGGAAGGGGGAGGAGAAGGGTTCCACCTGGGTCTGGTGGGCTCGGGAGGGGACGGCCTAGTCGGCCATGCCAAGTTGGTGGTGGTGGAGGGGGAGGGAGGCATCGACTTGCCTTTTCAGGCCACCTGGGCTCCGACAAGGGTCAGGCTGGGGGGGTGAGCTGCTCTGAGAGTCTTTTGGGGGAAGAAGAGGGGAGGGGGCCTTTTACAGGCTTGGGTAGGAGGGGCTCTCCTCCCCTGGCCAAGGTGGGATTAATCCCTCCTTAGGGTAGGATTAATCCCCACCCTCCAGTTGTCCAAGGACAGCTGGAGGCCCTATCTTTTCCCCCATGTGGGGAAAAGAAGATGAAGCCCTTATGGGCTTGGGCCTTTTGAGAAAGAGAGGGGGAAAGAGAGGAGAGGAGGGGTAGGGTGGTCCTCCACCTATCCTATAGCTGATTGTTGGTTGGGGGCCAAAGAAGAGTGGGGGGCATGAGCTATCCTCCCATGGAGAGGAGGTGGGCCCCTACTTGGAGAAAAAAATCCAAAAAATGAGTTTTTAGGGGGGGTTGAACAAGTCAACCCTAGGGTGGGTCCCCCTTGCTGGTAAAAGTCAAAGTAGGTCCAAATTATCAAGGTCGGGTCAAAGTTCAGGTGCCGTGTCACAATTGGTGTGCGCACGCTTTTCAATGCACGGCTATGCTTGATTTGACCACGAGTTGACCAAATGTCATCGAAATTGACTGTGGCGACTTCCGTTGACTTCGTATTGACCACACACGTCCAACTCCATTGACTGGGGTTGAATCAGAGGTTGTTTGGCGAAAGTCCAAAATTTGCGCATCTCAACGCGCTAAAATGGTCGAAGTGTCTAAAACTGTCGTTAGATCTCAGATGGTGTCGCGGCGGGTTTCAGTGCACCCGTCTAGGTTATATGAGGTCACAAGAATTGACAGAACTCAATTCGGAGTTCTCTAGCTCGATATCCAAAATCTGCTCTCGTTGCATTTTACGAGGAATGGTCGCATTCACTATATGACCTCGGGGTCTAACTGAACGAGTTTCGATGCACTCGTATCGACTATACGAGGTCACAGGAATTGACAGAACTTAATTCAGAGTTCTCTAGCTCTATTTCTCACCTAGTGTTATCTCCTACCGGGTCATGGATAGGATTCTAGCCACTTTTATTGGGCCCACTAGGACTCTGGTGGCCCAATAAAAGTCGGGATGTTACACACTACCCTTCTTCTGAGTTGAAAATTCATCAATGCGAGGGAGAACAGTCTTCGTCTTGGAGTAACTCTTAACGAGTTTTTTCTCCACTGCGAGCTTTTCTTCCAGCTCATCAAGATTTCCTTCAAACTTAATGTCTCAGCAGAGCCCTTGAGTTCCTCTTTCAAGGAGTGAACTTCATATCTGAGAGAAAGTAATTGTGCAATTTCTTCCTTCAGATTAGCTTCCACTGCCTTGAGGGAGACAATCTCTTTTAGCTGCTTCCAGATTACCTTATGACATTTTTTGAAAGCCTTTAATAAGTGCGCGTGCTGAGCCATCAATTCTGATTCATCCTCATCAGAAGAATAGTCCTCATGACCATTGTCTGGAGCATCAGATTCTGAAAAAAAGTTGTGAGAATTTACCTCCCCCATGAAATTGGGGGTCATCTTCTTCTTCGTCGGAGTGAGCCATGAGACCAAAGTAGGCTTCTTCATCCTCACTTGACACAAATGAGTCAGTGTCACTGAAGGTGTTCTGCTTCTTTGCCATGAAGCTCTTCTCCTTCTTTTTGTTGTGGGAGGACTTGTGCTCTTCTCTTCTTCCACCCTCCTTTTTCTTGTGAGGGCAGTCAGCAATCATGTGACCTGGCTTATTATTGCAATAGCACACAATGTCAGTAGAAATATGTTTGTTCTATTTAGGCTTATACCTGTCATTCGTGTGATGTTTCTTTTGATGGTCACCATCGTGACGTGATCTTCTATAAGAGGAGCCTTTGCCTCTCATCTATTTCTTCTTACTGAGAAAATTCTTGAACTGTCTGGAGAGAAGAGAGAACTCTCCATCAGATAACTCTGAGCCCAAGGTGCTCGGCTCTAAGTCTACTTCTTCACTCTCTTCCTGAGTGGGAGCAGGAGATGTTGCTTTAGACTTTCTTGAGCTAACTATCTTCAGTGCAACAGACTTCTCCTTTGATGCAGATCTGCTGTAACATCCCGACTTTTATTGGGCCACCAGAACCCTAGTATGCCCAATAAAAGTGGCTCGAACCCAACCCCTGACCCGGTGGGAAACAACCCTAAGCTGGAAATAGAGCTAGAGAACTCTGAATTGAGTTCTGTCAGTTCCTGTGACCTCGTATAGTCGATACGAGTACATCGAAACTCATTCGGTTGGACCACGAGGTCCTATAGTGAATGTGACCATTCCTCGTAAAACGCAACGAGAGCAGATTTTGGATATCGACCTAGAGAACTCTGAATTGAGTTCTGTCGATTTCTGTGACCTCATATAACCTAGACAGGTGCATCGTAACCCATCTCGTCACAATCCGAGGTCTAACGACAATTTTATACACTTCGACCATTTTAGCGCACTACGACGCACAAATATCGGACTTTCGCCAAACAGACTCTGATTCGACACCAGTCAGTGGCATTGGACTCGTGTGGTCAATACGAAGTCAACCGAAGTCGTTCCGGCCAATTTCGATGACAATTGGTCAACCCGTGGTCAAATCAAGCATAGTCGTGCACCGAAAAACATGCGCACACCAATTGTGAAATGACACCCGAACCTTGACCCGACCCCGATGACTTGGACCCACTTTGACTTTGACCAGCAAGGGGGACCCACCATAGAGTTGACTTGGTCAAACCCTCCTAAAAATCCACTTTTTGGATTTTTCTCCAAGTGATGGCCCACCTCCTCTCCAAAGGAGGATGGCCCATACCCCCCTCTCATTCTCCTTAGGCCCCCAACCAGCAAGCCCCTTCCTAGATCAAGTGGAGGCCCACTCACTTCTCTCTCTCTCTCTCTCTCTCTCTCTCTCTCTCTCTCTCTCTCTCTCTCTCTCTCTCTCTCTCTCTCTCCCACTTAAAGGCCCAAGCCCATAAGGGCCCCATCCATTTTCCCTACATGGGAAAAAATGAGAGACCTCCAGCTGTCCTTGGATAGCTAGAGGGTGGGATTAATCCCTCCCTAAGGAAGGATTAGTCCCACACCACCCAAAGGGAGGGAGCTCCCCATCCCCCTCCCTATAAAAGGACCCCCCCTAATCCTCCTCACAGCTCTCAGAGCAGCCTCCTTCCCCCCTGCTCCCCCTTGCCGAAGCTCTGGTGGCTGTAAAAAGCCAACCCGAGAAGCTCCTCCCCCTCCTCCACCACCACCCTCCATGGCCACCCAACCCGACCACCTCCAAGCGCCCCCAGCACAGGTGGAAGCCTTCTCCCTCCCCCTTCTCTATTTTGGAAGTCTTGCATGGCGCTCCCAGCGGCCGGAGCGCCGTCGCTGTCACCCCCTCCCCTCCCGTTCAGATAAAAAAATTCTCCGGTGATGGCCGGCGGCGGCAGGCTGCCGGACCACCGCCGGAGAGAGCGCCCACCACCGACGGGTTGGTCGGTGGCGGAGTCACGGCCGACCGGCGGCGGGGAAGGCCCGTAAGGGCTTCCGGTTTCGGTACAGCGGGGTGGGGGAGATGAACAGTGTTTTCATTTTATAAATTATATTATTATAATATTTATAATATTATAAATAATGGGTTGATTTTTTTTTGAGACTAAAATATGTTCCTAGGAAAAAAGTGTTGAACATGAAAAATGTTCCCCATGATGAGGGCTACCTCCACAAAAATTTGAGAATTTTTGGAATTAATTTAATATTTTTAAAAGCCAAAATAAAATTTGTTTTGGCTAAATTAAATACCCGGAACACTTTGAAAAATTATAAAAACATCACTAGGCTCATTTTAGGCCCTTCCAAGGGTTTTATCAAAATTTAGGGTCATGAGAATAAGTTTTGATATTTTTCCCAAATTTTGGAAGCCTAGGATCGCGCTCGGTGATTATTACGCTCGTTTTCTCCGGAAACGAAAATTGGAGAGCGCGGCTATCCTCTCTAATTTGAATAATAAATTCAAATTTTCATATCAACGAGAGTGGCCGAGACAAGTTACTAAGCTCTGAGTTTTCCAAGATTTCGCAAAACCGTCGAGTGCCTCAACTCTCGAGTGAATTGGGCACGCTCGGAAGGTGAAAGTACGGGTGATGAACTTGGAGTTGTTCTCAACGACTAATAAGAATATAACTCCTAACCGGACCTCGAACCAATTAAGCCGTAATAAATATGGCGCAACCAAATTAATTGGATTCAAATAAATGGTAAAACCCAATGAAATCACCTTAAAATCTGAAATGAAACTAAAGCCTCCTGAATATGAGTGGTTGGACTACTAACCATTTTCTTTGTGATTTCTCCTGTCTCGTACTGGTCAAGCTTTTTTTTAGTACTTTCATTTCAGTACTATTCCAGTCTCGTACTTGTCAAGATTATTTCAGTACTTTCAATTCAGTACTACTCCAGTCTCGCACTGGTCAAACTTTTCAGTACTTTCTATTCAGTACTACTCCAGTCTCACACTGGTCAAGCTTTTCAGTACTTTCAATTCAGTACTACTCCAATCTCGCACTGGTCAAGCTTTTCAGTACTTTCTATTCAGTACTACTCCAGTCTCGTACTGATCAAGCTTTTTTTGAGTACTTTCTATTCAATACTACTCCAGTCTCACACTGGTCAAGCTTTTTAGTACTTTCTATTCAGTACTACTCCAGTCTCGCACTAGTCATGCTTTTCAGTACTTTCTATTCAGGACTGCTCCAGTCTCACACTGGTCAAGTTTTTCAGTACTTTCTATTCAGTACTACTCTAGCCTCGTATTGATCAAGCTTTTTTTGAGTACTTTCTATTCAGTACTACTCCAATATCGCACTGGTCAAGCTTTTCAGTACTTTCTATTCAGTACTACTCCAGTATCGTACTGGTCAAGCTTAATTCGGTACTTTCTATCCAGTACTACTCCAGTCTCGTACTGGTCACATTTCATTCCAGCACTTTAAATAAGCAGCATAATCACTGCACTTATTCTTATTGCAATTTACTTTTATAATCTCGGGTCCTGCTTTAACGAGCAGTTTTTGTTAAGGTTGAGCCTTAGTTGGGGATAACTAGAGTCGAAGTAGTCCTCCAGGTCTAGCCCCAAATTAAGCGCTCCCACGCTCCTTGTCGAAAGTAGAGCTAAGTGTCAACGCCCGAAGTCTAAGCCTAATAGGGCAGGCCGACGTAGACCCGATGTTTTATATGTTTGCCTTTGTTTGATTGATTGTAAATTGCTTGCGGTGAAATGGTGGTGGGTCAGTCCCTTCCGCAGACCGTTCGTACCGGTGTGGGAAGGTAGGAAAATCAAGGCGACAGGGATATGAGTACCACGAGTGACCGGCCGTTATATTCCCCGTCAGGTTTTCCTCTGCTAGTCGGCCAAAATGATTCACCGGATGTCGCTCACATCCAAGAGTACACATGGTTGTACGTTAGGGCCTGGGGTTGTGCGGTACGAGCACCCCCAGAAGTGGCAGGACTGGCCACTATCACCGACGGCCACATCAGTGAGGCCTGCGGGGCTTGCTACCCTGCTGGAACAGAAGTGGTCCAAACTATATCGACATAGGGTTTGTGTGCGCGACTATGAATGCCTACAGTGCGTGCGCAGCTATAAATGCCTGTAGTGTCTGCGCGGCTATGAATTCCTGCGGTGTGTGCGCGACTATGAATGCCTGCGGTATGTGCGCGGTCGTGAATGCCTGCGATAGAATTCAGGATATGAAGACTTGATGTGTTGATGAGCTAGTAGAGCCTTGTTATAACCGATTTATACTATTGCTGCTTTTACCGGTTATACTGCACTCTTTTATAATTGCTCATAGCTGTTCATAAATAAAATGTGCTAACCCTCTCTTGCTTCGGCTATTTACTTTTGTTGGGTGGGTGCGTGCTCGTCCCCAGGATGTGTATTCGGGGAGGAGATTTGTTTACACTTAGCTCTGTGACTAACGGTTATTTGATTAACCATTCACAGGAGGTGGAGCACCGTAGTGACCTGCTGCCGCAGGAGATTACACCAGCAGCTAGGTCTACTCGAGCAGATGCACCCCCTCCGTCCCTAGAGTTTAGAGACGTGAGTTCCGCCGACTAGCGTAGAAAGAGAGAGAGAGATTATATGAGGATTATATGTAGCACATGTATAGCCCATGAGCTTATTTAAACACTTAGGCTTCGGCCCTAGAGCCGCTGTGATTTTGATATGTTATATATATATCTGCAATGGTTTCCTGTTAATGCTTCCGCTATACTTTGATGGGTTGTGAATGTTATGATTCGAGCCGAGCAAGGCGGCCATCTAGTGCTTGGATAGGGTGGATCGCTTCCCCTATGAGCACTGGGTGGACGTCTTGGGCCAGTAGTACCCCTTCGGCCCGACCCGGGCAAAAGGTTGGGGGGCACAACAAATGTATCAGAGCCATCACGATTTGTCCTTGTGGTGCAGTCTCAGGATCCCTTCATCCCTCGCTTCGTTCTGGGTTCGGGACGAACCTTCTAGTGGAAGCCTGGTGGACCCAAGTGTAGAGGCTTATGGATTCTAGACTGTATGATAGTACGCCCATACACCGTTGTTTTCCGCTTGGGTAGTCGTTTTTTCAAATTTTCCCTTACTTTTGCAAAATACTGACACTCCTTCCTATTACTTCTCCAAATACTAGAGTACTGTAATAGGGGATCCTCGTCTAGGGGATACGTTCCAGCTACCCCACCACCATACCCAGTTGCTCCCGTGGCCGTATCGTTTGTCGAGACAGATATAGGGCAGACACTAACGGATATACTATCGACTTTCCGGGATGCCCTAGCACAGCCACCGCGAGAGATGACCGCACCCATCGATCTGCTGAAGACTTTCCGAGGACTGAGGCCTCCCCCTTTCAGGGGTACAGAGACGACCATCCTGGTAGAGGAGTGGGTGGAGCGAGTGGACGAGCTGTTAGTAGGGATGATGTGCCCAGATGTGGAAGCAGTCTCTTTGGTGGTGACCCTCTTGGAGGGATATGCGAGGGATTGGTGGAGAGCGGTTAGTCGCTCTACCTTTTGAGGTCGGCCGTTGAGCACGATCCTTTGGGGGGAGTTCTCCGTGGCCCTACAAGAGTTCTTTATCACAGATGCAGACCGAGCCACACTGCAAGAGAGGTTCCTGCTCATCCAACAGGGCAACCACATAGTGGCGGAGTATGAGAGAGAGTTCATACACCTGGCAAGCTTTGCCGGGAACCTGGTTGCCTCCGACAGGGATAGAGCTTCTCGGTTCTACTGAGGACTACAAGACGACCTGAGGCAGACCCTAATTATGCTCTCTCAGGCCACCTTTCATACCATAGACACCCATGAGGTAGCTTTAGAGTTAGACCAACAGACAGTGGCTCAGTGGCGCAGAGGTCAGGTTTAGCCTCCTCGAGACCAGAGGCGAGACAGAGGAGTCGCTCCACATAGATAGGACAGAGAGCGCAGGAAGCGACGCCGCAGGCAGCGATGCCGCAGGCAGCCTTATAGGCTCCCACCAGTACCCCCAACACCCCCAGCTGCACAGCCAGACAGTAGACCAGCTCCAGCTCCACAGCCCCCACTAGTGGCCCGACGAGATGTTCCCTTCGTAGGAAACTGCTTCTTGTGTCAGCAGCTAGGACATATGAGGTCCTTTTGCCCTCAGGTGACGGGAAGACCCAGATTGGAGCAATTCAGGGTGGGCAGCCAGCACGAGGACAGGGTCAGAGAGGCCTCAGAGGCAGAGCTGGCAGGAGAGTCCAGTAGGGTCGAGCATCGCCCGAGGAGGCATACGCACTGGACCTGCAGTACGGACCAGCCCCTGACGTAGTTATAGGTATATATCTTAGCCGATAGGAGATATCAGATCTTCCACTGATGTTGTATATTTCATATATATGTATATATGTATATTAGTTGGATGATATATATCTATATATTTCCCATGTCGTCAGTAATCTTGTTGGTAGAAGGACACCCTGCCAAAACCCTTTTCGACACAGGAGCGACTCATTCTTTCATCTCCCATGAATTTATCGCGACAAAAGGAAATGTTATCCGTTCAACCGGACTGTCTTTATGAATCCGTTTACCAGACGGGTCGGATATGACATCCACCGAAAAGTGTTCGTTCCAGGCTACGCTGGGAGAGGTAGAATTTTAAATATACGCAACCATCCTAGCAATAAATGGGTCTGACATCATTATGGGGATGGACTGGTTGGCCGAGCACCAAGCACAAATAAACGGTTCCATGCAAGAAGTCCGGCTACAGAACCCAAATGGCCAGAGCGTCGCGTTGACAGGTGTGCCCTCTGTCTCGCGCATTATCTTGAATTCTACGTAGATGGTGAAATCCGTCCGACAGAAGGACGAAGTATACCTTATCTACTTAGAGATGGGAGACAAAACCCAGGTGCTCGCCAAGGTCCCAGTAGTCCGCGACTTTCCAAATATTTTCCCTGAGTCCCTCCCGGGATTGCCACCCTAGTGAGTGGTCAACTCTCAGATCGAGCTCATGACCGGAGCACGGCCAGTATCGTGAGCCCCCTACTAGATGGCCCCAAGGGAGCTGACTGAACTAAAGATCCAGCTCCAGGAACTAATAGATGCTAGATTCGTCTGCCCTAGTTCCTCGCCCTGGGGAGCCCCGGTACTCTTCTTCAAGAAGAAAGACGGGACTATGCGACTGTGCATCAACTACAGGGAGCTAAATAAGCTTACTGTACGCAACACGTACCCCCTTCCTAGGATCGACGAAATGTTCGATCAGTTGCAAGGTGCTTCGATATTCTCCAAGATGGACCTGAGGTCCGGCTATTACTAGCTTCGAATCTGAGAGAAAGATATCCCCAAGACTGCCTTCATCTCCCGATATGGTCTATACGAGTTCCTGGTGATGCCCTTCGGGCTCACCAATGCGCCCTCCGCCTTCATGGCCATGATGAATAAAGTCTTTGAACCCTTCTTGGATCACTTTGTCATTGTCTTCATAGACGACATCCTAATCCACTCGAAGACCAAGACGGACCATACTCGGCACCTGCAGATGGTGCTATTAAAGCTCCGAGAGCACTCTCTCTTTGCCAAATTCAATAAGTGCGAATTTTGGCTGGAAGAAGCTGGATTCTTGGGCCACAGGATAAACAAGGAAGGAGTGGCAGTAGACCAAGCCAAGATCCAGGCAGTACAAAATTGGCCGCCACTGAGGACGGCTGCGGATATCCGGAGTTTCCTTGGCCTTGTCGGATACTACAGGACGTTTGTCGAGTGATTTTCCAAAATCGCCCTACTCATGACTGCTCTCGCCAAGAAAGACATTGCATTCCAATGTACGTCGGAGTGCGAGGCTGCGTTCATCGAACTGAAGAAGCGGCTAACTTCCGCGCCAATCCTTACGATCCCTACATGGACTAAGGGATTCTAAATCTACACTGACGCCTCCCTGAAGGGATTGGGAGCAGTCCTAATGCAGCATGACAAGGTAGTGGCCTACGCTTCGCGGCAATTAAAGCCGCATGAATTAAACTACGCAGCGCACGATTTAGAGTTGGGTGTCGTTGTCTTCGCCCTTAAAATCTGGAGGCACTATCTGTACTGAGTAAGATGTGAGATCTTCTCCGACCACAACAGCCTCAAGTATATCTTCACGTAGAAGGAGCTTAATCACCGGCAGCGCTGATGGCTGGAATTCTTATGCAATTATGACTTCGCTCTCCAATATCACCCCGGGAAGGCTAACAGAGTCACTAAAGCTTTGAGCTGCCAGCATGCGATAGCCGGGAGTTGGATGGAGCAAATCCCTAAGGAACTTTTCCAGTCTTTGATAGACTTGGAGATTACCCTGGTTGCCCGAAGAAATCCGGAAGAGTACTATTCCCAACTGTATTGGATAGAGATCCAATGCGACATCCGAGACTGAATACGAGAAGCCCAAAAGATCGACCCAAAGGTAATACCGATCATCCGATCTCTGCAAGAAGGGGCATATGAGGATTATAAAATGCATGACGGGATTCTGCAATTCAAACATCGCATATTCGTTCCCGCTTCCGGAGGAATTCGTGAGGAAATTCTGCAAGAGGCCCACCAATCAAGGTAATCGATTCACCCTGGCGTAGTTAAGATGTACGTGGACTTGCGTAGGACCATTTACTGGCCTAGAATGAAAATAGATTCTTGAATCCCATGAGCTTGCGAAGCACATGAGGATTTTATCATTAACCTCAGTGAGGGTGATGTCCTTATCCAAGGTCTTTAACTCATTGATTATTGAGCTCAGCCTGTTGTACATGTTTGCAACAGATTCTGCTTCATCCTTCTTGAAATTCTCATATTGGGATATGATATTTGATCTTCTGTCCTTCCTTTCATCAGAAGAGTCAGCCACCATTTGGTTGAGAGAGTCTCAAATGGCCTTGGCTGAAGTGCATTCAGCCACTCTTTGGAAAATGTCATCAGACATTGTTTGGGACAGAATGTTTATGGCCTTGACATCATCAACCTTGGCTTTCTTTTATGCTTCAGTCCACTCAGGTGGTGGAACTGCTTGATTGCTTGTAGTTGCTGTAGATGTAGAGGCAGTTACTTGAGGAGGACCTGTCAAAATAGAATTGTAGATGTCCTCGTCAATTGAATTCATATACAGTTTTATTCTTGCCTTCCAGATGACAAACCTATTTAGGTTGCACACTGGAGGTCTAGTGCTTGCATAGTCTTTGTTCTGTGCCATGCTGTGAATATAATCCTAATAGAAATAAAAAGTCAAATCTAACAAAGGATCTTTTGGTTCAAGGTTTAGCTTGTACAACCAAATGAACCTGCACTGATACCAATTGAAAGTTAGGGTTAGATCTGAAATACTCTAGAGGGAGGGTGAATATAGTATCTTGAAACTTTTAATGCTTTTGCTGTAAATAAAAATCAGTCCTAAGGTGAGATAATCTACCACATGCACTGCCAATATAAATTAATATCATAGACACAACAACCTAACTAACACATCCACAGCAAGAATAAAAAAAAAGAAGGCAACCAGACAACACAAGAATTTTATAGTGGTTCCCCAACCTGGGTACATCCACTCTTCTACCACCCTGGTAGGAATCCACTGAGGTTTTGAACAGGTAACTACAACCAATGAGCTTTTGATCGGGTGCTCAAAAACCAATCCCAAGTCTTTTGGTCAGGTGACTTGCAACCAGGAATAAATTTTGAAGGGAGTTAAAGAACCCTTTTTATAGTAAGGGGATGAGAGAGTGTTGTTGTCTTCTCTTTCTCAAATACAACTGAGAAGACTTTAGTGGATCTTTTGATGTTAACAAAACTTCCCCTGAGATATTGATTTATTTAGGAAGATGGGAACTTTGCTACAGGGTGAGTAGGTCTTCAATATTTCAGCCTTGAACATAAGGTATCCAGGAACTTCTTGACTGATAGAGTATTTGTTTTCCTCGGAAGAATCCTGGAATGAAGATAGAAGAAGACTCTTGATTTTTGATTGATGTTCTTCTTCTTCTTCTTCTTCTGTATCTGATATTATTTCTCTGCACTAGAGCTTTTCTTCTTTACTGTTCTATTGCCCTGTGTCTCTTGTTCTCTGTGTTCACTGTATTCTGTATGTCGTTTGTGTTGTTTTGAGAAGAAAGAAGAAGAAGAAAAAAATCCTTTTATATTTCTTATGGAGAAAGCAATTATCTATTTTTAGTTCGACAAACTTGGATCTCAACTCGACGAACAAAGATTATCTAGTCGACGAACATAACTTCTCAGCTCGACGAACTCTGGACCCAGGTTGATAAATTCTGTTCTCTACTCGATGATTTTTGTGCAGTTCCAGACTTGGAAATTTCCCTCCCTCTGTCCTTATTTTATTGCAATAATTCTTGAGTAATCAATGCTTAATATTCTCTGAATATTATCGTTAGAAGCAAATATTGATTCTGGTCTTCATCCTGGTTTTTACTTGCCGCTTTTCAATGTGATAGTTGGGGAAATCATTTAATACCGACATTCTCCAGGCCATCAGCAATCAATGCCGAAGAAATTCAAAAATTCAGAAGGACAACCAATTCTGTGTATCAAGATCGTCGAGCTGAGAATATAAGTTTGTCGACTAGTGTTCAGAGAAATAGTTCTTGGACTTTAGAATGTTGAAGTAGTGTCCAAAAATTGTCGACCTGAGAATTAAGTTCGACGACCTGAGAACTGCTAACAGCTACTTGATAAACTTGTCAATACTGTGGTCTAAGTTCGTCGAGCTGAGAACATGAATTCGTCGACTGAAGTATGATTCTGGACTTAGAATATTTAGATGTTTCTGGACTTAGAATGTTTAGGTAGACCATCCAGAGATCGTCGACCAGAGAACCAAATTCGTCGGGCTGATATTTTGACTTCGTTGACTGGGGTTCAGAGAAAGGAATTCTGGATTTGCAATGTTGATGTATAGTGTCCAGATATCTTCGACCTGAGAACCACGTTCGTCGAGCTCAGCTCAGAGAATTTTCTCTGATTTCATCGAGCTGAGCACGACTTTCGTCGACCTGAGTTCGACGAACGTCGAACTCATTTTCTGAGTCTTTGAAATTTCTCTAAGTCTTGAGTCCTCTACAGTATGTTGATGGCTGGTCTATGCAAGGTTGATTATAAGGACATGGCCTAGACTCTAGGACACAAACATGACCCTAGTTATACATGTTGGGTCAAACATCCTAGTTTAGTGAACCTAGCGTAAATCCAACTAGGGATCCAACAGAGTCTTCTCTGGTTCACACATAACCATCACTAATCCATACTAACCATCTGGATGGGCTTCATACAACATGCCTATGTCGTACTACCTATTTCCGGCTCTAAATACAGACTCAACCTGGAATCACTTACGTTGTCCACCTCTTGTTGGAGGATTCCATGCATATGCATAAAGAAAGGACTTCGCTTGTCCAAGAAGGAGATTGTTACCCTTGACGATCGCTTTGGAGCCATGAACGAGTCGGATGGAAATCACCGCCATGGATTTGCCTCCACGAATCTAAACTCGGATCTCGGTTTGGAACTCCGCAGCTTCTCCAGCAGCCGGCTTCCTTCTCCCCTTCCTTCCTTGCTCACTCTCTTCTCCCCATTTCTTTGAGAATGAGAAATGGCTAAAGATGATGAGATTATCCATCCACTCAACCTTATAACAGCAGGGAAGGGCCTGGACCCTTGGATCCAAGATGAGGAAATGAACGGCCATGATTTGCCTAGAAATCTCCATTTTTGGGCTGACACGCCCGTGTCACAGGCCGTGTCCCTTGAGCGGTGCACAAACCACCTTACCCAGAACAGGACACGGCCATGTGACACGCCCGCGTCACATGGCTGACGCGCCCGTGTCATACAGTACACGCCCGTGTGGTATGACATGTCCTTCAGGCAGCACACCACTAACTCAACCCGAGCGGGACATGGCCATGGGACACACCCGTGTCCCAGGCCGTGTACCCTAAGACACACTCGTGTCCACTAGTACACAGAACCTGACCTGATCAAGAGAAGGACACGCCAGATGACATGCCGGTGTCACATGTGACACGCCCGTGTCACATGTGACACCCCCGTGTCACAGGGCGTGTACTTCACTCGACGATCGTCGAGCACATTTACTTGAGTGGAAATCATTGAAACCGAGGAGGACACGCCCCCGGACACGCCCGTGTCACTAGGCGTGTTCCCTCTCAAGAACTTCTCGAGTGCATTTCATCGAGCACTCGAGAGGCTGCTCAACCCGAGCAGGACACGCCCTACGACATGCCCGTATCCCAGGCCGTGTCGCCCAACCTGAACCCACATTTGGATTTGGGGTGTTACACGACCACCCCCAAAAGTTGCAGGACAGGCCACTATCACCGACGGCCACATCGATGTGGCATGCGGGGCTCGCTACCTTGTTGGAATAGAAGCGGTCCAAACTATGTTGACATAGGGTATGTGTGTGTGGCTGTGAATGCCTGCGATAGAATTTAGGAAGTGAAAATCTGATGGGCTGATGTGCTAGTGGAGCTTTGTTATAACTGATTTATATGCCTGCTGTTTTTCCGAGTTATACTATCATGCACTCTTTTATAGTTTCTCCTAGCTATACGTATATGAAATGATATGCTAACACTCTCCTTGCTTTGCCTTTTTACTTCTGTTGGGTGGGTGTGTGCTCGTCCCCAGGATATAGATCCGGGGAGGAGATTTGTTACCACTTAGCTCAGTGACTAACGGTTATCTGATTAACCATTCACAGGAAATGGAGCATCGTAGTGACTCGCTGCCGTAGGAGATTATGCCAGCAGCTAGGACTACTCGAGCAGATGCACCCTCGCCATCCCTAAAGTTTAGAGATGTGAGTACTGTTGAACAACGTAGAGAGAGAGTATGAGTGATATATGTAGTACATGTATAGCCGACGGGTTTATATAAACGCTTAGGCTTCAGCCCTAGAACCTATGTGTTATTAATATGTTATATATATCTGCAATGGTTTCCTGTTAATGCTTCCTCTATACTTTGATGGGTTGTGAATGTTATGATTCGAGCCGAGCAAGGCAGTCATCTAGTGCTTGGATAGGGTGGATCGTTTCCCTTAAGAGCACTGAGTGGAGGTCTTGGGCTAGTAGTACCCCTCCGGCCCAACCCGGGCAAAAGGTTGGGGGCACTACATAGTGGTCTTGGCTACGTCAGTGGAAAGGGTAAGGCTGTCAAGAAGGCTAGCACAAAAGAAAAGGGGAAGTTTGACCTTGAGTCGTCCTATGGTCATCATGCTAGGCCTACTCATGTAGAGCCTAGGAATAGATACCAGGGATGGACCCGTCCCCGTGACATTGGTGCCAGCGTGTTCAAAGCACCTTACGAAGAAGTTCAGATGAAGAGTTATGGCCGGTATATACATGGCCATAACGATAAGAAGGCACCAAAATCTAAATTTGTTGTGCCTAAGGCTAAGGAGATGGGAAGCACATGTGTATGCTGCAACCAGGAGGCCTCCACCTCTAAGTATGCTGCCCCTGCTAGACCTCACGTTCAAAGGGTAAAATAGGAGTACAAAAGGAGGTACAACAGATTTGACTGTTGGTGCTGGGGCAAAATTGGTCACTTTGATGTAGATTGTTAATCCCTGAGACCATTGTCTACTTATTTCATGATGTGTCAAATCTATAGGTGCTTAGCTACTGAGTGTGACTAGACATGTTAGCTTATGTTGAATATGCCTCTAGGCATGTGTGAGGATTTAAGTAGCATAATGACTTTATACTATTCACGCATATCACAACCTGTATTTTTCTCAGCATTTAATAATGTATCAGAGTAAGAGAAAATACGCGTCGTGATGCCGCGCCGTGCAGGGGACAATTGCAGATGCTCAGGCAAGAACCTACTCCTAACACTTTTCATGAAATTCTCAAGTTTGTTATGATGATGATATAGTCTGAGTTTGAGTTTTAATGATTGTGTTTCTCGACTCAGTGGATCAACTAATTTACAGATAAAAATATACATATACGCATCAGAAAATACTTCGTTTATTTCATTTATTATCATATGTGAGTATGAAGATCCAATAGGACTATTCATGATATGCACACCTCTAGATTTAGTATAAGTACAAAAAGTGCTTATACGTTCGTTAAAGTAGAGTGGCGTTTGATTTAAAGAGATGTTATAAGTGTGAGATAAAACTATTTATCTTTTTATACCTCGAAAATAACTAACCTGCAATTCTAACATAAAACCATCCCAAATAACAAGTAGGTACGACGAACAACCAGAAAATTAGCATAGCAACTAATAAATTGTCTATCATCTAAACAATTCATTATGGCATCAATAACCGGACACGAACCCATAGAACAAAGTGTATGTCTGAAGTAAGATAAGAATCACAAACTACCTCACTGAGGTGAGGGAAGGACCACCGGTACAACTACAGAACGCCTGAGATCATCGACTCTAGCTGCTCAGACCGCTAGTACTCCGGGCTTGAGGCATTCAAAAGAAAAGAATGTCTTAGCAAAACAAAATAAATACAAGTGGCATCAAAGATCAAATCAAATAGTTAGACCCATTAAGATGGTTACCAACAGAAACAGATTAGCTGTCAAACCACAACACCTAAATCAAAAGTCAGTAAGCATTGAAGAATTCAAAGGGATAAAATGTGTAAAGTTGCACCAAGTGCGATATAAAGCTATGCCTCATTAACATCTGTAAGAGTATGCTTATAAACATATGTATATATATATATATATATATATATATATATATATATATATATATATATATATATAAGAAAAGACTGATCAGTTAAATACTTGAATCATTAACACCCATAAAAGAAACCCAGTATTGAGGCGGTGGACACTTGTCTAACATAACTCAACAGTCCAAAAGAAGAGAAAATAAGAAACACCCACGAAGCATATGCTGGAGTTACCATTGTGATCTGGAAGTGATCAAACATGTAATCTCACTGCCAACGCGATATGAGCCTGCAGGGTCGCACATAAGAGATGTGGAGAAGTTGGATGATTGACTGTGTTGGTAAAGGTTACCAATCACCGACCTGAATGGGGTTATGGGCAAAGTGTTGCCTTAAAGAATCGTCGGGTTGGGCAAATGTTGCCTTGAAGGACTGGTGAGAATAGTCGACCGAGGGTCGACGAGAATCGTCGAGAATGGTTCTCTGATTTTCGCCGGTCGACGAGAATCGTCGAGAATGGTTCTCTGATTCTCGCCGATCGACGAGAATCGTTACTCTGATTATCGACGATCGACGAGAATCGTCGACCGCAAGTCGACGGTCGACGAGTATAGTCCACCCCGCGTTCGGCGAGAATCGTCGAGTATTGTACTCTGATTCTCGCCGATCCTAGGTGATACTCGCCGACTGATTCTCGTCGAACCTGCTAAGTGATTCTCGCCGATCGTCGTCGATTCTCGCCGATTGATACTCACCGATTTTGGAACCCTATTTCTGGGTGGTCTGCGGATAGCGAACTTCCTAAGTCTATTTATGCCTTCGGTATAAAAGGGACACTTAGGGTTTTCGGGAATTATGCTTTTAGCTTTTGGCAGCCGATCGAAATCGACGGAAGCCGTTCCGCCCTTCGTTTCGCCGATCCCGAATCCCGCCGACGGAAGGGTTCCGCTGCCGTGCTCGCTCCGTCGCCCTTCTTCTCTCCGGCGATCGTCGCTGGCGTTGCTTTTCCTGGCGCGGACCTAGCAGTCCGTGGAATAGCAAGGTGCGGTCTTTCTCCTTCCCGATAATCCGTGCGACGGATAGATCGGCGTTCTCCCGCTCGTGTGGATTTCTGCAGAGACGTGGATATTATTCCACGTAGAACTCGCCACTAGCAACAAGACGAAGTTTGGAGCATCTCCGTTGAGTTGTGACTCAACGCCACCGAGGTAATTTTCGCCTAGTTGTTTGTTAACTTCTTGATTCAATTATCATGGCCCGATCCCATTTCTTTTGGGTTTTCTTGATGTTTTATTCTTCCGCTGCATGCACAAGCGTTGTGCCATCCACATAGAGAAACCCAACAGTGGTATCAGAGCCAGGTTTCGGCCATAATTGTTGTATTGGAAGTTTTGTTATTTCAGTGCATGTAAACCTAGGGATTTAGAAGTGTTCTAAATGTCTAGATTTAGTCTTGGTACCTCGCCGAGAACTTCTGGAATTTCGTGGAAATTTCTAATTGTTAGAAATTGTAGTCTCCTTAGCAGTAACCATCCCTCGATTTTGTTTTGGATTTTGAATCCAACATAGAGAGATGAGCTTGTCTACTGCTTTAAGTTGAGTTGTCTTTGCCTTTGTCCAATGCATGTAAATCTGAGGATTTGGAAGTATCCGGATGTTCAGATTTATCCCTTCCTTCTATCAATTATTGATGGTGTCAGGATGTGCACATAAGGGATGCATGTGGTTTAGATATTATTTTTCTTTGGATGTGCACATTGATCAAATGTTGATCATGGTTAACTGTTAACCCATTATCAAAATCCCTTCATCAAATATTAAGTGTTCGGATGCCTTCTGATGGATGACACTCTTCCTTCCTCGATCGATAAAGTGTGGGCTTGCCAAAGCAAGGTGCATTAATCTATCTTGGTAAGGGTGCGAGCGGATAATTGTGATATCCCACTGTCGACATTGGGTCCAACTTAACTAGGTGACCTCAAAGGTTGAGTGCCTAGAGGCATTGGGTTGGCATGCACCATATGATGGATGCGAATAAGGAGTTATTCACCAACCATACAAGAATTGCATGAGGATGCAATTGGCAAGCGTTGCCTACCTAAATAACCGCATCGTGAGAGGAAAGCCAAAGCTGACTCATTGTGTTGGTGAAATACGGATCTTGTCCACTAAGAGAGTAGCTCGCATGAACTCTCCGAATTGTTAGTGAGGGCTATCATTTCGAATAAAATAGTGGGAGTGTTTTAATTGAAGTACAAATTAAAATAAATTGTATTTGAAATTTTGGTACTGATTTTATTCTGCATAAATTCTTATAGAATTCCATGGCAAGTGTTTCACACTCCACTTTGTCTTTGAGAACCATCCTTGAGAAGGATAAGCTCAGTGGGACTAATTACATGGACTAGTATAGGAACCTGAGAATTGTTCTCAGGCAAGAGCGAAAGCTCTATGTCTTGGAAGAAGAAGCCCCCGAGGTGCCGACCGGGAACTCTTCCCGTGCTGAGAAGGATACTTATAAGAAGTATACTGATGATGCTTTAGATGTCGAATGCCTTATGCTTGTCACTATGAACTCTGAGCTTCAGAAGCAACATGAGAGCATGGGGTGCAAGGAGATTGACGAGCATCTCAAGAAAATGTTTCAAGGGCAGGCTCGTCAAGAGAGGTTCGACATCACAAAAATGTTGTTTCAGTGCAAGATGGGAGTTCGAGACTCAGTAGGGACTCACGTACTCAAGATGATTGGGTATATAGAGAACCTTGAAAGGTTGGGTTTTCCTCTTGGTCAAGAGTTGGCCACAGATCTGATCCTGCAATCGTTGCCGGACAGTTATGAGCAGTTCGTCTTAAACTACAACATGAATGAAATAGACAAGACACTGCCCGAACTCCTAGGCATGTTGAGAACTACCGAAATCAATATGAAGAAGGCCAAGCCTGCCAGCCCCATACTGATGGTGCATAAGGGCAAGGGCAAGGCCAAGGGTTCTAAGAAGACGAAGGTGGGACCTAAGTCATATCTTGAGCCCAAGTCTTCTGCACTGATGAAAAGGAAAAGCGCGGTGAAGGAAGGGAAATGCCACCACTGTGGCAAGGCTGGTCATTGGAGGAGGAACTGTCCTTCGTACATTGAAGGTCTGCAGAAATTGAAGGGAGGTATGACTTCCGCTTCAAATGTCTACGTTATAGAGATAAACCTTTCTGTTCCTTCATCTTGGGTATTGGATACCGGATGTGGTTCTCACATTTGTACAAATGTGCAGGAACTGGGAAGGAGAAGATTGCTGAGTAAAGGGGAGGTGGACCTCCGCGTCGGCAATGGAGCAAGAGTTGCTGCTGTAGCCGTAGGGGTTTACCGTCTTTCTTTGCCCAGTGGGCTTGTAATAGAACTAGATAATTATTATTTTGTTCCGCCCATAACTAGAAACATTATATCTATTTCATGTTTGGACATGATTGGATTTTCTTTTATAATTAAGAACAACTGTTGTTCCATATTTAAGAATGATGTTTGTTATGCTGTAGCCCAATTGTTTAATGGTCTTTATGTTTTGAACTTGGACCATCTGATCTGTAATGTATAAAATAATAAAAGACTAAGAACAAATGACTCGAACCCTACGTTTCTCTAGCATTGTCGTTTGGGCCATATCAACGAGAAGCGCATATCCAAACTCCATAGAGATGGACTTTTGGACTCATTTGATTATGAATCATTTGAGCGATGCGAATCTTGTTTGTTAGGCAAGATGACTAAAGCTCCTTTCACTGGTTATACTGAGAGGGCTGAAGATCTCTTGGGTGTTGTACATAGTGATGTATGCGGACCCATGAGTTCCATGGCTAGAGGTGGGTATTTCTACTTTGTTACATTTACTGATGATTTCAGTAGATACGGATATGTGTATCTTATGAAGTGCAAATCCAAGACCTTTGAAAAGTTCAAAGAGTTCAATAATGAAGTAGAAAACCAGTTGGGTAAAAGGGTTAAAGCACTCCGATCTGATCGAGGTGGAGAATACCTGAGTCATGAGTTTCGTGATCATCTGAAAGAGTGTGGTATTGTATCACAGCTCACTCCACCTAGAACACCACAACATAATGGTGTGTCTGAAAGGAGAAATCGTACTCTGTTAGACATGGTACATTCGATGATGAGTCATGCAGACTTGTCTGTTTCCTTTTGGGGTTTTGCTTTAGAGACTGCTGCAATGTCATTGAATCGCGCTCCAACGAAAACTGTTCTGAAGACACCATATGAGATATGGACTTGGAAGCGTCCTAGTATGTCGTTCATTAAAATTTGGGGCTGTGAGGCATACGTGAGACGTCAAATGCCTGACAAGCTGGAACCCAAATCGGATAAATGTTATCTGGTGGGATATCCTAAGGAAACAAAAGGGTATTACTTTTACCTACCGTTTGAGGGCAAATTATTTGTCGCAAGGACTGGTGTCTTCTTGGAGAAAGAGTTCTTATCAAGAAAGACAGAAAAGGTAGAGCTTGAAGAAGTTCAAGAACCACATATAATGAATGAACCGAAATTGGATTCTGAGACAGGACTACAAGATGTTGTAGCTAGAGAACCTGCTCAGGGAACACAAGTCCTACGTAGATCTGGTAGACCGAGGTTTGAGCCTGAGAGATATGGATTTCTCGTGTCTCAAATAGGTAATGTGTTGCTTATGGATCATGATGATGAACCAGCAACCTACCAAGAGGCTATGAATGGACAGGAATCCGACAAATGGCTTGAGGCTATGAAATCCGAAATGGACTCCATGTATGCAAACCAAGTTTGGAACTTGGTGGAACCACCTGAAGGGGTACGACCCATAGAGTGCAAGTGGGTCTTCAAGAAGAAGACCGACATGGATGGGAATGTACAGACATTCAAAGGGCGACTGGTGGCTAAGGGTTTCAAGCAAATTCATGGTATTGACTATGATGAGACTTTTTCCCCTGTTGCCATGGTAAAGTCCATAAGGATATTGCTTGTTGTTGCTGCGTATTATGACTACGAGATCTGGCAGATGGATGTCAAAACGGCTTTCCTTAATGGAAACCTCCTTGAGGAAGTGTATATGACACAACCCGAGGGTTTTGTATCCCTAGATGAAGCCACTAAAATATGCAAGTTGAATAAGTCCATCTATGGACTGAAACAGGCCTCTCGAAGTTGGAATCTTCATTTTGATGAGAAAATCAAAGAGTTTTGTTTCATCAAGAATGAAGATGAGCCTTGTGTTTACAAGCGAATCAGTGGGAGCATTGTTGTCTTCCTGATATTGTATGTAGATGACATACTATTGATTGGGAATGACATTCCCACCCTGAAAGTTGTTAAGAACAACCTAGGGAACTACTTTTCAATGAAGGATTTGGGTGAAGCGACTTATATACTCGGTATTAAGATCTATAGAGATAGATCGAAGAAGTTGCTGGGTTTGACCCAGAGCACGTACATCGAAAAGGTGTTGAAGCGGTTCAACATGCTTGAGTCAAAGAAAGGATTTTTGCCCATGTCTCATGGTGTGAATCTCTCTAAGGACCAGTGTCCAAAGTCTTGTGAAGATAAGGACCGCATGAAGTTAATTCCATATGCTTCGGCAATTGGATCAATCATGTACGCGATGTTATGTACTCGACCCGACGTCTCCTTTGCTTTGAGCATGACTAGCAGGTATCAGTCAGACCCCGGTGAGTGTCACTGGATTGCAGTCAAGAATGTCCTGAAGTACTTGAGAAGGACTAAGGATGTGTTCTTGGTGTATGGTGGAGAGGAAGAGCTCGTTGTAAGTGGTTACATAGATGCTAGCTTCCAAACTGATAGAGACGACTCCAAGTCTCAGTCAGGTTTTGTGTTTTGCCTGAATGGAGGAGCTGTGAGCTGGAAGAGTTCCAAGCAAGAGACAGTTGCTGATTCTACAACAGAGGCCGAGTATATTGTCGCAGCTAATGCGGCGAAGGAGGCTGTATGGATTAGGAAATTCATCGGCGAGCTTGATGTAGTTCCTAGCATTGTTGGTCCCGTAGTTCTCTACTGTGATAACAATGGTGCAATTGCACAATCTAAGGAACCTAGATCCCATCAGCGCTCCAAGCACATACTTCGGCGGTTTCATCTTATTCGTGAGATTGTCGAACGAGGAGATGTGAACATTTGCAGAGTGCCGACTGAGGAGAATATTGCGGATCCACTGACAAAGCCTCTCGCGCAGAGAAAGCATGATGATCATACTAGATCGATGGGTATACGATACCTAAATGATCAACTCTAGTGAGAATTTTGTGGATTGCATGTAAACCTGTATTTTTTTGGTCATTTGTTCATATGATGAACATTGTACCTAGTTTTTCTTTTACAATTAATGGCAAGTTCTTTTATTATGAGTTTTTCTATATGATAGTTAAATGTTAACATAATAGATACCCTTAGAATGTTCGCTTCCATGGGACATCAAGTACGTGACTTGAATGTGAGAGCCTATGATTTATTTGAAGCTTTATTCTTAAAAGGTCCCTGGTCGAGTATCATCATAGAAGTTAAGGGTGATGATGGTACATGAAGGCTAGCACGTGCGTTGACTGACGACCGGTTCTCACAGGTCATGATATTGTGATATCAAGTCATCACGTGGGTACTTGTTAGTGAACAAGTTGTACTGGACAGACCCAACCTGAGATTGCTCTGTGGATTGTCATCCAATCGTGTCACGAGTAGGTCTCAATTGACAATGGTGTTGTGGTCCTTTGACCTGAAGTCACAGCATTCATCAAGTGAGGAAGAGCGTGCTTTGATGCCATCTAAAGTCTTCCTTGAGAAAGGTTGATGATAAGGGTGGTTGTTGGGCATGTTACGAATCATTTGGGTGTTTGTGTGTGAGCAGATATGGGATTTGTCCTTCTGTATGACAGGAGTTGCATCCACGGTCCCCTTGATGGAACTGGACTGAGAAATGCATGGCCATGCTTGGTTGAGTCAATATGTGATATTGGACTCACCATTCTCTGGAAGTCCGTCCAAGATCAAGAAACTTGGATTGAGCTATTACGAGGGTGACACGGTCCATGCCTCTAGTTCTTTCCGGATGTAAGGGACAAAGGGACAAAGACAACGCTGATACATTGGTCATAAAGGCTTATGAGTTATAAACTCTTATTGCTTGGGGAGCAATGATGCATTGCTAGATGCCGCTCATTATTTGTGAGGTTTTTGCTTTGATACTTTCGAGATCAAGTGGGAGTATGTTGGAGTTACCATTGTGATCTGGAAGTGATCAAACATGTAATCTCACTGCCAACGCGATATGAGCCTGCAGGGTCGCACATAAGAGATGTGGAGAAGTTGGATGATTGATTGTGTTGGTAAAGGTTACCAATCACCGACCTGAATGGGGTTATGGGTAAAGTGTTGCCTTAAAGAATCGTCGGGTTGGGCAAATGTTGCCTTGAAGGACTGGTGAGAATAGTCGACCGAGGGTCGACGAGAATCGTCGAGAATGGTTCTCTGATTTTCGCCGATCGACGAGAATCGTCGAGAATGGTTCTCTGATTCTCGCCGATCGACGAGAATCGTTACTCTGATTCTCGACGATCGACGAGAATCGTCGACCGCAAGTCGACGGTCGACGAGTATAGTCCACCCCGCGTTCGGCGAGAATCGTGGAGTATTGTACTCTGATTCTCGTCGATCCTAGGTGATACTCGCCGACTGATTCTCGCTGAACCTGCTAAGTGATTCTCGCCGATCGTCGCCGATTCTCGCCGATTGATACTCACCGATTCTGGAACCCTATTTCTGGGTGGTCTGCGGATAGCGAAATTCCTAAGTCTATTTATGCCTTCGGTATAAAAGGGACACTTAGGGTTTTCGGGAATTATGCTTTTAGCTTTTGGCAGCCGATCGAAATCGACGGAAGCCGTTCCGCCCTTCGTTCCGCCGATCCTGAATCCCGCCGACGGAAGGGTTCCGCCGCCGTGCTCGCTCCGTCGACCTTCTTCTCTCCGACGATCGTCGCTGGCATTGCTTTTCCTGACGCGGACCTAGCAGTCCGTGGAATAGCAAGGTGCGGTCTTTCTCCTTCCTGATAATACGTGCGACGGATAGATCGGCGTTCTCCCGCTCGTGTGGATTTCTGCAGAGATGTGGATATTATTCCACGTAGAACTCGCCACTAGCAAGAAGACGAAGTTTGGAGCATCTCCGTTGAGTTGTGACTCAACGCCACCGAGGTAATTTTCGCCTAGTTGTTTGTTAACTTCTTGATTCAATTATCATAGCCCGATCCCATTTCTTTTGGGTTTTCTTGATGTTTTATTCTTCCGCTGCGTGCACAAGCGTTGTGCCATCCACATAGAGAAACCCAACAGCATAATGATTCACAAACCAGCACTGAGGTGGTGGTCCTTTATCCACTGCCAACCAAAGGACACAAATAAACTTCCAAAAGTACTGATAACGAAAGAAAACCCAAAAATCTATTAAGGTATACTCGACGAATAGGTGGGTCACTCATCAAAAAACTTCCAAGTCCACACAGATTCGTCGATAATATTTGACGAATTGACTCGATGATGAAGGTCAGAATCGAAGAATTCAGAGTAAGTACTCGACCGAAAAATTCAAAGTCCATAGAAATTTGTCGAAAGGCATTCGACAAATTCACGGTTCACTCGACGAAAAAGACTTAGTGAATTCAACTAATACACAATGATACTCAACGAATTCGTCGAGAATAGACGACGAATAAGACTCGGCCTCTTAGGAACAATCGACGTATTCACTGGATACTCGACGAATGGGACTTGGTTCCACGGGTATACTCGTTAATTTCGCCGAGAATAGTAGACGAAAAAGACTTGGATCTACAAAGTTACCTGGTCTCGATGAATTGACTCCACTCGACGAATTCGTCGAGAATACTTGACGAATTGACTTGATGAAAAGGACTCGACCTCTCATGAACACTCGACGAAAAGTACTCAACCTCTCATGAATACTCGACGAATTCACTCGACGAAAAGGGCTCAAACCGAACCCTACACTACTCTGATTCGACAAACACTAACCCTACCCTATTCCTACATTCTATGGAGGAAGGAAAAAGACAATAAGAACAAATGATCTAACAAGAGGGGAGGATCGGCCACAAGAACTTCTCGCCTATGATCTCTGAAACTTTTCGGCGTAAAACAAGGGTTAAGATCAAATACCCTAACGTCAAAAATTCATGAAATGGGAAAATCTTACCATGTACGCGAAGATCTCGTTAAGAGCTTTCTGGATCTATGCTCCATCGAGGGTTTCGTGCATCGGATCTCTGATAAGCGGCGGCCGGAAGACTCTGTGATGTTCGTCGCTCTTTACATTCCACTCTTCGGGCCGTTGGTTTGGGGAAGACGGTGAATAAGGTTTTCTTATACTTATACATATGCATATATATATATGATATGATATTATATTATTAATATAATTAACTAGAAAAACTCAAATGACGAGAATTACTAAAACACCTCAATTTTCGATGAAATTCACACCAATGCTAAATATTCGTGCTACGAATCCAATGACAAAGTCAAAATCTGGATTTGACAAACCAAACCCGGGTTAAAATTCCTCGAAGTTAAAATAACAATAATCCTTATAAAATTCACCGAGATCCCAATTAAGCCCGGGTCGTAACCAAACTTCACAAACACACTTAAAATTTATTACTTTAATTTTCTCAAGTCAAAAACTCTAATTTTGATGAGTCTAACAACTGCCACCAAAGGGATCAACATAACGCCGAAGAACAAAATCACGCACCAACGGCGGTGCCATGTTAACTACTTGTCAACGTAATGCCCTAAAGTCATAAAAATGACACTAAGGAGATCAAAATAATTATCAAAAATTCAGGGGCATCACAACCACTCCCCCTAAAAGAAAATTTTGTCCCAAAACTTGATACACAAACTGAATCTGAAATAGAAAGGAAGTAACTAAAGGTTACATGATAGAGATACTTACCAAGGGAAACTCGGAGAAAAGGTGAGGATGAGCCTCTCTCATAGATGACTCCAACTCCCATGTCGCACCCTCGACGTCTTGGTTTCACCAAAGAACCTTGACCATGGGTATTGTCTTTCTCTACAACACCCGATCCTGAGTCTCTAGAATACAATCAGGCTCCTCTACATAGAAAAGATTAGGATACAACTGTCGCATCGAGTCAAGGACATGTCGATCACTAAGCACACACTTTTGCAGCTGGCTCGCATGCAACACATCGTGAACACCATGGAAAGTAGCGGGAAAATACAGCCTATAAGATGATACTCCTATGCACTCAACAATTTGGAAAGGTCCCACATACCTGGGATCCAACTTGTGGTTCCTTCCAAATCTCTTAACACCTGGCATCAGAGAAACCTTCAGAAAAATCATGTCCCCAACTGCGAATTCCAGATCAACCATTCGTCGATTTGCATACTTCTCATAACGCTCTTGAGCTAGAAGAAGCTTTTCACGAATATGCATTACAGAAATACTCATTTCTTCCAAGGCTTCCTGACCTAACAACAGTCTCTCACCAACCTCGGCTCAAAACAAGGGCATTTGACAAAGCCTCTCATATAAAGCCTCAAAGGGGTCCATTTGTAAACTCTCCTGATAACTGTTATTATAGGCAAATTCCATCAGTCTAAGACGTTGGTCTCATGCTTCACCATGGTCCAAAATATAACATCTGATCATATCTTCCAAAATCTGGTTAACTCTTTCCGTCTGACCATTGGTCTGCGGATGATAAGCGGTTGAATACCTGAGGTCAGTACCTTACCCATCTTGCAAACTTTTCCAGAAACACGACGTAAATCTGGAGTCTCAATCTGACATAATGCTTATCGGCACTCCATGCAGTCTGATGACTTCATCCAAATACAATTCTGATATCTTCTTCATGGAATAACAATTATTGAACGACACAAAGTGAGCACATTTCGTCATTCTATCAACGACGACCAACACAGAATCATGCCCTCAGGGAGATCTCGACAAATCGGTAATAAAATCCATAGAAATATTTTCTCACTTACAACTTGGAATATCTAAAGACGTCAGCGTGCCACCAGGCATTCTATGATCTGCCTTAACATGCTTGCAGGTGAAGCACTCAGACATGAACTTAGCTATGTCATTATTCATCTCATACCACCAAACGATCTGCTTCAGATCTCTATACATCTTTGTGAAGCCTGGGTGGTATTCAACACTAGAACCATGCGCTTCACTGCAAATCCTTGCCCGAATATCACCAACAGTTGGAATACAATATTTGACACGGTACTTCAAGGTACCCACATCATCGATCAAAAAGTCGGGTAATTCCCCCTTTTCAGTTCTACTTCGGATATGCTCCAAATCTGGATCGCCCTTCTGAAGTAGCCTTATAAGTGTAATCCATGAAGGCTCTGCTACTTCCAAATTACTCCCAACAATTATATCCATTAATAAGAACTCCACCAAGGATTGCATAGCAAGGTTAAAGATTTGTGTGGTCTTTTTACTCAAGGCATTGTATACCACGATAGCTTTGCCCAGATGATAAAGGATCTTGACCTCATAATCTTCAACATACTCCAACCATCTACGCTGGCGCAAATTTTGCTCCTTCTGAGTGAAAACGTATTTCAAGCTCTTATGATCTGTATAAATCTTGCACAACGTGGCATATAATAAATGTCACCAAAGCTTGAGGGCATAAATCAATACCGCAAACTCCAAATCATGCATAGGGTAATTCTTTTCATGCACCCTCAATTACCCCGACCCATACACAATCATATTTCCTTCTTGCATCAAGAAACATCCAAGCCCGACGTGCAATGCATCCACATAAACAGTGTACTCCATTTCTTCGGTAGGTAAAGTCAACATTAGAGCAATGCACAATCTCTTTTTAAATTCCTAAAAGGCTCCTTCGCACTCATCTCTACACACAAACACAACATTCCTCCGCGTAAGCTTAGTCAAAGGTGCAGACAATAAAGAGAATCCCTCCACAAATCTTCAATAATAGTCTGCCAACCCTAAGAAGCTTCATATATCTTTAGGCGTGGTAGGTCTTTTCCAATCCATCACATCAGTTATATTTTTTGGGACAACAAAAATTCCATCCTTATTCACAACATGACCCAAAAAGGATACTTGAGGAAGCCAAAACTCACACTTACTCAACTTTGCATACAACTTATGTTCTCTTAGAGTAGACAGAACTTGGCACAAATGCTGAGCATGCTCCTCAGCACTCCGGGAATATACAAGAATATCGTCAATGAAAACAACCACAAAATGATCCAAGTAATCTTTAAACACTCTATTCATCATATCCATGAAAGCAGATGGTGCATTAGTCAGTCCAAAGGACATCACCAAGAACTCAAAATGTCCATGATGAGAATGAAAAGCGGTCTGCAGACCATCCGAATCACGGATCCCCAACTGATGGTAGCCTGAACAAAGATCAATATTCGAGAACACCGTACTACCACGTAACCGATCAAACAAATCATTTATCCGCGGCAAGGGATGCATGTTCTTGATGGTTAGCTTATTCAATTCCCTATAATTGATGCACAATCTCATGGAACCATCTTTCTTTTTCACAAATAAGATAGGAGCACCCCAAGGCGAAGAACTTGGCATAATAAATCCACACTACAACAATTTATCTAGCTGGGTACGCAACTCTTCCAGCTCACGAGGGGGCATACAGTACGGTGCCTTAGCAATAGGGCAAGTGCTCGACTCAACATCAATAACAAATTCCACATCTCTCTCAGGCGGAAGACTAGGAAGACTAACTGGGAAAACATCGAGGAACTCTCGCACCACAAAAATATCCTCAATGCGCGGTAAACTACTAACAATTCCCAAAATAGAAACCAAATAATAAAAACAACCAGAATCTAAGAGTTTCCGAGCACATACCGCAAAAATAATAGAAAAATCCTGGCGCAGAAAGTCATACACACTCATGTGGTGGTCGTCGTCTATCTTAAAGTCTAAACACTTTACCTTGCATTAAATAACTGCATCATATCTGGAGAGCCAGTCCATGCCCAAAATCATATCGAAGTCCTCCAGGTCTAGCAACTTCAAATCATCAAAGGCTAGGAAGTCACCTAAAATGATATGACAACTCTGGAAACCCTGGTCTGACACCACCGAGTCACCAGAGGGAAACTTAATGCGAAACGAATCGCCGACTTGATAGAGAGTCAGACGGTGACGTTCTACAAAAGTTCTAGCCACAAACGAGTGGGTAGCACCAGAATCAAAAAGGACGCGCGCCCAATGGTTCTTTACCTTAAATTCCCCTATAAAATCATATACGTAACTAGTCGAACAACATCAAAGCTAAAGCTAAAAGCTAAGAACTAGATTAGAATCTCACCTAAGATCACTTGGGTGGAAGTCTGTGCTTCTTCCATGGTCGCCATATTCAACTTGACCTTCCCTTTATCTAAATATTGTGGTGGCGGCGGCAAGGCCTGAAGTGGAACTGGTTGTAGTGGGGGCTGAGACCATACGCACTTAGACTTCAGATTCCCTTTCTGCCCACACTAGGAGCAGGACTTATCCTTTGTCCAACAATGGGCAACATCATGCCCCTTCTGCTTACACGAAGCACAAACCAGGTCTCCTTTGGGTGTGCTCTGAATTGCAAGCACCTGCTGCTGCTTCTGAGCTCTCAACCTCTTAAAACATTTCTCGAAGGGATCCCCTGGCCGACCACAGAAACTACACGCTTCCTTGCCTCCTTTCTTCGAATTAGGGACAGATGCCCGAGAGCTGCCACTCTCATCAGACTTTCTCTAATCCTTTATTGTCTGTGCGAATAGAAAACGGAAGTCTGGAAAATGGACAAACAGAAATTTTTGTATTCCAAAAAAGGTATCAATTACATGGTATAACCTCCCTTTTATAGAATGGAGGAGATGAGAGAGATTACAAATAAACAATGTGGGACTAAAAAATATCATAAACAAACGGTTTAACATAAAAACAAGTCGCCAAGCCGTGCAGTTTGGTGAATGGGCAAACCGCCCGGCAATCATAAGAGAAAGATACCAAGCCGCCACACTAGACCGCCAGGTCGCCCGGTCTCCAAGTCGCCAGGGACAGAATGACAAACCGCCAGAGCACCAACAGCAACAAGACAGCAACAAACCGCAGGAGAGAACCCAACAGACCGCTCGGATTGCATCCCATCATAGTCAAACTGCCAGACCGCCCGGTCTCTAATCTGTAACACTCCCCCTCAAGCTGGACCATAAATATCGATCATGCCCAGCTTGTCGTAAATGTGATGAAAAGAGGCAGATACTGGCTTGGTGAAAATATCAGCCAACTCTTTATCGGATGTGACAAACGGAGTACAAATCTATTCCTTCATAATCTCCTCTCAAATGAAATGGCAGTCAACTTCTATGTGCTTGGTTCCCTCATGGAAGGCCGGATTTTTAGAGATGTATATGACGGTTTTGTTGTCACAAAACATAGGTAGAGTATGGTCGTAGACCTCTCCTAAGTCGAGCATAAGAGCCCGTAACCACTTCAGCTCACACGTGGTCGATGCCATACTTCAGTATTCTGCTTCTACCGTGGACCTGGAGACTACCGACTATTTTTTCCTTTTCCAGCTCACAAGGTTCCCCCCCCCCCCCCCACAAAGGTGTCACACTAGACCGCCAGGTCGCCAGGTAGCCCGGTCTCCAAGTTGCCAGGGATAGAATGACAATCTGCCAGAGCACCAATAGCAACAAGACGCAGGAGAGAACCCGACAGACCACCCGGTCTGCAGCCCGTCATAGTCAAACCGCCAGACTGCCCGGTCTCTACTCTGTAACACTCCCCCTCAAGCTGGAGCATATATATCGATCATGCCCAGCTTGTCGCAAATGTGATGAAAAGAGGCGGATACTGGCTTGGTGAAAATATCAGCCAACTCTTTATCGGAGGTGACAAACGGAGTACAAATCTGTTCCTTCAGAATTTCCTCTCGAATGAAATGGCAGTCAACTTCTGTGTTTGGTTCTCTCATAGAAGACCGGATTTTTAGAGATATATATGACGACTTTGTTGTCACAAAACATAGGTAGAGGATGGTCGTAGACCTCTCCTAAGTCGAACATAAGAGCCCGTAACCACTTCAGCTCACACGTGGTCGATGTCATACTTCGGTATTCTGCTTCTGCACTGGACCTGGAGACTATTGACTGTTTCTTGCATTTCCAGCTCACATGGTCCCCCCCCCTACAAAGGTGCAAAAACCTGAAGTAGACTTGTGATCTCCTTTGTCATCGACATAGCTGGAATCAGAGTACGCCTCAACCCTTAAATGACCATTCTTCTGAAAGAGAAGTCCTTTCCCGGGAGCTGATTTAATATACTCCAATATCTTCAGGGCCGACTATAAATGGCACTCCCTAGGAGCTTGCATTAATTGGCTAACCTTGCCAACAGCATATGTAATGTCCGGTCTGGTCACTGTGAGATATATGAGTTTACCAACCAGACGTATGTACCTCGTAACATCAGAAAGAAGAGGAGAGTCATCTGTCCATGTTTTATCTTCTCCAGTCGCCATGGGACATCGGGCAGGTTTAGCCCCAGTCAACCCTGCCTCTTTTAACAAGTCAAGAGCATACTTCCGTTGGGATACGACAAGAGAAGAAGGCTTCCGAGAAATTTCTATCCCCAGAAAGTATTTTGGAGAGCTCATATCCTTAGTAACCAGGTGTTGCCGAAGATGTTTCTTGGTCAAGAGTATCTCAGCTTGGTCATCTCCAGTGAGAAGAATATCATCCACATATAGTGCAAGCACCACTAGGCCCAGAGAAGTTTTACGAGTAAATAAGGAGTTATCAGCAGTACTCCTCGTAAAACCAACAGCAGCCACAATCCCGCTAAATTTGTCAAACCAAGTGCGAGGACTTTGCTTTAGGCCATAGATAGCCTTCTTGAGCCGGCAAACATGTGTCTCCCCTTGAGCAACATACCCCGGAGGTTGCTCCATGTAGACATCATCTTGAAGATCCCCATAAAGAAAGGCATTCTTCACATCCAGTTGTGAAATGGGCCAATCTTTGTTGACAGCCACAGAGAGAAGGACCCGAATAGTGCTGAAACGAGCAACTGGAGAGAAGGTGTCAAAGTAATCCACGCCATAAGTTTAGGTAAAGCCCTTGGCAATAAGCTGAGCCTTGTAACGATCTACACGGCCATCGAGGAGGAATTTCACCACAAAAACCCAGCGACAACCAACAACATCGGTGCCAACAGGAGGAGGAACCAGGGTCCAAGAATCCCATTCAGTGAGAGTAGCAATCTCGTCATCCATGGCAGTTGAAAGAAAACAGTTGTCAACCTAAATCACCTAGAGGGGGGTGAATAGGTGAGTTATGCTTCTTTTGCGGAATAAAAAAAATAATTAGAGCACAGCACAGAACTATCTACCAATATCATAGACGACACAAGATTTATAGTGGTTCCCCTCCCTTGGGTACATCCACTTTCCCTCACCGATCTAGCAATCAACTAGATTCGGCTACTCCACTATCTCGGATCAAAAATCGATCCTACCCTCGAAACAAAGTTCCTACAAACTCGATCCAAACAACGGGATCTACACCTCGGAAGATAACACTTCCTACAAACTCAGAGTGAAAAACTCCTACACTCTGAGAAACTTTCTCCTACAAGATTAATAAAGTTTTGGAAAATTATACAAATAGTAAATCCAATCAGATCTGATGAAACGGCCAGAAAGCTTCTTCTTATGGACTTTGCAGCACTATCAGAAATCGGTGAAGAGAATCTCGGCCCAGATCTGGATCTTCTTGCTTTTATAGAATCAGAGAGAGAAGATGAACAGTGATGTCGATCTCGATTTGTAACTTTCTTCAGAATGAATCCTCTGAACGTAGAAGGACTTGCCGGAGAAGATGGTGGTGGCAGCTTCCGTTTCGTGAAAACAGTGAGGAGTCGGCTGAAGAACTTTCTCAAAATAAAATGACAAGAATACTTGGAGAAAAATTAGGGTTTGTCATTTTCTGACAAGACTTTATATAGGAGAGAATAACTGTCATAATCGGTCATAATGATGTACACGTGGACCAATCATGTCGCATGATTTGAAAATCTCGTCAGAAAAAAAAACTTAGACGAATTTCAGAAAAAAATTCAGCCATATACACGAGTAAGAGAGGAGCTACTCGAGTAGTTGAATAACTACTCCAGTACATGAAAGTGAACATACTCGGGTATATAAATATAGGCTACTCGAGTAGGTAGAAATCAATTACTCGAGTAAGCAGAGGGAACTACTCGAGTATGTATATTGACTTACTCGAGTACATAAAGGATCTACTTGAGTAAAAGAAAAACTACTCGAGTATATTACATAAACTACTCGAGTACATGAAGGACTACTCGAGTGGAATACTTGGAATAAATTCTGAAGAAGTCAGCAAGCAACTACTCGAGTAGTTGAACTAAACTACTCGAGAGGAAGTGATCTACTCGAGTAGGTGAAAGTTCTACTCGAGTAAAAGACTTAGAAAATTCTGGAGTAGGAAAATTTCAAGGTACATGAGTGAAACACGATCTACTCGAGTAGGTATAATGAACTACTCGAGTATGTGAGTATACTTACTCGAGTATGTGAGTATACTTACTCGAGTATGTGAGTATACTTACTCGAGTTCATGACTTAGAAAAATTTTGATGAGTGAGGCCTTTAATACTCGGGTATAATGAGTGATCTACTTGAGTATATAAACATGCTACTCGAGTATATGACTACGTCTACTCGAGTACATGACTTAGCTACACGAGAGATACACTTAAGTACTCGAGTACAAGATTTCTTTACTCGAGTAAATTATGCCCAATCTACTCGAGTAGTTATGGACCTACTCGAGTAAAAAGACTTAGAGAATTTTTGGTGTTGGAAAACTCTTTCTTCTAATGCAGTCAACTTCCAATCCTTTTCCCAATGTCCAATAGCTTTAATATGAAGTGTATCCCAATATAGAGACCACACATGTGTCAACACTTTGGAATATGCAATGAGGGATTACATTGCACAGTTCCTGTGTTTGGTGACCCACTGTGGACTGACATTGGTCTACACTTGCCAGTGAAATTCCTGCAAACATATAACTCAAACCAAGCATCAAATACAACTTAATTCATCCTAGTTCCAGGGTGACTTCATCAAATCTGGGGTAGTATGGATGTAATATCCAATAATCTCCCCTTATTTGTTGAAGTCAGAACCCTTTACACTAAGGTGAATTATAGACATAAAAGAAACTAAGTAGGAAGACATGAGCAGGTAAGCAATAGACAATGAAAAAGATAATTAGACAGAAATTTAGAATTGTATATATATAAATTTCCAAAAACATCAAGTCTACAACTTGTCATTTCAATCTCTCAACATCTTTTAGGTTTAGGCTTAGGTTTGCTGCTTTTCCATCTTTTCTTGTTGTCTCCTTAGATAGCTGAAAGGCTTAGGGAAATATTTAGGAGTCCTTGGAGGAGCAGCAGGATTATTTCTCCCAAACTCTCTGTCATGGATCTTCCTTTTTAGCATTGATTTCTCATATAACTCCCATTCTTGGGAACTGTAGTGAATGCTCCTGTTCTCATTGTGATCCATAACTAGCCTGAGTGTGTCCAAAATTAGAGACTTGGAAGTTGGAGACCAAGCTTCAGCATGGTCAGGAGCTCTAGTAGGAGCAGTCCTGCTAGCAGAGGGACCTTCACCATACTTCCTTTTCTTCTTGTGGATTCTGATCTCTGGGGGAGCTTGAAGGAAGATATCAGCAGGGTCTTCTGGAGAATAGGAGTCTGGAGGGTCAACTGTGTCTCCAGGTCTGGGAGAGAAAGAAGGTTGCAAAGGAACAGCTGGGGCAGTAACATCTGTAACTAGAGGGTTGAGATGATGGGGAATGATGTTGGGGTCAACTGCAAGGTCTGGCAAGATCTGATTGTGCATCTAGACAGCAGTGCCATAGGTGTGAAACTTGACACTCTGTATATGGGCTAGCACATCATCATGAATGGCCTTCACATGAGCTTCTCATTCATCTGTCTTCTGAGCAGCAGATTTTTCTACATGTTCTTTGAGTTCTTTTATCAAACCCTCCCCCTTTCTGATTTCAACAGATAGCTGGACTATAGTATCATCTTTGAAAATACCCACTTCTTCACAGATTTTTATTTTGTTTGCTTCATTTCTCTTGTCTAGCTCTATCTGATTGTTTGCCAGGGTGACACCTTGTTCCATAACATTGCCAACACTAGTGATAGTGTGGTCTATGGCTTTCCCACCAAGTTGAAAGAAATACTAGAGCTTATCAGTATTATGCTGAATTTCAGTAAAGCCTCTGCTCATCTCAGTCTCAAGAGTAGTTACCTTGTCAGTGACTATTTTTAGAGAGGTGTCAAAATAAGTTCTTTGTTCTTGAAGAAGAAGTGTAATATGTTGCAGCAAATCTGAGGAGGAAGAGACTGGAACAGCAGTAGAGGGAGCAGCAGTAGGGATAGGAGGAGTTACCCAAGGAGCTATTTCTTCAATGATGACAGAGCTGAGAGCTCTGGTGGTATGAATTATAGCATCCATTTCTTCTGTATCATGGGGAATGGAGAAATCTAGGTTTCTGAGAGGGGCCTCAGCTGGCTCTGGAGAAGGCTCATCAGAAATAAGAATGGTGCCTGGCTTGTCTGTTGGAGGATGTGGAGATGGTGTTGGAGTCCTGGCTGGAGAATGGGCAGGAGACTGGGCTGGAGAAAAGTCCTTGTGACCTTCAGAGGTTGGAGCTGGAGGAGATAGAAGAGGAGGGGGGAGCACTTCTTCAGAGAGCTCTGCAATCATAGCATCTATAGCAGCAGCTGTGAAAAGAAGAGAGTCTTGAGGTACTTGATTTGAAGGAGTGGCTGGACTCTGTGGAGTATGAGGTAGGGAAGGAATTTCTGACTGAGGAGAGGGCTGCCTGACTTGGCTAGAAGGAGCAGGCTCCTCCTCACTTAGTGCACCAGAGGAGCTGTCCACATGATGAGGAGAGGGAGATGGAGTCCTGTCCTCTGCAGCTGGAACTTCTGGAACTTCTAAAACTTGTGCATCTTGGGCAGAATTCTTTAGCTTGAGATCCCATCTCTGAATAGAAGAGATGGAGACCTTCTTCATGTGATGAAGTGGGGTACCTTTGGAGAAGTTGAAGACCTCAGGATTAGTTTTATGGAGGAGCAGAGAGATAATTCTGGCATAGTTGGGGTATTTCAAGCTGTCCTTGATTTTATCCAGAATCAGAATACTAAATTGATATTTCTTGCGGCAGACAATTGCTTGCATTATATCGAAGAAATATAAGGGAATGTCTCTGATGGAGTGTGTCTTGCACAGTAGAATTTTGCCAATAATGTCAACTAGAAATTTTCCTTTAGCGTTCATGTCTGCCCTTTTAATATACTGAGCGTCAGGAGAAATGTCACAGAAAAGGGCTGTTCGGTCAGAGTCTTCATCATCTAACTCATCTTCTTCATCGACAATCAGCATTCGGAGAAGCTGAGAGACAGAGGTCTTGGTGAACTTAAGTTTCAAACCCTTCACTTTGGATTTTAGGACTTTTCCATTCCTGCTGACCTTGAGATTGGAGAAGAATTCAGCAACTTCTGGGAATAAAACGCGACAGGGTTCCTGGAGAATGAAGGAGAGGCCGGCGGTGTCTAGAAGGATGAGGAGGTTGTGGAAGTCATCTGAGAGCTCTGCAATACTGGCGATGACGAGTTCTGATCCGACGCCGATCTTGGAAGAAGCTGTCATGGCTACGGTTGACTGAAAGAGGTGAGGAGAGAGGCGGCTCTGCAACAGTGGTGGAGGAGAGTAGGCGAATCGGCAGAGTAGGCGAAGCGGCAGAGGGTACTCGAGAGAAAGAAATAATGTCGTGTAGGTTTGGGTTTTCAGAATTTCATATATATAATTCTTAAATTACAGCTAATTGATTTAAATGAAGAGGCGGCATTTAGCCTTGGGTGGAGAATAGAAAGAAATTTCAAAATCTGGGAAACAGTACACGAGAAAGAGATAGACTACTCGAGTAGGTAAGAGGTTACTCGAGTAGATCGTCAGAAGTTACTCGAGTCAGTCTGCAGAAAGTACTCGAGTAGATGGAGAAAAATACTCGAGTAGATAAGTGACTTACTCGAGTAGGTAAGTGACTTACTCGAGTAGGTAAGTAGGTACTCGAGTAGGCACACTCTTATACTTGAGAAGAAGTTTAGAAAAAGTAGATTTTGACTAACCCCTTGCAATTACTTGCTTCTTAGTCATCTAGCCTTCTTTAGTCCTCTTTGTTGAGCATTCCAAGCTCAGTCTTGAAGAACGAGAACTTGGTCTCATCCAGCGGCTTTGTGAAGATATCTGCAACTTGCCTATCTGTAGGCACATATTGGAGATCTATGTCTCCATGCTCCACATGTTCCCAGATGAAGTGATACCTTAGCTCGATGTGCTTTGCCCGGCTGTGGGAGACTGGATTGTTGGCTATTGCAATTGCGCTGGAGGAGTCACAGTACAGAGGAATATCCTTGAACTGCAGGTTGTAGTCCTCGAACTGATTCTTTATCCATAGCAACTGTGCACAACAACTGCCTGTAGAGATATACTCTGACTCGGTCATTGAGATTGCGACACAGTTCTGCTTCTTGCTACTCCAGGAGATTAGCCTTCTTCCGAAGAATTGGCAAGTCCCTGAGGTGCTTTTCCGGTCGTCTTTGCTACCTGCAAAATCTGCATCTGAAAACCCAATTAGTTCGATGTCATTACTTCTTGGGTACCATAAGCCAAGATTTGGTGTGCTTTTAAGGTATCTCAGGATCCGCTTTGCAGCAGCGTAATGAGATTCCTTAGAGTTCACCTGAAATCTAGCACAGACACATGTTGAGAACATTATGTCAGGCCTACTGGCAGTAAGGTAGAGCAAGGATCCAATTATGCTTCTGTATTTGGTTTCATCAAAAGGTTTCCCTTTTTCATCCTTGTCCAGAGACATAGTTGAGCCCATTGGAGTCCTCATAGAGGTTGCGTTCTCCATTCCAAATTTCTTAATCAGCTCTTTGGTGAACTTGGTCTGTAAGATGAAAATTCCATCTTCAAATTGTTCACCTGAAGCCCTAAGAAATACTTCAGCTCGCCCATACTACTCATTTCAAACTTCTCTTGCATAAGTTTTGAGAACTTTTTGCAGAGGTTGTCATCTGTATATCCAAAAATAATGTCGTCGACATAGATTTGTACTAGCAAAATCTTGCCTTTTATTTCCCTAAGAAATAATGTCTTGTCTATCTTTCCCCTTGTGAACTTGTTCTCAAGTAGAAAGGTAGACAGCGTTTCATACCAAGCTCTAGGAGCTTATTTCAGACCATATAGGGCCTTGTGCAGAAAAAAGACATGATCAGGAAAGTTAGGATCAACGAAACCTGGAGGTTGTTCCACATACACTTCCTCCTTTATGTTACCATTCAGGAAGGCCGACTTCACGTCCATCTGATAGACGGTGAAGCCTTTGAAAGCAGCATATGCTAGGAACAACCTTATTGCCTCCAGCCTCGCCACTGGAGCATATGTCTGGTCGAAGTCGATTCCTTCTTCTTAACGATAGCCTTTAGCGACGAGTCTGGCCTTGTTCTTTATGATAGTTCTGTCTTCATCCATCTTGTTCCTGTAAACCCATTTTGTTCCAATGATGTTCTTCTCTTTGGGTCTTGGAACAAGCATCCACATATTGTAGCGCTTGAACTGATTTAGCTCTTCTTCCACTGCCATTATCCATGATGCGTCTAAGTTTGCTTCCTCAAATTTCTTCGGTTCAACCTGTGAGAGAAAACTCAAATGAAGATTCTCATTAGTTGTACCTCTTCGAGTTCTGACACCATCCCGGGGATCTCCTATGATCTGGTCCATGGGGTGATCCTTCAGATGTCTGAGCTCTAGAGTTCTTGCATCTGGATTGTCTTCAATCACTGGAGGGATTTCTTCATCCTGGATGACTTCTTCATTTTGATCATCAGCCTCTCCAATGGGAGTTGGAGTGGTGATCTTAACGAACTTCTCGCCTTTGTCTTCGGACGAATCATCCAAGCTAGTTTCTTTCAGCTTTTCACCTGCATCTTCAATGAGCACACTAGACGGATTGCTTTGCAGCAAGCTCGTCTCATCAAATACAACATGTATTGATTCTTCCACCACCAGGGTTTTTCTATTAAATATCCTATATGCCTTATTATGGCTATTATATCCTACAAAAATACATTCAAAGCTCTTTTCGCTGAACTTGGTGGTATGATACTTACCATTGTTAAGTACGAAGCATTTACAGCCAAAGGTTCTAAAGTATGAGACTGTTGGTTTCCTGCCTTTCAGAAGTTCGTAAGGTGTCTTATTGTGGTCTTTGTTTATGAGTGCTCGATTTTGCACGTGGCATGTAGTGTTGACGGCCTCAGCCCAGAAGTACTCCGGTAGTGAAGCATCACTCAACATGGTACTGCAGGCCTCTATGGTGTTCTGTTCCTTCTCTCAACCACTCCATTCTGTTGTGGAGTACGAGGAGAGGAAAACTCATGAAAGATACCTAAGCTTTCACAGAAATCTGTCATGGCCCCAGATTTGAACTCTGTTCCGTTGTCACTTCTGATTTTGACTATGGAGCAGTTGTATTCATTCTGGACTTGCCTGACAAAATTAGTAAAGATGTCGAAGGTATCTAACTTGTGTTTCAGAAAGAACACCCACGCAAAGCACGAGTAGTCATCAACAATTACCAATGTATAGTCCTTACCTCCCAAACTTTTAATCTGCAGTGGACCAAACAAGTCCATGTGCAATAGATGGAGACATCTGTTAGAGTCTTTGCCAATAATGCTTTTAAAGGTAGCCCTTGTTTGCTTGCCTTTTACGGATGCATGACAAGGTCTGTCTTTGACGCATTTGACATTCGGGGCATCACGTACCAAGTTCATTGAAAATAGTTTATTAATAGTTTTGAAATTAATATGTGCTAGTCTCTTGTGTCATTGGTCACCAAGAGATGCATTATCTTTTGCTAAAAGACACACTGGTGTAGAGGAATCAATACAAATGAAATTTAAACAGAAAATATTCCTGCTTCGAGTGCCGGATAGAATCGTTTCCATATTGTCAACGGATTTTATCAAGCACTTATCAGCATGGAACTTAACTATGTATCCTTTATCGTAGAGTTGGCTTATGCTTATGAGATTGTGTTCCAATCCTTCGACATAAGCCACATCCGAGAAGGATACATTGTCGTTAGTAATCATACCATAGCCTCTAGTAATTTCATGGTCTGAACCTCCAAAGATGACCTTTGGTCCGTTCACGACTGGAGTAAAGTTCTGAATGAGGCTTCTAGTCCCAGTCATATGCCGAGAGCATCCGCTGTCCAAGTACCAGATGGGCGTTTTGTTGGCCTTTGGGCATCCCTGCAATCATAATCAATTTGCCTTAGGAACCCAAACATGTTTGGGTCCTTGGTCTCGGGTTAGAGTGCTCCCCCTATGAGTGTTAGCACTATGAGCGGTCTTTCTCATATTGCTGACATGAGGGGTTGCAGCATTTCTGGAATTGAACCAGCAATCTATGGAGAAGTGACCAACCTTGCCACAGCACCAACAGTCAAATCTGTTGTACCTTTGCCTCAAGATCTCCTGCTTGACCTTTCGGAACTTTGGTCTAGCAGGGGTAGCATTCTTGGAGGAAGATGCCTCATGATGATGGCAATCACATGGCTTCTTCTCCTTTATGGGCTTCTCTACAACAGGCTTTATCTTTGGTGCCTTCTTGAAGTTATGCCCATGATTGAAAGGGCCAAAGCTCTGAAGAATAACTTCTTCATAAGGTGCCTTAAAGACACTTTCGCCAAAGTTTCGGGGTCGAGCCCATCCTTGATAGCGGGACTTTGGCTCTACATAGGTAGGTCTAGCAAAGTGCCCGTAGGATGAGTTAAAATCAAACTCATTTGATAGAAAGATGACCTTTTTGAATGTAGTTTGATTTTGAGGGGCTTTTCCCTTTTCTTCGGCTGAGGCCTTTTTGGTGGCCTTATTTTTCCGTTGATTCTTGTTTCTCCTAGAGGATTTACTAGGAGCTTCTTCATGGCCTAGTCCAGCTCCCTTGGCCTTTACTGAGAATTCAGCAACGAATGGAAGAACTGTCTTGGGCCTCGAGAAACTCTCAACAAGTTTCCTTTCAGCCGCAAGTTCGGCTTCCAATCCCTTGATGATCTTCTCCTTAAGGTCAAGGTGCTCAAGAGCCTTGTTGTATTCTTCAATAGCATTATTGAAGTTTTCTTCGAGGGAGTCAGTCTTTGCGACTTTCTCTCTCAAGATGCTCTCTTTGGCTTTTAGAGATTTGATCTCTTTAGCCTGGGTCTTCATGACTCGACGACATTTGTCGTAAGCCATGATTAACTCCTTGTACTGGGCCATTAATTCTTACTCATCGTCAGAGGAGCTACCCTCGCAATCATGTTCAGAGACTTCAGAATCTGAAAGAGGGGTATGAGAGTTTACCTTCCCAGTGAACTGGGGCTCTTGTTCATCATCTGTTTGAGCCATTACCCAAAGTAAGCTTCTTCTTCTTTGCTTGACTCAGATGAGTCGGAGTCGCTAAGAGTCTTGCTCCTTTTGGCTATGAGGCTCTTCTCTTTCTTCTTCTTGTTGTGTGAGGATTTCTTGTCTTCTCTTCTACCACCCTCCTTCTTCTTATGAGGGCAGTCAGCAATGACGTGACCTAGCTTATTACAGCAGTAGCAAATGATATCAGTTGAAACGTATTTGTTCTGTTTAGTATTATACCTTTCGTGGCTGCTTGAGCCTTTTCTTTGTCGATCGCCATCGCGCTGCGATCTTCTGTATGAGGCATCCTTGCCTTTCCATTGTTTCTTTTTATTAAGAAACTTCTTGAATTGCCTCGAGAGTAGGGAAAACTCTCCTTCTGATAGTTCAGAGCCTGAAGTGCTAGGCTTTGATGTTTCTTCTTCTTCATCACCTTCTGGAGCTGGAGCGGGGGAGGCAGCCTTAGTCTTTCTGGAGGTGTCCGCCTTCAAAGCGACAGATTTCTCCTTGAGTGCAGACCTGCCTTTCTCTTCTTCAGCTTTTCTTGTATTGATTTGGAGTTCATAAGACATAAGATTTCCAAAGAGATTTTGCGGGTCCGTTTCAGCTAGCTTCCCGAACTCCCTGATGGCGCATACCTTGTTATCCCATTCCTTGGTTAGGGATCTCAAGAACTTGTCGTTCAGTTCTCCGTTGGTGAAGACACGGCCATACACCCTTAGGCCATTCACAATTTTGAAGAAGTTTTCAAATGTGTCGGCAATTGTTTCCTTGTTCCCTTGTCGGAACACTTCATATTTTTGGTTGAGAAGGGATCTCCGATCATCCCTTACTTCTTCAGTTCCTTCCATCAAAGTGACTAAGGAATGCCACATCTCCTTAGCCGATTGACAGTGAATCAAATTTTGCAGCATCGAGTCATCGACTGCACTTGCTATAATGTTCTTAGCTTTCTTGTCGAGGGAGACAAGTGCAATCTCGTCTTTGTCGAGATCCATTAACTTTTTGGGAACTTTTTTGGTAGGGTCGATAGTGGACACAGTCATGGGAACGTAAGGGCCTTCTTCAATGATCATGAAGATACTTGGATCCACAGCTTCCATGAAAAATTTTATCATTTCTTTCCACATGGGAAAGTTATTTTTGTTGCACAGTGGAAGCTTGGCTAAATCTTTGCCCTTGTCCATTTTATGGTAGAATCTTTCAGACAACAGATTTGGATCTGATCAAGGTGTTAACCTTTTGACGATCAACCTCCCTCTGATACCAATTGAAAGAAAATGGTTGTCAACCTAAATCACCTAGAGGGGGGTGAATAGGTGAGTTGTGAGTCTTTTGCGGAATAAAAAAAATAATTAGAGCACAGCACAGAACTATCTACCAATATCACAGATGACACAAGATTTATAGTGGTTTCCCTCCCTTGGGTACATCCATTTTCCCTCACCGATCTAGCAATCAACTAGATTCGGCTACTTCACTATCTCGGATCAAAAATCGATCCTACCCTCGGAACAAAGTTCCTACAAACTCGATCCAAACAACGGGATCTACACCTCGGAAGATAACACTTCCTACAAACTCAGAGTGAAAAACTCCTACACTCGGAGAAACTTTCTCCTACAAGATTAATAACGTTTTGGAAAATTATATAAACAGTAAATCCAATCAGATCAGATGAAACGGCCAGAAAGCTTCTTCTTATGGACTTTGCAGCACTATCAGAAATCGGTGAAGAGAATCTCGGCCCAGATCTGGATCTTCTTGCTTTTACAGAATCAGAGAGAGATGAACAGTAATGTCAATCTCGATCTATAACTTTCTTCAGAATGAATCCTCTGAACGTAGAAGGACTGGCCGGAGAAGATGGTGGCGGCGGCTTCCGTTTCGTGAAAACAGTGAGGAGTCGGCTGAAGAAATTTCTCAAAATAAAATGACAAGAATACTTGGAGAAAAATTAGGGTTTGTCATTTTCTGACAAGACTTTGTATAGGAGAGAATAACGGTCATAATGATGTACAAGTGGACCAATCATGTCGCGTGATTTGAAAATCCCGTCAGAAAAAAACTTAGACGAATTTCAGAAAAAAAATTCAGCCATATACACGGGTAAGAGAGGAGCTACTCGAGTAGTTGAATAACTACTGGAGTACATGAAAGAGAACATACTCGGGTATATAAAGATAGGATACTAGAGTAGGTAGAAATCAACTACTCGAGTAAGTAGAGGAAATTACTCGAGTATGTATATTGACTTACTCGAGTACATAAAGGATCTACTCGAGTATAAGAAAAATTACTCGAGTATATTACATAAACTACTCGAGTACATGAAGGACTACTCGAGTGGAATACTTGGAATAAATTCTGAAGAAGTCAGCAAGCAGCTACTCGAGTAGTTGAACTAAACTACTCGAGAGGAAGTGATCTACTCGAGTAGGTGAAAGTTCTACTTGAGTAAAAGACTTAGAAAATTCTGGAGTAGGAAAATTTCAAGGTACACGAGTGAAACACGATCTACTCGAGTAGGTATAATGAACTACTCGAGTATGATTCTATCTACTCGAGTATGTGAGTATACTTACTCGAGTATGTGAGTATACTTACTCGAGTATGTGAGTATACTTACTCGAGTCCATGACTTAGAAAAATTTTGATAAGTGAGGCCTTTAATACTCGGGTATAATGAGTGATCTACTCGAGTATATAAACATGCTACTCGAGTATATGACTACGTCTACTCGAGTACATGACTTAGCTACACGAGAGATACACTTAAGTACTCGAGTACAAGATTTCTTTACTCGAGTAAATTATGCCCAATCTACTCTAGTATTTATGGACCTACTCGAGTAAAAGACTTAGAGAATTTTTGGTGTTGGAAAACTCTTTCTTCTAATACAGTCAACTTTCAATCCTTTTCCCAAGGTCCAATAGCTTGAATATGAAGTGTATCCCAATAGAGAGACCACACATGAGTCAACACTTTGGAATATGCAATGAGGGATTACATTGCACAATTCCTGTGTTTGGTGACCCACTGTGGACTGACATTGGTCTACACTTGCCAGTGAAATTCCTGCAAACATATAACTCAAACCAAGCATCAAATACAACTTAATTCATCTTAGTTCTAGGGTGACTTCATCAAATTTGGGTTAGTGTGGATGTAATACCCAACAGCAGCCTTCGAATGCGGAATGGTAAGGGCCTCCTGATAGAAATGGGGGGTGGAAGTGGAAGAGATAGCCAGTGTGAAGTCCATGCGAGCAGGCGTCAGATGATCATATGAAACAACTGCAGCAAGCGGATGATGGGTACAAGCCCGAACCCCTTTGCGAAGGGCAATGGGGAGGTCTAGGTCAGCAGGTGCCTCAGTATCCGGAGCATCCGTGGCAGATAGAGCTGGCCCAAGAGGAGAGAGCGACGGCAGCGAAGAGGGAGATGGCGGAGGTGGAGAGGAAGGAGTAGAGGATGGATATGGAGGAGGAGGAGGAGGAAAGACCTCAGTAGGAGGGGATGGGGTGGAGGTAATAGGAGGAGGAAGATGAGAGTCCACAGGAAGAGGAGAGGAGCTGTTAGAGAAATAGGGAGCATTTTCGAAGAAGGTAACGTCCGCGGAGACAAATTGTTTGCGAAGGATAGGATCAAAACAACAGTAGCCTTTCTGAAAGATAGAGTAGCCCAGAAAGACACATTTGGTGGAGCGAGGGGAGAGTTTGTCGAGAGTGGCGGAGGGAGAATGCACAAATGTTGTGCAGCCAAAGATACATAGAGGAAGAGGAAGGGGATCCTTTCCAGGATAGAGAATGGAGAAGGGCGTTTTACCGCAGAGAACAGTGGAGGGAATGCGATTGATAATATAGTAAGAAATGAGAACAGCATAGCCCTAGTAGGAGCGGGGGACATGCATTTGCGCAAGGATGGTGCAAGCAACATCAAGGAGGTGACGGTTTTTGCGTTCCGCCACCCCATTTTGTTGGGAGGTGTAAACGCAACCTGTTTGATGAAGAATTCCATGTTGCGTACAAAATGAGGAAAAGACATGACTAATGTATTATTTGGCATTATCAGAACGTAATACTTTAATAGAAACATCAAACTGATTTTTGATTAAATGATAAAAGGATTGTCATACATCAAATAGTTCAGAGCGTTCTCGTAAGAGATACACCCAAGTACAACGAGAGAAATCATCAATAAAAGTTACAAAACAAGAGCTACCCCGACCAACGGTGAGGGTAGGAGCAGGACAACAAATCCCATAAGAGAAAGATACCAAGCCGCCACACTAGGCCCCTCATACGTGTGGCTAAAAAATAGAAATTTTTGTATTCCAAAAAAGTATCAATTACATGTTATAGCCTCCCTTTTATAGAATGGAGGAGATGAGAAAGATTACAAATAAACAATGTGGGACTAAAAAATATCATATACAAGCGGTTTAACTTAAAAATAAGTCGCCAAGCCGTGCGGTTTGGTGAATGGGCAAACCGCCCGGCAACCATAAGAGAAAGATACCAAGCTGCCACACTAGACCGCCAGGTCGCCCGGTATCCAAGTCGCCAGGGACAGAATGACAAACTGCCAGATCACCAACAGAAATAATACAGCAACAAGCCGCATGAGAGAACCTGACATACCGCTCGGACTGTAGCCCGCCATAGTCAAACTGCCAGACCACCCGGTCTCTAATCTGTAACATTGTCTTCAGCCCACGATTCTTCACATTATCTATATCTTCTACATTCAAGGCAGCTTCCACCACTTCAGCATAATTCTCGGATCTGTACGCACTAGCCAGTTGTTGGATGTCGCAACGAAGTCCTCCTAGGAATAACTTCACCCTACCTGCCTCAGAGGCTACTAAATCTGGAGCGAACCTGCTCAACTTGCTGAATTCAATCTCGTACTCAGTAACTGTGAGTTGCCTCTGTTTAGGTGCAAAATATTATTCATCGGACGGTCTTGCTCGGCTAATGGCAAAAATTTCTTTAGTAACATCCCCTTTGAAAGATTCCCACAAACATCCCTCTGAGTGGTTCTCTTTCTCTCAGATCTACCAGCTCTTAGCAAGGCCCTTTAGCTGGTAAGCGGCGACCATTACCTTTTGTTCAGCAGAAATTCCCGAATATGAAAAAAATCTCTTCAATGGCAATAATCCAATCATATAAAGCCATGAAATCGACTCTCCTGTCATAGGTAGGAGGTCCTAATCGCTAAAAGTGCAAAATGAAATTCATTTCCGATGGCAGCAGAACTGGAGGCACTAGAGGAGTAGGAGGAACAGGTCTGACCCACTACAGGGTCCTGAACCACAGGCTGTTGCCCTAAGGAGGCAGTCAACAAAGCCTGAATTTGCAATTGTATAACAACCATTTGCCTTGACAGAGCCTCATTGCTTTGCCACAACCCTTCAATCACGGCCTCACTTTATGCACCTGATGACTCACCCTCAGACTGGGGAGTTGACCTTATATCAACACGCTTAGGCAACATTCCTAATAATACAATGAACAACTCATCAAACCTAGCTTAATGTTGGAACTACTCAATTCAGTTCAGACCATACATGTATAGATGCTTGATCTTGCTGCTACCTTGCTCTGGAATTTTCAAAAGTGATGTTATGCTTTAATTTAGGATGATACATCATCATCCTATTGACTTATGTGCATATAATATGAATGCATGAATTCTTATTCCTTTGTTTTAAAATCATGTGTGTACGTATGTCATCATGTAGACCTTAGTTTGACATGTATGCTCATGCTATGTTATGTTATGCATGCAGTGCTATGCGTTCTAATAAAGGCCTTAATGTATGTTACGAGCGGCGTAAACATGAAATATTATGCATCACATACTACATAATATCACATGTAATGAAAAATAAAATCTAATCGACATCCATGTGATGATTGTTATGCATCACATACTACATAACAGTCACATGTTGCTTCCTATGATGATCCATATAGAAACACATATTATTCATCTCATACTACATAATATGCCTCATATACTTCTTGTCATGTTTATAAGCGTAGTGTTCATGCTTAAGCCAAGATATACTGATGACACATCAGTGTGTGTATGTAATGAGACAAGACAACTAAAACTTACTAATGAGGAATTCTATAGTTTTAAAAATTATATCCAAACTATAATCTCGAAATAGGCAAGTGTACCTATCGAAATATAGTATAAGAAATGTCGTATTAGACTCGGGGTCTGTTGAGTACTCCTACTCACGCAAATTAATATTATTTTATCGATTAATAAAAGAAGTGAATTAGAATTACAAGTAGAAAATAAACTAAAACGAAAACACCTGATCTAGACTTACTTTATAATAAAATAAACATCATCATTAAGGTAAACTTCTAAATTACCTACTTCGACCGTGGAGGTTCCTAAATTACGAAAACGCCTCTCTCGAGAATACGATCTAGACTAAACTTAGGTTGATCGATTAAGACCTCTCAGCCAGTCGAAACCCCTAAGCCTGCTTTAGGAAGTGAACCCATCTATTGGATTTCACTCCAATCCAGAAGAGTTATGTCATCCTCTCACGAGAAGTGCAATCAAATCCTTTTATCTTTGAGTGATCTCTCCGTATCCGCAACCTCTTGGTCATTTAGGATATGGATCTTAGATTGAAATCGGAAGTAATAAATCAAAGATAAATCAGAAGCGATAAATAAAGAGTTGACAAAAAAAGAAGATTAATTTATTCCAAAGCTTGACAAGATCAAGTGCTAATAGAATTAGATTCTCATTATCATAATAGAAGGATACATGAAAATAAAAGCAAAGACATTCTAAAAATTAAAAGGTTAGAATTAAAGACTATAATTATGAAATTGAAATTACAGGAAAGAAAATACATAAAACAGGAAAACTAGCTATTGAACTACTCCTATATTGACCTCCTTGCCCCCCTCTCCAAAGCTTCTGGCTCGATCTGGAATTTATAGAAATTTTTCTTGAAGGTCACGCCCTAGGTCACGCCCGTGACCTAGGGCGTGTCAGGCTCGGAACCGCCGTCTTGAAAGCCCGGGAACGTTGGAGGAGAAACCGCCAAAATCTGTTAAATGGCGGGTCACGCCCCTAGGTCACGCCCATGACCTAGGGCGTGTCACTTCAATTTTTGGAAAATCGTGGGAAGCTGAAAACGGCGGGAGTAAATTCTAGCAGTTCCTGAAGTGTCACGCCCCTAGGTCACGCCCGTGACCTAGGGCGTGTACTGACCGGGTCAGCAAACGACTGGAAACGGCGCATTCTGGCATCAATTCGGCAGTTTCGGGTTAGTCACGCCCTAGGTCACACTCGTGACAGTGGGGCGTGTACTTGGGAAATGTTCCAGAATTGCCCCGGGAAGATTTCTGGAGAAATTTATTTTCTTGAACTAGACACGCCCGTGTTCACACCATGGTCACGCTCGTGTCCTTGGGGCGTGTACTTGTGAAATTCTCCAGATTTGTAGAGGACGTCGTCCTCTTTCCATTGACTGGTTGCACGTCCCGTAACTCTTCCTGGTTTGAAAGTTATGGTCATTTGAATTTCAGTTATCCGTGGCCAAAAATGTTAATTTTCTCAAAATGTTTTCAGATCTTTGTCATGGACTTGAAAATGATATTTGGAGCCCATATTGACCTGAAATATAAAAATAAACGAATTATTATATATATTAATATAAATCCAAATAAATTATACTATTTATTTATAAAAAAACTAAACTAAAATAACTATATAAATTAACTTATCAAATACCCCCATACTTAATCTTTTGCTATTCCAGAGCAAAACTATGAGAAGTATTTATAAGAAAATAATATAATTTTTTAATTGAACTAAAAATTTATTAAATCAAAAGAAAGCTAAAAATTAGCTTAAGTGATTCAAATTTTTAAGTCCTAAAATATGAAAATAAAATGAGAAAAGATAAATATTTAGCAAATTTTCTCTAATAAAATAATTACATCTCAAAATTAAGTAGTTAGTAAACAAAGTTAGATTAAAAATTATAAACACTTCTTTCACTAAAAAGAGACTTCGAGGAAAATTTAAACTACTACTTATGTTCTCTTACGATTTTAATTTAAAACTAAAGCAATTATATTGGGCTTTGGGTTTGGAAAAAGGGAATTGAAGAGATCTTTGATTGGGGGTGATGAATTTTATCCTCTCACCCCACACAATTTTTTTCTTTTTTCTTGATGTTTTTTTCTTCTTGTTTTTCTCTTCAAACAAAATTGCTTAGAAGTAATTAATTTTATCCTCTTACTCCTTTTTTTTGGTTGCATATGTGTACCAAGGAATATTTAATTCTCATGATATATGATCTAACCAAAAATAAAAACTTGCATATGTGAACCAGGGGATAATGAATTTTATCCTCTTATCCCTATGACATATGATCTAACAAGAAAAATTAAAACAAGGGAAGACTAAACAATATTTAGATTAAATTAAAATTAAAAGAGAGCAACTAAAGTAAATTAAAATTTCCTAAGAATCTTAAAGTTCAAAGTGGAGATAATTATAATCTAAAAATTGTTAAATTAAGCACTATAAAATTGAAACTAATTAAAATAAAAGAGAAAAAGGCTAAATAAATTTCTCTAAACAAATTTACTTCATAAATTTATTTCTTAAAATAAAATCACCTGGAAATTAATTTTAACTAACTTTGATGAAATAAAAGTTTAAAAAATCAAAAATTATAAAAATTCTTATAAATAAACTCAAAATAAATTTCTAAAAATCACAAAAATTAAGTAGGGGTTTAAAAAAATCACAAAAATTTTTTTTGTATTTTGGATAATTTTAAAAAAATATCTTTAAAAATTTTAAAGATTTTTCATTTTTTTTTGAATTTTTTAAAAATAATAATAAATAAGAATCAACCCCCATACTTAAAAATAAACATTGTCCCCAATGTTTATAAGTCAAGTAGGAGGGGGAGAAAGAAAAATAGTTGGTGAAAATTTAGAAAAAGAAAAATGCATAAAAATTAAAAGATAAGCAAGGGGTATCTCCCAAGAGTACTTTTCTTTTTCCCGTCTTTAAGCTAGACGGTTCGGGTTAGGAGAAAGGAAAATAAAAATTGAAATGAACGGGCAACTCACTTAATTCGCACTTTGGCGAAGATGTCAAAGTCGCTTGCCCGGCTACTCCTCCGCTTGCTTCTTTATTTTCCTTCTTGCATTTGACTTGAAAATTTAGATTCAAATCACCTATGCATACCTGAGGTGATTTGAATCTTTCTAGATGAGCGGCAAATGAGTCGGGGATAACATTTGTTTGCAATGGCTCATCTTCTTCCTAAAACTTGTTAGGGAAAGAATAATCAAAAAGAAGTGCGTCAGAAAAATCTTCGCAAGGAGGAGACTCTTGCGAAGTTATAAGATTAGGCTCGGGTTGTTTATTTTTTAAAATTAATTTTTCGTACGAAAATTTATTTAAAATAAAATCGTCGGAAGCATCATGTTCATAAATTTGCGCTCTTAGAAAATCATAAATTGTGCAAGGAGATTCATTAATAGGAGGAAAATGGGGAGTAGTAGGAGGAGAAACATATTCTTCATCTACTCCGCCCAGCGCATCCATACACCTAACGAGCTCTTGAAATAAAAGTTGTTCTTCTTCTTCGGTATAAACAACTACTGGGGTACATGAGAAGTCATGTTCCTCATTAGCAATAGTATCCGAAGGAGAAGAATCACTAAACGTAAGAAAATTTTCATCCAAATTTTGGGGGGAAGAATCATATTGCAAATGAGAGGATTCCCCAAAATTAAGAGAGAAAGCTTGCGCTGCGGAAGAAGAACAACAAAAATTTGGATCCAAATAATTATTCTCATAACTCGGGAAACCTTCCGGTTGATCTTGCGACCAAGAGAAGTTTTCATCCAAGTTGGAAGAATAATTATTTACATCAAAATAATTATTCGCATTATCACTTGAAAAATTATTTTCATGAACATAGGAAAAATTAGAAAAATTATTTTCATAAAAATTTGAATTATCATAAAAGTGAGAAGAATTATTATCATAATTACTATCAAAATTATTTTCATAAGAATGATTTTTATAATAATTATAATGATAACAAAACTCACTTGGATGAGAACCGTGACAATAAAAACAAACACATTGACGCATTTTTGCGGCTTTCAAAATATCGAATTGATTTTGAAGCTGGGCAATTTTAGCAGCCAATTGAGATAACATAGTTTTTAATAAAGGAAAATAAACACAACCCGTACCTAATAGAAACTAATTTTTAAAAAAAAATGAAAAAATGAAAAAGAGAATTGGGGTTAGAGAAAGAGAGTGATAAAAGTAATACAATTTGCGCTTTCAAAATATCAACAAAATGTCCCCGGCAACGGCGCCAAAAACTTGATGAGGAATTCTATAGTTTTAAAAATTATATCCAAACTATAATCTCGAAATAGGCAAGTGTACCTATCGAAATATAGTATAAGAAATGTCGTATTAGACTCGGGGTCTGTTGAGTACTCCTACTCACGCAAATTAATATTATTTTATCGATTAATAAAAGAAGTGAATTAAAATTACAAGTAGAAAATAAACTAAAACGAAAACACCTGATCTAGACTTACTTTATAATAAAATAAACATCATCATTACGGTAAACTTCTAAATTACCTACTTCGACCGTGGAGGTTCCTAAATTACGAAAACGCCTCTCTCGAGAATACGTTCTCGACTAAACTTAGGTTGATCGATTAAGACCTCTCGGTCAGTCGAAACTCCTAAGCCTGCTTTAGGAAGTGAACCCCTCTATTGGATTTCACTCTAATCCAGAAGAGTTATGTCGTCCTCTCACGAGGAGTGCAATCAACTCCTTTTATCTTTGAGTGATCTTCCCGTATCCGCAACCTCTCGGTCATTTAGGATATGGATCTTAGATCGAAATCGGAAGTAATAAATCAAAGATAAATCAGAAGCGATAAATAAAGAGTTGACAAAAAGAAGAAGATTAATTTATTCCAAAGCTTGACAAGATCAAGTGTTAATAGAATTAGATTCTCATTATCATAATAGAAGGATACATGAAAATAAAAGCAAAGACATTCTAAAATTTAAAAGGTTAGAATTAAAGACTATAATTATGAAATTGAAATAACAGGAAAGAAAATACATAAAACAGGAAAACTAGCTACTGAACTACTCCTAGATTGACCTCCTTGCCCCCCTCTCCAAAGCTTCTGGCTCGATCTGGAATTTATAGAAATTTTTCTTGAAGGTCACGCCCTAGGTCACGCCCGTGACCTAGGGTGTGTCAGGCTCGGAACCGCCGTCTTGAAAGCCCGGGAACGTTGGAGGAGAAACCGCCAAAATCTGTTAAATGGCGGGTCACGCCCCTAGGTCACGCCCGTGACCTATGGCGTGTCACTTCAATTTCTGGAAAACCGCGGGAAGCTGAAAACGGCGGGAGTAAATTATGGCAGTTCTTGAAGTGTCACGCCCCTAGATCACGCCTGTGACCTAAGGCGTGTACTGACCGGGTCAGCAAACGACTGGAAACGGCGCATTCTGGCATCAATTCGGCAGTTTCGGGTTAGTCACGCCCTAGGTCACGCCCGTGACAGGGGGGCGTGTACTTGGGAAATGTTCCAGAATTGCCCCGGGAAGATTTCTGGAGAAATTTATTTTCTTGAACTAGACACGCCCGTGTTCACACCATGGTCACGCCCGTGTCCTTGGGGCGTGTACTTGTGAAATTCCCCAGATTTGTAGAGGACGTCGTGCTCTTTCCGTTGACTGGTTGCACGTCCCGTAACTCTTCCTGGTTTGAAAGTTATGGTCATTTGAATTTCAGCTATCCGTGGCCAAAAATGTTAATTTTCTCAAAATGTTTTCAGATCTTTGTCATGAACTTGAAAATGATATTTGGAGCCCATATTGACCTGAAATATAAAAATAAACGAATTATTATATATATTAATATAAATCCAAATAAATTATACCATTTATTTATTAAAAAACTAAACTAAAATAACTATATAAATTAACTTATCACTTACCAGAGATAGTCATTCGACCAACTTATCAAAAAAACCTCTCTGATACTAATTGTCACAACCCGCATTATTCTCAGCATTTAATAATGTATCAGAGTAAGAGAAAATACGTGTCATGATGTCACGTCGTGCAAGGGACAACTATAGATGCTCAAACAAGAACCTACTCCTAACACTTTTCATGAAATTCTCAAGTTTATTATGATGAAGATATAGTCTGAGTTTGAGTTTTAATGGTCGTGTTCCTTGACTCAGTGGATCAACTAGTCCACGGGTGAAAATATACATAACGCAGTGGAAAATGCTTGGTTTATTTCATTTATTATCCTATATGAGTATGAAGATCCAATAGGACTATTCATGATATGCACATCTCTAGATTTAGTATAAGTACAAAAAGAGCTTTTACATTCGTTAAAGTAGAATGACATTTGATTTAAAGAGATGCTATGTGTATGAGATAAAAGTATTTATCTTTTTATACCTTGAAAATAACTAACCTGTAATTCTAACATAAAACCATCCTAGAGAACAAGTAGGTACGACGAACAACTAGAAAATTAGCATAGCAACTAGCAAATAGCCTATTATATACAATAATTCACTGTGTGCGTCAACAACCTGACATGAACCCATAACGTGTATTGAATGCCATCTTGGGAATGTCACTTTCCTTGATACTCAACTGATAATATCCAGATTTCAGATCCAGTTTCGAGTATACAGTCAATCCAACTAGCTGGTCGAACAGATCGTCGATTCTAGGAATCGGGTGCTTGTTCTTTTCTGTCAGCTTATTCAATTCCTGATAATCAATACACATCCTCAAACTACCATCAATTTTCTTCACAAAAAGGACCGGTGCGCTCCAAGGTGACGAACTTGGATGCATATACCCTTGCTCTAGCAGTTCTTGAAGCTGCACCTTCAATTCTGCCATCTCTCTTGGTGCTAGGTGGTACGGAGAGCGTGACACAGGCTTAGCACCTAGCACGAGATCAATGGTAAAATCAATCTCTCTTTTTGGTGGAGCTCCAGGGAGATCTTCGGGGAAAATGTCAGCAAACTCTGATACCACTGGAATAATGATCAAACTAGGCTTGGGCTTCTTAGCCTCTAATAGGGTGAAGAATAACTCCACACCTTCTTGAACTACTTTGAATACTTGGAGAGTAGACATAAACATCTTGCTTGATCCCTTCATGCCAGAGAAGGTAGTTTCACAACCCGTATTTAGCCCCAGTTTGACCATCTCGAGGCTGCAATCGATGTACGCACGTTGCTCCAAGAGCCAATCTATGTTAAAGATTACATCAAACTCTACTATTGGCAATAATGATGCTTCCAAGTCAAACTCTTGACTACATATTCGCGCCTTTACGCAACAAACTCTATCCACGCACATCGAGCATCTGTTAGGAAGCAACACATTCAATTTATCCTTTGTCATAGGAGAAGGTAATCTGATACGCGATACGAAGTTCTCAGACAGAAAGGAGTGTGAAGCTCCTATATCAAACAGTGCACTCACCAGACATTCCAAGAATAAGACAAAGCCAAATACAAGACAGTCATACAACCAATGCAAAGGTATGGAAAGCAATAAATAACTCAAAGTTTTTAAAACACTTTATTCACCCCCTCCCCTCTCTATAGTAAAGATAAGATCTATCTCTCACTTTAAATTGGTATCGGAGCATATCTGATATCACCTTCAAAATGCATGGTCATCCTCGGTTAAGTCAATATGTGATATTGGACTCACTAATTTCTGGAAGTCCATTCTAGATCAAGAAAATTGAGTTGAACAATTATGATGGTGGCAGGTCTATACCTCTAGTTCTATCTGGATGTAAGGGACATGACAACACTGATACATTGGTCATAAAGGCTTTATGAGTTTAGAACTCTTATTGCTTTGTGAGCAATGATGTATGGCTAGATGCCGCTCAATGTTTGTGAAAATTTTGTTTGATACTTTCAAGATCAAGTGGGAGACTGTAAGTGTTATCATTGTGATCTAGAAGTGGTCAAACAGGTAGTTTCACTACCAACGCAATATGAGCATATGGGGTCGCACATAAGAGTATTGGAGAAGTTGGAAAGTACTGTGTTGGCTTTGCTCATATGTGATATGAGTGAAGGGCCAAGCCTTTTGACCCAGACTTGGAATTAGATCAGCCAAAGGACCTGAATAATGAATTCGGAAGGGGCCTTCTGGAAATTGTCGCAAAGGTAAGTGAGTTCGTCGTGTACACTCGACGAGTTCGTCGTGTACACTCGACGAGTTCGTCGTGTACACTCGACGAGTTCGTCGTGTACACTCGACGAGTTCGTCGTGTACACTCGACGAGTTCGTCGTGTACACTCGACGAGTTCGTCGTGTACACTCGACGAGTTCGTCGTGTACACTCGACGAGTTCGTCGTGTACACTCGACGAGTTCGTCGTGTACACTCGACGAGTTCGTCCTGTACACTCAATGAATTTGACGTGACAGTTTGTGTTCGTCGAGACGGTCCCGACGAGTTCGTCATGTACACTCAATGAATTTGACGTGACAGTTTGTGTTCGTCGAGACGGTCCCGACGGATCCTTCGAGAGTTCTTCTTATTCGTTGAGTATACTCGACGAATTGCTCCCAACGAATCTGTTACGACGAATCTGATATTCGACGAATCTGTCAAGTGGACGTATCGTTCGTCGTGTTCACTCGACGAATTTCACTCGACGGAACCGTTCCGCAACCTAGAAGTCGCACCCACCGATTCGTTGCCGCCGGCCATTCCAACCCGACACCGTCGCCGGAAATTGTTTCCTAAGCTCATCTTCATCTCCTCCGCCTCTTCTTTAACCGATCTAGCAATTCGTGGAGACGTTGAGGGAATTCCTTCTTCCAACCTAGATCTTGTGTGTGACAAGAGTCTAAGGGTTCTTCTTGCTCGTGTGGATACCCGTAGAGGCGTGGATATATTTCTACGCTCGGAACTCAAGCCGCAAGTCTTCATCGGACTTTCTTGGAGCATCTTGCTTGAGTAGTGACTCAATCCCGCTAAGGTATACTTTTATTCAAAGTTATTTTACCTTTTGATCAATGATTATCACAATATCCATTTATCTTTGGGTTTCTTGATTCTTTATTTCGCTGAGCACATGTGATGTGCATCACACTTAGAAACCCAACAGTACTAACCAGTAACAGCTACCCAAACTACTAGTCATAATGCCAATTAAAACAAATTAAACATTTACAAGGGAACCGGTACTACACAGCAACAATTGGCCATGTGCAACAAGGGAACATTTACAAGGGAACTGGTACTCCTGACCATGAGCATGATCAGGACAACCAATGAGGGGTCTGAAATGATGTGGGCCCCGCGCAAAAGTGTATGGCACAAGCCACAACTGCGTGGGCCCCACCTCCTTTGCAGACTCCTCATTGGTGCAGGACCTTGTTCATGGTCAGATGTCCTGACCTAAAAATTACTCGTGCAACAAGAGCCTCAATGTCACTTTATAGTAAAATACCCATATAAGAATAGCAGCAATAGTTGGATATGTAGTTACTAAAATAGTCGACCAACTAAAAGTCAGGAAATGAATTAGACCTGGAAGAACTTTAAGATCACATTTATCGAGTGGCCGATTGCAACAATATTCCTCCCAAATTAATCCTACTGATAGGCAACAAAACCACAATATGTTGATCCTACAACCACTAAACCAACCGATCCACCAATATACATATAAATTTCAGCAATAGAAAAACCTAACTTGCCCGCCCAAGACTTCCCAGCAGAAAACAGTAGGAACAAGGGAGGAATGAAGACTTGCAGTGAATCTATAATAGAAGAATCCAAATCACAGATTCTGTATAAACATCACAAGCCCCGACTGAATCCAGACCAACAAATCCTTGCCTATCTTTGTTCCCAGCAGCAATTTAGAGATCTCGCTCGATTTCGTGAAATCAAGAGAAGGAGATGAGAAAAGTAGAGAAGGGGATCTTGCCTATCTTGTCACTTCACGTTTTGGGTTGTTACACTTGGTTTGTCACTTTTATTGAGTGTTTTTCCTGCACTACTTGGTTATATTTATTACGAAACAAGCACGACGTTTTTCCCACCTTTAAAAAGTTTTATAACATGATCTCCACTCATTTTCATGTTAAAAATTGGATCCTTCAAAGTGACAATGGTCGTAAATATTTGGATTTACGCTTTGCAGAATATCTGGTTGGTCATGGCATTTTACACCGAACCTCTTGTGTTTATTCTTCTGCCCAAAATGGGATTGCAGAGCATAAGAATCGTCATCTTTTGGAGGTTGTTCGTTATCTCTTGTCCACCATGCATCTTCCCAAGTATTATCGGGGGGGCCGCCGGGTTCCACTCCGGTATGAGGAAGGAAAAAGGGGGGGAGGGGGAGGGAGGAGAAAGAAAAAGAGGGGGAGGAGAAAAAGGGGGGCGCCAGGTTCCTCTTTGGTATGAGGGGGAAAAGGGGAGGAGGGGGGAGGGAAGAGAGAAAAGGAGGGGGAGGTGAAGGAAAGGGGGGGAGAGGGAGAAAGAGAATAAGGACGAAAAAATGAAGGGAGGGAGAGTCGTTGTCCTAAAATTGTCATTGTTTTGAGAGTCGGCATAGCTTGTTGCGGCTTTTTGTTTTTAAAACGGTGATGTAACTCTTAAAGGCTCTCGCCGTGCTTTTTCAAAAATGTCGTGCTCTATATTTGTCAAAAAGGTGATTTTATAAATGTTTCAATATTCTTCTGCCAATATCTTAACAGCAGATACACTTAAAGACACTACACATTCCATCAACTCAATGTTATTAGAATTGAACGGGTCATGATAAGTTAGAAGCCGATCACTGATTCTGCATTCTCTTGGATCGAGTGAGGCTAAAACTAGGTGCACCCGGTGTGGCTAACTACTTATCAATGAGAACATAGAATCAAAAAAAATTTCATACTATATTGACTTTTGTGACATTTTGATTATGGATTAGTTAGTTGGTGTAATAATAAAATTTTTATATTTTGATTATATCAAATCTTGTCAAAATATTTCATCATCTAGATTCAAAAAAGAACATATATAAAGAAAGAAATATAATTAATATACAAAGAAAAGAAATTTAATTTGAGTTCTCTCATTCGTTCAGATTAGCTCTTGAAGCCTATAAAAATCCCGCGAGCAAAAAAACATTAGAAAGGCCAATTTCTCCTTTACCACGTGTTTTAGAAACTTGGAACAATCATGTGTTTTGAAACAATTTTTTACTTGTTTCTATTTCGTTTGAAGGCATTGAAAGTGAGTATGAAAATAAAATGGATAATCAACAAGAAAAGCAAAAAAAGAAGTAAAAGATCTTCATTGATTATTCCATATGCAAACATATACGTCAAACAACAGAAGAAAAAGAGAAAGTGTTCAGTACATAAATATTTTAATCATGCCTAATTCTCACAGATTTCGCTGCACGCACGCCTCCATTGATTCTTCGAGTCCATTTAGCAACTATGATCACTTCAAATGAGGTACCATGAAGATTTTATGTAATAGAAGTCAACATGTATAAGTAAAAGCTCTTTTGAAAGAAGATGTAATTCAATAATCAACCAAGATTTGCATAGCTCTATGATACCAAAATGCCAACTATGGTGTCGTTTGAATTTGAGAAACAGTAAACCAAAATGAAAATTTGAAAAAACATGGGAGCATATAATCCTATATAGCCAATATGATATGAAAAAGAAAAACTTTCTCTAGATCCCGCTAACAAGGAGTATCTATGAAACCAAGTGGTGGCAGGACTTGCAAAAACTAAACAAATATGCAAGCAAGAAAATCAGAGGAGAATCAAAAGCTGACCGTCGGAGCCATGTCACCGTCATTTCAAGCTGTGACGCCGAGCACGATCCGTGATGTTCGAATTGTCCCGGTATCTTGTGATCAGGTGGTGATTGTCGAGGAGAACAATGATGTTCTCAAACTCTTCCAGCCATTCCCGATCATCGCAACACTTGTCCAGGTACATGATTAGCAGCGAAGTATCAATATCGTAAGTGTTGTACCGTCTCAGCAAACCCCGTCCAACAGATCGACGTTCTGCATTGCCCGTCGTGGTTGTGAATTGATGAGAGATGATTGGTTGGTGCTCGTTCATGATGGAGTGCAATCCAGTAACGTGGGCGAATTTCCTACCGTTGAACTCATCCGTTAATTTCATGTGTCTCAGTGCGTTGTGATGGTGGTCGGCCGAGAGATGAGTCCCGGTGATGGCGCCTTCCATTCGGTTGAAGAATGAGAGTTGGCGAGCAATGCAGTCGTTGACCAGGCTTGTCAGCCTCGATTCTACTGGACCGACAGTTCTGTTGTACACGTTACAATACTGAAAGAATGACAGAAAATCCGAAAACATTTTCGGATCCTGAGGCGACGTCGATTGCCCGAGTGCAGCATCCCGAGCGCACATTTCCAAATACCACGACACGTGGCCACGATATAGTGCGGCCTTACGCATTTATCGAGTCATTCAGGCACAATGAATCACCTTGGCGGCATCAGCACTGCCGGAACAGGACGTGTACAAGTCGTATGCTATTTGAACAAGACCGGCGTCGTGCGCGCTCTGTTCGAACAGCTGCATGGGATAGTTAAGGACGATGGGCGCCGGGATCAATTTCTTGATTTTGGCCTCGTCCATTACATGGAACGTGGCACCACAACCGCCGGAGCTCTTCGACTTCTTGCACGCGTATCAAGCTATAAGGGGTGTTGTCTATACCCATGTTACCAAAGGTCCAAGACAACAATTTTCCTACCTTTAGGCAACAATATACAAAAATGATTATCTAAACCCTTAGAATAGACAAAAAAATTTGGTGGACCTATTGCGACGTTTTAGAAATTTTGCTTATTGAGTTACAGTTAAAAACTGTTGTCAAAAGACTCAAAGGCAACAATTCAAAAATGTTGCCAAAAAACTGAGACATTTTTTTAAAAAAAAATTACCAATGCCGCAACATTTTAGGTCTGCGGATGTATGCTATATATGTTATTCAATAGGTCTTCCTTCTTGGACAACCAAGTGATGACAATTTGCCAATAAAAAAGCTTTTAAAACTTGACAATCTAAAACCATAAAAAATTGTTATGATTATAAACAAATTTAAGTCTTGCTAAGAGTATATTGAGTGAAACAAAAATTACATCTTTTGATTAATTAATAATTTACAATTGTCTTTGTTTTAATCACCATCAATCTTACAATCAATTTTTCATAGACAAAGTCACACACCACATTGATAGGAATAAAGGGTTTGCCCCCAATCAACCAACTAACAGCTCCTCCCAGTCCATTCCCTGAGGCTATCAGTTGCTCCATCCGCCTCTAAGCACCTTGACAGATATCCATCACTTCCAATGTCAAAGTTTAAATCTGATGCAAGAGATAATTATGATCTAGAAGAGGTTTTCTAGAGAATCTCAATAGCAAACTTCCCTTTTGTACTATCTCCATATCTTCTGAAGGTTGGATGCTGCTCGATAGCATGAGCCAGTTTTGATACACATGCAGCAAGTGCTTCAATTCCAAACATCCAAGTCAGCAGTCAACAAATCAAAAGAAACCAAATCAAATTTTATAGTAAGGACACATACAACTATGTGCTGAGTCATTGTTATCAACAAAAAAGACAACAAGAACTGATGAAATCGACCACGGCTGAAAGATGTTTCCTGTACAAGAATAACTAAATAAAAAACAAGAATTTTATGAAGATTACAACTAATAATCGCAAAGACAACAAAAGTAGGTATCATTTATGTAAAAAAGGCACATAAGCGGATAAAATAAGCCTAAACAGGCGCAAAGACAACAAAACACCTGTGTTTTGTGAGCTAGATTAAGGTAATAAGACAAATGCAAAATTCTTGGTGCAGTTGGACAAGTAAAATGACCAAAGTCCTAGCAATATATGTTGGCAGGAAAGAAAAGCACTGATGATTTGGAGAAATAGAGCAGAGGAACGAACCTCTGCAATTGACAGATAATGAGATATAAAATCAAAGGCCAATAAGAGTCTGTTTGGCACAGCTGCGACGTTCATGAACACGTTGGTTATTAACCATTGTTCATGAAAGCCTGACCTCACCTCCACTTTTATATTCAAAATTAGATTTTTTTTCTTGGTGTCCGTCTTAACTGTTGTCATGTCAAACATAAATTTTATGACGGTGGTGTTCTTTGCCCAAACTCACCGAAGCAAAAACGCCGCACCAAATTGACTCTAATTTCATTCTCCGACCCGCTTATTACAACATAATCTATCCTCCTTTGTACTTACACAATCCACTTAATCATGGAAACAAGAAAAAAAATCAAGAAAAAAAAACTCAATAAGCTCTCAGAGTAGATTATGGATGTGTTTGAAGGGACTTATTTTCACCGGTCAAGCGGTCATGATCGCATGAATCGGGACTTTATTAAGTCCAGGTTCATGCGGTCATGACCGCTTGACCTGTGAAAATAAGTACTCTCAAACTAAGCATATATCTATATAAAAAAATGGCAAATTTATCCACAAACACTAAAAAAAGAACGTATAAGAAAGGTCTATTCACCATACATAATCTCTCATTCAATATCTATCACCATCAATTGAGATAACACCACACCTAGCTGGAATAATGAATCCAATATAATCTTAAAGGACGCACTAAAATAAATTTAGGGCTTCGTTGAAAACCCATGAAACTTGATGAAACCCACCACATAGAAACGATAGAATCATCAGAGAACTCAGCAAAAAAAAGCTCAGCATTAGCGGAAAGAAATTTGGCGGAGCTTAAAACTTCATGAAAGTTTTCAAAAATAATTCATAGCCAGAGCAAGAACTCCAGCACAGAGGAGCAAAATTAATAGGAAAAATGCTTTCCATTTGATTCACTCAAAAATGTTAATGGTGATCTGTGAAATCAATGGAAAATGAGTACAACTACACCTATTGACATCCCGAATAAGGAAAAGAATTGAATCAACGTGATGCCAGTCATGCATGGATTCATGTCAGCGCGACTGAGGAACCCATTGAAGGCCTACTGATCATGTGAGCTCGAGCCTTTTCTATGACGAGCCATATGGCATATGAAGGGGCATACAAATGTGACCAGAGTTCCACTCATGTGCAGGTCTGCGCCTGCCATTCAGAGAATTCACCGATCTAGACTTTTAAATTGTAGTTTATAGAATTTACCTCTATCAGATAGTGCTTTCATGGCACTTCTTCATTTTAATCATCTAGACTTAATTTTGGAGGTTATGCTCTTATCTACATCCATATTGTTGGAGTTGTGGAACACTTCCGGTCCTCTTGTTTTTCACACCGGGTTCGCCCACGTGAGCATAGATGAATCAAAGTGTGAATCCCTCCGACATATCCTGCGTCGACGACAGCGGGGGTCCGAGGGCGGCAGCCCCCGGCGGAGGTCCCGCTGTCCGGACAGCGGGCAGGGGTCCAGGGGACAGCGTCCCCGGTGGGGGCTCGGGGGCAACGCCCCGAAACAAAATCATTTTTGGCTTTCCCGGGTGTGAGGATATCAGCCCGTTTTCGCACTCACCCTATTTAAGATCATTTCCCGTGTTTTGGATGAGAAGGTTCTTAGCGTTTTTGGCTGGGATGTTTTGGAGGCGCATACGAGGCTATTCGTGTCATGAACGTAGTGATTGCGAACCATTATTTGTGAACGTCCGACCTCACCTAACGAACTCCATCCATTTTTATGTTCAGAAGTAGTTGTTTTTCTTGGTGGCGGTCATAACCGTTGTCATGACCAACACATTTCATGACTGTGGTGTGTTTGTCCGAACCCACTCGTGCAAAAATACCGCACGAAACGCATAACGGTTCATAACCACCATTTTCATCACCACCATCGTTACTGTCGTGACAAAAAGACCCTTGAGGCCATTAATCGTCGGCATAATCAATGTCTTCATTGTTTTAAACATATATATAGTAAGACACCTCATTTTGATTGTTGTTCTGCAAGCATTTTTCATAACTAGTAGTGTATACAAGTTTTTTTGCACTTAATTCATTAGCTTATGTGATGGTTGTATGTTGCAGAGATAGGAGTGACTTCACTGAACTTGCTGCCATGTGGAAGGCTGGAAGGAGGCAGAATAGCACAGTCTTTGTTTGGGAGGAGCGCGTCGACCCTGCTGTCATTTGGAACATCGCTGGCTGCTGCTGGGAGTTGGGGGGCTGAGCGGCAGCGTGCCGTATAGAACTGGCAACGGTGCCGGCCGCAGCCCTTCTGGCTACAAGTTCTCTCACGAATAAAGATGAAGTTTATATGGAATAGCTGGTGGCACTCGACAAAGCGGAGCTGCCAGCCGCACCAGCATCTCTGTTGGACCAGTTCATCTGAAGTATCTCACTCAGTTTGTTTTTCCTGCCCCGAAACTGAGACTTCTATAGTGGAAGCCACCAACTAATAAAGTGGGATATGTGGCATCCAATTGAACTTCTAGCTGTGGAAAAGAAGGCCCTTTTTGACTTCAAAAATCTGATTGAAAGCTTTTTGGTTTCTTTTAGGGTAGTCCATAGCATGCTTTCACACTATGACTCGTGTAAGGTTTCCTCTATGATTCAAGACTAAACTCATCAAAATATGTGAATAAAAGAAGAACAAGAGACGAGCGAAATGGGATTCGCAGGAAACACGCCTTCTACAAATCTGGGAGCAAGTTGGAATTGGATCCAGGCATCTGTTCCCCTCTTCAACGAGCTTCGTTTTTCCGCAATGACAGGCTCTGATGCTTCCATGAGCTTCATTCTCAACTTACTGGGAGGAATAACAACCATCCATACATACCAGTGAGCAATCAAGGGGAAAAGAATGATGGAGATGAGAAACTCTAAGAAGATGACGTGCCAGGGACCGGCGATGCTACTGGTGGAGGAGGCGAGGAAAGCATGCCGCAACTTCACAGGTAGGAGGATGCCGTGCGGGATTCATGTAGCAGGGGATCTCCGCCTCTGTCCGGAAGATGTCGAGCAGGAACTGAGAGGCGCGAGGGCTTCAGGCTTGCGGCACTAGAAGAATCAAACTGAGAAAACCCGCAACAGGTTTCCCATGGAAGAAGCTCCAGTGAGAAGCTGCAACAGGTCTCTCGTGGATTTGCAGGCGATGACGATGGCGCGAGAAGAATCCTCCCCTCCGTCGCGTGCCTCCTCCTCGCCATTGCAGTAGTTTAGGGGAAGGAAAAAGCGAATCGCGTAAAAGCCGGTCGCGTAAGAGGCGAAGGCCAAATAACGAAGTTTTTACAGAACTGCCGGGGCAAAATGGGAAACACGGAAAATCAGTGGGATTCAGTCAAACCAAAGTGAGGCCCGACCGGGGGGGATGTCCTTACGGCAGCATATCTTTTCAATCGCATTGTCATCTCATATTCTTGGGAATAACACCCCCTTGGGACACTTCGAGTCTCATCCTCTCAGCTCGCTCCTAAGGTGTTTGGTTGTGTTTGTTTTGTCCATATCCATCGCCCTCCTCCCACTAAGCTGGATCCTCGAGCTATCAGGTGTGTGTTTATTTGTTACTCTCCTACTCACAGGGGGTATAAATATTTTCATCCTCCTACGAACAGGGTTTTTGTTACCATGAATGTCACGTTTCGTGAAACTAAGGCTTATTATCCTGCCACAGGTGCTTCTTCCCTTGTGCCCTCTTCATCTTTGCCCTCACCGTATGTACCTCTGTTCGTTCCTCCTTTATATCCCTCACTTCAGGGGGAGTTTCTACCGTCGGAAGTGAGTGATATTCATACTACCATTCCTCCTACTATTCCTTCTACTATTACTCCTTTGCAGGTGTACACTCGGAGGATAAAGATGCCCAACGACAACCTTGACATGCTATCAGAATGATCATTGGACCCGGACTCAGGGCCTTCTGAGCTTCCAATTGCTCTTCGCAAAGGTATCCGGTCCTGCACTAAACATCCCTTTTCTAATTATGATTCTTATGACTCATTCTCCACATCCCATAAGGCCTCTGTGTCTTCCCTTACGTCCATATCCATACCAATATCCTGGTAGAGTGCTCTAGATATTCCTATGTGGAGAGAGGCGATGTTTGAGGAAATGGTTGTGCTTAAAAAGAACAACACATGAGACTTGGTGCCTCTTCCTCCTGGAAAGAAACCGGTTGGATGCAAATGGGTGTTATCTATCAAACAAATTCACATGGTGTGGTTGAAAGGTGTAGAGCAAGATTGGTGGTCCGAGCTTACACTCAAACACCTGGGATCGACTATCAGGAAACGTTTGCACCTGTAGCAAAGATGAACATTATCAGACTTTTTTTATCCTGCTCTGCTTGTAAAGGGTGGGACCTTTGCCAACTTGATGTCAAAAATGTCTTCCTCCATGAGAATCTGGAAGAGGAAGTTTATGTGTCTCTTCCATCAGGCCTTACTCCTAGGAGTTTAGTGGGACACGTCTGCAAGTTGAAGAATAACCTATATGGACTGAAATAGTATCTAAGGGCTTGGTTTGGGAGGTTTCATAAAGTCATATTGTCCTTTGGGTATCACCAGGGAAACTCAGATTATACTCGATTTATTAAGCACAAGACTGGTAAACTTATAGCTCTCATTATTTATGTTGATGATATTGTTATCACAGACGATAATGTGGAAGAAATGACGCTTCTAAAGAAAAAATTGGCCACTGAGTTTGAGGTAAAGGACTTAGGTGCTCTTAAATAATTCTTGAGCATTGAAGTGGCAAAGTCCAAACATGAGATCTTTAACTCTCGGAGGAAGTATACTCTGGACCTCCTTGAGAAGAATGGGATGAGTGGCTGCCAACTAGCTGGTACCCCTATTGAAGCGAACCACATAATGAGTTGTGACGATGGAGAGGAGGTTGAAGACATAACTGAGTTTCAGAGGCTTGTAGGAAGACGGATCTACCTGGCTCATACCCGTCCAGATATAGCTTATGCTGTGAGTGTTATCAGCCAGTTTATGCAGGCTCTAAATACTCGTCATGCAGATGCTGCCAACAGAATTCTCAGGTATCTTAAGTCCTCACCTGGGAGTGGGGTCTTATTTTCCTCAAATTCATCCCTAAACATTGAGGTATACATCGATGCATATTGGGTTGGGTCTATCGATGATCGACGATGTTGGGTACAATGGAAAATGTGTACCAGATTTGAAGAAGCCTCACCCTACTCAATGATATACATCAAGGTGTATTTGATGTTGTTTTGAGTTTATATGTGCAGGTTAAGTAAATGCAGGAATGCAGAAAAATTTCTAAGTCCATGTGTCGACACCAGAAGAAGCTGTGTCGACACTTATGAAGGCATGTGTCGACACTGGAGAAAAGCTGTGTCGACACTTGGACTTAATTGTGTCGACACTTGGAAAGGCTGTGTCGACACCAGAAGAAACTATGTCGACATGCAGAGGCAGTGTCGACACACTGAAGACTTTGTCGACATCAATTGTGTCAACACCAAGAGGCAGTGTCGACACACTGAAGACTTTGTCGACATCAACTGTGTCAACACCAAGAGGCAGTGTCGACACACTGAAGACTTTGTCTACATCAACTGTGTCAACACCAAGAGGCAGTGTCGACACACTGAAGACTTTGTCGACATCAACTGTGTCGACACACAGGACTTGTGTCGACACACTGCAGAGGTTCAACAAAGTTAAAGAAAAGAAGTAATTGTGTCGACACACAGGACTTATGTCGACACACTATAGAGTTTCAACAAGTTAAAGTAAAGAAGTGTTTGTGTCGACACACAGAATCAGTGTCGACACATTCTACAGATGCAGTGTCGAGAAGCAGTATCAACAACAAAGAAGATGTGTTGACACCACCAAGGCATGTGTCGACACTTAGTCCACTTGTGTCGACACTTAGTCTATTTGTGTCGACACATGATGAAGTTCAGTCTCGACATTTTACTGACCGAGACAGAGTTCAAGAAGTGACTGGATGACTTGACAGATGCTGTTACCAACCGGTCTACTACAATTGTCAGAGCTGTCAGAAGTTGTTAGAAACCGGATCAGCCGGTTACCATGGAGAAAGTCTATATAAAGACATTCTCCTTCAACAGATAAAATGGAATAGAGAAGACTGAAAAAGAATATACACATACAGAATTAAGAATATTTTCGTGAGAAGATCTAAGAAGAATTTGGAGAGAGAGAGCTTCATCTATTGAAGTAAAGTGCAGTGGCTGAACCAGGATGCCAAGAAGGATTCAGATTGAGATCTGAATATCAAGAAGGAAGCTGATTGAAGATCATCTTCACAGGAGTTCAACCCTACTGAGTTCAGATTTAAGAAGCTTTGAAGAAAGCTAAGAGAGGTTGTTCTCTGCTATCAGATTCTTCCAAGAACTGATCAAGAAGTCATCCATCCTTTCTCTCTTTACTGGGGTGGTGTTATATTATAAACTTAACTCAATTTTCTGTAGGATCTATATAGATCTGAGCGGTAAGCCTGTTTTATAAAGGCTAAGTGTAGGAGAGCATTTTCTCTGAGTGGTAGGCCTTGTTGAAGGCTGAGATAGGGCTGTGGGCCTGAGTTGTAGGAGATTGTGATCTCTGAGTCGTAGGCCTTGTTAAAGGCTGAGGTAGGGCAGTTTGCCTGAGCTGTAGGAGTGTGGACACACTCTGAGTTGTAGGAGCCCTGTTGGGGTTCTGAGATACTGTAAGATCTGCGGATCTGAGGTGAAGAGAAGAAGTTAGGCCGAATCTAGTACACTGCTAGATATGCCAAGGGGGAAAGTGGATGTACCCAATACTTGGGGAACTACTATAAATCCTGTGCACTCTGTGATTGGATAGATTTCTGTGATGTGTTTGCTGTGTTAATAGTAGAATCAACAGAAAACTAGAGTATATTATATGCCTTATAATAAAAAGGATTTGAACCTATTCACCCCCCCCCCCCTCTAGGTGTATTAGGTTATCCTGAAACCAAATCTTTCAAGTGGTATCAGAGGGAGGTTACTCAAATAAGGACTCAACAGTCTGAGTTAGATCCATAAGGTAGATTCAAGATCAAGAAAATGGGTTCAGGAGAAAATCATAAGGAAATAGGATCTATGAAATTACTCATATGCAGGAAGGAGATATTTGGAATATGGAAAGAAAGGGTCGGGCTGTTTATGGAGGCTTCTGATCCAAGGATCTACATTACAGTAATGGAAGGTCTTTATATTCCAATGAAGTTGTCAGTTCTAGATGCAAACCAAAGAATTCCCAAGGATTATTCAGAGATGACTAAGGATGAGATCATCCTGGCAACTACGGATAAAAGAGCCCAGAATATCATAGTAAGTGTCATAGATGATTCAACCTTTCAAAATTTGATTCAAGGATCTACATTACAGTAAAGGAAGGTCTTTATATTCCAATGAAGCTGTCAGTTCTAGATGCAAACCAAAGAATTCCCAAGGATTATTCAGAGATGACTAAGGATGAGATCATCCTGGCAACTATGGATAAAAGAGCCCAAAATATCATAGTAAGTGTCATAGATGATTCAACCTTTCAAAATTTGATTCACTGCAAGACCTCCAAGGAAATGTGGGATACTTTGATAGTCTACATGGAGGGTTCTGAAGAAGTCAGACAAGATAGAAAGTCTATGCTGAACCAGGAATATGATAGTTTCAGACAAGGAATGTCTGACAGTATAACTGAGTGTTATAAAAAGTTTTATAGAATAGTAAATGAGCTGATGTCCTGTGGAAGGATCTTCAGTACATATAAACTGAATGATAAATTCCTAAGATCCTTGACAAAGGATTGGGACACTAAGATTTGTGTCATTAGGGAAGTGGCCAAACTTGCAGATATCTCTCCTCCAACTTTGTTTGGAAAATTACTGTCATATGAGATGCAGCTGATGGCTAGGAAAGAGGAAGAGAAAAGTGCAAAAGTGGAGCATAGAGAAAATTCTGTGGCCTTCAAGGTTGAAGCCACTAGGAAGAATAGGAGGATGTATCCATCACCTCCTAAGATAGTTGCTGAAATTGCTTCAGATAATTCAGACAACCAAAGTTCAGACAGCAGTGACTCAGATAAAGACTTTGCTGCCTTCACAAGGCAGTTTAAGAGATTTCTGAATAAGAAGCAGTGGAAGTCTAAGCCCTCCACATCTCAGCCTAAGGATGACTATTATCAAAAGAGGAAGTCATCCAGAAAGGACAGGAGCAGGTCTAAGCCAAGCAAATCTACAACATCAAAGATAGTTTGCTACTGCTGTAATAGGCCTGGACATGTTGTAGCTGAGTGTCCAAAAAAAAGAAAAGAGTCTGCTGATAAAAAGAAGATTCAACACCAGAGCAAGAAGGAGAAATCCTTTGTTGCTAAGAAGGAGAAGAGCTTGACAGACCAATCATCTTCAGAGTCAGAATCTGAAGCTGAGGCATACATTGGTTTATATGCAGCAGATGAAGAAGATGAGTTTCTGCAAGTGCTGAACTCTATCTATGAACAAGAAGACCATCAGTGTAAGGGACTGATGGCTGTGTCAGAAGAAGACAAGTGCCAGGATCAGCCTGGTCCTAGTAAGGTACAATATTTTTCTAGAAATTCAGATTGTAGTACTGGGTCAGAGTCATCAACATCTGCATCAAGTGATGTGGATGAGTCTGAGTCTGAAGGTGATATTCATCAGTTGATAGATGAATATGGGGACTTGTTGCAGGCACTAAAGAAAAGCAAAGACCTGACCAAAACTCAGGCTAAGGAAATTGTAGATCTTAAGATGGCTGCATCTGATTCAGAGAAGATGCTGGATCAAAAGTTAAATGAGATTGCCAGATTGAAAAACATAATTGTTATTCAAATGGGAACAATCACATTCAAGAATGATCAGATTAAAAGTCTGGAAAACAGACTTCAGAAAGAAAAAGAGATTGTGGCTAGTTTTTCTAAGCCAAAATCTGTATTACCCTTGATTGATGAATTTGTGTCTCAAAAGGGTAAGGCAGGATTAGGCTATAAGAAAACTGTATGGACTGCTAAGTCCAATTCTAAAGGCAAAGCCCCAACACAGAACAATAGATCTGCTGCTAATAAATCAGCTAAAGTTGTACCTAAACAAAGGTATAATAAGTTTGAGTGCTGGTGTTGTGGCAAGATAGATCACTTTGTCTTAGACTGTTGGCACAATATCAGTGTCAAGGAGAGTAGCAGTCTTCCTGTTAGAAAAGCTGCAGGCAGATTTGTTAAAGTTCAGACTAACTTGCATCAAGTACCCAAAAGTTATTTGGGTTCTAAGGTTAAGTAATCTTTATTGCAGGTGAGTCCAAGTTGTCATGCCCCTATATGGTACTTGGACAGTGGATGTTCCAGGCACATGACTGGAACAAGTGGGTTGCTGAAGGACTACTCATCTATGTTGAATGAGCCTAAGGTTATCTTTGGTGGTTCTGAAAAGGGAGTCATCAAAGGTTTTGGTAACATTTCTAATAACTCTATTATAATCACTCAAGTGGCCTATGTTAAGGGTTTGAAACATAATCTTATTAGCATAAGTCAGTTGAGTGATTTAGGTTATGACATTTCATTTGTCAAGAATGGTTGTCATATCAAAAGGTCAAGTGATCAAAAGATCATATTGACAGGGTATAGAAAAAGAAATGTGTACTGTCTTAACTTTGAGTGTGAGAACAATGTTTCTCCTATTTGTCTTGCAGCTGATGAGAGAGCCTCTCATTATGTTAAATGGCACAAGAGGCTGACCCATCTTAACTACAAGACTATTGGTCAACTCTTTAACAAATAGTTAGTAAGGAATGGTCCTCAAGTTAAGTGTATAAAGGATGGGATATGCTCAGCTTGTCAAAAAGGCAAGCAGACCAAATCCTCCTTTCATAGCCTTGAAAACAAGAATTCAGTGAGGTGTCTCTACCTCTTGCATATGGATCTATTTGGTCCTATGCCAGTTCATAGTCTAGGTAGGAAGGTCTACACTTTTGTGGTGGTAGATGACTATTCTAGATATTCATGGGTGTTTTTTCTGAGACAAAAATCTGAAACCCCAAGTGTTTTATATAGTTTTGTCAAACAAATTCAGAATGAGCTGGACAGTACAGTGGTCAAAATCAGAAGTGACCATGACACTGAATTTCAATCTGAGAGTATGACAAAACTGTGTGAAGAATTTGAGATTTTTCAAGAATTCTCCTCACCTAGAACACCACAGCAAAATAGTATTGCTGAAAGGAAGAATAGAACACTGATTGAGGCCAGTAGAACTCTATTGAGTGACACTTCTCTCCCAGAATATTTCTAGGCTGAGGCAGTAAACACTGCATGTCATGTGATCAATAGAGCTTCTATCACCAAAAGCCACGAAAAGACTCCCTATAAGATTATGAAAGGCAGAAAACCAAACTTATCTTATTTTAGGATCTTTGGTTGCAAGTGTTATGTCCTTAACAATGGCAAGTCTTATCTAACTAAGTTTGCTGCCAAATCCCAAGATGAGATATTTGTTGGGTACAACAACAATAGTAAGGCTTATAGGGTGTACAACTTGATTACTCAAGTTATTGAAGAGTCTGTACATGTTGTCTTTGATGAAACAAGACTTATTAACAGTGAATTGCCAAGTAGTTCTTGCAGTTCTACATGTATAAATGAGAGAATGGACAAACTTACCATTACAGAAGATTCAACTGCAAATCAGGAAGTGAAAAATGGTGGCTGTTGTCCAGGGGGAGTACAAGACTCTCCAGATGCTGATGAAAACCAAGAGGTGCATCATAATGAAGAGACTGGAGGTGTTCAACCTGAAGATAGACTACCTCCAGCTATTAGACACTTAAAGGATCATCCAGCAAATCAGATAATTGGTGATCCAAGACAAGGAGTACAAACAAGGAGCAGGAATCTGAACACAGTTCTTTGCTCTAGCTTCTTATCTCAAGTGGAACCCAAGAAATTTGAAGAAGTTGTTTTAGACACACATTGGATTGATGTCATGCAAGAGGAGCTGAATCAGTTTAGAAGGTGCAAGGTCTGGAAGTTAGTTCCAAAACCAAAAGACCACAACATCATTGGAACAAAGTGGATCTTTAGAAACAAACTGGATGAGAGTGGAATCATTGTGAAAAACAAAGCAAGACTTGTTGCAAAAGGATACAGGCAGGAAGAGGGTATTGATTTTGATCAAACCTTTGCCCCAGTAGCAAGACTGAAAGCAATTAGGATGTTCCTTTCTTATGCAGCATATCAAGGCTTCAAGGTATTCCAAATGGATGTAAAATCATCATTCTTAAATGGAAATCTTAAAGAAGAAGTATATATAGAGCACCCCTCGGGTTTTGTTGATTCTCTCAAACCTGATTATGTTTATAGACTTAGGAAAGTTTTGTATGTGTTAAAATAAGCTCCAAGGGCTTGGTATGAAACCATATCTACTTTCCTCATTGAGAACAAATTCTCAAGGGGGAAAATAGATAAGACTCTATTCCTTAGGGAATCCAAAGGAAAGATAATCCTAGTCCAAATATATGTTGATGACATAATATTTGGGTCTACTGAAAGTAACCTTTATATAAAGTTTGCAAAACTTATGCAAGGGAAATTTGAAATGAGCAGTGTGAGAGAACTTAAGTTCTTCTTGGGTCTCCAAGTAAGACAGACTGAAGATGGCTTGTCCATATCCCAGTCTAAGTTCACCCTGGAGTTAATTAAGAAGTATGGTATGGAATCATCCACTACCATGAGAACTCCAATGGGGACAAGTGTCTCTCTAAGCAAAGATGATGGAGGGAAACCTGTGGATGAAACTTTGTATAGAGGAATTGTTGGCTCCCTCCTATATTTGACTGCTAGTAGACCAGATATCATGTATGCTACATGTGTCTGTGCTAGGTACCAATCCTGCCCTAAAGAATCTCATCTTACTGTAGTAAAAAGGATCTTGAGACATCTTAAGGGCACACCTAATCTAGGCCTTTGGTACCCTAGGAATGAAGATTTTCTACTAACAGGCTATTCAGATGCAGACTTTGCAGGTTGCAAAGAAGATAGAAAAAGCACTACAGGCACCTATCAATTTCTTGGAGGAAGATTGGTGTCTTGGAGCAGTAAGAAGCAGACTAGTGTGACAATTTTCACAGCTGAGTCTGAATATGTGGCAGCAGGAAGTTGTTGTGCGCAGCTGTTGTGGATTCAGCACCAGCTAGAAGACTATGGTATTCAGGTAAGTAGAACACCTTTGCTTTGTGATTCTACAAGTGCTATTTCTATTGCTAACAATCATGTTTCACATAGTAGGACTAAGCATATAGAAATTAGATATCATTTTCTTAGAGAACATGTAGAGAAAGAGAACATCTCATTAGAATTTGTCAAAACAGATTATCAAATTGCAGATATGTTTACTAAGCCTCTAGATGAAGCTAAATTCAATAAGTTTAAAATTGAATTAGGAATATTGAACATAGATTAGTTTAACAAAATTGGCTAAGTAAAATGGTGTCGACACAAAAAGTTGTCTGTGTCGACACATAGTAGTTGGTGTCGACATTCCAGAAAAGTGGTGTCGACACATCTAGGGAATAGGTGTCGACACTTCAGATAACTGGTGTCGACACATCCAGAAGTAGTGTCGACACAACCAGAAGTGGTGTCGACACTTAGGATCAACTCAAATTTCGTCGAGTGTAGATGGAATAAGTGTCGACACATAGATGTCAACACTTATGTCGAGACATTAGAAGTCTGTGTCGACACATTTCAACAGTGTCGACACATTAAGAGGATTTTGACGAGCCTTTTGACCTTCCTTATTTAGAAAGGTATAAATAGGTCAACAACATAGTTTGTCGACACATTCTCCATAGTTTCGAGACCAACACCTTGTGTCGACACCTTCTCTCTTCTCAATCCAAGCTTTCACTCAACCCTAATGGCGCCAAAGATCGAGGACAATGTCAATGAAGGATACGAACTGGTTCGGAACGCATTTGATGGAGCGGAATCAGAAATTATAGGAGTAATAACCCTAATAGCTGAAAAACGGTCTGGAATTCTTAGTTTCTGAACCAACTAAGATTTGGAAGAAAGAAACACTAGAATTCTTTGGTGTTGCTACCCTAGATCAAACTGGACTTAAGATTAGATCCACAGTCCATGGAGTAAAGGTGAAAATTACCCAGAAGAGTTTACGGAAAGTTCTACACCTGCCAAGAACACAAGAAGAAGTAGATGTACCCGCGTCTAAGCTAAGGGAAGCACTTCAATGGTGTGGACTGGATTCCACCATGAAGATTGGCTCAGCTTTGAACAAGAAAGGCATGAATATGCAAGGGAAGTTCTTGTCTGAAGTAGTAGGAAAAGTGATTCTCTGTAAGCCAGGGGGCATGATAGGATTTCTGCCTATATGTTCAGCCTGATGATCAGGATCATCTACACACGAAATATTGATTGGTCAGCAGTAATATTTGAGAAGATTAAGGAAAGTATGAAGAAGCCAAATCTAGGAAAAATTGTGAGCTTGTATTTAACTGGAACAATACCTGAAGTGATGGAACAGTCAGCTAGGACTAAGATAAATCACATGATAAGGATGGACATCAGGATCATCTATAGGTGGGAGAGGGTATTAATTAAGGACATGCCTACTCCACAGAAGGAAGCTCCTCCACAGAGGAAGCATAAGAAAGACACAATGGCTCCTGAACCTTCCAGTAGTTCAGAGGAGCAAGCAGCTTTCAGTTCTGATGAGGAAACGACTGAAAATGTTGGACAGTCACCAGTAATAGCAGTAAGAAATGAAGATGCACAGAGGCAAGGGGAGCAACCATCTGCTAGCCCCATCCACCTGGATCCACTCCAGGGGGAGCCTCATCTTGAGGAGGAGCCAACTCACTTGGAAAGTGAAATGGCTACACACACTATCCTTGAGATAATACATGAGGTTAATCAATCAATTCTTAATGATAAGGATGAAATTCTAACTGAATCTTTGATTGATGTTGCCCAGTCAACCCAACTACACAGTCAAGCACAAGATGTTATCATAGAGGATACATCTGCTGCTGCTAATGCTCCATAATTAAGTATACCCCAAGTGACTACTCAACAAGAGTTTACCTTAGAAGAGTTGTTCCCTGATTTAAGGCAAACTGAATTTGAAGGGGAGAAAGCACACTTTGAGGGGGAGCAAGTTAACCGTAAGAAGGAGCAAGAGCAAGAAAGTACTGTGAGAGAGGAGCAATAAGGGACTCAGGGGGAGCTACCTAGAACTACACAGGAATTGCCTCCTAGTCCTAAGGACAGAGTTAATATAAACAGTTCCTCAGCATCTGAGGATGAAGAAGCTACAAGAGCTAAGAAGAGGAAGTTAATGGTCTTCAAAAGAAGAAGCCAAAGCTATAAGAAAACATTACAAACTGCTGCTCCATAATCTACCCCACCAGCTGATTATAGCTCCTTATTAGTCTAATTACAAGTAAAGCTAGATGAACAAAGGATTGCCATGGAGAAGTATCAGGATGAAACTCATAAGGATCTACAATTCTCCTTGGCTCAGGATATAAAGTCAATAAGATTTGAAGTGAATCAAAATAAGAAGGAAATGACTGATTGTTTTCACAAAGGAGGAAATGTTGTGGTTTTCCTAGCCACACATCAAGAAAAGATCAAGACTCAAGTTGATGATATAGCTGTCAAGCAAGGCTATGTTCTAGAGAATCAGATTAGAATGAATGATAATCTGACAGAATCACATAATGTGATTGTTACAGAAATGAAGAATCTTGCTACTGCCCAGACTACAGACAGGACAAAAGCCAAGGCAGCCTTTGACAAGCAATTCCAGGAAGAACTAGCTGCTGTTCAAACAGCTATTAAGGATTCTCAAAAGACTATCTCTGCACAGCTACTAAAGTTAAAGTCTTTTTATAAAGATGGTGTTAATTTTCTGGATGAACAGATCAGATTTCAAAAAGATGACCTCAGGGATCATGTTGTCAGAGAAGTCATAAAGGGGGAGAGAGTATTAGTCAAAGCAAGCTCTGATCATGCTAAATGGATATCTAATAGCATCAGAGCCACCCTTGGATATCCACCCCTCTGTGATGATGACAATGTGGCTGAGTCAGGTATACACCCTGCTTACTTTGGAGGTGAACAAGCTGAAGTTGCTCAAGTTATTTATCCTCCAGCTAATTTTGAAATGATTCACCAAGAAGTACAATTTATGTACAGTCCTCAAGAAGTTAATAAAAATATTATCCTTGAGAAAGTAGATATGTCAGTGCCAGAGGCAGTTTTGAACAAAGAGCAAGAAGCTCTATTATCTAAAAAAAGATTCAGAGAATAGACAGAATTGAAGCCTGATTTTGAGCAGTGGAGTCCAACATCAAGGAACATTATACTGACTGCTTGGAAAGCTGTAAAGGACCAGACCCATGATAGGGGCAAATGGTACTCAAAACAAGAATGACAAAAGCATGAAGCCAGGCAAGAAGTCATAGTTCAATATAGAAGAAAGGCTAAAGCTGGGAAGCTACCTCCTAATGCTCAGGAGCCAAGCAAATATTTCCCAAAGCCTTTTCATTACTTTGAAAGACAAAGAATAAGGGCTGAAGAGCAAAAGAAGAAAGATCAAAAGTGCAAGAAGCCAGCTGATGATACTGATGCTCATGTCCAAGCCAAAATCAAATTAGGCAAAGACATAGTCATTAAGGAGCCTGAGCAGCCTTATGATAGATTTACTAGATTTTATAAGTTTGTAACTTTTGGTGTCAAAAATCTATGTAAACTATTGCTAAAGAAATTTATGAAAGTTAAAACAAAACTTTGTTTGATGTTCATTGTGTTAGCATTATTATTCTGTGATGATATCTTATGTATGTTTTGTTTTAATAGTTACTCTGTCATATAATGTTGTTATACATCATAAATGTGTATTTGTTATGTATGGTGCATATCATTGACTAAGGGTTATGACTTCTCCAAATAGGGGGAGATTGTTTGGTACATTGGAAAATGTGTACCAGATTTGAAGAAGGCTCACCCTACTCAATGATATACATCAAGGTGTATTTGATGTTGTTTTGAGTTTATATGTGCAGGTTAAGTAAATGCAGGAATGCAGAAAAATTTCTAAGTCTATGTGTCGACACCAGAAGAAGCTATGTCGACACTTATGAAGGCCTGTGTCGACACTGGAGAAAAGCTGTGTCGACACTTGGAGTTAATTGTATCGACACTTGGAAAGGCCATGTCGACACCAGAAGAAACTATGTCGACATGCAGAGGTAGTGTCGACACACTGAAGACTTTGTCGACATCAACTGTGTCAACACCAAGAGGCAGTGTCGACACACTGAAGACTTTGTCGACATCAACTGTGTCAACACCAAGAGGTAGTGTCGACACACTGAAAACTTTGTCGATATCAACTGTGTCAACACCAAGAGACAGTGTTGACACACTGAAGACTTTGTCGACATCAACTGTGTTGACATACAGGACTTGTGTCGACACACTGCAGAGGTTCAACAAAGTTAAAGAAAAGAAGTAACTGTGTCAACACACAGAACTTGTGTCGACACACTGTAGAGTTTCAACAAGTTAAAGTAAAGAAGTGTTTGTGTCGACACACAAAATCAGTGTCGACACATTCTGTAGATGCAGTGTCGAGAAGCAGTATCAACAACAAAGATGATGTGTCGACACCACCCAGGCATGTGTCGACACTTAGTCCACTTGTGTCGACACTTAGTCTATTTGTGTCGACACATGATGAAGTTCAGTCTAGACATTTTACTGACCGATACAGAGTTCAAGAAGTGACCGGATGACTTGACAGCTGTTGTTACCAACCGGTCTACTGCAACTGTCAGAGCTGTCAGAAGGTTGTTAGCAACCGGATCAGCCGGTTACCATGGAGAAAGTCTATATAAAGACATTCTCCTTCTACAGATAAAATGGAATAGAGAAGACTGAAAAAGAATATACACATACAGAATTAAGAAGATTTTCGTGAGAAGATCTAAGAAGAATTTGGAGAGAGAGAGAGCTTCATCTATTGAAGTAAAGTGCAGTGGCTGAACCAGGCTGGCAAGAAGGATTCAGATTGAGATCTGAATATCAAGAAGGAAGCTGATTGAAGATCATCTTCACAAGAGTTCAACCCTACTGAGTTCAGATTCAAGAAACTTTGAAGAAAGCTAAGAGAGGTTGTTCTCTGCTATCAGATTCTTGCAAGAACTGATCAAGAAGACATCCATCCTTTCTCTCTCTACTAGGGTGGTGGTATATTATAAACTTAACTCAATTTTCTGTAGGATCTATATAGATCTGAGTTGTAAGCCTGTATCTATAAAGGCTGAGTGTAGGAGAGTATTTTCTCTGAGTGGTAGGCCTTGATGAAGGCTGAGGTAGGGATGTGGGCCTGAGTTGTAGGAGATTGTGATCTCTGAGTCGTAGGCCTTGTTGAAGGCTGAGGTAGGGCAGTTTTCCTGAGCTGTAGGAGTGTGGACACACTCTGAGTTATAGGAGCCCTGTTGGGGTTCTGAGATACTGTAAGATCTGCGGATCTGAGGTGAAGAGAAGAAGTTAGGCCGAATCTATTACACTGCTAGATAGGCGAAGAGGGAAAGTGAATGTACTCAATACTTGGGGAACCACTATAAATCCTGTGCACTCTGTGATTGGATATATTTATGTGATGTGTTTGCTGTATTAATAGTAGAATCAACAGAAAACTGGAGTATATTATCTGCCTTAGAATAAAAAGGATTTGAACCTATTCACCCCCCCCCCCTCCCCTCTAGATGTATTAGGTTATCTTGAAACCAAATCTTTCAGACGATCTATCTTAGGATATTGTTCACTGGTTGGTGGAAACCTTGTTACCTGGAGAAGTAAAAAACATGTCGTAACCAGATCAAGCGCTGAAGCAAAATTTCATGTTATGGCCCATGGCGTTTGTGAAGGTATTTGGCCGCGATCGTTATTGAACGACCTGAGACTCCTTGGAGATGATCACATTCGGTTGTATTGTGACAACAAGACTGCTATTAGCATCGTACACAATCCTGTCCAGCATGATCATACGAAGCATATCGAAGTAGATAATCATTTCATTAAGAAAAACACTGAAAAAAGACGCGTGTACTCCCTTCATTCCATCAGATAGACAACACGTTGATATCCTCACGAAAGGTCTAAGTGGAATTACCTTTGGAAGGATTGTTGTCAAATTGGGCATGATCAACATTTCACGCCCAACTTGAGGTGGAGTGTTATAATATGTATTATATTTTATTTCTTTTTTCCTTGTATTATTGGTGTGTCCGCCTCCATATATAGAGGGGAACAAGCCTATTTTGTAATCAAATCACTATTCACGGTTTTCTAATAAATATGCAATTAATTGAAAATGCCACCAAATATAAGAGAGATTTAGAAAAATTTATCAAACATCAAGAGCAGAATTAGTCAGAATAAAGCCAAATATTTTTGAGCTTTATTCTCATCATGTTAGGCATAAATTCCAATCAAAATTATAATTTGACTAGAATTAGTTCATAATCAGCCTCAAAGAGTTAGCTGTTGCTCTAGGCAAAAAAAATTAGCTCATTCCCAATTGAATGGTACCCTGAATTGCTGATATCAAATTAATCAGATATAAAAGATTAATATACATACATATATATATATATACATATATATATATATACATACATATATATATATACATATATATATATATACATACTTTAGAAGCATATGAATTTAGGAATATATTTCCATCAAATTATGAAGCCAACGGTCAATTTTTAAAAATTTAGAGAGAGAGAGAGAGTAAAAGAACTTGTAAAAAATGAGAGTTGCATTACAATTACTTTCAGCCCCTTTCAATTCCAAATACAAATGGCTCCTAAATAAATCTAGAATGAACGGCCAAATCTTAGCCGTAGAAGTCAAAACAATATTGCAACGTTTATAGGATGCAGATGAATCAAAAAGTTGTACAAGTCAATCTACCCTAAACTCCGATGCCGTCTGAAATCACCCGTGTCCCGTCTTCCTCCGATGCCGGCTGAAATCCGACACGAAGCGAAATGTCAACCCGCAACCAAGCTCTTTGCACGTATACGGCCGCTCACCGGTGTGCACTCTTATGTGCTCCGTGCGAGCCCATGCCCACTTGAATGCCACCTTGCAACCCTTCCATGGGCACCTGAGCGGCCGGTCATCGGAATGCACCTTTCGGTGTTGCAAGAGGTACTTGTGTGAGAAGAACTTCTTCCCGCACCCTTTCTCCGGGCATACATTGCGTTTGTGCAGAGTTAGATCATGCTTCGTCCTGAAACTCATCGTGCAACCCTCGACAACGCACGGGAATTCGACTTTGCCCGGAGCAGCAGATTGCATCTTCCTCTTTGTCTTCCTTCCGCTGTTCCGCTTCTCGGGCGCTGCTGCTATAGTCTCCGCCTCTCCGGAATACGACCGGCGTCTGCGGAGCAGAATGTTTGATGGCTCGCTGAGAAAGCTAAGACTCTGGCCGCATTTAGCAGGAAACTCCTCTGCATCTCCATCTTTTGGATGTGCAGCATTCCTAGTGCAGCCAGCATTTGATCTTTTCCTCTTCCTGACAGATTTTCTCCTGCCTGCAGCATTGTTACTAGTCAAGTTTCTCCTTGGGAGAATTACTGTTAAATTTTTTGTCTCTGAATCAATGTCAGGTTTAGAACTCAAGTTTATGTTCTTCTCATCATCAACATATCCAGCGTTTCCAGAATTCTCCTCTGCACATTTAGCATTGATGGCTTCGAGCAAGCAGTGTGCGGGTTTCCTAGCACTCAACGTACAGGTGTATCTTTTCCTCTCATAGGTTTTCCATCTACCTGAATCATTGGTATTTTTCGAGTTCCTTCTTGATAGAATTGATTGTTTGCCATCCACTACATCTGTATCACCTCCAGATCTATCTTCATCCCTGTCACCATCTGCAACTTCAGCAGATCCATAATTCTCATCCGGGCCTTCTTCGAGCCGGGTATCTCCAAGTTCCACAGCACTTAATCTGACTGCTGATAATCTACTCCTCTTTCTGTCCGATTTTGTTTTTGCTGCACCATTCTTATTTTCCAAGTTCCTTCTTGGAAGCATATCTTTATCAGTTTTGGACCACTCTTCTGCATTTTTCATAGGATCAATGGAGCTGTGAACCCCGGAATGTGCAGATTTCTTCACTGGATTCCTTCGATTCTTACCAGATTTCCTTTTAGCTGGGGCAGTTTTATTTGTCAAGCTCCTCGTTATGATTGATCGATTCACATTCCCTCTGTAACTACTACCAGGGTCAGAACTCGGACCCCACTCCTCATCAACATCAGCGGGGGTTTGATCGGCTAAATATGGATGAACTTGGTTCGACATCCATACCTTTCCGCACCAATTCCCAGCGACGATCACTTTTTTCCGCCTTCCAACAACCCCCACAGATCTGTTCTTCCCTTCTGGTAATTTCTGGGAGAATGATTTATAGATGACCTCATTATATGGCATCTGCTTCCTGAACAAAGGAGATTGGCTGAGGTTGACACTGTAGTAGAGATTAATGCCTAATTTCACGGCCCAATCCCCATTGCAAGGAACCACCGCCTCATCTTCTATAGCCATTCTGATTTTCTCTTGGTCTAGCTCGCAGGCATTCCTGTACTGGACTTCTTTCCATTGATGATCAAGTCCCAGCTCTTCCGCCAAGTGTTTTGCTTCTGATTCCATTTTAGGATATTCTGTAAATTACCAATGACAAATTTAAATTTTTGAAAATATTAGTTATAATGGCAGTAGAGAACGGTAAATAAAAGAAGCGGACCTCTTGGGAATTGGGATGGACCAATTTTGATGAAAGAATAACATTGTTAAATAGTTTTCATGGCAAATTATCTCTTCCTGGTACCTTTTACACTTAGATCCATTTTGTGATTGTTTTGTCGTCCATATGAGTTCTAAGTCTACAAATAGGTATCCAGGGACTAACTTTTAGGCATCGTAGATTCTTGGACAGAAATTCTGAGATCTAGAGCTCGTCGACGGTGCCGATTCCGTAAATTTTTTTATGTTGAAGGCAAAGTAACTGCCCCTCTTCCAAAACTACCCCATAACCATCCCCACTACTCATAACCACCACTAATATCTCCTCCAACACCAAATTACACATATAAACAGCATTACTCTCCTCATAACAACCAATCACCCATTCATAACTACCATTAACTATCAAATCACCCGATAATAGATAAGTTCCACATCACTATGATGGAATGTAATATGAAGGAGACAAAAGTTCAAACAACTTGGAAAAGAAAATAGTAATAAACATTACACCGCTCAAAATTGGTAACAGAAAATTAAGATCCATCAAACTTAACCTTAATGCATGCATAATTCTCCAATGTTAATGCTTTATAATCTAATGCTCACCTGGATGACATAGAATCATCAGATTTGTCCCGCCCGCTACTTGAAGCCTCTTTTCCACCTCCACGGCATGCTCAAGACAGAAGACATGCATTCTGGAAGAGTTTTTGTCTGATGTCTGCACAAGAGTCATGCTTGAGTTCTTTATGGAGTCATCCAAATTGCTAAAATTTGTGGAAGCTGTACTTCCAGCTATGGTTGAATTATTTAAAGAACCTGAGGTATAGTATCCACTTGAATCAATTTCATAAGGGATGTCCAGGACTCTAAAAGCATTTCGGGATGATACAACACCTACAGTTTTACTGAACTGGTGTGTTGTCATTTTGATGTATTCTTCCATTCTACTTGGCACTGCGTTTGCAATAGTATCTTGCTGATTTGCAGGTTGCTGAATCATTTTTTCTTCAGGGGCAGACTCAAAACAGTCATTTCCATGAAATTGAGAGAACTTGCTACGATAAGAACTGTTAGAAATTGTATTGCTGCTATGATCTAATGTGGAAAGGGAGCTAAGTATCCCAGTAGCTCTATTTTGACGGTTTGCAGTTAAACATGCTTGCCCTTCCTTTGATATAAGCCAATTATGAGAAATACTTTCAGAATCGATTGGACAAATTGATGTATGGTCCACATCACAGAATAGAGATGAATAAATTAACTTGTTTTCATGAGCGCAGAAAGAGGCTTCACAAAGCGCATTTTCTTCAGAATCTGACAAGCCACCATATGCAGAAGCCAAAAGGTCAAGAGCAGAAGTTCCTCTCTCAACCGTGGAATCAATACGCAAACTATCACCACTGAAAGGAACTTGGACAGAAGAATGACTATTCTCTTTATTTCCTGAGCAAAAGAAAAAAATATATTGAAAAAAGACATCAAAAATAATATTTTGCTAGGGGGAAAAGGACTGAGTAGGAGTTCCAGCATGTACGCATTTTCTATTATGTCAAGGAGAATAAAGATGCATATTGTTTTGTTCAGCTTATTGGTACAAAGGTGTATAAGCACAACTTGTATGATGACATCCACTTACCAAGATTAATATCAACATCAGAATCTACAGCCTCCATTATGGCTTCATTATTTAAGTGACAACATCCTTCAAAGACAGCAGTCTGATTGGCACAATTGCTGTTAGCAGACAGGAGGCATCCAACCAGTGCATCTCTTGGTTGAATGATGGCCATGCAGGCATAGCTTAATATCCCACAAGTGACGCAGGATAACAGTCCCTCATCTAGAACTCCAACTGTTTGGAGTTCTATATTTTGTCCCTCTTTATTTTGCACCGTTGAAGATAAATAGGATGATCGAGAAGATCCAAAAACACTAATTTTGGTTGTAGAGAGATTCACTCTTTGGTACATGGAATGAGAATTTTCTTCAGCTGGACTAAATCCATTCAGACAGCGAGCCCAGGTTCTCCTGCTGCCCACAGAAAGATCAGAAACTAAATCACCATCAGCTTTATCCTCACCATGGCACAAACCAAGTGCTATTCTTGGTTTCACCTTCATTTGTAATTTGAGATGTAAACCCGAGGAAAATTGTGAGCAATCATCAGATGTTCTTTGTGGAAGAATCACACATGAAGAGCCATTATCAAGGAGAATGTTTAGTAGGTTATTGTTCCGGATCACATTCTGAACAAATGTTTCTTTGATCATTGTTTCTCCTACACTTCTATGTTTATTTTTTAACCTTGAGCTTTTAGGTGTTGAAACCACGCTAGAAGGAATCCTATAGAAGAAACAAACACAACACTGTATAAATAATTAAAACAAACAGCAAATCACTTAATCCACTTAGGTAATAGAGACATTTCAGAATTTATAACTTGAGCAATGGAACCTTTTATATTTTTTTTGTTAGCAGGGAAAATAGCAAGTTTCATATGAATAACCTGTATACATTAAATATAGCACTAAACACACCAAAGCTTATCCAAAATGTAATAGTGTCAAACAGGTAATAACTAAAAAGTAAATAAGTAGTCCAGGTATTCCAGAAATATGCATTAAACAAACTTCATAATAGAAGTCAAACAGATGGCAGGAGTTACTATCAAAACGGGAAATTATTTGAGGGAATAAAGAGCCCTGAGGGGAGGAAAAATGGGAGAAAGATGTGTAGCAGGCTCCTGAAGTCTACGGATTTGGAGTCATAGAGGAGAAAGGAAGGAACACGCTGATTCCTCTCTAACATGGAGTTCCTTCAAAAAAATTTATACCGTCTGAGCGAGCTAATGAAGAACATTATCTACCAGCCTCTCCAACGCTCAGGATCCCTTTCTTCAATACCTCAGGTCATGCCCAGGGCTTGTCAAAGGGTATTTTCATTTTGCAACTTAGAAGTAATCACTCTACATTGAGTTTTACCGATTAGACATCTTGTCTACGGCTGAATTTACTCTTGGTGTCAAGGACTCGTCGAGGTCGGTGGTTCATGGTCCTCGGAGTGTCTTTTGGATCTGCACTTCCAGACCAAATAATGTAACACGTACTATCTTTTGCTGAATGTGATGGGGATCGGCGACACAGACCTGTGGAGGAGCACTAGTTTTGGGCCCATTTGGGAACGATTGGACACCTATCATATTTGGCATCTCTGGATCAACGATCCGACTACACCGATGCGTCCGAATTTTTGTTTACTAGCATTTTCATGTTTTATTATAAATAGGATGTATGGGGGCTGCCATGAGGTTATTACTGATTTTGGAGAAGAACCATTCCCAGAATACGGTGGTCATCTCACGGTGACGGCTCCTAGGTATTTCCCCGCATCCCTCTTATATCCCGCATCCCTCTTATATCCCCCATCCAAAGCAGCAGTTTCCCCACTCTCCAAAGGCCCCACCGAACCCTGCAACCCACCCTAACCTCTGTCCAATCTCCAACCTAACCATCGCTGCCCCCCCCCCCCATTCTCCTTCGGACCTATGCTTGTCCTTTTCACAAGGGGTTCACGCTCTAGAATCCCATTACCCCCCACACCCCCACACACCCTTCCAGGAAATCCCCCTACCAAATTTTGTAGTCGAGTGAATCCAGAAACCAATAGCAGCGGCAGGCAGCAAGGCGTAGCAAAGGGAGACTGGAATTTTTGCCGGAGGAATGTCGTCATGGCTGGAACTGAACACAGAGATAACAACCTGTAGAAACAGCGAACTCGAGACAGACCTAGGCTGGAATTGCAGCACCATCAAATGGCAGGATCCTAGGCAGGATGGATGGATTGGTGCTGGAATGCAGGAAAGAGGCGCGCCGGCGGAAATTGGAGCCCTGAAAACAACTGGACACAGGGGTGGCTGCTCGCAAAAAGGAGGTGCTGAAAAATTGCTGGCGGGAGGGAAATAGGAAGAAAATAGTGGAAACGATGTCGGCCAGGCCTGGAGCAGGGGTCAGTGTCCACTTAGGGGCTGGAATGCAGAGTAACTACCTGTAACTGTCAAATTAGGGGATATAACAACAATTTGAGGTGGTTTTGGTGGTTTCCCGAGCTAGTTACTAGCGGTTATAGGTAGTTATTAATGTGAGAACGGAGGAGTGGTGTCGAGATGGCAGGCCGGCCCATGGTGGTTTCCACCAGCTTGGAGAATAAAAGGGACGGGAATGGCCGGTGGTTGCAAGGGGAGGGGTGGGGCCTAGGCTTCGGCGCATAGGTTCCACGGCTTCAGCACCGCGGAGAATCACAAATTTTGAATCATCTTTTCAAAGTTCTGCAATGCCTTTAATTGAACTCCAAAGTCCTATATTTATCGGCCAAGAAGAAAGCAACGGACAACTATGATTAGCCGACATGAAATACATATAAAAGAGACGTAAATAGTGTACGAAAAAATACGACAAATATCTATACTTAATAAGCGCGATCCTTTCTCTCCGTCACGCAGAAGCTTTTTCCGAAAAACCCTCGCCACACTCGCCGTCCCTGCCGCGTGCCGCCACCGCTGCCCTCGCCGCTTCCGCCTGCCGCGTGCCGCCACCGCTGAACTGCATTCCGCGTGTCCTATGGCCGCGCTCTTCCTGCCGTGCCCCGTCCTCCTGCCGCGTGCCGCGAACGCTGGCGTCGCCGCTCGCCGCTTCTCCCGCTTTCGCACCGTGGTCGGACCTCTGCGCTCAACATTGCCGCTCATATTCTGCGCTTAAGCTCACAACGCCACGAGTCCTCCGTTTTTTAAAGGCCCGACCATCTTCCCTAACACTATTCACGATCGGAACAAAACCCTCTCCGCTCCTCTTCCTCCTCACACCACTGCTTCTGCTCTTCGGTCGGTGCTTCTGCTCTTCACGGGCCTGGGTTTCTCTCTGCCTTCAGTTTCCTCCCGCAAACTTCGTGCAACAGCTCCACTCCCGAAGATCGCCCAGCAACTCCTGCCCTCAGCTGATTTCGCGATTTGTCAATCTCCCGCCATCTCTTCCTCACCCTACTGCCGCAGGTATGGGTTTTACATTCCTTATTAGAGTTCTTACAGTCTGTGTAGGGTTCTATACTCTCAAATTTTGATTTTTTTTTTTTGCATTTCTCCCGACTCCTCACCCGTTTCTCAGGTGGCCCTCTCCTTCTCCTCCTCTCAAAGCTCTGCTTCTCCTGCCTCCTCTTTCTCACCTTGCTGTCGCAGGTATGATTAAACTGTTTTTATTGTGCCGCTCTGCTTCTCCTCCTGCCAAACCTCTGCTCTTCACCTTGCTTCTCATCCTGTACAAGATCTTTCGTTTAGTAGTTAATACATTCCTAGCTACCTGCAGTTCTCATGTCCGTACTCCTCGGAGTTCTTTCAACTCCACTTCTGACTCCGGTAAGTATTCTCTATTTTTTTTTCACTGATGGCACTCTTTCTTTTGCTGTTACTATGATTTTCTAATGCTTTATCCATCTTGATTTCCTTTTCCCAGGCGACTCAATGTCTGAGATGAATTCACCCATCAGGTAAACACATTCAAATTTTGTCTTGGTTATGTTCCTAATTATCTGAAATCATGGAGTGTCTCTTAATTTGTAGCAGCTAATGGTTATATACGCTCTTTTGAAGTTTTACATCTCAGTGAACTATAAATGTGTGATGTAATTGCAGATTTTTGATTCATATGCGCTTCTTTCTTTTGGCGTTGGTGTAAACTGAGCTCAAATTCTTTGTCTAAGATTTTATAGTAACTTATTTGTTTATTGATTTTTGCTCAGTTTCCCCTTTGAATCAAAGTTATTTGACATTTATTTTAATTATTTGTGTACTTTTCTTTTGCTGACATACTCTGCAACCTAAAATTATTTGCTGATCAAGGTCGAATGGAGATGAAGTTGTCGATATTCATTCAGAGCAACCAAGACTATCTACCAAACATGCAGAAATGAGTAAAAGTAGCTCATTCTCAGAGATTTTCAGTTCCCGGACTTCTGATATTAAAAATGGATTGGATAGAACTGCGGTGGCCTTATTGAAAGGAGAAAATTATGAGAACGGTACAGATGAGAGGCTACCTCTTGGAGAAGATCGAGTTAAGACTGATGAAGCAGATGCCACAAGTAGTTCATCAGTTATGTCGCTACTGAAAACTGATCCTAACATCTGGATGCCTCCAGAGCCAACGACTTTTGAAGATGACATATATATATATCTACTATTAATAAGGCTGTTCTTTTCTCTCCGTCACGCGCCTGAAATCCCGAAAACAACCTTGTCGCTTTTACCTCTTCAATCCGCCGCCTGCCCCATCCTCCTGCTGTGTGTCGCGAAAGCTCGCCTCCACGCTCGCCGCTTCATGCGTGCCCCGTCCTCCTGTCGCGTGTCGCGAAATCTGTCATGGACGCTGGCCGCTTCATCATCGCGCCGCTAACGCTAATGCTGCTCCGCGCTACACTCGCTCGACGCCACCTGCCCTTCGCCTGTCCTCTCGCCGCTCTCTTCTTCCTGTCGCCAGGCAAGCCTTAATCCTCTTTATCTTGCTGCTCAATCATTCCCGACTTTACCCTACTGTCGATCATTCGCCTGAGACCTAGGAAGCTCAGATCCTCCTCCATGATCGTCCCAAGCTAGACCTACGAAGCTCAGAAATCGATTGATTACATGGCCGCCGCATACACAGTCTCCGCCTCCCCCAATCCTTACCCTACTGTCGTATCACCCGTTTTGAGGGCTGCTTCGGCCACCAAACGCGACGACGGCGACAACCCATGACATCATCTTCTACTTCTTCATCCCTGATGCAACTGCTACTGCTCAACAGCGGAGGGGGTCTCGCAGCAGCTATCTATGTTAATTGCATGTCTTCTGTTTAGAGAAGGGGTTTAGGTTTGTTCCTCCTGTCCATTTCAACAACAAGAAAATCTTCTTTTCGTTTTTTTTTTTGGCTATGGACGGATTGATTGATAGGTTTTAATGGGTCACGGTCCTATATTTGTGAGTTAATTTTATCTCAACGTTGACAGCAAGGTCATCAAGGCCCAGATTTGGGATACCGCCGGCCAAGAAAGGTAGTCATGCTCTTTCTCTTGATCTGCCTTACTTTTTCCATATGTTTTTTTAGTTCTTTGAGTGCGATCGCATGCATTTTTCTCAATTCAGCAGCTTTTTTCATTTTGAGATTTTAGGGTGCCGAATCTGTAGAAACGCCTGATATTGTTTGTGGTTAATGTAATGAGTTTGGTGAGAGTTTTAATGGGTCACGATCTGTTACTGTATATTGTGCTACTTTCTTATACTTTGAGCTTGATTTTACTGCCTATATTTATATATCTGGGTCTCGATCATATAATAATGTGTTTTGATGGAGTTGATTTATCTTATTTGTACGGATCAGAAAATTCTTCCCTTCACCCTGTTATGGAGTGTGCCTACTTACTAGGATCTTATTTGTGAAAGACTCTATTGTTCATACTTCATGTGTTGGCATGACTTATTCTTTCTCCAAAGATGAAGTGAGATTTGAATAGGTGGTTGGCAGATTAAAAAAATGTTCTTATTTCAGAGGTCATCATCTCTGTTTTTTTTTTGGTGAAATCACTTGGAGAAGAGTTTTCAACATTTCCTACTTCTGAATTGGTTTTTTATTAAATGATAAAGAATATTATAACTTCCTTTCTATTGCATAGGAGTTGAGGTGAACATCTTAGAAGTTACATATATATAGTACATATTGAGATAATGATTTCAATTTGTTTCTTGGTTTGGATTGTGAAAAGGCAACATGTTTTGTTTTACATATTTAATGTTGGACGATTTAAGTTGTTCATTGGGCTGAAACTAGAAAATAAACTAGGTTTTCCCGCCAAAGAATTAAATTTTTTGTTCATTATAATCGAGAAATTGATTATGCTTCTTATAAACAGGTTTGCTGATAATTATGATGACATAAAAAAAATATTTTACAGCGTTTCATTTGCTTGAAAGCTTCTGTGGTGCAGTCATCATTGCTGGTTTTGGAGATTTCTTCATTATGGTATAAGTGTGCTCTAATTAAGTGTTGTTTTTGGTTCAATAAATCCAATATTCTGACAGCACAAATATATTGCATGCATTGTTGAATATTTTTTGACTGGGAATCTCCTTTCATAATTAACACGAGCATCTTCGTACGGGCTACGCCCGTGCTCGATGCTCTCGGGAGGCCTTCGGCCACATCTAAACGTGTTTCGCCCGCCTCCACACGTGCTTCACCCATGCTTAAATTATACTAATATGGTGTTTGCTTGACTCCACACGTGCTTCACCCGTGCTTAATGCTCTGGGCGGACGAAGCATAGACAGTACAAAAACTCATTCACCATATTAGATATACACAAAAACGCAACACCATATCAGCATGGGCGTATGTTTGCTCTCTTTGCTTGCCTTCATCCCCTCACTAGATCGTCGGTAGGTATTCCCAATTTGATTTCATTCCTCATTTTTATATGATTCTAGAGTGAGTGTTCTCTACTTTCTTGATGGTCTTCTTGTAAGTCTGCCCCCTTTCATTTTTTGATTCAACAGCTGCAAATAGCAATTGATGTTTCTGCTTGGTATAAGTTTAGCCTTTTATTTTTCTTTCCTAATTTGAAGCTCATCAGTCAAAGATGTTTTCGAAATAGGTTATGTATGATGGACTTATTAGTGAAGGTTTACTCAGACCAAGGAGGCTTGCTTCTTCTTCATTCTCTACTTATTTACATTTTAGATTTCAAGAGGTATGTTCTGCAATGTTCACTTTTTAATTAGATCTCACATTTTTGAATATAATAATTACGAATCCTGCACAGTAAATGGATCAAATTAATATGTGTAGGTGCATCAGTACCCATTTTATCGTGTGCATGGGGGTTTGCGAGCTGCAGAAGTGCCGCCGCGTCGGGACACTGTCGAGGTGAGAGTACTGTCGCGTAGGGCACGGGGGCTCCCTGTGCTCCGGGGTTTGCGAGCGGCGGGTGCGACGCCAAGCTGGTGGATTGCGTCGAAGCGGGCAAAGCCCGCTTTTATGCAGCCGAAGGCCGCCCGGAGCATCAAGCACGGGCGAAGCCCGCCTGGATGCGGCCGAAGGCCGCCCGAGAGCATCGAGCACGGGCGTAGCCCGTGCGAAGATGCTCGTATAGAAAATGTCTCATTGATGCTCTGAACACGACTACAGACTTGAATCGTCCATACGACAATCCAAACTCCTCCTCTGAATGTAAACTTGAACATGCTCAGATACGGGTTGGTTCGCCCAAGAACTATGATACCCTTCATAAAATTCTCAGTAACCTTTTCAAAGTAATTTGACGAGTAATATAATAGCTTAACTTCAACATGTTGAAAAATAAGAAGATAATGTTTTTCCTTCACTATATTTAATTATTTATAATTCCAGGTATGCATGCAGAGGAAGTTTAAGGCTCATGACACTTGTTTCAATCACCAATCTTTATTTAAGTAACCTTATTTGACTACTCAGATATAAAATGATCATTTGCCATGTCAGACACTGGTCATCATTATCTTAGTGTTTTTAAGGGTATTAAGATGGGAATCGACCGCATGATCGTGTTCGATGAAGGAGATCGGGCCACCACTCGGCAGGACCCATTTTTTGCATATTTGGCGGAGATGCGTTGATCGGATCGGCGATCCGAGACCGTGTCCACGTCCGGAGCATCGCTTTTCATTTCATATCTATTTTATTTTTTGGCGTGTATTTAGTGTTTTAGGACACAGGGCATAACGGACGATCATAGCCGTTCACGTTGGGTGCCCAACCGCCCCCTCTTGTTATAAATAGGGGCAGAAGTTGCAGTTTTCAAGTATTGTTGAGTTTGTGAGAGACCAGATCCGACAATCTTCGTGGTACGACGCCGCGAGCCCGGGGTGCGACGTCTCGGTAATTTTTTTGTTTTCGTTCCTATTCAGTTATTTTCCCCTAAATTTTACTATTCTCGTGACTATCACCCACGATCTCTACTGTTTGTAACTATCGCCAGTTACGCTCCCGTCTCCGTCAAGGTCAAAGCTCCACTTCGTCTCCTTCATCCCGTCGGAATCCCTTCCACGACCTTCGTCCTCCTCCAGCCTCCCTTGTAGAAGGTCACCGCTCCTCCATCTCACTACTCGCTCGACATCCAGTCCACGTCGAACATTCCCCTGCCTGTCTGCTTCGTCGGACGATCTCCCCTAACATCCTCACATCCGCTTGACTGAAGCTACAACCCTTGACGATTCCCTCCCACTCATAGTCACCCGTCACCGTCCTTCTCGAGCCTCTAGCTTCCCCTCAAATCTTTCCCTTCCCCTGTTCAAACCTCCTCAACATCTTCCTGGTCGCACGATTATCGGTTGCACCCACGAAACTATCTCCTACAACCAACCCTAATCCCCTCAAAACCTCATCTTTCTTCCTCACTCTCCCCATGTTGCATATCTCCCACGATTCCCCCAACCTTTTTGTCGGCCACCCCATACCAATGAATGTTCCCTTCCCAGCCTCATTTCCATTGCCCATTCCCAATTCTCACACGTGGAGCCACCCCCTTGCCCTACTTCCCCATTTGATTGTAGAAGTTGTTTCCTGCTGCATTTTTTGCCTTAAAATTTCTGCTACCAACCCCGACGTTTTCATTCCCCTGCCATTGGATCTCTTCATTCATGAATATTTAATTTAATGTGTTGTTTATTTTTCTATATTAAATATTGGAGGATATTATATGTTTATTTGGGTATTGTCATTGTCGATGCTATTGAATCAGTTCTTTTAGTTATATAGTATTTATTCGTGCAATTTGTAGTGATAATCCTTTGTGCGGAGAACCTGTTTGATATAATTCGTGTGCTTGAAAATTATTGATTCACATCATGTAGCTATTATGAATCCTCATAACGGTCTGGTCGCGGGACAACAATACCAAAGGCGGCGGAAGGAGGCCATCCCAAATTAAAACAAGATGGCGGTTGGGGTATGGAAGGGGCCGGCTGGCCCCTCCATAGACCAAGGGGTATAAATACCCCAAGGTTTTCCTGGTAATGGACAAGCAAGTATTCTCAGGTATTTCTTCTCCTCCTCTCAAACCCTAGATTTCTTCTTTCTCCCCCGAATCTCATTCTCGTTCATAACATTTGGTATCAGAGATACTTTCCTCCCAACCACCGTTCCTTCATCTTCCACATCGACAGCAGTCCAAAATCCCGCCCAATAGTCGACTTCCGCCCGATCGACGTCAGATCCCACACGGGACGCCCGATCGACATTCATTCTAACTGATTCCGCCGGATCCCGCCAGATTACGCCCGATCGACGTACGTTCCGACCGATTCCGCAAAATCCAACCCGATTTTGCCTGAGCGACGTCCGTTCTGCCCGATCAGTGCCAGATCCCGACCGATGCTTCTCCAGATCGCGGAACTGCTGCTACCGCTTGCATCCTTTTGCTGCTTTCACGGAGGCTGGCCGGCGAGCCATAGTCTTCATCCTGAGCGGTCATCACCAGTAGCTCTCCCAATACAGTCGTCTGCAGTAGTCCCTTCACTGGTTGTCATCTGTTCTCTCAGACGGCAACAACTCTAACACCGATCGCCGACATCGAACGCAGCAACTCCGCCAGATCGTCGAACGTCTTCTTCGACTGCTTCGATTTCTTCAACTTTTCTTTTACTGCTTTGAACGCAGATTTCCACCATGGTGACTCACTCCCAGGAAGAATCCAATCGGTTGGCAACTCTCAAAGAGAACTACCGGGACTATCTGACACAGTGGCGGCCATCAAAGAAAAATTGAGGGCATTAGAGAAACGACTGGAAGATAAGTTGGATGCACGCATGGATGAGATCAAAAATTTGTTAACTCAACACATCAAGGGTAAGGCTGTTGAGGAAGAGACCAACGCAGTCCCGATTCCCCCTCCGTTCCTAGCAGCGAGATACGAAGACTGTGGGGAGGGAGGGTAATGATCGGGCCTCCAACGTCAATAGGGGTTGGCGATAGACAACGAAATGGCAGGAGGATCACGATGACCACCAGCATGGCCCGAGGCAACCCAGATAGGCAGAATCGACTCGTCGACCTTGTATTTTCCTCCTTACGGCAAGGATTCAAGCACCCAGGGGTTCGACTGGCTCGGGAAGGGCGCCAGGAGAACTGGCGACCCAGAGGGATGGAGTGCCCACATCGGGATGGACTCCTTCCTATTCTAGGGATGTCGATACATGTCAAGGGCGACAGAGGAGGCAGATGTGAGTTTAGGCCGCCGTTGGTGGTTGGAAATCCCTACGGAGAGGATTGGGGTACCCACATATGGCCGTTGATAGACGACGTCCGCAAGGACTTGGACAAGAGTATGGGGGACCCGGGTAGTCACAACAGAGGACATACATGACGCCGAAAGTGACACGCATGAACTGCCCCAACTTCAACGGAGGAGATACATTGGAACGAGTTCAAAAGGCAGAGCTATTGAAAGTTCTTGTTTTCAAGGTAGCTAGCAATCTAGAGGGGGGGTGAATAGTTTTATCTAGGTCTTTTGAATTTCTTTTTGTTTCTTCTTGAATTATTATGTGATTGAATAGATGAGAGCTTTTTGAGAACCTGCAACTAGAAAACAAACACAGAAAAGCACACAAGTATTTTATAATGATTCCACAAAATTATGGGTACATTCACTCTCCTCCCACCTTGCTAACTTCTTTCTTCTTGTTAGTCAAGACACTTCTCCAAAGCTATGCTATAAGGAGTTTACACCTCAGATCTCTCAGGATCTCTCAGTCTCCTCCAAGACTCAGACCTCAGCCACAAAGGTCTATACTCAGTGATACAAGTATCACCTACCTCAGGCAATTAAGTCCGACCACTCAGACTATGAAGGATAGTCCTACCTTAGAGCAAACTTGCTCCTACAACTCAGAGAGATTCACTCTCCTACAACTCAGACAATATTGCCCTACTTCTCAGTGAGTAAAACTCACCTACCTCAGATCCCAGCAGGATCCTGCGCTCAGAGAGGAGCCATCTCCTACAGCTAAGGCAAATTTGTTTTACCTCAAGCCCAAGGCCCTACAGCTCAGATTTAGAAGGATCCTACAACAAGAAATGTTTTAAATAACTTTGACACAGAAATTTTTGTGTGTCAACAACTAGAGCAGAGAAATTTCTGCTCTAACTCTGCTCACAGCAGAGAAAAATATTGTTGGAGGAACTCGGAAGCTGACTCATGAACTTGTTGTAGAAGGCTAAAGATTTGTTGATCTTGAGTCTTCAAGCAGCTTACTGAACCTGCCGAAGGCTGAAGGTTCTTCTTTTTTCAGAACTATTTCTGATTCTGCTGTGGCTGATGGAGACTGCACAGCTATCTGAACGTTTTCTTGCAGGAGAGCTTCAAGCTTTTTGCATACAGCAATGGCGAATTTAGAGTTCAGTTCGACGAATTTAGAGTTCAGTTCGACGAACTCTGAGCTCACCTCGACAAATAAGTGAAAGTTCAACTCGACGAACTCAGACCTTAGTTCGATGAACTTTGAGCCCAGTTATTCAAAAATTGTGAAGCTAAGGCGTTGAGTAAGTGAGCTACACTCAACGCCTGTGAACTTAGCCACTTTTCAGCTCATTTCTCTTTAGTCTATGACTGTATTAGCCTAACTCACAGTTTTTTGTTGTATGACGTTGAGTGAGTTGACTTCACTCAACGCCTGTGGACTTAGCCACATTCTAAGCTTGCCACTTCATGACTTTGACTGAATAGGCTTTACTCAGCGTTATGTCATCTGGTGTTGAGTGAATGATCTTCACTCAACGCCTGTGGACTTAGACAGTTTTTTGTCTTTCCACCACTTAGGTAAGAACTCACCTGACTTAGCCACTTAGGCTATCTGTCTCATCACTACTTACTGGGACAATTATATGTATATCATTGACAAGATTGACTTCCTGAAATCTAGGACATTGTGGGCAATGAACCCAACAATCTCCCCTTATTTGAGTAAGTCAAAACTCTTAAGCAAGTGAGTGAGTTGACTTACACAGTACTATGTAACAATAAGAATAAAAACTATAATATATATAGTTACCACACTCTCTTGTCTGATGTCATACTTTGAGCTTGATCATCTGACCATCATCTCTGATCATCTTTTCCTCCCCCTTTTTGATTTCAGCAAATAATAGGTAGGACTCTTATCATCTGCTCCCCCTCAATTAGGTAGCAGTGAACTATTGGAGTTGTGTTGGACATGCTCCCCCTCAATTGGAGAATCTTCATTTCTTTAAAAAACAAATTCATCTGCAAAATAACAAATAACTTGCAACCAGATGAGGAGCAACTGAAGTTATACTAAGTTTAACATACTCAACTCAAATTTGAAGGTATTAAACTTGGCTTCATCTAATGGCTTAGTGAATATGTCAGTCACTTGTTTGTCTGTTGGAACAAATTCAAGGGTGATGTCTTCACATTTTACATACTCACTAATGAAATGATATATAATCTCTATATGCTTAGTCCTGCTATGCGAGACAGGATTCCTAACAATTGAGATTGCATTAGTAGAATCACAGAATAGAAGAGTTCTACTTATCTGGAGGTTGTAGTCTTGAAGTTGGTGCTTGATCCACAGCAACTGAGCACAACAGCTACATGCTGAGATGTACTCTGACTCTGCAGTTGATATTGCAACACTAATTTGTTTCTTGCAGCTCCAAGATACCAGTGTTCCTCCCAAGAACTGACAGGTGTCATATGTGCTCTTCTTATCTTTTTTGCAGCCTGCAAAGTCTGCATCTGAATAGCATGTTAGTTCAAACTCTCCATTCCTAGGGTACCATAGGCCAAGATCTGGAGTGCCCTTAAGATATCTCAAAATTCTCTTAGCTGCAGAGTAGTGAGATTCTTTAGGGCAAGCCTGATACCTAGCACAAACACATATAGCACACATGACGTCTGACCTACTTGCAGTCAGATATAGAAGGGAGTCAATTATCCCTCTATACAAAGTTTCATCAACAGGTTTCCCTGCCTCATCTTTGCCTACAGGCATACTTGACCCTGTGGGAGTTCTATGATGGAGAGTTCTCCATGCCAAATTTATTTATCAACTCCCTATTGAACTTAGACTGGGATATGGACAAGTCATCATCAGTCTGTCTTACTTGGAGGCCCAAGAAAAACTTAAGTTCACTCATACTGCTCATCTCAAACTTCTCTTGCATAAGTTTAACAAACTTTTTGCAAAGGTTGTCATTAGTAGATCCAAAGATGATGTCATCTACATAGATCTGAACTAGGATATCTTACCCTTAGATTCCCTTAGGAATAGGGTCTTGTCACTTTTCCCCTTGAGAATTTGCTCTTAATGAGGAAACTAGACAAAGTCTCATACCATGCTCTAGGGACTTGGTTCAGCCCATATAGAGCTTTTCTAAATCTATAAACATAATCAGGTGAGTTAAGAACTACAAAACCTAGAGGCTGCTCAAATAGACTTCCTCTTTTAAGTCATCATTCAGGAAGACTGACTTCACATCCATCTAGTAGACCTTGAATCTCATGTGTGCAGCATATGCAAGGAACAATCCGATGGCCTCCAATCTTGCTACAGAGGCAAAGGTTTGATCAAAGTCAATGTCTTCTTCTTGCAAGTACCTCTTAGCCACTAGTCAGGCTTTGTTCTCGATTATAATGTCATTTTCATCAAGCTTGTTTCTGTAGATCCACTTGACTCCAATGACATTATGTCTTTGTGGACTGGGAACCAGCTTCTAGACCTTGCACCTCTTGAACTGGTTAAGTTCCTCTTTCATAGCTCTAATCCAATGCTGATCTGTGTTGGCCTCTACAAACTTCTTGGGCTCTACTTGTGACAGAAAGCATGAGTACATGACTGTGTTCTGACTTCTGCTCCTTGTTACTACTTCATGGCTTGCCTCACCAATGATCTGGTGTGTTGGATGATCTCTTACGTGTCTGACTGTTGGTGGCAGTCTTCTTTCAGCAACAGGTTCAGCTTCAGGTGCAGCCTCTTGTTGATCTTCATCCACTCCCAGTATACCTGGTAGATTTTCTGGAGTATCCACTTCATCTTGTATAACTGGTGATGTTTCCTTGATGGTCAGTTTGTCCATCATCTGTTCTGTACATGCAGTACTATAAGAGGAGCTTGGCACCTCCCTGTTAATCATAGTAGATTCATCAAACACTATATGAACTGATTCTTCTACAACTTGGTTTTTCAAGTTGTAGATCTTATAGGCTTTTCTATAATTGTTATACCCAACAAAAATTTCATCAAAGGATTTGACAGCAAACTTAGACACATAGGACTTTCCATTATGTTGACTGTCTCAGCCCAGAAATATTCTGGGAGAGATGTGTCATTCAGTATAGTCCTTTCAGCCTCTATGAGAGTTCTATTTTTCCTCTCAACAATCTCATTCTGCTGGGTGTCCTAGGTGAAGAGAATTTTTGATGAATCTCAAGTTTTTCACAGAATCTTGTCATGCTATCAGACTGAAATTCAGTCTCATGGTCACTTCTGATTTTGACCACAGAGCTGTTTAACTCATTCTGAATTTGCTTCACAAACTTAGTGAAGATATCAAGGGTTTCATTCTTTCTCTTTAGGAAGAATACTCAAGCAAACCTGGAAAAGTCATCAATCACCACAAGGGTGTCCTCTCATAGGTATTCAACTTATTTATGATTCTGAAAAATCTTTCATAGCAGACAGCTATGTTCTCTTTCAGATTTTGCCTGAAAGCCTCATACTCCTGGTTGAGCAGAGACTTCCTATCATCTATTACCTCTTCAGTGCCCTCCATATAGACCACAAGAGTATCTTACATCTCCTTGGAGGTCTGGCAGTGAACCAAGTTATGAAAAGTTGAGTCATCTACTGCACTCGCAATGATATTTTGTGCTCTCTTGTCCAAGCCAGCTAAAATGACCTCATCTTTTGTCATTTCAGAGTATGTTTTAGGTGTCCTGATGTTGGCATCCAGAACAGAGACCTTTATAGGAATGACATGTCCCTCCCTGACTGTTGTAAAGATCCTAGAATCATAGGCTTCCATGAATAGCCCCACCCTAACTTTCCATATCCCAAAATTCTCCTTCCTGCAGATGGGGAGTTTCATGGAACTCAGCTCTCCCTGGCTCTCTCCAGAGCCCATGTTCACTTAACTGCAGCTACCTTTGGAGATCACTCAGATTGTTAAATCCCTTTTTGAGTAACCTCCCCATGATACAACTTGAAAGTTCTTGTTTTCAAGGTAGCTAGCAACCTAGATGGGGGTGAATAGGTTTATCCAGGTCTTTTGAATTTCTTTTTGTTTCTTCTTGAGTTATTATGTGACTGAATAGATGAGAGCTTTTTGAGAACCTGCAATCAGAAAACAAACACAGAAAAACACACAAGTATTTTATAGTGGTTCACCAAAATTATGGGTACATCCACTCTACTCTCACTTTGCTAACTTCGTGTTAGTTAAGACACTTCTCCAAAGCTATGCTCCAAGGAGCTTACACCTCAGATCCATCAGGATCTTTCAGTCTCCTTCAAGATTTACACCTCAGCCGCAAAGGCCTACACTCAGTGACACAAGTATCACCTACCTCAGGCAATTAAGCTCTACCACTCAGACTATGGAGGATAGCCCTACCTTAGAGCAAACTTGCTCCTACAACTCAGAGAGATTCACTCTCCTACAGCTCAGTAAATATTGCCCTACTTATCAAGGAGTAAAACTCACCTACCTCAGATCCCAGCAGGATCCTGCACTCAGGGAAGAGCACTCTCCTACAGCTAAGGTAAATTTGTCTTACCTCAGGCCCAAGGCCCTACAGCTCAGATCCAGAAGGATCCTACAACAAGAAATGTTTTAAATAACTTTGACACAGAGAAATTTCTGTGTGTCAACAAGTAAAGCAGAGAAATTTCTGCTCTAACTCTCCTCACAGCAGAGAAAACTTTTGCTGGAGGAACTCAGAAGCTGACTCATGAACTTGCTGTAGAAGGCTAAAGATCTGTTGATCTTGAGTCTTCAAGCAGCTTACTGAACTAGCCGAAGACTGAAGGTTCATCTTTCTTCAGAACTATTTATGATTCTGTTGTGCCTGATGGAGACTGTACAGCTATCTGAACTTTTTCTTGCAGGAGAGCTTCATGCTTTTTGCATGCACTAGTGGCGAAGAAAATGAAGTCGGCTGTTAATTTTTTTGAAATAGATGATGCCCTAAAAGTTATCCTGTGTCTTGTCTCATCTCATCCTTTTGTAGTCCGATAATCAACGGCTCTTAGAGATCAGTGGGTCTCACCTGCAGCTTCCATCTACGCCTTGCATTAACGGAAGAAGACGTACAGTAGCTTCTAGGCAGAGTTTGTCGTGTTCTGTAGTTTCTCCGTGCTTGATTTGAACTTAGTTGACTTTGCCGATTTTGCTGACTTTGTTGACATCAGCACCTATGGACTTAGCCAAAATCGAACATCAGTAGAATAGACATTGAGTGAATGAGCTTCACTCAACGTCAAAGTACTTAGACAAATCTATCTATCTAGGCGTTGACAGCATTGAGTGAGTAATCCACACTCAACGCTTTTTGTCTTAACCCTTTCTACAACCTCTTTTGCATGCATGGCGTTGAGAGCGTTGAGTGAACACACCTCACTCAACGTCTTGTGCCTTAACCGCATTCTGCAATTTAGGCGTTAAGAGCGTTGAGTGAACATGTCTCACTCAACGATTTCTGCCTTAGCCATTTTTGCTTCTTCAGCATCTTAAGTGTTGAAAGCGTTGAGTGAGCATGCTTCACTCAACGTTTTTTGCTCTAACTAATTCTGTGTCATGGCGTTGAGAGCGTTGAGTGACCACGCCTCACTTAACGCTTTCTGCCTTATCCAGATTTTCTGTTTCAGAATTCAGTTTGAGTTCGACGAACTTATAACACAGTTCGACGAACTTTGAGCTCAGCTCGACGAATAAGTAATAGCTCAGTTCGACGAATTGAGAGTTCAGTTCGACGAACTCTGAGCTCAGCTCGACGAATAAGTGAAAGTTCAACTCGACGAACTCAGAGCTTATTTCGACGAACTCTGAGCTCGGCTATTCAACAATTGTTAAGCTAAGGCGTTGAGTGAGTGAGCTACACTCAACGTCTGTGTACTTAGGCACTTTTCAGCTCATTTCTCTTTAGGCTATGACTGTATTAGCCTGACTCACAGCCTTTTGTTGTATGGAGTTGAGTGAGTTGACTTCACTCAACGCCTGTGGACTTAGCCACATTCTAAGCTTGCCACTTCATGGCTTTGACTGAATAGGTCTTACTCAGCGCTATGTCATCTGACGTTGAGTGAATGATTTTCACTCAACGTCTGTGCACTTAGACAGTTTTTTGTCTTTCCACCACTTAGTTAAGAACTTACCTTACTTAACCACTTAGGTTATTTGTCTCATCACTGCTTACTGGGACAATTATATGTATATCATTGACAAGATTGATTTCATCAAATCTAGGACATTGTGGGCAATGGACCCAACAGTTATTCTACAATCATCAGGGAATACCAGAAGAACAACGGGTAAAGTTAGCGTCCTTTCACCTTGAAGAGAACGCATTCCAGTGGACCCAGTGGTTTCTCCGAGGACGGGACCACGCGCCATGATAAAAATTTGTTGACGGATTTACAGCCCGCTTTGGTCCACTGAAGTACGAAGATTTCAAGACTCTTCTTCAGAAATTGACGCAAAAAGGGGCGGTGATGGAATACCGAGCAGAGTTTGAAAGGTTAGCCAATAAGGTGTAGTGGGGAGAGAAGACATTAATGAGTTTCTTTATTTCGGGGTCAAAGGAGCACATCAAGGATGAGGTGCATGCCTACATGCCCCGCAGTTTGACCCACGCTATCAGTTTGGCCCAGATCCAAGAAGAGCGACTCAACCGACAAAAGTCTAGAGAAGGAAATACGAAGAACATTACAAACCCATCAAACACTAAGAAGGATCAAGGAGCTATAGAAATGGAGATAGTGAAGAAATTGACATGGTCAGTGCTACATGCAAAAAAGGAAAAGAGATTCTGCTTCAACTGTGTTGAGAAATTCACATGTCACAAATGTCAGATCATCCAGGTGTATAGGTTGCGGGAAGAAGACGAGATGTCAAATGTGGAAGGAGGGGAACATGAGCACATCCCGGATACAATCGAGTTTGGGCTATCTATCTATACCGCCCACTATGAGTATTGCAGGGTGGATCGGCCAACAGGAAGTGACCATTTTGGGAGTACACATAAATTCATCAACCTTGCAATGACACAGAAGCTGGGACAAGGGATCACCAAGGAAGTCGCTCCCCAAGTCATGGTGGCGAACGAAAATAAGCTGTTGTGCGAAGGGATGCCGAAGGGAGTGGGGGTCAGTGTGAAGGGATACACCTGCAGGTTGAATGTCTACTTGTTGCCCATCCAGGGGTCTGATATGGTTCTGGGGGTCCAGTGGTTGCGACAGCTGGGTAAAGTAACCCTGGATTGGGACAACTTGACCATGGAGTTTGCTCAGGATTGGAGAGAGTACTGCCTGCACGGGATCAGAATCTCACCGGTGAAAAAGCTCTCTCTTAGCTGCTTGGAGAAACTGCGAGAACAAGAGAATGACATGACTGTGATGAGCCTGGAGGAAGGGACTGAGACGACCAACATTCGACCCTACCGTCACACATACTTTCATCTTGGGGTCAAGTTGGTTCTTGAAGGGGAAGGGAATGTTATGAATCCTCATAACGGTCTGGTCGCGGGACAGCAATACCAAAGGCGGTGGAAGGAGGTCGGGGCTGAACCATCTGGTTTTGCCCTCCCTAATTAAAACAAGACAGCAGTTGGGGGCCGAACCAGACGGGTTCAGCCCCTATGGGAGGGGTATAAATACTCCTAGGCAATGGACAAACAAGTATTCTCAGGTATTTCTTCTCCTCCTCTCAAACCCTAGATTTCTCCTTTCTCCCCCGAATCTCGTTCTCGTTCATAACAGTAGCACTGCTCAAATTATATAATTATAATTGACATTGTTTTGTTTCCGAAATAATTGAAAACGTGCACGCATGATTTATGTTGAGCTCAATCGCATTCATTCCGCACTCTCACTTAGGGTTGCATTAGCGTGTCGGTTCATTCATTTTCACATAGGCCCGGCCTGCGTCAGCAAAATGGTATCAGAGGGAGGTTTCGATCTTCTGACCTGTGAGTTATGGGCCCACCACGCTTCTCTATTTCTTAGGGTTGCATTGGTGTGTCAGTTCATTCATTTTCACATATGCCTGTCCTGCGTTAGTTAATATGCCCATAAAAATTATGGAAACTATTATAAATAGTAAGACAAATTAAATTTGACACGACAATTATTGGATAAAAATACAACTTCCAACATTACTTCCTCTCTCCTTAAAATGCTAATTTAACTCCTCTCAATCTCTTCTTTTTTTAATCTCCATTTGCTACCTATAGATCATACTCTTACATTCTCATCAAAGGAAAGCTTACTTTTTCCACAATCATCTTCACTTTCATCTCCTCAAACTATGCCACATGTCTATTTAATGACGATTGTTAGAAAGGCCTAATTAAGAGCTCATCTAGGGGCCCATTTTTCTCTTTTTTCTCTCTCTTTGTATTAGTCTCACATCTTGAATTGGGATTTCTCTCATTCCTCTTTTCCTATATAAATGTATTCATACTTATAACTATTGATTCAAGAAGTATATACAAGTTTTGAGGCCTCTGTTTACATGGTATCAGAGGAACCGGTCTTCTCCTTGGGTATATCTGGTTTCTGACCGCGGTCTCTGTTTTCTAAGCGCCCCGAGCTCTCCGTGGTCTCTATTTTCTAACCGCCCCGAGCTCCCCCTCTGGCGGTCTCCCGTTCTACTCGTGGCCTTTCTGCGGTCTCTCTCTTCTTAACCACATCTCGCTACGTGACTCCACCCTCCTCACCTCTTTCTCCTCTCCTTTTATAACCTTCCCCTCTCGCCACTGTGGGCCCCGCTTTGGTTCTGCTCGCAGCGGTTTGTGCGGCCTGCTCTCCTAAACCGCGGCCTTTCTTGTCGTGGTTTATCCTTTCCCACCCGGTTTGTTTCCTTAACCGCGGCTTGCTAGTCGCGCGGTCTGCTTCTGGGATCGTCGCGGCCTCTTTTCACTCTTCGGCCTCTGCATCTTGGTCGCGACCTCTCTTGTCGCTGGTGTGCCCCACCGTGACCGTGCGGTTTCCTTCGTCTCTCCGCTGCCGGCTTAGCCTTCTATCTAGCCGTGTTGCTTCCCCTATCTTAGTCGTATCCTGGTCGCGACATTTCTTGGTCGTTGGTGTGTCCGCCGAGACTGTGTGCCTTCTTTCTCTGCCTAGCCGCCTGGGCTTCTTTTGCTAGCCGCCCAACCGGCCTTTCTCTCTTCGGCCTCTTTATCTAACCGCCCAGTCTCCTCTGCTTAGAGGTCTGGCCTCCTTCTCTAGCCGTCCGGCCTCTCTCTCTGCTTAACCGCCCGGCTTCCTTTGCTAACCGCCCGACCTCTCTCTCTGCTTAACTGCTCGGCCTCTCTCTCTTATTAGACGCCTGACCTCCTTCTCTAGCTGCCCGGCCTCTCTCTGCTTAACCGTCCGGCCTCCTCTGCTTAGCCGCCCGGCCTCCTTCTTTAGCTGCCCGGCCTCTCTCTGCTTAACCGTCCTGCTTCCCTTGCTAGTCGCCCGACCTCTTTTGCTAGTTGAATGGCTTCCGAACATTCCACTGCTACCTCTCCTCCTGCTCGCGCGCCTGCTGCGGCTCCCGAACTTCGTGATGAGCTACGAATTACTACCATTTCTCTTACCGGGAAACGAAATTTCGTCGAATGGGTTCACTCTGTTCGTCGTGTTCTGCAGACAAAGGGTCTTCTTCACCACTTGACCCGAGCTACATCCAATGCTCCTTCCGATGACTGGCTTCGCGATAATGGTCGGGTCCAGTCCTGGCTCCTCAACTCTATGGACACCGAGCTCTACAGGATGGTCATGTATCATGACACGGCCAAGGCAATGTGGGAGGAGCTCCACTCCTTTTAATCTGGGCACAACAGTCTTCAGCACTTAAATGATATTCTCTCCGACCTTCAGAACCTTGCTCATGGTGCTCTCGGCGATATGATCACTTTCGTTGCCAAGGCCAAGACCCTGGCCGAGGCTTGGATTCAACATCAGACTCCTTCTACTGATCTAGCTACTCAACGGGCTCAAAAAGAGGCTGTCACCATCGCGATGATGATGTCCCGTGTTCCTCCCCACCTGCATAGTGTTCGGGCCCAGATCCTCTCTTCCACGACGACTCCTTCGTTGTCTGATGTCTGCTAAATGCTGCTTAAAGTTACGCCTCCTACTGAGGCTCCTCCCGGATTTGCACCGGCTCTTCTTCAACAGCCTCTCCTTCCGACCCCTCCTCCTGCTCGTGGATCTTTCACCCGCAGGGGCCGACCTCCGTCTCGGGGACGAGGACGTGGTGGTCGTTCTTATATGAAATGCACATATTGTGGTCGGGATGGTCATCTTGAGGCTACCTGTTACCGCAAGTATGTCTTACCTCCCCACCTTGCTGTCACTTCCTTCGCTGCTCCTGCTCCCATTGGGGCTTCTGCCCAGGATCCGGCGTCCACTACCCGCCAAGATATAGATGAGCTCCACACTCAAATCCACCAGCTACAGGGTGCTCTCGTCCACTACTCCAGCTCGGTTGCGTCTTTCTCTGCGGAAGGTATAACATGTCTCTCTCATAGCCCCCGCTGGATCGTCGATTCCGGCGCTACTCATCATATTACCTCCCAGAAGCCCCGCCAGTATCTCCAGACGGCTCATCCTTCGTGTATCACTGTGGCCAATGGTGACACCCTGCCGGTTTTTGGCGTCGCTGCTCTCCAACTTACCCTGGCCCTTTCTCTTTCCTCAGTTCATGTTCCGGGGTCTCCTTTCAATTTACTTTTTGTTAGTCGTCTGACGCACGACCTTGATTGTTGTTATGTTCATCTTCTTGGCCCCCCTTCCGACAAACTTGCTCCTCAGACGGCCAAATATATATTTGTTGGCTACTCTCGTACTCAAAAGGGGTATGTTTGTTACTCTCCTTCTGATGGCAAGTTGGTCGTCTCGGCGGATGTCACCTTCTGCGAAGACCAGCCCTTCCACTTACCTTCCCCCACCTCGTCTTCTTCTCCTCCTCTTCCCCGGACTGTCATACTTGTCACGCAATCCTCTCTGCCATCTCCTTCCTCCTCTCTCCCTGCCCCTCCCCGGGTTCCTCCGCCCCTTCTCCGTGTCTCCACTCGTCGTCGCTCCAAGGATGGTTCCCTGCAACAGCTCCATGCTCCCAGCGACACCCCGGCAACAGCAGATCCAGCTCCCGCCTCTACAGCTCATCCCTTAGCCAACTACGTTTCTCTCCATCGGCTGACTACACCTCTCTACGTCTTTGTCACCTCTTTTTCCTCTATTTATATTCCTAACACTGTGCAGGAGGCGCTTCAACACCTGGGGTAGCGGCCGGACATGGACGATGAAATGCGGGCTCTCTGGGCTAACTAGACTTGGGATCTGGTTCCACTTTCTGCAGGTCAATCGTGTGTTAGTTGCAAGTGGGTCTTTGTTATTAAACATGCGGAGGATGACACCGTTGAGCGTTTAAAGGCCTGCCTCGTGGCTCGGGGTTTTACTCAGCAACATGGCCTTGATTATGAGGAAACCTTCTCTCTGGTGACAAAATTGAACATGGTCTGCGTTCTTCTCTACTTGTCTGTTCATCGTCATTGGCCTCTTTATCAGCTGGATATTAAGAACGCCTTCCTCAACGGCAATCTGCTATAGACGCTTGGTTGGGAAGCTGATCTATCTTACGGTTACTCGACCAGACATCTCTGTGAGAGTTGTGAGTCGTTTTATGCATGCTCCTCGGACATCTCATCTTCAAGCTGTCGAGCACATTCTTCGATATCTCAAGATTGCTCCAGGACAAGGGCTTGTATACAAGCCATCCACATCTCTATCTCTTGTCGAGTACTCTGACGCTGACTATGCAGGATCCATTGATGATAGGCGTTCCACAACTGGATTCTGTACCTACTTCGGTGGACATCTCATAACCTGGCGTAGCAAGAAACAGACTGTGATTGCTCGCTCTTCTGCTGAAGCCGAGTACCGAGCTATGCCTGTTGTTGTTTCCGAGTTAACCTGGCTTGAGAGCCTTCTGGGAGACTTGGGTGTTCGTCTCTCATCACCGGGGACCCTATTTTGTGACAGTCAAGCAACAATACATATTGCCAAGAATCCGGTCTTTCACTAACGCACAAATCATATTGAAGTTGACTGTCACTTTATCCGGGAAAAGGTACAGTCAAAGAAGATAGATTTGGAGCATGTTTCTGCTACAAACCAAGTTGTTGACATCCTGACTAAAGTTCTCTCCCGACCGCTATACTACCAGTTTTATCCAAACTTGTGTCTACGACTTGTACGCTCCAGCTTGTGGGGGAGTGTTAGAAAGACCTAACCATCTAGGGGCACATTTTTTTCTCTTTTCTTTGTATTAGTCCCACATCTTGGATTGAGATTTCTCTCCTTCCTCTTTTCCTATATAAATGTATTCATACTTGTAACTATTCATTCAAGAAGTATATACAAGGTTTGAGACCTCTCTTTACAATGATGATTTTACCTTCAGGGTTTAATAATATAAATCTTAACAGTGTGAAATGAGAAAACCATTCAAACAAAGAAATGTTCTCCATATTATTATGAGTGGCAAAGAAATAAAAAAAATCATAGATTCAAAAGTCAAACAGAAAATTGAGGATACAATGTGAAATGCTAGAAAACAAACTCACTAGGCATTGGGGAACTACAAATACATGCGTGAACTTGACGATACACTGTGAAATGCTAGAAAACAAACTCACAAGGTATTAGGGAACTAAAAACATGTGTGAACTTGTTTCCTCATTGGAGACTAACGCACCTTAAACATAGGGACAAAGCAAGTGCATAAAGCAACTGGTAGTGAGAAACCATTGGAGGACAGTTCGTTGATGCTCTCCTAATTGCGGCTTCTTTGGCTACACTCAACCATCCAGGAGTTGCAATATTTGATGCTTCTCCGCAGTTAAATCCTGCAATAACAATAATAAAATATTAGATTCAACTACACCGATGCAGAGATGCAGTACAAGCATCAAATATCAGAATGTAGCAACACGTGCTAAAAGGATGTGATGAACCTTTGACAAGAAAATAAATGATGAAGATGATTAATTGCACGTCCGAGCAGGCAAGGAAAACAAATTGAATTAAAACAAAAACAAAATTTTGAATTAAAACAAAAAAAGAACCTGAATGGTCTGCTTGTGCATGCTAGAGAGTTTTGTAGAAAATATTAGTATTTGTTTTGTAAACTTGCATTCTTCTATTCATATTGTTTTTATAGAATTTATGTGGAGTCTCACTTTGTTCAAATAGGGTATTCATGTCAAGAGTAATTTGACCGAGAAAAACTACTGGCGATCGATGGCCCACGCACGTGTATTCCCGTAGGAGCGGTGATCGGCGACCCATTTGGGCGATCCGAGTCCGCGGATGCGCCTGGATGGTCGTTCCAAGTCTTTTTGAGATTTTATTTTAATTATTTTGTGTTGTATTTAGCTCCCGATCGACCCGAACATTATTAGCCGTCCATCGGGGTGCCCTAGTTTTATTTTCCCTCCCTCCCTATATATACTCATGTATGTGGCAAGAGTTAGGGATCGATGGTTGCCCTTTGCAACCGGCAGTCAATTTCCTCAGTGGACTCCCCTTCCACATGCCCCGCCGCCTCCCTTCCCCTCTCTGACTACCCATCAGCCACCCGCTCGCCCCCAGTTTTCCCTGCTACCCTCCCGTGGCCCGTTTCCCCCGCCGGCAGACTTGCAGCCACCGCAGACTTCCATCCCGCCTCCATGAACCCGTCAATCTCCCTGATCCCTCCTACCTTTTCCCCGATCCCTCCTACCTTTTCCCTCAATCAGATCCGACTCCTTAACCCCAACCCGGCCAAACCTTTCTCCCAAGCCAACAACTGCCCCTCACCTCCCAAATCTAGTCCCACTCACCTGATCCGCAAACCTCCTCCAGCCCCCACATCCCGCTGCCCCCCAATAACCCTAAAATCCAAGCATTTATATTATCCCATCCCCCCCAGCCCACTCGCGGATCCACACCACGCGCCACGGAAACACCGGCTCCGTCGTTCCATCCCTAATCCATGCTGCCACATGCACGAGTAAATCTGGGTATGGTTGTTAAATCCCTTTTCATTGATTGATTTGGTAAAGACTCTTGCTTTGGGTTTCAATTTTCATAAGTATTTATAATCGTTTTTGTGGTGCAACTTGCGGAGCTTATTCAGCGCACTTGAATGGAATTGTGTCTCATCTCGTTGGTTAATTTTAATTTTTCCTTACTCATCATTACTTGTTATCCGATTGTGCAAATTGGTATTTAGATGTTTTATTAAATTTTAATTACTCACTGGAAGATCTAGATCCGGACTATTGCTTCATATTTGCACGTGCACTGCATTTATATTGCATTTTCATTTAGTTAAGTTTTGGTTACCTACCACTTCATCATTTGGTATCAGAGCTAGGTTTGAGGTGCGTTTTATGCTACGTAGTGGTAGGTTGTTTCGAACCTCGATGTCTAATCAGAATGTCACCGACGATCGGGCCGCCAGTTCGAATTCAGACATGACGGCCGCGGAATTTCAGCATCTAGTCCTCGAGCAATTGGCGACCATTAAGAATGGCATTGCTAGGTTCAACACTAGAGTCCACCACTTAGGATCCTTTAGAGGTCCAGCCCTAGCGCCTCGTTATGAGGAGCCTGTGGACGATCCACAGGATGTCCACCTCCGCTTGATAGACGAGCGGGAGAGCAACCACGTCGGGACCCTACTCCTCGGAGAGGGACTCCTGAGCTTGTGTATGATTATCGTCGCGACCCCGCTACGATGGGTAACCCCCATCCTCCTTATGAGCCACGACTGCCATCGGCCCGCAGAGATCGTGGCCCACCTGCACGACGCGAGGACAATCCTGAGAAGCCCTACGATGATTATTTAACAACTCGTCGAGAAAACACCCCAGCTAAGGACGACATTATTCAGTGTCTTCGTATTGATGCGCCATCCTTTGACAGTCATCTGGAGTTGGCGCATGTGTATCGACAGTCGCGTCATCAATAAGATCACGATGAAATATCGTTTTCCTATTCCACGTCTCGACAACCTCCTCGATGCAATGGATGGTGCCCAGATCTTTTTGAAAATCGACCTACGAAGCGAGTACCATCAGATTAGGGGAAGAGAAGAGGATGATTGGAAGATAGCCTTCAAGGCAAAGGATGGACAGTATGAGTGGTTAGTTATGTCGTTCGGACGGTCAAACATGCCAAGTACATTTATGAGAGTGATGACACGGATTCTACGGTCTTACATGGGCAAATTCTTGGTGGTCTACTTCGACAACATCCTGATTTACAAGCAGGACCACGCTGAGCACTTGGGCCACATTCATTAGGTCTTCAATCTCCTACGGAAGGAGCATCTGTATATCAATCTGAAGAAGTGCTCGTTTCAGACTTCTTTTGTGCATTTCTTTGGATATATTGTCTCGAAATCCGGTATCTCGGCTGAACCTAATAAGGTCAAGTCGATTCGTGAGTGAGGCTCATATCCACGAGACCCGGAGCTTCCACGGACTCGCCAGCTTTTATAGGAGGTTCGTCTGAGGGTTTAGCTTGATCATGGACCCCATTACGAGCTGCCTCCACAAGGGGGATTTTGCCTAGACTGCAACAACCACCCGAGCATTTGAGGAGATTAAGGAGAAGCTATCGACTACTCCTGTATTGCGCCTTCCGGATTTTTCCAAGACTTCTGAGGTAGCATGTGACGCATCTGGAGTGAGCATCGGAGGGGTACTGAGTCAGGAGGTCATCCAGTTGCTTACTTCAGTGAGAAACTGAATGATGCCCGACAGAAGTACTCCAATTATGATCGAGAGTTTTACGTCGTCGTACAGGCACTCCGATATTGGCGTCACTATCTCCTACATAAGGAGTTTGTCCTGTACTCAGACCACCAGGCTCTGCGATATCTGGATTCGTAGAATAAGTTAGGCCACCGCCATGCAGGAGTATCACTATGTTCTCAAGCACCGAGCGGGTGTTGTGAACAAGTCGGCTGATGCGTTGAGTCGTCGAGTCATCATTCTTCACACCATGAGCGCGTGCGTGGAAGGATTTGAGCGTATCTGGCATGACTATCCTGAGTGCCCGGGCTTTAGCGATATTTACTCATCCTTGTCGAGGGACCCTCCTGAATCCCGTGAGGGTTTCATCATTTATGACGACTATCTTTTTTATGGCTCTCGCCTCTGTGCCCCAGGCTTCCCTTCGAGACTTCCTCATCTGGGAACTACAAGCGAGCGGGGTCGCGAGGCACTTTAGGCGGGACAAGACGATTGCGTTAGTCGAGCACCGCTTCTTTTGGTCTGACCTGAAGAAGGACGTTACCCGGGTCGTTCATCATTGTCGTATCTGTCAGACGACAAAGAGATCCCAATAGTCCATGGGGCTATACATTCTGTTACATATTCCCCATAGGCCTTGGACATATATTAGTTTGGATTTTGTACTCGGGTGTTACAGTATGGAGACTGGGCGGTCTGGCGGTCTGGAGGTCTGACTCTGGCGGATTGGAGACCGCACAGTCTGACGGTTTCTCTCCATCGATTTGATAGTCGGACTGTTGTTCTTTGGTGTCCGGGCGATCTGACGGTTTGTCTCAGGCGACTTGGAGACCGGGAGGTCTGGCGGTCTCCTATGGCGGCTTGTTCTCTCCTTTTGGTGGTTGCTGGGCGGTTAGCCTATTCGTCTAACAGCGCGGCTTGTTCGACTTGTTTTCTTGTTAAACCGCTTGTACCTGTAATTATTTAGTCTCACATTGCTTATTTTTAATCTCTCTCATCTCCTTCATTCTATAAAAGGGAGGACATACCTTTGTAATATACTTCTTTTTGGATAATAAAAGTTTTTGTTATTCCAATTTCCGGTTTATACTTGTCTGTTCGCACATGGTATCAGAGCATTCGATCTTTTCCGACTGATTCGATGCTTTCTTCTGCCCGCGCGGTTTGCCCTTCTTCTTGTAGTCTGTTCGCGTGGCTTTTCTTCTCTTCTTTGTCGTTGCTCTTTGTGTGTGTGGCCTCTCTTCTCGCTCCTTTACATCTACGACCTGTTTTCACGGTTTCTCTGCCTCTTTTCTCCTCGCGAACTCCTTCCAGTTCGCGCAGTCTTACCTATCTCCTGTTTGCGCGGCCTTCTTTTTAGTCGCACGACTTCTTTCCCTCTGCTTTGTTCTGCTTCTTGGTCGTGGCTTTCCTTGTCGCTAGTGTGTTGACACCGTGACCGCTGCAGAACCTCGTTTTGTGTCCGCTGGGGCCTTCCTAGCCGCACGACCTGCTTGTTGGTCGCGCCGTCTCCGCTGCTTGTTGTTCACGCGGCCTGTCTCTACTCGCGCGGCTTCTTATTTCTTCTTTTCCATGGCTCTTTTCGGAACCTCTACCACCACCACTACTCTTGTGGCCAATCCGTCTCCTCCTCCTCCTTCCGGGAATCTTGGCACCGTCTCCAAACTTGTTGGCTCCAACTACCCGGATTGGAGTGTCTCCTTCACCTTCCTTTTTCGCTCACAACGCAAACGCCACCATCTCACTGATGACCCTCCTCCTCCCACTTCTACTGAGTTTGACGACTGGGATGCTAGTGATGCGCTTGTGCGCACTTGGCTAGCTAAAAGCCTTTCGGATGAATGTCTTCCCTTCATCCGTCATGATGAGACGATCAAGACGGCTTGGCTTCATCTTGCTACTTTGTACTTGAAGGGGGCGCAGACGTCCCGCATCTATAGTTTGTATGCGGACCTCTTTGCCCGTCCTTTCATGTCTCATGTTGTTGCTTATCAACAAGTACAGGCTCTCGGGGCTGAGATTCTTCAGAATCGTCCCTTCTCTGCGGATTTGGCCGAGCAGCACAAACACTTCCAGGAACTTCTGGTTGTGTGCTATCTTATGCGACTGTCAGAGTCCTATGACATGATCCACCAGCAAATTTTGGGCGTGGCGGACTCTCCCACCTTGGATGCCACCACTGCACACATTGTCACGGTTACCTCTCTACTTCAGCGTCCTTTTCTGTCCTCTCCTTCTCCACCGGACAACTATGCTCACCAAACTCAACGGAGTGGCTATGGTAGCCGCAACCACCAGTCCAACGGGTGTGGCCCTTCCCGCTTCCTCTTCTCTCACTGTGGCCGCACCGGACATACTGTGGATCGCTGTTGGCTGAAACATCCACATCTTCTCCCCTCCGATGACTCTTCCACCTCCTCCTCCAAGTCGTCCTCCTCGGTGGTCACGTCATCATGTAGTGCCCAAGTGGTTACTCAAGGTAAATGGCTGATAAACTCTGGTGCAACTAATCACATGACGGGCAATCCTCGGTGTTTTTCTCTCCTAGAAACACATAATCGGTTGCCCCCGGTCCTCGTTGCAGACGGCTCTCCCTCCCCGGTCCATGGAACGGGAGTGGTTCATGTCACTCTGTCTCTTCGCTTGGCGGCCACTCCCTATGTGCCCAAGTTTCCGTGCAATTTATTGTCGGTTATCTCTTTATGCAAGCAACTTCAGTGTTCTGTCACATTCACTGCAACTTCTTGTTCTTTTCAGGATCCGAGCTCCCAACGGACGATTGCTACTGGGACTGAAAGCGGCGGCCTCTACTTCCTCGACAACGTTTTCGCTCTATCCGCCTTCTCCTCCTCTACAAATCTTCTACAGTGGCATCTCCGCCTTGGTCATCCTCCTCCACGACTTCTTTGTCAGCTTTTGCCACACCTCCCTCCGCACAGTTCTCCTCTCAACTACGACGCCTGTTAGCTTGGCAAGCATCACCGTTCCTCCTTCCCGCCGAAGCAAGGTCGTGGCTCTACCCGTCCGTTTGATCTCATTCACTCTGATGTCTGAGTTCCTGCTCCTACCCTCATCGTTGGTTGGGGTAGTTCTTATTTTGTTACCTTTATTGATGACTTTTCCAGATGTACTTGGGTGTATCTCTTACGAGATCGCTCTGAATTATTTAATGTATGTACAACTTTTTATCGTTTAATTCACAATCAATTTGGTGTTTCAATTAAAATCCTTCGCTCTGATAATGCTAATGAGTATATTATTCAAGTATTTTCATCTTTCTGTATGCAACGTGAGATTGTTCATCAAACTAGTTGTGGCTATACCTCACAACAAAATAGAGTGGCGGAACGCAAAAAACGTCACCTTCTTGATGTCGCTCGCACTCTGATGACGCAGATGCATGTCCCTCGCTCCTATTGGGGCTATGCAGTTCTCATTTCATGTTATCTCATCAATCGCATTCCCTGCACGGTTCTTCACGGTAAAACCTCATTCTCCGTTCTCTATCCGGACAAGGATCTTTTTCATCTCCCTCTACGTATCTTTGGGTGCATAGTTTTTGTGCACGCTCCCTCCGCCAACCGTGACAAACTCTCCCCTCGCTCCACCAAATGTGTCTTTCTGGGTTACTCTACCACTCAGAAAGCATATTGTTGTTTTGACCCCATTTTTCGAAAGCAGTTCGTCTCCGCCGACGTTATCTTCTTCGAGAATACTCCCTATTTCTCCAACGACTCCTCTCTCTTCACCATCGAGAATGTTCCAGCGGCTTATGATTCTCCTACTGTTCCCTCCAACTCATCGACCCCTACCGAGGTTTTTTCGCCTCCACCATCTCCATCGACTCCTCCTCTCTCTTCACCTCCGTTATTTCCCTCTTCTCCGCCACCGTCGCTCTCTACTCCCGGGCCAGCCCTCTCCTCCACGGATGCTCCGGATGCTGAGGAACCCGCTGACCTGGATCTTCCCAATGCTCTTCGCAAAGGGGTTCGGGCGTGTACCCAGCACTTGCTTGCTACTGTTGTTTCATATGATCGTCTTACCCCTTGTCGTAGGGCTTTTGCACTGGCTATCTTTGTCACTGCCACCCCTCGTTCCTACCAGGAGGCTCTTACTGTTCCTCATTGGAAGGCTGTCATGATGAGGAGATTGCCACTCTCACTGAACGGGATACGTGGACTATTGTTCCTCCTCCCTTCGGCACATGTGTTGTTGGCTGTCGCTGGGTATTTGTGGTGAAGTTCAGTCCGGACGGCAGTGTGGATCGTTACAAGGCCCGCATTGTTGCCAAAGGCTTTACCCAGACTTATGGTGTTGACTATTTTGACACCACCTCTCCAGTTGCTCGTCTCAATACCATCAGGGTCCTCTCTGTGGCTGTAAACAGGGATAGGCCCATTTCACAACTGGATATCAAAAATGATTTTCTATATGGGGATCTTCAGGAGGATGTCTACATGGAGCAACCTCCAGGGTATGTTGTTCAGGAAGAGACACAGGTATGCCGGCTAAAGAAGATTATCTATGATCTAAAGCAAATCCCTCGGGCTTGGTTTGACAAGTTTAGCGGGATTGTGGCGGCAGTGGGTTTTACGAAAAGTTCTGTCGATCACTCTTTATTCGTTCGAAAAAACTCACTGGGTTTGGTGGTTCTTGCGGTATATGTTGATGATATTCTTCTCACTGGAGATGACCAGGCTAGGATAACCTTGACAAAGAAGCATCTTCGGCAACACCTGGTCACAAAAGATATGGGCCCTCCAAAATACTTTCTGGGGATAGAAATCTCTCAGAAGCCCAATTCCTTAGTCCTCTCCCAACGCAAGTATTCTCTTGATTTGCTAAAAGAGGCAGGGTTGACTGGGGCTAAACCTGCCTGATGCCTCATAGTGACTGGAGAAGATAAAACTTGGACAGATGACTCTCCTCCTCTTTCAGATGTTACGAGGTACAAACGTCTGCTTGGTAAGCTCATATATCTCACGGTGACCAGACCCGACATATCTTATGTTGTAGGCAAGGTTAGTCAATTCATACAAGCTCCTTGGGAGTGTCATATACAATCTGCCCTGAGAATATTGGAGTATGTTAAATCAGCGCCTCGGAAAGGACTATTCTTTCAGAAGAATAGTCACTTGAGGGTTGAAGCGTACTCAGATTCGAGCTATGCTGATGACAAAAGAGACCGCAAGTCAACATCGGGCTTTTGCACTTTTGTGGTGGTAAACCTTGTGAGCTGGAAGAGCAAGAAACAATCTGTCGTCGCCAGGTCCAGTGCATAAGCAGAATATCGAAGTATGGCGTCGACCACATGTGAGTTGAAGTAGTTACGGGCTTTCATGCTTAACTTATGAGAGGTCTACAACTATCATCTACCTATGTTTTTTGATAACAAGGTCGTTATATATATCTCCAAAAATCTGGTCTTCCATGAGAGAACAAAGCACATTGAAGTCGACTGCCACTTTATTCGGGAAGAGATTTTGAAGGAACAAATTTGTACTCCGTTCGTCACCTCCGATAAAGAGTTGGCTGATATTTTCACCAAACCGGTGTCCGCCTCCTTTTTCCATATTTGCGACAAGCTGGGCATGATCGATATATATGCTCCAGCTTGAGTGGAGTGTTGCAGTACCGGGCGGTGTGGCGGTCTGACTCTGGCGGATTGACCGCGCGGTCTGACGGTTTCTCTCCATCGGTTTGGTAGCCCGACTGTTGTTGTTTGGTGTCCGGGCGATCTGACGGTTTGTCACAGGCGACTTGGAGACCGGGCGGTCTGGCGCTCTCCTATGGCGGCTTGTTCTCTCCTTCTGGTGGTTGTCGGGAGGTTAGCCTATTCGTCTAACTGCGCGGCCTGTTCGGCTTGTTTTCTTGTTAAACCGCTTATACCTGTAATTACTTAGTCTCACATTGCATATTTGTAATCTCCTCCATTCTATAAAAGGGAGGTCATACCTTTGTAATATACATCTTTTTGGATAATAAAAGTTTCTGTTATTCCAATTTCCGGTTTATACTTGTCTGTTCGCACATCGGGCATCCCCGCACGCTACAAAAGTTTGACTCGATTTTCGTTGTCGTGGACCGCTTCTCGAAGATGACTCACTTTATCCAGTGTGATAGGACTTTTGATACCCCCACGTGGCTGCCCTGTTCTTCAGGGAGGTATTCAAGTATCATGGGTTGCCCACTTTCATTGTCTCTGATCGTGACGTCCGCTTTATGAGTTATTTTTGTAAGACGTTGTGGAAGAAGATCGGCACAACACTGAAGTTCTCAACAAACGGATGTACAGACAGAAGTTGTCAACCGTAGTCTCGAGACCCACAAACGGATGCACAGACAGAAGTTGTCAACCATAGTCTCGAGACCCTTCCATGTTGTCTCGTTCGGGATAGTCCGTCCACCTGGGATTCAGTCCTGCCTGTTGCGGAGTTCGCATACAACAGTTCGGTCAATAGGACCACGGATCTGAGTCCTTTTCATGTTATATTAGGTTACAAACCTAAGAAACCTGTAGATCTGGTAGATGTCTCGTTAGAGACCTGACATAGCGAGTCTGTCGAGTCATTCATTCAGTATATACACGCACTTCATGAGACAGTACGGGGAAAGATCGCATATAGTAATGAAATTTATAAAGCTCGGGCCGATCTGCACAGGACGGAACAGGTTTTTGACGTGAGAGAACAGGTTATAATCCGCCTTTGACCTAAGAGGCTCCCACATGGGGCAACAACGAAGTTAAGAGCCCGTCGAATGGGCCCCAATACAGTCACTCGACGAATTGGTGCAAACGCTTATGAGATTAATATCTCACCGACATTGGGAATTCACCGGGTGTTCAATGTGGAGGATTTAACTCCTTGCTACGAGGAGCGAGTGTATGTGTTCTCATTATCTTCAGCTACCCCTAAGCCAGAGCTTACACCACCCCTCTATGGCATCTCTGTACCCACCATGCCCCGGCAGTTGCAGACAGTTGAGCACCACTCGGAGGACCACACCGCTCCGCCGGCAGTTCCACCAGCACCACTTCAGAAGGAGAAACATTGCTTCGATAGTCGCTTATACCTACCGGAGATGCACTACAGATCATTGGTCACGACTTCACTACGATGGGCGGTTGGATGGTTCTGCGTTACTTGGTTCATTGGCTAACCCGCCCGATTTCTGACGATATTTGGATTTTTGTTGAGGAACTCGAGAGACTCGCCCCGGACTTACGCCAAGAGTATGACCGTCTTCACTCACCGGAGATGAGTGCTTTCAAGTCGGGGAGAGTTGATGGCGATCGATGGCCCAAAAGCATTTATTCCTGCAGGAGGCGACGATCGGCGACCCGTTTGGACGATCGAGTCCACAGATGCGTCTGGATGGTCTGTTAAGGCCTTTTTCCAGTGACCTCGTGAACGGCGGTGGACCTATGATTGGAGACAGCGCTGGCTTCTTTTGGCGGCGGCGATCGGGAAGGAGACGGGCGCGGGATTTTTGCGACTAGGGTTAACTCACGGTTTCTTCAGTGAGGGGGTAGAGAGAGAGAGGTAGGATGGAGAGGATTAAGAGAGAGAAAGAGATTTTTACTTCTAAATTATTTCTTGTCAATAATGTCTAACCACACAACATAAATAGGTTCAAAACATGCCCCGCCCCCCATTTGGGCTTACGACAATGGGTAAATTATGATAAAAATAACACACATAAATTAAAGATAACCGGCGTCGTCATGCCAACATAACATCGCCCCCCCCCCCCCCCCCCCCCCCCCCGTCCGAAGACAACTTGTCCTCAAGTTGGATCGAAGGGTATTGCAGTGGCATCTCCTCCTGTCGCGTCCTCATTGGGAGGGTTGTCTACTTCCAGGCAAAATAAGAGTTTGCATCGAAGTCCCAGCGTGAAGTGGTCATCACAATTGTAGCACAAGCCTTTCTCGCGACGCTCGGCCATCTCGGTGCGGGACAGATGGAGTCGAACTGTAGGCCGCGGAGTTTCGTCCCGAAATGGTGCCCTGTCCGACAAGCTGCCTAGAGAGTAAGTGCTCTGATGGTTCCAATGTTCCAAAGGCGGACGATCTAGTAGTAATCGACGTTCACAAGCCCTGGCGAGGCTCATTGTTGTGTTGAGGTCGCGTGGTAGAAGGAACTCCACATCCCAACGTAATCGCTTGTGGAAGCCGGCAGTGAAGAGGAGAAAATGTTGCTCCGGTAAGACGGACACCGCGCGAGACAGTAGAATCTGGAATTGTTCAAGATAGGTGTCAATGGAGCCTTCCTGTTTGAGGTTCACAAGACTGCCAAGTGGGTTTCCCTGTAGAGCAGGGCCAAACCTCAGGGTGCAGGCCGTACTGAAATCTGGCCAGGAAATGTTGGGGTGTTCCCGCAGAAGTTGAGTGAAACAAAATTGATTGGGCCGAGTAAGTGGAAGGAGGCTATGCCGACGCGTTCTTCATCTGAAGTGTGCTGGTTGGTGAAGAAAATATCGCAACGCGTAAGCCACGAAAGAGGATCGTCGCGGCCCTCGTAGATGGGAAAATCCATCGGGATAGTCCGTGCATAGGCGGGGTAGTCCACATCAGGAGGAGCGGCGGAGTCAACTCGGCCTGTGGAAGGGCGATCACTTGTGTTCCAGGGAGGGGAAGGGGGCATCTGTTGTAGGGCATCTAAGTGTGCATTGAGGGTGTCCATTTTGGCGTTCTGAGTCACGAACATGGTTTGGAAGAGTGTCATGAGGTCGGCGAGAGAGGGGGAAGCATCCTCCATTTGAGATAGGGTCGGATGGACGGTTGGTGGTGGAGGGAGAAGGCCGGCGGAGGTACTGGACCTCGGAGGTTGTGTTGCGGCAGCGATCGGTGGTCGACTGAAGGCGGCGGCGGGCTGGGCGCAGTCGGCAGAAGTGGGCGAAGTTTCCGCGGGTTGAGGAAGGATTTCTGGCGTGTTGGAAGGAGGAGCCGGTGTCGTGCGGGGCTGACGGTGTGCGGCTGGGCAAGCGGAGGAGGAGCCAGAGATCGACGGTCCGACAGTGGCCTCTGATACCAAACTATTAAGGCTTTTTCCCAGTGACCTCGTGACCGGCGGTGGACCTATGATCGGAGACGGTGCGGGCGGCATGCGGCGGCGTCGATCGGGAAGGAGACAGGAGCGGGATTTTTGCGGCTAGTGTTAACTCACGGTTTCTTCCGTGAAGGGGTAGAGAGAGAGATTGGAAGGAGAGGATTAAGAGAGCGAAAGAGATTTTTACTTCTAAATTCTTGCTTGCCAATAATGTCTAACCACGCAACATAAATAGGTTCAAAACATGCCCCCCATTTGGGCTTACGACAATGGGTAAATTACGATAAAAATAACACACATGAATTAAATATAATCGGCGTCGTCACGCCACATAACAAGGTCGTTCCGAGTCTGTCTGATATTTTATTTTATTTATTTCGTGTTGTATTTAGCCCCCCATCGGCCCGAATAGTTTTATTTTCCCTCCGGATCGATAGTGCCCTTTTGCAACCGGCAATCAATTTCCTTGTGGTGGACTCCGAGGATCGTCTCCCCTTCTGTGTGCCCTATTGCCGACTCTCCCTTCCTGTGAGTCTCCCCAGCCCCCTGTCGTCTCCCTTCCCCTCTCTGACTTCCTGTCAGCCACCCACTCACCCCCAGTTTTCCATGCTGCCCTCCCGTGACCTACTTCTCCCGCCCGCAGTCCTGTAGCCACCGCAAACTTCCATCCTACCTCCTCGAACCCGTCAATCTCCTTGATCTCTCCTCCATTTTCCCTCAATCAGATCTGACTCCTTACCCCCAGCCCGACCAAACCTTTCTACCAAGCCAACAGTCGCCTCTCACCTCCCAAATCTGGTCTCACTCACACGATTTGAAAACCTCCTCCAGCACCCACTTCTCGCTGCCCCCTAATAACCCTAAAATCTCAAGATCTATATTATCCCCCCCCCAGCAGCCCACTCGCGGATCCACACCACGCACCACGGAAACACCACCTTTGTCGTTCCATCCCTAATCCACATCGCCACATGCACGAGTAAATTTAGGTATGATTGTTAAATCTCTTTTCATTGATTGTTTTGGTAAAGACGCTTGCTTTGGGTTTCCATTTTGATAAGTATTTGTAATCGTTTTTGTGGTGTAACTTGCGAAGCACATTCGGCGCACTTGAACGAAATTGTGTCTCATCTCGTTGGTTAATTATAATTGTTCCTAACTCATCATTGCTTGTTATCCGATTGTGCAAATTGGTATTTAGATGTTTTATTAAATTTTAATTACTCGCTGGAAGTTCTCGATCCGGACTATTGTCTCATATTTGTGTGTGCACGGCATTTAGATTACAATTTCATTTAGTAAAGTTTTGGCCACCTACCACTACTTACCTTAGCTGCCTCAAGCTCCTTTTGTCAGCATCGAGGTTGAGTCTCCATCCTCTAGTTGCCTGCGTCGAACCAGAAACCCTCGAGGAACTCTATTTTTCCTATTGCAACACTATTCGTACTTAAAGCTTCAACTGACATTGTTGTTTTCAAATGCAATTTCTAAATCCATGATATCAGTCGATGTCGTGCTTTAATAGACTTCAACTATTATTCATGTAGTGTCCATCCATGCCCCCATTTCCATTGTTTACAGTAGAAGTTTCTATTGTTGTGACTATAGTAGAAGCTCCAACAACATCGACAGACAATCAACTAAAATGGATGTAAACAGCATCAATATATGCTCCTGTTTCCTTTCTTTTGGCTTCTCACGTTCGCATTTGTTGCCTTCAGTCATGCGACCACCTATAGTGTTGAGCTTTCACTGATGTAGTGTCATGTTTCTGCCCGACTCTTGATGTGCCTCTCCATAAATCCCAATCTCTGAAGCTCTCTCCAGATATGTGGTATCGGAATCCACTCATGATTGACTTCCTCCCTTTGTTGTCGAGTTTGATCATTCCCTTCGAAATTGAAGTCAAAGGTTTATGTTGTTTTCTACTCAATGTACAATCCTGTATTTGTTGAGTGGGCCCCCTCACTTCGGTTCCGGGTATTGTAGGACATTCAGGCCCAAGAACACCAGATTGGCGAGTGAGGTAGGCTGGCCTACACTCTCCCAGTGCCCAAAGGGGCATTCACACGAATCAGGTTGGAATCCGGCCCTTAGGCGAATGCGATCTTCATCACGCACTCGCCCCATACTCGTGCCTCAGCGTATACAGGAGGACATCTCGCCAGGTCGGGTGAACGGTCACCCAAGAGGGCACTCTCCCTTCAGAGAGAGCCTAGGAGGCGAATGCATGGCTCTCCCAGCATTCGCTCCTTTAGGCGAGTGGTGCATTCATGGACCACTCGCCTAGTGGGACCCAGAGGCAGAATTACCCGGATGCCCTCAAAGGTCTGCATTTAACTCCTCAGAACATTGGAGTTACGTTGTTGGCAGACCCAGTTGGGCTGCGTATAGCCGTTTAGAACAGCGGAATTGCGCTATTTGCAGGTCAGACCTAAAAATCTTTAAATAGATCCAAGGGGATACCTCTGAAGGCACGCTTTCAAGCTTTCTCATTCTCTGGTCTTCTAGCGCTTTCTGAGGTACCATTAGCTCAGCACTGGCTAGCGAGGGGAAGCGCTCTAAGATCTTCCGGGTGTGTGATGGGACCTCCGTGCTGGAGCCTTGGGTTCTAAGTCTTTAGTCAGTCAAGCTCGCTAGGAGAAGTAAGCGTGCGGTCACCCCTTTTCTAAGGGTCCGAACTCCACAGAAGTCGGTTCTTTGTTTCAACATTTTTGGTGCGGTGAGCGTGGAGCGTGACTAGCACAGAAAATCCAAGTGAGTTCAATGACTGGAGGCGAAGGACAAGGATCTGACTGGGTCAACTCGCCACCTCCCCCTTCACTCGCCACCCTCGGAATGATCGAGGACTTCAAATAGGAAATGCGGAATCTCATAATGTTTGCACACGGAGCTCGCGGCGAGTGCTCGACACCCGCCGTCCCAGTGGTCGCCTCCCCAGCTCTGGGCGAGAACGCCCCCGTCAGGCGACCTGGGAAGGAAGTAGCGGAGGAGGGCAGCGAGCGAGATCTCCCGGGCGAGTCTTGCTCCCCGGCGCGGCGAGTGCGGGAAGGACCGGCGAGGTGGAGGCGCGAGATCGCCCGGCTCGTCTGACAGGGGAGGGGAGTCCCTTCAGCGAGCTAGTCTCATCCGCCCCAGTTCCAGAGGGGTTCCGCGAGCCAGAGATGTCCTACTACACCGGAAGGGATGATCCGGTCCAGCACATCCAGTTGTTCGAGGATGTGGTTTTGATTCGACATATGTCAGATGCCTTTAAATGTCGGCTCTTTGCCATAACTCTCAAGGAGAAGGCAGGGATTGGTTCCATCAGCTTCCTGTCAGCTTCATCTACTGTTTTGAAGACCTGCGCCAGGGCTTTTTGCTGAGGTTTACAACTTCGAAGAAGAGGAAGGAGTCGGAGTCCTTGTTTCTCATCAAGCAAGGAGTGAATGAGACACTGGGCAGCTCCGTGGATAGGTTCCAGGAGGAGGTCCTCCGGGTTTAGGAGATGTCAGGGCACAGCCTCATGGTGGCCTTCACTCTGGGACTGCAGCAGGGGTTCTTCACAATTGAGTTGAAGCAGGTACCTCCGCTGTCTTTCGAGGAGCTGATGGAGAGGGCAGCCAGGGAAGTCGAGGGAGAGGCATCGAACCCAGCGTTTGCAAGGAAGCTAGCTAAGTGGACTGCGGAGGAGGACAAATGTAACACCTCCCCTGTAGTGAACGTATAATATGGGTCCGGCCGGGGCCCCACAACATACGGACGCCACAGCTTTAGTATTAAAAGTTGATATAGCTACCCACACTCAAAACACTTTGCACAACACAGCGGAAACACAAGCAAGACAAGAAGTTATCCACCACTAGAAGAGTAAAACAAATGGCCTTATGGCCTTACAACAAGTGTCCAAAATCAAATAATACAACAGTCATGAATGTGCCTAGCACTCCTAGTCTACCTCGGCATGCAAGCCGGATAACATGAGTCTCAAACATACAACATCGCATAAGTAGAGCTACAAAAAGAAAAGCACTTCATGAGGCTTAGGCCTTTCTGGCCGGCGAGCTAGCTCCTGCATGCGATCCTTGCCCTGTAAAATATATTAGTAACGTGGGTCAGCAAAGGCTGACCTCAAACTGTGTAACAACACATCTCCTCCCGGCCGCCCCTAACGGACCCCGGGGTACCCCTCCAACTTGCAAGTTAACACTTCGTATGCAATAATCATAAGCAAGAAAAGCAACTACAGAAACAGGCTTGGATGTCACACACATCATACATGTTCTCTACTGGTTGAGCATATAATAAAAGGGTCTACTTATGCAATCATGTATGCAATAACCTGCGTTTCACCCAATGCACCCTCACGCGTATGCATCTAGCACATCATCACATCATATGGGTACTCATTGATTCCCCATTGGCATAAAGCCGCAAACAAAGGGGGGTCACCATTTCCCCCAACGGCTCACAGGCCGCCTCATGGAACTCTTGTCAAGGCCCCACCCGCTCAAGGTCTTAGCCTCGGGCTTGCCTACAAGCTCTGACGTCTCATGTCAGGATTCCAACAAACACAAAACTGACTGATTCTAAGAAGCCTTGCCGGACCCCGCCCGCTCATAGCCTCATTGCCCGGGCTTGTCCCCATGCTTGGCATTCTTGACAGTCTCAAAGAAGGGGACTAGTCTCGCCGGGACACTCTCCGCACATGACGTGAACGTCACGGGATAGCCAGCCGACCACGGAGACATAGCCACGCCTTGGCACAGCACAAACCAAGACAAATCCACCCTAGTCCCTCATTTGTACTACAGCGTTCCAGCGCACCAAGGAAACCATCTCCAACTCATGCGGAGCTAACCTTGTCCACCAAGGAAAACATCTACCGCCGCGAGGAGCTAACCTTGTCCGGTTCCAACTACACGTACACACTCGAGAAAAAGGGGGAAAACATCACCACATCACAAACGGCGTCTTGCCGCAACGGAATCTCTACGGATCCTTAACGTTCGTATGCAACATCACCGAGTCGGACTAACGGTCGCGACTACGGCTTCACCCACCATGCCTAATCCACTAACGGAGCGGATCTCTAATGCAAATCATGTCGGGGACGGACTCAATCAACCCGGAGGTTCCTCTTGAACCTTGGCAAACCAAAACCCCTCTTATTTGAGATTTTGGTACCCAAAAGCTAGAAAGAAAAGATGCTAAAAACATGCATCCTAAGACCGAGAGGAGAAATGTTGTTACCTTCCGACTCCTCTTCCTTGCCATGGCAAAATAGCCGGATGAAAACTTTCGCAACGATCTAACCTCCACGGATCTGGACTCGGCTCGCGATTTGGAGCACCGAAACCTCTCCTACAGCCCAAACTCTCATTCTCCTTCTTCCTTGTTCTCACTTCTCTCTAGATCTTTAGTAAGAGAAAGCTTGGAGAAGAATGAGGGTTTTCAACCCTAATCTCGGACTTAACTCCTAAAGAAATGATCTGAACCATCAGATCCTAAAATCAGGAAAAGAATGGCCACGATCCGCCTGAAAAAAATAAAAGACCTGGGCCGAACACGGCCTGGCACACGCCCGTGTCCAGGGCCGTGTGCCTCATTCGTCGTCTCAAATCGACGCGCCTGGAACAGCACACGGGCATCCGACACGCCCGTGTTCGACCAGACACGCCCGTGTCGCCACTGACACGGCCGTGTGGCCGACCGTTGTAACGCCCCCGAATTTTTCGGCAATTATTTAAGTGCTCGTTTGGCGTTACGTCGGCGCATTTCCGGCTCGTGCCGTTGTTAGAGTACCTCGTTAGGTGTTCTTGGAGGTTATAGCCTGTTGTATGGTTTCCCCAGCTAGCCGGCGTCTGTTTTGGAGGCCCGACTGAGCCTTTTAGGGAATCCTTGTGCTTTGGCTTTGGGTGAGGTTATCCTGGGTGTGTGGTCGCCGGAGGTTGTGCCCGACTTCGCTGATGTTTGCGTAGCCCGTGTGTTTAGCTACGGTGCGGAATTGTTCGGAATCCGAGAGCGTTAGTTTTCGCGCCTTTTCAACGGTCGCTAGTTAGCGAGTCGTCGTTTGTGCGAGCATATTTTCATGTCATGCAAGGTTTTAATATTTGGCGTGTGCGTGCCTGCGATTATGTGTTAGTGTGTATGTATAAATATATATATATATGTGTGTTAGTGTGTATGTATAAATATATATATATATATGTGTGTGAGTGTGTATGTATAAATTTATATGTGTGAGTGTTAATGTGAATATATATATATAAGTATATGTTTATAAATAAATGAGTATATATATATATATATATATATATATTATCTCTTAGGTTATCTCCCCCCCAAACCCGACGCAGGCAGCCCGAGCGGAGAAAGAACCAGGCGGAAGCCCTCGCAGCGCTCCGACCGCCCGTTCGCCGGCCTTTTCAGCCCGGATCTCCGGTTCGAGGCCGGATTCGAACTCCTCTAGGCTAGATCTTCGTTCCGAGGTAACTATTTTGGGATTTCACCATCTCTTTTGCCCGATTGGTAGATTAGGTTGCGTTTTTTTTTCTTGGTTTGATGGTGTTGTTCTTCCCGGTTGGGTTGTCCAGGATTTTCCCCACTTTTGCTTGTGGCCGGCGGTTGAGAAGGGGGAGCTTGGCCGTTTTTTTTTGTTCTTCAAAGGCAACCAAGGCAAGTGCGCCCTTCGCCCTTGTTAAAATAATTTCAATATAAAGCTCTTGTTTTTTTTTGTGGTGTTGCTTGATTTCAGATTTCCGATTCCCTCCTAGGCTTTTGCTCACCCGCAATCTTTGGTGCTAATCCTCACTTGTTGTATGTTGCGGTTTTACGGATAGGGGTGTCGGAACGAATCTCATACCATATGATGTATTAGTCTAAATGCTGCATTTTTTGGACCTTGAGTCATGCCCGGATTTCGTTAAGGATTTTAACTTGTCCTTGTTCAAATGCCTGGTTTGCTTAAATTGCGATCGGAAAGAGTTTAGCCTTAGAGTTCCTTTTGTTTGGCCTTGAACAATGCCCAAATCGAGTACATAGCTTGTAGCTTTGCTCTTTTCAATAAATTGCCGTAGCTTTGGATCTTGCCCAAGTGAGTATAGTTCGAAACCTCAAGTTAATCGTTTATGTTAGAACCAAATTAATCGCGCGTGGATGGGTAACGAATTAATTATGTCTTTATATCAAATTAATTATGTCTGTTTCGTTGTTTAACCTATTTCTTTTGTGATGGAGACCAACTAATGGTACACGTTTAATTGAATGTCGTACTACTTGCATAATTGCGGTTTCGTTCTATTTTCATTTTATTATTTGTGTCAAACTACTTGCTTGGACAAACGCGATGTTTAGTCCGTTGGTATGAATATAAGGCTCTTAGGTGGGTTGCTCTAGAGTGTTTAGGGTTCAGTGTGACTTCTTGGTGGTTCATGGAACCATTAGTGAGGGCTTTCCCGAGTCACGTAGTGCTGGAGTAGGATGTGATTTTGAGGTGGGTCGGACCGATGCCGCCACCCTTGTTTTACTTCTTGTCTTATTAAGACAATGTGAGCTGTTTGGTTGAGTTGGACCGATGCCACCACCACAACACTTTGAGATGTTCAGGCCTGTTAGACGTGGTTGGACCGTTGCCACCAGTCTAGGCCCTTATTTCTGATTCTTGTCCATCTCCAGTACTAGGTGACTCTTCCTGCTCTAGCTTTATACTAAGATTTATTTATTTATTTTGTTAATCCTTCCTGCAGAGATTTGTGAGGCTTGACTTCACCCGTGCACTTGGTGCACCCCTTTTTACCTACTCATGGCGAGTATTTTCCTGCACTCGTTTACTTTAGCTCTTACCTGTTTCACTTCTCTCTTATGCTATTGTTTCTTTTCAGATATATATATATTGTTTTGCTGAGTTGTTCTCTTCTTTGAATGCCTCAGGTTCAGGTTCATAGCCGACTGTGCGGCTAGGGTTCTCCTGGAGTTTGCTAGTGCTATAGCTGCTGCTGAGTTTCTTTTCCTCACTCCTGTGAGGTAGTTTCTTTAGACTTGTAGTACAGATATGCCTACTCACCAGTGGGTTCGTGTCAGTTGTTGGCGCCCACTGGTGGTTTCTCTTTTAGATGCTTGGTACTTTGCTTATACTGCTAGTTTTCCTGTTTTGGAGTTTGTTAAACTTGCTTCTGGGATGATTTATGTTAGGTTGCTAGTTACTTTAAAACCTATAAAAGAAAATAATTATTATATCAAAAACATAGACCGCATGTTTTCCCTTCTAAAAAGCTTAATCACTATTTTCAAACACGTAAAAAGGGGTATTTCCTATATATAATATATAAATTAAATATAGGGTCTTGCATAGCCTTAGGCGCCCCCTGGGGACGCTTAAGCATTCTCTTAGGGTGTTAAAAGAATCAAATAAAGTATTTTCCGCTACGTATAAGTATAACTTTGAAGGGTGGACTAGTTGATCCACGAAGCCGAGGGATACGACCTCAAAATATAATTGATTTTCGCATCTTTAAAGCTTTTGAACTTTCATAGTCTTAGTAGTTGGTGGTTGCCTGAGCGTCGACAGTTATCCCCTGTCCGACGTGGCATCACAACGCGCGTTTTCTTCTACTCTGATACTTCTTAAATTTCGGAGAAAATGCGGGTCGTGACAGTTGGTATCAGAGGGAGGTTGCTTGACAATTTGTCGGGCAACCTTTTCTTGTAGGTATTAGAAGTTTAGCATCATGTCATACACACACCGATATGTCATCAGCACGTCTTGGCTGAAGCACGAACACTACACTCATAGCATAACATGAAGTATACGGGGCATATTATGTAGTATGAGATGCATAATATGTGTTCGTATATGGATCCACCATAGGAGGCAACATGTGAGAGTTATGTAGTATGGGATGCATAACCTCACCACATGAATGCGACTAGCACGTTTTCTTTTTCGTTACATGAAAATGTTATGTAGTATGGGATGCATAACATTTTCATGTGTACGCCGCTCATAACATGCATTAGGGCCTTTTTAGAATGCATAGCACAATCATGCATAGCATAACATTGCATAAGCACAATGTGCCAAGCTAAAGACTTGCAGGATGACATATGTACACACATGGTTTTGAGTCAAAAAGAATATAAATTCATGCATTCTCGATTTAGGCACAAGAGTTAGTGTGATGATGGTGAACTATCTTAGGTTACGCACGACATTATTTCCCCTGTATAAATATATATATACATATAAAAAAAAATCCAGAGCAAGTTGGCAGTGAAAGCAAGTACTTATGTAGGTTTGTCTGTACCTATTGTTTTGTCCTAGTAGTTGAACTAGGTTCTGATGTTTGTTTGTTGATCTTTTTAGGATGACGCCTAAGCGTAGAGTGGCGAGATCGACTCACCAATCTGAGGGCGGGTCTTCTGGTACTCAAAGCGGTACAGTTATGGAAAGTCTGAGGCAGAGCAATGAGGCTCTATCGAGGCAGATGGTGGACGTTCAGTCTCAGATCCAGTCCCTGTTATCTGTGGTGGCAGGACTAGCCCCGAGAGCGCAGGACCCTGCTGCGGGTTTAGCTGTTCCCGCACCTCCTGCACCCCCAGCCCCTTTGGTGCCTCCAGTGGTGGTGCCCCCAGAGATGGCTTTCATCACTCAGTTCCAATTCCAGTGACTGCGACCCCCTACCAACGATGGTAAGGCGGATTTCATGATATTGGATGACTGGTTGATTACCATAGAAGAAATGTTTCACTACTCTGGAGTGTCTGAGGATCAGAAGGTGATGCTGGCCGCCTATCAGCTGAAGGGGTTAGCGAAGAGTTGGTGGATGAGGGAGAAGGAGGGAATGGTAGGAGGAAGCACTTGGGCTTCCTTCAAGGAGATCTTGATGCGGAAATTTCTACCGTCAGTGGAGCGAGACCGGCTGATGAATGACTTCTTACATCTGAAGCAGAGGCAGCTCTCAGTCAGCGAGTATGAGATTGAGTTCAGCAAACTCAGTCGCTTTGCCCCTAGTTTGGTGAGCTCAGAGGAGGATAGAGCAAAGCGTTTCCTCGGTGGCCTGCGGAGCGATGTACAGCACCTAGCGGTGGCTCATGGAGCAGTGAGTTATGTTGGGGCAGTGGAGGCCGCTTTGAAGGTAGAGGCCATCGAAAACGTGAAGCATAGAGGACAGCAGACGAGGAACGAGAAGAGGAAAGCTGTTGAAGCAAAGAGCCCCCAAGTGCCTGGTGCTCCTTCGGGGAAGAGGAGCAAGGAGGTTTGTAGTTTTTGTGGCCGGTCGGGCAATCCTGCTGAGAGATGTTTCAAGAGGGCGGCGGCGCAGAAGGAGCATGTGCATGCTATTCAGGGTGCTCCCAGGCAGAATGTGGTGTGTACTCTGTGCAATAAAGAGGGGCATGATGTTGCTCGTTGCTGGTTGAGGGACAAGGTCTGCTATCAGTGCGGACAGAAAGGTCATACCAAGGCCCGATGCCCGCAGCTCCAGTCTGTGCACCGACCAGTTCCTCTTCAGGCGTTGTCACCGCCTCAGTGTATGGATAGAGGCAAAGGGAAGCTGAACGTGATATCTTCAGCGGAGGCTCAAACTTCGACGCAAGTCATTTCAGGTAAACCTTCTCGCTAGTCTTTTACTTCCTTTGCAGTTTAGTTTGGCTGTTGTTTTTTGTATTGACTGTGCAATTTCTCCGTTGATATTTATATAGGGAGTTTTAAGGTAAAAAACCGCTGGGCGCGCGTTCTCTTTGACTCAGGTGCTACCCACTCATTTGTGGCTAGGGCCTTTGTAGAGCGGTGTCAGCTGGTTCTTGATCGTGTCGGTGATGCCTTTTGCGTCAAATTCCCCTCGGGTGATTCCGTGATATCAGATCAGGACATTCTGGATTGTCCTATTATGTTGGGGGATTTCCCAGCCAAGGCAGATCTGATGGTTATAGACTTGGAGGATTTCGACGTCATCCTGGGTATGGATTGGTTGTCCAGATACGATGCAGTGATCCAGTGCAGGGGTAAGCGCTTGGATTTCAAGAAGGACAACGGTCAGCCTGGGAGTATTTATGGCGATCCGCGCCAGGCCTCTCCGGCGATTTCTGCGGTATGTGCTCAGAGGCTATTCAGTTCTGATTGTTTTGCTTGCTTAGTCTCGGTGCTGAGGACTGTTAGTAGTGTGCCGCTGTTGGATGAGATTCCTGTTGTCCGTGAGTTTTCGGATGTGTTTCCTAGCGACCTTCCCGGTCTTCCCCCTGCCAGAGATGTCGAGTTCGTGATTGATTTGGAGCCGGGTACGCGTCTTATTGCTAAGGCGCCGTACCGGATGGCCCCGCGAGAGCTGGATGAGCTGCGTACCCAGCTGGATGACTTATTGGAGAAGGGTTTCATAAGGCAGAGCTCGTCGCCCTGGGGTGCACCCGTTCTTTTTGTGAAGAAGAAAGATGGTTTGATGCGTCTTTGCATCGACTATAGGGAGTTGAACAAAGTCACCATCAAGAACAGGTACCCCCTGCCCATAATCGACGAATTATTCGATCAGTTGCGTGGTAGCTATGTGTTCTCCAAGATTGACCTTCGATCAGGATATCATCAGCTCAGGATCCGGGAGTCGGACATTCCGCAGACGGCTTTTCGATCGAGACATGGACATTTCGAATTCCTAGTTATGTCTTTTGGGTTGACCAACGCCCCATCAGCATTCATGGACATGATGAACCGGGTGTTCAAGGATTTTCTGGACAAGTTTGTGGCCGTATTCATAGACGACGTTCTGATTTACTCACGGAATGCTGCGGAGCATGATCAGCACTTGCGGTTGGTGTTATCTGCCTTGAGAGATCATCAGTTGTACGCCAAGTTGAGCAAATGTGAGTTCTGGTTGCCTCAGGTGTCCTTCCTGGGTCATGTGGTGAACAAGGATGGCATTTCAGTGGACCCGGTGAAGATTTTTACAGTGATGGATTGGCATAGGCCGAGCACACCCAAGGAGATTAGGAGCTTCTTGGGGTTGGCCGGCTATTATAGAAGGTTTGTTGAGGGTTTTTCTACCTTGGCAGCGCCCTTGACTAAGTTGACGCAGAAGCATGCAGCGTTCATCTGGAGTGAGCAGTGCGAGGAGGCCTTTCTGGAGCTAAAGAGGAGATTGTGCACTGCTCCTGTTTTGACACTGCCTACGGCGGGCAAGGACTATGATGTTTATGTGGATGCCTCGCATGTTGGGCTCGGAGGCGTGTTGATGCAAGAGGGGAAGGTGATCGCGTATGGGTCGCGGCAGTTGAAGACTCACGAGCGGAATTATCCTACGCATGACCTCGAGTTTGCGGCGGTGATTTTTGCGTTGAAGCTGTGGAGACATCTACTCTATGGGGCTCAGTGCAAGATTTTCACAGATCATAAGAGCCTGAAGTACGTGTTTACTCAGAAGGAGCTGAATCTGCGCCAGCGGCGGTGGCTAGAGTTCATGGCCGATTATGACGTGGAGATCCAGTACCATCCAGGCAAGGCCAATGTGGTGGCCGACGCCCTGAGCCGCAAGACAGGGAAGATCTTCAACCTCACGGCGGACCGTTTAGTGGAAGAGTTCTTGTTGATGGACATCTCTGTGGGAGGCTGTGATTTGCAAAGCAGTTTGGTAGTGGCAGAGCGATCTTGGATTTCGCTCACCAGGTTGCACCAGAAGGATGATCCAGATTTGTTACACCTGTACCTCAGGGCTGAGAGAAGGGAGTTGCCGGATTTCTCCATCGACGATTCGGGTATCTTGAAGTACCGCGGCAGGTTTTGCATCCCCGCGGTTGGAGACATCAGGAGTATGGTATGCAAAGAGGCTCATGGATCCAGTGTTGCTTACCACCCAGGATCCACGAAGATATATCATGATTTGAAGCAGATCGCCTGGTGGCAAGGTATGAAAGGGGATATAGCTCGGTATGTTTCTGAATGTTACACTTGCAAGCGGGTGAAAGCCGATCATGGGAGGCCTGGTGGAAAGTTGACTCCCTTGGAAATCCCGACTTGGAAGTGGGAAAGTATCTCTATGGACTTCATCACGGGCTTACCAAGATCTCCAAGAGGATTTGACTCAGTTTGGGTGATCGTGGACCGATTGACGAAGTGTGCGCACTTCGTACCTTATAAGATCGACTACCCGATGAAGAAGATAACAGAGCTGTATTTGAGTGAGGTCATCCGATTGCATGGAGTTCCCGTGAGCATCATTTCAGACCGAGACTCCAGATTTACTTCCCGTTTCTGGAAGAGTTTGCAGGAGGGTTTGGGTACAGATTTGAGATATTCTACCGCTTACCACCCCCAAACGAATGGGCAGACCGAGCGTGTGAACCGGATTGTGGAGGATATGATCAGGTGCAACATTCTAGATCACGGTGGAGCATGGGATGAGCGCTTGCGGATCATGGAGTTTGCCTACAATAACAGTTACCAAGAGAGCTTGCAAATGACTCCATTCGAGGCATTGTATGGGAGGCGCTGCAGAACTCCCTTGTTTTGGACTGAGGCCGGTGAGAGGCCTTTGTTGGGTCCTGATGCTCTAGAGGAAATGGAGGTTGCTGTGAAGCTCATTCGGGAAAAGCTTCGGTTAGCTCAGGAGAGATATGAGAAAAACGCCAACCGGCGTAGGTCTGATTTGGAATTTTCGGTAGAGGATTTGGTTTTCTTGAAGGTGTCTCCGATGGTTGGAGTGAAGAGGTTCGGCAAGAACCATAAGCTGGATCCGAGGTATGTGGGCCCATTCAGAATTTTGGAGCGTATTGGTGTGACAGCATATAGGTTGGATCTACCCGCCAACTTCCCAGGCGCGCATAATGTCTTTCACGTGAGCCAGCTGCGGAAGTGTGTGCGGAGCAGTGGGCAAGTCTTGGATGTCGTGCCCCAGTTGGAGCCCAACCTCTCGTATGTTGAGGTGCCGGTCCGCATCCTGGATACTCAGGATCGGGTGCTGCGGTCAAAGTCTATCCCGATGGTGAAGGTTCTTTGAAAGAATCAAGATTTGGAAAGCGCGACTTGGGAGCTAGAGTCGGCTATGAGGGAGGCTTACCCTCGCCTGTTCACCTGATTTGTTGGGTATGTTTATTCCTAGTAACTATTATTTTGATTACTTTCCTTCTATAGTGGAGGTAGTGTACGTAAAGTTTCGAGACAAAACTTTCTTTTAGGGGGAGTGACTGTAACGCCCCCGAATTTTTCGGCAATTATTTAAGTCCTCGTTTGGCGTTACGTCGGCGCATTTCCGGCTCGTGCCGTTGTTAGAGTACCTCGTTAGGTGTTCTTGGAGGTTATAGCATGTTGTATGGTTTCCCCAGCTAGCCGGCGTCTGTTTTGGAGGCCCGACTGAGCCTTTTAGGGAATCCTTGTACTTTGGCTTTGGGTGAGGTTAGCCTGGGTGTGTGGTCGCCGGAGGTTGTGCCCGACTTCGCTGATGTTTGCGTAGCCCGTGTGTTTAGCTACGGTGCGGAATTGTTCGGAATCCGAGAGCGTTAGTTTTCGCGCCTTTTCGACGGTCGCTAGTTAGCGAGTCGTCGTTTGTGCGAGCATATTTTCATGTCATGCAAGGTTTTAATATTTGGCGTGTGCGTGCCTGCGATTATGTGTTAGTGTGTATGTATAAATATATATATATGTGTGTTAGTGTGTATGTATAAATATATATATATATGTGTGTGAGTGTGTATGTATAAATTTATATGTGTGAGTGTTAATGTGAATATATATATATAAGTATATGTTTATAAATAAATGAGTATATATATATATATATATATATATATATATATTTTATCTCTTAGGTTATCTCCCCCCCAAACCCGACGCAGGCAGCCCGAGCGGAGAAAGAACCAGGCGGAAGCCCTCGCAGCGCTCCGACCGCCAGTTCGCCGGCCTTTTCAGCCCGGATCTCCGGTTCGAGGCCGGATTCGAACTCCTCTAGGCTAGATCTTCGTTCCGAGGTAACTATTTTGGGATTTCACCATCTCTTTTGCCCGATTGGTAGATTAGGTTGCGTTTTTTTTTCTTGGTTTGATGGTGTTGTTCTTCCCGGTTGGGTTGTCCAGGATTTTCCCCACTTTTGCTTGTGGCCGGCGGTTGAGAAGAGGGAGCTTGGCCGTTTTTTTTTGTTCTTCAAAGGCAACCAAGGCAAGTGCGCCCTTCGCCCTTGTTAAAATAATTTCAATATAAAGCTCTTGTTTTTTTTTGGGGTGTTGCTTGATTTCAGATTTCCGATTCCCTCCTAGGCTTTTGCTCACCCGCAATATTTGGTGTTAATCCTCACTTGTTGTATGTTGCGATTTTACGGATAGGGGTGTCGGAACGAATCTCATACCATATGATGTATTAGTCTAAATGTTGCATTTTTTTGGACCTTGAGTCATGCCCGGATTTCGTTAAGGATTTTAACTTGTCCTTGTTCAAATGCCTGCTTTGCTTAAATTGCGATCGGAAAGAGTTTAGCCTTAGAGTTCCTTTTGTTTGGCCTTGAACAATGCCCAAATCGAGTACATAGCTTGTAGCTTTGCTCTTTTCAATAAATTGCCGTAGCTTTGGATCTTGCCCACGTGAGTATAGTTCGAAACCTCAAGTTAATCGTTTATGTTAGAACCAAATTAATCGCGCGTGGATGGGTAACGAATTAATTATGTCTTTATATCAAATTAATTATGCCTGTTTCGTTGTCTAACCTATTTCTTTTGTGATGGAGACCAACTAATGGTACACGTTTAATTGAATGTCGTACTACTTGCATAATTGCGGTTTCGTTCTATTTTCATTTTATTATTTGTGTCAAACTACTTGCTTGGACAAACGCGATGTTTAGTCCGTTGGTATGAATATAAGGCTCTTAAGTGGGTTGCTCTAGAGTGTTTAGGGTTCAGTGTGACTTCTTGGTGGTTCATGGAACCATTAGTGAGGGTTTTCCCGAGTCACGTAGTGCTGGAGTAGGATGTGATTTTGAGGTGGGTCGGACCGATGCCGCCACCCTTGTTTTACTTCTTGTCTTATTAAGACAATGTGAGTTGTTTGGTTGAGTTGGACCGATGCCACCACCACAACACTTTGAGATGTTCAGGCCTGTTAGACGTGGTTGGACCGTTGCCACCAGTCTAGGCCCTTATTTCTGATTCTTGTCCATCTCCAGTACTAGGTGACTCTTCCTGCTCTAGCTTTATACTAGGATTTATTTATTTATTTTGCTAATCCTTCCTGCAGAGATTTGTGAGGCTTGACTTCACCCGTGCACTTGGTGCACCCCTTTTTACCTACTCATGGCGAGTATTTTCCTGCACTCGTTTACTTTAGCTCTTACCTGTTTCACTTCTCTCTTATGCTATTGTTTCTTTTCAGATATATATATATTGTTTTGCTAAGGTGTTTTCTTATTTGAATGCCTCAGTTTCAGGTTCATAGCCGACTGTGCGGCTAGGATTCTCCTGGAGTTTGCTAGTGCTATAGCTGCTGCTGAGTTTCTTTTCCTCACTCCTGTGAGGTAGTTTCTTTAGACTTGTAGTACAGATATGCCTACTCACCAGTGGGTTCGTGTCAGTTGTTGGCGCCCACTGGTGGTTTCTCTTTTAGATGCTTGGTACTTTGCTTATACTGCTAGTTTTCCTGTTTTGGAGTTTGTTAAACTTGCTTCTGGGATGATTTATGTTAGGTTGCTAGTTACTTTAAAACCTATAAAATAAAATAATTATTATATCAAAAACATAGACCGCATGTTTTCCCTTCTAAAAAGCTTAATCACTATTTTCAAACCACGTAAAAAGGGGTATTTCCTTTATATAATATATAAATTAAATATAGGGTCTTGCATAGCTTTAGGCGCCCCCTGGGGACGCTTAAGCATTCTCTTAGGGTGTTAAAAGAATCAAATAAAGTATTTTCCGCTACGTATAAGTATAACTTTGAAGGGTGGACTAGTTGATCCACGAAGCCGAGGGATACGACCTCAAAATATAATTGATTTTCGCATCTTTAAAGCTTTTGAACTTTCATAGTCTTAGTAGTTGGTGGTTGCCTGAGCGTCGACAGTTATCCCCTGTCCGACGTGGCATCACAACGCGCGTTTTCTTCTACTCTGATACTTCTTAAATTTCGGAGAAAATGCGGGTCGTGACAACCGTGTGCCTCCATTGACACGGCCCCGAAAACATCCCAAGAGGTGACACGGCCTGGGACACGCCCGTGTCCCAAGCCGTGTGCCAAGTCTCGACACTCGTCGACAGCCTTTGTGTCGACACCGCGGAAAAACGTCGAGCGAGGATCGTCGACCAAGTGGGACACGCCCTGTGACACGCCCGTGTCACAGGCCGTGTGCCCCATTCTCGACACTCGACACTCGTCGAATGAACATCGTCGACTGAAGATCGTCGACAGACCCACACGGCCTTGGACACGCCCGTGTCCTAGGCCGTGTGCCTTGTCTCGACACACTGTCGAGCGAAAGTGCCGACACCCCGGGCCGAGTGTCGACACGGGCTCGACACGCCCTGCGACACGCCCGTGTCGCAGGCCGTGTGCCCCCTGCCAGAAACCAAAAAAATTTCCAGAAACGCAAATCGACCCTCTCTCAAAACTGGGGTGTTACAACTCTCCCCCGCTTAACAGAATTTCGTCCCGAAATTACAAAACAAAAGGGTACAAAAACTTAACTTGTACCTGAAATGAAGAGTTCTGGATACTCTTCTAACATGGCCTGTTCTCGCTACCAAGAGAGCTCCTCTCGACCGCAGTTGTCCCATCGGACTTTCACGAGTTTAACTTCTTTATTCCGCAACTGCCGAGTCTCTGAATCCTCTATAGCAATTGGAAGGACTCGCGTCCTCAAATCTTCCTCAATCGGCACCGATGCCGGCTCAATCACCACACTAGCCTCCACCAAGGCTTTCCTCAAAACGGAGACATGGAAGACGTCATGCAATCCACTCAACTCCGCGGACAACGTCAACCGATATGCTGCTTCTCCCACTCGTTCAACAATTTCAAAAGGGCCCAAAAACCTTGGACTCAACTTCTTGAGTCGGCGAATCCGTGAGACGCCTTTGAACGGTTTGATCTTCAAATAGACTCAATCACCTACCGCAAACTCCAACTTCCGGTGACGAGCATTAAAGTATTTTGCTTGACGGTCTTGTGCCACCTTCATACGCTCTTGTATGGTCCGTACCATCTCACAAGCGTCAACTACCACCTCCTTTCCCAAAATTTTGGTGTCTCCCGCCTCCGCCCAAGACATTGGTGTTCGACACCGCCTCCCATACAAAGCTTCGTATGGCGTCATTTTTATACTTGCTTGAAAACTGTTGTTGTATGCGAATTCCACCATGAAGAGGTGATCCTCCCACTTCTTGCCGAAGTCAAGAACGCACATTCTCAGCATATCCTCCATAGTACGGTTTGTTCTTTCAGTTTGCCCATCAGTTTGAGGATGGAATGCCGTACTGAACTTTAGCTTCGTGCCCAAACTCTTTTGAACTAATCTCCAGTCCTTGGACGTAAACCGTCCATCTCGATCGCTGACTATACTCTTTGGAATCTCATGCAGTCGCACAATGTTGCGAACATACAACTCCACCAGCTTCTCCACGCTATCCTCTTTCCGATTTGGGATGAAGTGGGTCACCTTGGTTAAGTGGTCCACAATCACCCAAATAGCATCATTACCCTGCTGTGATCTAGGCAAACCATGTACAAAGTCCATGGAGATGTCATCAAATTTCCATTCAGGGATTGGAAGGGGCTTCAGGAACCCGCCCGGCTTCTGACATTCGGCCTTCACCAAGGCACAAGTTTGGCAACGATTCACGTACAAAGCTACGTCCCGCTTCAGCCCCGGCCACCAAAAGGATTTCTTCATATCCAAGTACATCTTTGTACTGCCCGGGTGAATGGAGTACTTTGTGAAGTGAGCCTCAAACATCAACTCCTCACGGAGTTTGCCGAACTGCGGTATACAAACCCTTTCGTTCTTCCTCAGAATCCCATCAATCATCTCCCAGGTGCTGCTCTCGCCCGCTTGAGCCTCCATCACAAATGGTTGAACCTCCACATCCAACCGAGTCGCTTCCCGAATGCGATCGGTCAAGTCGTTCTGCACTTCAATCCAGTTCAACCGAGTCACGCTGGACTTGCCTCTCGCAACACATTCCAATCCAAGGGACTCCCATTCCCGTACCAACCGCTCATCATGAGCTTCGATCCAATTCTCTTGCCCCGAGTACTTCCTACTCAAGGCATCCGCCACCACATTGGCTTTACCTGGCGTATACTGAATCGCCACCTCGTAGTCTCCAAGGAACTCAACCCACCTGCGTTGCCGCATGTTCAAGTCCTTTTGATCCAAGAGATACTTCAGGCTTTTGTGATCCGTGAAGATCTCCACCTTTGCATCATATACATAATGCCGCCATATTTTCAACGCAAAAATTACCGCCGCCAACTCCAAGTCATGGACGGGGTAATTCCTCTCATGAGGCTTCAGTTGTCTAGACCCAAAAGCTATCACCTTGCTATGTTGCACCAAAACGCAACCCAAACCGCATCCCGATGCGTCACTGAAAATCTGAAATCCCTCGGTCCCTTGCGGTAGACTTAGGATTGGAGTCATCATCAGTCTCTCCTTCAGTGCCTCAAATGCTTGGCTGCACTCTTGATTCCACACAAACTTATGATCTTTACGAGTAAGTGAGGTGAGAGGTAGAGCTATTGCGAGAAATTCTCCACGAATCTCCTATAATACCCGGCTAGTCCAAGAAAACTTCGGACTTCCGTCACGGTCCTCAAGACTGGCCAATCTTTGATGGCCTCCACTTTTGTTGGATCCACTGCCACCCCATCCCCACTAATCACGTGGCCCAAAAATGTCACCTTCTCTAATCAGAACTCGCACTTGGAGAACTTTGCATACAACTGATTCTCCCTCAACACTTGCAAAACCACTCTCAAGTGGGTCTCATGCTCCACTTCCGATTTGGAATACACCAAGATGTCATCAATGAAGACAACCACAAAAGAATCCAAGTATTCCCGAAATACTCGATTCATAAGATCCATGAACACAGATGGTTCGTTCGTCAGCCCGAACGGCATCACCGTAAACTCAAAGTGCTCATACCTTGTACCAAAGGCAGTCTTGGGGATGTCCTCATCCCGAATTCGCAGCTGATAATAGTCTGACTTCAAGTCCAATTTTGAATACACCACTGACTCTACCAATTGGTCGAACAAGTCATCTATCCGAGGAATCGGATACTTATTCTTGACGGTCAATTTATTCAGTTCTCGGTAGTCTATGCATAGCCGCATGCTACCGTCTTTCTTCTTTACAAACAACACCGGCGCACTCCACGGTGAAGAACTGGGTCTGATATACCCTTGCTCCAACAATTCCTGTAACTGTACCTTAAGTTCAGCCAACTCCTTTGGTGTCATCCTAAACGGAGGACGTGACACCGGCCTAGCCTCCGGCACTAACTCGATTGAGAAATCGATCTCCCTCCGAGGAGGAGCTCCAGGAAGTTCATCCGGAAACACATCCTTGAACTCTGCCACTACGGGCACTTCATCAATAGACAGCTGGGAGAGACGAACCTCCAATAACGCTACAAGCGCTACACCACCCTGGTTAACCGCCCGCATCAACTGCATGGCCGAAATCAGGGAACAGGCCACTCCACAAAGGCCCTCAAATTTGACCTCCGCCTGACCTTTGCTCTTTAGGGTCACTACCTTAGATAGGCAATCAATACTGGCGCGCTGCTCTGCAAGCCAGTCCATGCCCAAAATGACATCGAACTCAACCAATGGTAAAATCGCTGCTATCAAAACGAAGTCAACTCCGTCTAGCTCCCAACAGATGCGCCCTTTGGCCCCAGTGGTCATGGATGACCCATTGGGCATGCGCACTTTCAACTCTGCGTCCGCCGAGAAAGACTCAACTCCTATTCTCCGGATGAAGCTCTCCGCAAGAAAGGAGTGCGATGCTCCCGTATCAAACAATACCCTAGCAGGGTATCCGGAAACTAACACGAAGCCTACAACATAGACATCACACAAAAGTCTAAAAGGATGAATCACAAAATTTAAACTTAAATTTTCTTCATACCTGTTACCACATCGGTCTGGCGGATCGCTTCTTGCTGTCCAAGGTTGTAAGCCCTTGGTTGCATCGGTTGGAACCGAGAAGCGCTCGACTCCGCCATCTTCCCTTTCTCTGCAGCACTAGGGCCGGAGCGCACAGTCTGCTCCTGCCTAGCCTCTTGCCCCGCTCCTCCTTGGGGACAAACACGAGCTATGTGCCCCACCTTACCGCAGTTGTAACACGTCGGCGGTCCCCTAGAGTGAGAACCTCCAGTCGTCCAATTGCTCTTCTCACCGGACCTGAAAGTGTGAGGCTTCTTCCTCCATCTACTCCCTTCAGACTTTCCATGAGATTGGGAAGGCTTCACTTCCCCTTGCTTGGGGGTAAAACCCTTACGGCGTTGGGTTCGCTCCAAATCACTTTCCAAAATCCTGGCAGCCTCAACTAGTTCAGCGAATCCCGCTCTCTTCATGGAGATGAGGGGTTGTCTCAGGTTCTCCCTCAGCCCCTGGTAGAAGAGGTTATCGCTTTCTACATCATCTGCCATCGTCGTTCCAGCGTAACGACCCAAACGGGTGAACTCCTGCACATACTCATTCACTGTCTTGTCTCGCTGCATTAAATGCAGAAACTGCCTCTGAAGGGTCAATCGTGTAGAAACTGGAATATACCTCTTTATAAACGCATCCTCAAACTCCTCCACTGACGGGATGCGTCCCAGGAACTGGCGGCCGCTATGGCTCACCCACCATAACTTGGCGTCTCCTTCCAACATGAAAGCCGCATACTCAGCTTTCTTTTCCTCTGGCGTCTCTGCCGCCCTTAAAAGCTCTTGAATGCGAACCCACCAGTCCTCCGCATCAGTTGGCGTACCAACTCCCTTGAATGACCGTGGATGGAAACTCAGGAAATACTTCAAGTGTCGGTCTCCATGTCCGACAACTACCCTTTCCGGCAAAGGCTCCACTCGCCTGGCCTCTCCGCCTGGCACGGCCGTCGCCGTGTCCAGTGTAGCAGGGGTTGCTACCTGAGCTGCCGCTGCAGCTTGGGCTGCCACCATCGCTTCCGCAAGCACTCTTCAAGAACCAAGAAACAAGGAATCAGTCTCAAATCTCAAGACTTAAACATAAGGACACTCATGGTCCCGTGTTACTCTTATGTGGATAACTTCTCTACGCATTGACCTTGAATCTAACCTCGCGCTGATACCAAATTGTAACACCTCCCCTGTAGTGAACGTATAATATGGGTCCGGCCGGGGCCCCACAACATAAGGACGCTACAGCTTTAGTATTAAAAGTTGATATAGCTACCCACACTCAAAACACTTTGCACAACACAGCGGAAACACAAGCAAGACAAGAAGTTATCCACCACTAGAAGAGTAAAACAAATGGCCTTATGGCCTTACAACAAGTGTCCAAAATCAAATAATACAACAGTCATGAATGTGCCTAGCACTCCTAGTCTACCTCGGCATGCAAGCCGGATAACATGAGTCTCAAACATACAACATCACATAAGTAGAGCTACAAAAAGAAAAGCACTTCATGAGGCTTAGGCCTTTCTGGCCGGCGAGCTAGCTCCTGCATGCGATCCTTGCCCTGTAAAATATATTAGTAACGTGGGTCAGCAAAGGCTGACCTCAAACTGTGTAACAACACATTTCCTCCCGGCCGCCCCTAACGGACCCCGGGGTACCCCTCCAAACTGCAAGTTAACACTTCGTATGCAATAATCATAAGCAAGAAAAGCAACTATAGAAACAGGCTTGGATGTCACACACATCATACATGTTCTCTACTAGTTGAGCATATAATAAAAGGGCCTACTTATGCAATCATGTATGCAATAACCTGGGTTTCACCCAAGGCACCCTCACGCGTATGCATCTAGCACATCATCACATCATATGGGTACTCATTGATTCCCCATTGGCATAAAGCCGCAAACAAAGGGGGGTCACCATTTCCCCCAACGGCTCACAGGCCGCCTCATGGAACTCTTGTCAAGGCCCCACCCGCTCAAGGTCTTAGCCCCGGGCTTACCTACAAGCTCTGACGTCTCATGTCAGGATTCCAACAAACACAAAACTGACCGATTCTAAGAAGCCTTGCCGAACCCCGCCCGCTCATGGCATCATTGCCCGGGCTTGTCCCCATGCTTGGCATTCTTGTCAGTCTCAAAGAAGGGGACTAGTCTCGCTGAGACACTCTCCGCACATGACGTGAACGTCACGGGATAGCCAGCCGACCACGGAGACATAGCCACGCCTTGGCACAACACAAACCAAGACAAATCCACCCTAGTCCCTCATTTGTACTGCAGCGTTCCCGCGCACCAAGGAAACCATCTCCAACTCATGCGGAGCTAACCTTGTCCACCAAGGAAAACATCTACCGTCACGAGGAGCTAACCTTGTCCGGTTCCAACTACACGTACTCACTCGAGAAAAAGGGGGAAAACATCACCACATCACAAACGGCGTCTTGCTGCAACGGAATCTCTACGGATCCTTAACGTTCGTATGCAACATCACCGAGTCGGACTAACGGTCGCGACTACGGCTTCACCCACCATGCCTAATCCACTAACGGAGCGGATCTCTAATGCAAATCATGCCGGGGACGGACTCAATCAACCCGGAGGTTCCTCTTGAACCTTGGCAAACCGAAACCCCTCTTATTTGAGAGTTTGGTGCCCAAAAGCTAGAAAGAAAAGATGCTAAAAACATGCATCCTAAGACCGAGAGGAGAAGTGTCGTTACCTTCCGACTCCTCTTCCTTGCCATGGCAAAATAGCCGGATGAAAACCTTCGCAACGATCTAACCTCCACGGATTTGGACTCGGCTCGCGATTTGGAGCACTGAAACCTCTCCTACAGCCCAAACTCTCCTTCTTCCTTGTTCTCACTTCTCTCTAGATCTTTAGTAAGAGAAAGCTTGGAGAAGAATGAGGGTTTTCAACCCTATTCTCGGACTTAAATCCTAAAGAAATGATCTGAACCATCAGATCCTAAAATCAGGAAAAGAATGGCCACGATCAGCCTGAAAAAAATAAAAGACTTGGGTCGAACACGGCCTGGCACACGCCCGTGTCCAGGGCCGTGTGCCTCATTCGCCGTCTCAAATCGACGCGCCTGGAACAGCACACGGGCATCCGACACGCCCGTGTTCGACCAGACACGCCCGTGTCGCCACTGACACGGCCGTGTGGCCGACCGTGTGCCTCCATTGACACGGCCCCGAAAACATCCCGAGAGGTGACACGGCCTGGGACACGCCCGTGTCCCACGCCGTGTGCCAAGTCTCGACACTCGTCGACAGCCTTTGTGTCGACACCGCGAAAAAACGTCGAGCGAGGATCGTCGACCAAGTGGGACACGCCCTGTGACACGCCCGTGTCACAGGTCGTGTGCCCCAGTCTCGACACTCGACACTCGACACTCGTCGAATGAACATCGTCGACTGAAGATCGTCGACAGACCCACACGGCCTTGGACACGCTCGTGTCCTAGGTCGTGTGCCTTGTCTCGACACACTGTCGAGCGAAAGTGTCGACACCCCGGGCCGAGTGTCGACACGGGCTCGACACGCCCTGCGACACGCTCGTGTCGCAGGCCGTGTGCCCCCTGCCAGAAACCAAAAAAATTTCCAGAAACGCAAATCGACCATCTCTCAAAACTGGGGTGTTACAACAAAGATCCCGGGGGTGGCAAGAATCAGGAGGTACAGAGGGCAGAGCCCAGGCAGCGGGAGCAGCAGCAGCAACAGCAGCCGAGGTGGGGCCTCCATAAGCCGAATAATCGGCTGGGCTGGAAGCAGCAGGAGTGGCATGATCAGGGCCAGAGGAGAGGTTTCCACGGATGGGGCGACCGCCAAGGGGGCAAGGCCAGTTCAACACTCCGGGATGGAGGCAAGGCCAGAGACCTCCTCTACCCGATCAACACCAGGCTATGGCGATAGCTCTGGGAGGGGGAGGAGAGGAGTCCAGAGGGGGAAGCCGGGAGGCAGAGCAGAGCTGCCCTACTGTGACTTCCACCAGGAGGAAGGGCATGTGACGGCTACTTGCCCGGAGTTCATGGAGATGAGGGGGGCCAGGGAACATGCCCCGCAGCAGCAGCAGCGCCGCCAAGAAGTGCGGATAGAATAAGTCCTGCCCTGGGCAGAGGAGGACAGATGCGAAGACCGGGCCGATGTAGGAGGCCGAGGAGGGATCAGGGTGATCCATGGGGGGTGGGAGTCGAGGCCGCCCGTAAGGAGAGTCTCCACACCATGTACCGCCGAACCGTTGAATCAACGTCTCAAACCCCACCCCCAGATGAGAAGGTTACCTTCTCTCGAAAGGATATGTCGGATCATGAGGATCCGTTCTGCGATACACTGGTCATTCAGGCCGCCATCGAGAACTTTACCGTCGCTCGGATCCTCGTCGACAATGGGAGCTCCGTCAACGTCGTCTTCAAGAAGTCATTTGACGCCACGAAGGTGGAGGCCAGGAGGGTGTTGGCTTCAGACGGGCCTTTGTTCGGATTCTCCGGAGAAAGAAAAGAGGTGGAAGGAGGCGTAGAGCTTCATGTTACCTTGGGGGGCAGTCCAGGAATTGCAGGTTCGTCATTGTGGACGCTTCTAGCAGTTACAATGCAATATTCGGATTGCCCCTTATCAGCGCCTTCCGCTGCATACCTTCATCCTTCCACCAATGCCTTAAGTTCAATGATGAGGGCATCTAGGTCCGAGTCTAGGGATACCCCAAGGTGGCAAGGGAGTGCTACGTCACGACGATCAACTCCATCTCATGGCAAGGAGGAGCTGAGGAGATGGAGACAAGGATGGAGGAGATGTGTAGGCAGGAGGCCATGGGAGAAGCTGAGGAGATGGAGATGGGGGAGGAAGAGGTCCGCGGCCGTGAAGGGGCGGCAGAGGAAGTTCTGAAGGAGCAGGTCGAGGTGATGGCCGTAGAGGAAGCTGAGGAGGAAGTTCTTGTGCCAGGTGACGGGGCCGCAGGAGAGTGGGAAGAGCAGTCCCGGTTGAAGGCAGCACAGGAGGTGGTGGAGATGGAAGTTCTCACACAGGGGGGAAGGGTGGAGAAGGTGCGGGTCAGCGGGGGGCTGAGCCCAGAAGATGAAGGAAAGATGCTGGAGTGCATCCAGAAGAACGTCGACATCTTCGCATGAAGCACGGCAAACATGCCAGCAATTGACGTGGATGTGGCTTGCCACCGCCTCAACCTTGAAGTCGATGTCCTCCCCATCCGGCAGAAGAAGAGATCCACTGTTGACAAGCTGGTCGAGCCCATCCGAGAAGAGGTGGGAAAGCTCCTCAAGGCCGGATTTGTGTCAGATATCCAGTATCTAGGCTGGGTCTCCAATGTGGTGATGGTCAAAAAGGAGGACGGTTGTTGGAGGATGTGCAATGATTTTTCTCTTTTGAATAAAGCATGTCTCAAGGATTGTTACCTCTTGCCTCGGATCAACGCGCTGGTTGACGCGGTCGTCGGTTTTTCTCTAATGAACTTTCTAGATGCATTTTCAAGTTATCAACAGATCAAGATGCACCCTCCCGACATAAAAGATGTTTCCTTCATCACGGGAGACGGGTGCTACTGCTACAAAATGATGACTTTCGGGCTGAAAAATGCAGGGCGACATATCAAAGGATGATGGACCGGGTCTTCCGGGAACAAAAAGGAAGAAACTTGGAGGTGTACGTGGATGACCTCATGGTAAAGAGTCAGTACGTGAACTCTCACCTCCAAGATCTGGAGGAGAACTTCAACACCCTGCGGAAGTACAAGATGAGGCTTAACCCCCTGAGGTGTGTTTTCGGGGCAAGCAGGGGGAAGTTCATGGGTCACCTCCTTACTCCAACAGGGGTGGAACCCAACCCTGATAAGGTGAGGACAATCGTGGAGTTGGGGTCACCACGAAACGCCAAGGAAGTTCAGCGCCTGACAGGGAAGCTTGCGGGGCTGAGCAGGTTCCTCTCTCGGGCAGGAGAAAAGTATTCGTCTTTCTTCAATGCGTTGAGAGGAGGCCAGAAGTTCGAATGGTCCGAGAAGTGCGAGAAGGCCTTCCAAGCCTTGAAGAGACAGTTGACTCAGGCTCCGCTACTCCAGGGACCGAAGGAGGGGGAAGATCTATCCCTATACCTTGAGGTTGGGGTCGGGGCTATAAGCTTTGTCCTAGTCCGAGAGGAGAGGAAGAAGCAGTTGTCGATCTACTATGTCAGTAGGGTCTTGAGGAAGGCACGGTTTCGTTATCCGATTCTGGAGTTGGCTTTCACCCTAGTCATCTTGGCTCGGAGGCTCCGGCCATACTTCCAGGCGCATTCTATCCGGGTAGTGACTGACCATCCCCTTCGCAACATCTTTGAGGGGGTGGAGCACTCTGGAAGGCTTGCAAAGTGGTCAGTAGAGTTGAGCGAGTTCGATATATCGTTTGTGCCTCGTCTCTCGATCAAGGCCCAGGCAATGACCGACTTCCTAGTCGACTATGTGGTCGAGGTGGCAGAGACGGCGCTCACTCGCCCAGTTCCCTGGAGGGTAATGGTGGATGGCGTCTCGGGAAGACACTCCTTGGGAGTAGGAGTAATCTTGGAGAGCCCCCAGAGGACAAGGATAGAGCAGAAGGTGGTTATCCATTTTCCCATTACCAATAATCAAGCAGAGTACGAGGCGGTGATAGTCGGACTGCGCCTAGTAAGGGAGCTGGGGGTGCACGACGTAGAAGTACTAACGGACTCCATGGTGGTATCATCTCAAATCAACGGCGAGTTCGAAGCAAGGGAGCCTGCTCTCCGGTTGTACCTGGCGAAGGTGAAGGGGGTCATCGGCATGTTCCAAACATTTTCCATCCGACATGTGCCACGGGAAGAAAATGTGCAAGTAGATCAGCTGGCCAATTTTGGATCCCGTGCGGGGGAACTCTCACCGACATATTTCGCCCGTCCATTGAAGAGGGGGAGCTGAAGGTAGTGGATCAACGTCCCTCTTGGATAAATCCCTTCACAACTTTCTTATCCACAAGAGAGTACTCGGAAGGCCTGGACAAAAAGCGCTTCAAGTATAAGTCAGCATACTATCTGATGCGCGAAGGTAAGCTGTATAGGATGACCCTCTCGGGGCTGCTAGCACGTTGCGTGGCTGGGGAGGTCCCGAGGATTTTGGAAGAAGTTCATTCCGGGGAGTGCGGGATCCACTCAGGAAGCAGAACTCTGGAGGGGAGGATCATAAGGCAAGGATATTTTTGGCTCACCTAAGGTCGGGATGCCACTGAGTTCGCAAAGAAGTGTCAGAAGTGTCAGTTGTTCGCCCCGCTCCAACTACTATCAGCCCAGAGGCTCAGAAGCATCATTTCCCCCTGGCCCTTCGCCATTTGGGGAATGGATCTTGTGGGACTCTTCCCCCAGGCCAGCGGGCAGAGAAGGTTTTTGTTGGTGATGATCGACTATTTTTCCAAGTGGTTGGAAGTTAAGACGCTGACCAAGATGACCTCTCAGGTGATTCGAAACTTTGTGTGGGGGGAAATCATTTGTCGACACGGGTTGCCCCAGGCCATTGCCACGGACAATGGGTCACAGTTTGTCAGCACGAAGTTCATCAGTTTCTGTGATCAACTCGGGATTGATTTTCGGTTCGCATCGGTCCACCATCCCAGGAGTAACGGGCAGGTGGAGACAGCGAACAAGATAATTGCAAACTTGTTTAAAAAGGTGGAAAATCTGAGGGGAAGCTGGGTGGAGCAACTCCCCTCGGTCCTTTGGGCCCTGAGAACCACTCCCAACACGACCACGGGGGAGACCCCCTTCAAGCTCTCCCACGGCTGCGAAGCTATGCTCCCAATAGATTTTGAGACCCGGACACCGCGAGTAGTGGAAGCCGAGAAAGGCAGAGAAGAGTGGAGGGCTGAGAACGAAGACGAGTTGCGGCTCTCCCTGGATATGGTGGAAGAGTTGCTCAACTTGTCAGTCATCCGGCGGGAAGAGGTCAAGCAGCGGATGGCCAAGTACTTCGACAAGCACGTCTGGATCAAGCATTTCGCAAAGGGAGATTTGGTCTTGAAGAAGGTCGATGCGGCTAGGAGGTCGGCAGCCGTTGGCAAATTGAATCCTAACTGGGAATGTCCTTATGTTATCAAAGAGACCTTGAATTCGGGGGGATATCACCTTCAAGATATGGAGGGAGAACCCCTCAGTCATGTTTGGAGCAGCGATGACTTGAAGCGTTTCTACCCATGAAAGTAATAAATCAATCCCTTTTCATATTCTTGGCTGTTATTGGTGGTTCGTTTGCTCAACATTTGGAATATGGGATGTGGCTAGCAAAAGAGATATGTTCGGTTGATGCTCAACACCCGCCATCAGGCTCCCACTAGCTTATTGGGCCGGTGGTAGCGCCCGGTGGCTGGCCAAAGAGATGTGTTCGGTTGATGCTCAACACCCGTCGTCAGGCTCCCACTAGCTGATTGGGCCGGTGGTAGCGTCCGGTGGCTGGCCAGAGAGATATGTCTGGTTGATGCTCAACACCCGCCGTCAGGCTCCCACTAGCTGATTGGGCTGATGGTAGCGCCCGGTGGCTTCCCAAAGAGATATGTCTGGTTGATGCTCAACACCCGCCGTCAGGCTCCCACTAGCTGATTGGGTTGGTGATAGCGCCCGGTGGCTGGCCAAAGAGATATGTTTGGTTGATGCTCAACACCCGTCGTCAGGCTCTCACTAGCTGATTGGACCGGTGGTAGCGCCCGATGACTGGCCAAAGAGATATATTTGCTTGATGTTCAACACCCGCCGTTAGGATCCCACTAGCTGATTGGGCCGGTGGTAGCGCCCGGTGGCTGGCCAAAGAGATATGTCTAGTTGATGCTCAACACCCGCCGTCAGGCTCCCACTAGCTGATTGGGCAGGTGGTAGCGTCCGGTGGCTGGCCAAAGAGATATGTCTGCTTGATGCTCAACACCCGCCGTCAGGCTCCCACCAGCTGATTGGGTCGGTGGTAGTGCTCGATGGCTGGCCAAAGAGATCTGTCTGATTGATGCTCAACATCCGCCGCTAGGCTTCCACTAGCTGATTGGGCCGGTGGTAGCGTCCGACGGTTGGTCAAAGAGATATGTCTGGTTGATGTTCAACACCGGTCGTCAGGCTCCCACTAGTTGATTGGGTCGGTGGTAGCGCCCGGCGAATGGCCAAAGAGATTTGTCCGGTTGATGCTCAACACCCGCCGTCAGGCTCCCACTAGCTGATTGGGCCGGTGGTAGCGTCGGATGGCTGGACAAAGAGATATGTCTGGTTGATGCTCAACACCCGCCGTCAGGCTCCCACTAGCTGATTGGGTCGGTGGTAGCGCCCGGTGGCTGGCCAAAGAAATATGCCCGGTTGATGCTCAACACCCGTCGTCAGACTTCCACTAGCTGATTGGGCCAATGGTAACGTCTGGTGTTGGTCGAAAGAAAAAACTTGGTTGATGCTCACCTCACGTTGTCAGGCTCTCACCTAGCTGGCAGGGCTATTGGGCCCTCGATGAGCGTTGAAAAAAGCTTTGAAGTTAGGCCCGGAGTTGCTCCTGCTATCAGACACTCACCTAGCTGACAAGTCTGGAAGGTCCTCGTTGGAATATTGGAATGATTAAAGAATCCTAAGGAGATCTCGTCGTCAGGGATCTCGCCAGTCAATAGGAGGCATTCAAGGGTAAGCCTGGGGCAAAGTGTCGAGGACAAGACAAAGTCTATAAGCGAATGCGAATGATCGAAAGAAGATCTCGCAAGTCGCACGCCATAGGCGCGCGTGAGCCAATATGGCGAGAACGAAAGGTGGATCTATGGTCTCGCAAGATGTCTCAACCATGGGCTACCTAAGTTGAAGCGCGAGTGGAGTGTGTTTTCGTGTGACATCATTCAAAGTTAGAACAAAAAAGGAAGATAGAAAAATTTCACAACAAAATCTTATATATTTCATTCATTAGTCGGTTATTACATCCCGCAAAAGAAGGGCAAGGCCCAAAAAGAAAAATACAGGAGAATTAAAAGAAGAGAACTTTAGGGCGATGATGCTGATTGCTTGCTCTCCCGGAGATGTCGTCGGCGATGTCCTCGGGTTCAGGGATGGGAAGGAAGAGCTCTGGAATCAAGGTCTCAGCAATCACCTTCACGCCCTCGCCTTTCAGAAATCCAGCTCTCCGCATCATCTGGAGGTCGTGTTTTGTTGACGCGATGGCGTTCTATTGCATCATCAGTTCCAACTCATGTTGCGAGTACAACAGAGCCTTCTTCTTCTCGGTCGGGGAAGGGGGAATTAACGAGCCGATCCATTGCTGGTTCTAGGCCTTTAACCTCTGGTTCTCCTCCTCGAGACGGACAATTCGTGCATCCTGTTGGGCAGCAGTCGCGGCATCCTGCAAGCCAATCAAATGTTAGAGCGAGAAAGGTGTTCAACGAATGAACTGGATGGGAGAAAGCTAACCACTCCACCTACTCGCCCGGCGAGCTCGTTCTCGGAAGCGGATAACTCCTGTTTCAGAGTTGTCACTTCTTTAGACATCGTAGACCGCCAGGCGCTAACATCTGTCAACTGTCGCGACAGGCGGATGTCGCGGCAAGCCGTCATGTGAGCGAGCTCGATGACACGAAATTGAGCTCACGAGCTCTCGAAGGCCTGAGATTGCGTGAGTATGTCGTCATAATAAGCAGTGCTGTCCCGCCCATATAGTCCAAAGGCAAGTGCGTAGGCTTGACTAGAGACATTCTCGCTCTCCTGTCAGGAGGGGAGGACGGTAGAGATAGAGGCCCTGTTGGCCTCTCGGTCCAAGACCATTAAGGGCTCGTCGGCGTCGTCCAACAGCTTCTCGCCCAGGCCAAAGTTCTTGTGGCCTCTCGGTGATATTTTATCTGTCGCAGTCGAGGTGCCACCAACCTCGCTGGTCTTCTCCCCACTAATCCCGCCAGCGGCCGGAGCACTTGCAAGAGGATCTGAGATGATCTCATTGCCTTTGGAGGGATCTGCGGTTTTTGGCTTCTTGAGAGGTGGCGGAGGAGGAAGTGTATCGAGTTTCCGCTTTTGGCTACTGGATTTTGGCAGCGACTTCGGTTCGCTTCTGCATGCCGCGGCGGCGGACTCCGTGTGTGCCTTCTCGAAGGCGAGTGTTGTGCTACTCACGAAATGCAGGTTGAGGGGAAGATCTCGCGCCCCTGCACATGTATCATAGTTAGTAAACTTCTGTAATCCTTTGGATAAGAGATTGCGAGAACTACCTTCCCGGCGAGTACAGGTAAGAGTGAGTCGACATTCCTCCTCAGATAGGGAACATCGAAGTCCTTTCCAAAAAGGAATTGGCGGAGCTTGAATTCGTGGCCGCCGAGAGATGGAGGATGGTAAGTTAATTCCTCATGTTGGACTGGCGAGAGGGCGAGGTTGCCGAAATCACCGAAGACGAGGATGAACTTCCGAATCCAGTGATGTTTCTTGTTGGCGAGACATTTGGCCTTGAGGTTGTTGTCGGAGAAGAACGCGATCTCGTCCCTCTTAGCACGAAAGTTGAAGAGTTTGCGGAAGACGGGAAGGCTGAACTCAATCCGCTCCTCCCGCAAGTAGCATACGAATGCTACTAGCAAGGCAATGGAGTTGGGGTTGAGCTGTGTGGGAACAACGCCGAAGTAGTGCAAGCCCTGGCGAATCTCCGACCAGATGCGGAGGTGAAATCCTACCTCAAAATGTTCGGCAGGAATGGCGAGTTCGTAGGGCGAGATGTGGTTGATCCACTAGTCCTTCCCCGGATGTCGTGCGGTGAAGCCTGGCGAGACATAAAGACCAATGAGCGAGTGGTACTCTTCAGTTAGGTTGCAATTCATGAAAGGTTAGTCGGCAAATGCGGCTGCGCATGTGGTTCGACCATCGGCATCTCCTGTCATCTCGCGAGATGTGGGAAGAAAACGTAGAAGCGCGAGTGCAAGAGAAGGAAAAGCAGAAAGATGGGTTGGAAGCTATTAAAAGCAGTGGTTAATGCGGTAGATGAGGGATCTATTTATAGGAAATTTTGGGAGGGAAAGGATCCGGGTTGGGAAAAGTGCGGATAGCGAATTCCCTAGATCCCGCCAAAAATCCTGTCGAGATCTCGCACTCCCTCACTCGCCGCTGTGATAAAGCTAAGTGTTATAAATCTTTAAAATAAGGTCGACAGTAAAAACAAAATATGCGCGAAAACAGAAAGAACAGACAGCGAGAACATTTAAGCGAGATAAAAAAGAAAAGCACGGTTTCATTATCCACTCACATAAGCCGGCAGTTTGTTATTACAAGCAGATAAGAAGAGAGCAGGAAGGCGAGTGCCGGTAGGCACACCTGGGGCCATCACCACCGTCCCCGGCCTCCACTTCCCGCCCAAGGCATTGCGTGAGAATATTGCAGTGAGCGAATGATCTGCAGCTCCTGTTGGGCGAGGCGCAATTGATCTTCAGCTCGCGAGACATGGATCATGGGAAAGTCCATCCCGCCGCTGACTTCTCCCCCCAGCTCAGTAATCAGCAGCGTATAGTTGTTCTCCAAGCAGAGTAAGCACTCCTCGACAGAGTTTTGGTTCACGTAGACCTGGTTGTAGAGCTCGCGCAGCATCAGGGCGTGCTTCTGTAAACCTCTGCCGTCGGCCGCTTCAGCGCCTCAGTATCCTTTAGATCGCCCAGAAAGGCGGTGATTGAGTTAAACGAAGGGGGAGGCGAGAACTCCTCATCGATGTCAACATCGGTCGACCAGATCTCACGGTAACCTGCAGTGGGAAATGTTAAGCCAAGCATAACCTTCCTTCTTTTAGATGGCGAGTGTGATTGGCTACCTGGCCCGGTATCCGCGTCCTTGCCCGAGTGTTGGCGGGAAGTGCTGGGCCGCCCCTCGAAGGGGGAGGCGAGAACTCCTCATCGATGTCAACATCGGTCGACAAGATCTCGCGGTAACCTGCAGTGGGAAAGGTTCAGCCAAGCATAACATTCCTTCTTTAGATGGCGAGTGCGATTGGCTACTGGCCCGGTATCCGCGTCCTTGCCCGAGTGTCGGCGGGAAGTGCTGGGCCGCCCCTCTAAGGGGGTGTCGAAGATGACATGCGTTTTCCCGAGCCCTGGGCGGTGAGTCACTTGTTCGGCAGCATTCGGCAGCAGGGTTGTCGAAAGGTGGAAGGTTGTGTACGTCATTCGCTGGAGGTAGTAGGCCTAAGGCGGGATCCAGGGGCATCAGGCGGGATCCAGGGGCATCAGGCGAGCAGGGGATTTGGGCGTTGCAGCACTCAGTCCCGTGGTCCCAAAAGCGGGAGCTGCAAAATACAAGGGTAAGTAAACTGATAAGAGGCGAATGGATAGAAGGGGACTTACCATTGCCTCGCGGGAGATCATCTGGTTTATGTGGGAAGGTGATCTCGGGTGTCGGCTTGTCGTCGACGGCCTCAAGCGAGTGCGGTTCAACACTCGCCTCCCCAACTCCCTTCTTCTTTGACGGGATCTGCAAGTGAACGTGTTGGCATCTACTTTTATCCTAGTAAGGAATGTAAAGCGAGTGAGGATACCTGAGGGATCCCGGCCTGGGAGGGAGTCCGCGAGATGGACTCGTCCTTGGTCAGGTCGCGCCTAACCATCTTGGCCTTCTTCGTTTTGGGGGACGAGCTCGGGGCCTTCCGGGCAAGCCAAGGGGAGAATGAGCTCATCAAGATTCTGGTCTCGGCTCAAGCAGCGTTGAGGCGATCTTGGGCTTCCTTCGAGAGCGACATCGGGTTGGAGGCGAGAAAACCGGGAAAAATGGATGAGGAAAAATTCATTTGTCCGTGATTGGATATTTATAGAGCCATGGAGGGGCCCACAAAAGATTCTCTTCCAGGCCAGCAAGCACTCATCAAATACTTGGGGTTGGATGATTCTTTTCGAGCTTCGCGAAAATTTGCAAAAATCGGGGATTGTGTACAACCTCGTATTCGCTGAGTGGGCCTCCTCACTTCGGTTCAGGGTATTGTAGGTCATTCAGGTCCATGAACACCAGATTAGCGAGTGAGGTAGGCTGGCTTGTACTCGCCCAGTGCCCAAAGGGGCATTCACACGAATCAGGGGCGAATCTGGCACTTAGGCAAATGCGATCTTCATCACGCACTCACCCCATACTCGCGCCTCGGCGCATGCAGGAGGACATCTCACCGGGTCGGGTGAACGGTTGCCCAAGAGGGCACTCGCCCTTCAGAGAGAGCCTAGGAGGCGAATGCATGACTCTCCCAGCATTTGCTCCTTTAGGAGAATGGTGCATTCATGGACCACTCACCTAGTGGGACCCAGAAGCATAATTACCTGGATGCCCTCAAAGATTTGCACTTAACTCCTCAAAACAGCGGAGTTACGCTGTTGGCAGACCCAGTTGGGTTGTGTAAAGCCGTTTAGAATAGCGGAATTGCGTTATTTGCAGGTCAGGCCTAAAAATCTATAAATAGATCCAAGGGGGTACCTCTGAAGGCACGCTTTCAAGTTTCTCATTCTCTGGTCTTCTAGCGCTTTCTGAGGTACCATTAGCTCAGCACTGGCTAGGGAGGGGAAGCGCTCTAAGATCTTCCGGGTGTGTAGTGGGACCTCCGTGCTGGAGCTTTGGGTCAGTTTTGAGTTTCAAGTCTTCAGTCAGTCAAGCTCGCTAGGAGAAGTGTACGGTCACCTCTTTTCTAAGGGCCCGAACTCAACAGAAGCCGGTTCTCGGTTTCAACACTCAGGGTCCTCTGTCTGAATTGAGACCCATGACATGACATGGTGTATTGATAAATTGATAGGGATATAACTCTCCACAACCATTGTTCTGACATGACCATTTTTACTTTGTATCTAATTTCATCCCTTTTATTTTTGTCGTGTTGGAAAGTGTATCTCATCTTTCTCACAATGACTTACATAATGGACACGGGTGCTATCGTTCATTTGCCACTTCATACACCCTAACATTATATAAAATTTACAACTCCAAGATATGTTATTATGGTTGTTGAATGAAAGGACTTACTTGATTATTCAACATCACTCCTTTATATATAGGAGTGAGAAATACAAGACATAACAACATAATAAAAAATAAGTAACAAAATACGAATTCTCCAACACTCCCCCTCAAGTTGGGCGTGTAATGTCGGTCATGCCCAACTTGCCCAATATCTTGTTAAAGGAACTCTAACTCAGTTCCTTAGTTAGCACATCTGCAAGTTGTTGGTTTGATGGAACAAAGGGGATACACACCATCTCTTTACTATATTCTCCTTAATGAAGTGCTTGTTGATCTTCACATGTTTAGTACTGTCATGTTGGACTGGTTTTGGGCTATGCTAATAGCTGCTTTACTATCACAGTAGATCCCAATTGAACTATCGTCTTCCATACCCAAATCCCTCATAATCGACTGAATCCATATCCCTTCGCATATCCCAAGTGTCATTGCCCTAAATTCTGCCTCAGCACTAGATCTGGTTATGACATGTTGTTTTTTGCTTCTCCAGGTCACCAGATTTCCCCCAACAATAGTGCAATATCCAGACGTAGATCATCGGTCATCAATAGAACTCGTCCAGTCTACATCTGTGTAAACGGTAAACTTCTACCGTTAGAGCCTTGCTGAGTCTACATCTGTGTAAACTATAAACTTCTACCGTTAGAGCCTTGCTGACATGTTGTTTTTTGCTTCTCCAGGTCACCAGATTTCTCCCAACAATGGAGCAATATCCAAACGTAGATCATCGGTCATCAATAGAACTCGTCCAGTCTACATCTGTGTAAACTGTAAACTTCTACAGCTAGAGCCTTGTTGAGTGTAAACAATATGTCTTTGCCTGGAGAGGATTTGAGGTACCTCAGGACTCTGTATGCAACATCTAGATGATGTGATCTCGGTGAGTGCATATATTGGATAAGAATACCCACAACATAAGATACGTCTAGATGGGTATGAGAGAGATAAATAAGTTTCCCAACCAGTCGCTGGAAACCTAGTATGTCATCAACCATTTCTCCACCATCTCTAACAAGCTTGTGATTGGCTTCAATTGGGGTGTCAGCGGGTCTACACTCAATCATTCCAGTTGTTTCTAACAGATCTAGAATGTACTTCATTTGAGATATAAAGATCTCATGTCTGGATCTGGCCACCTCGATGCCCAAAAAATATTTGAGAGCCCCAAGGTCCTTCATTTCAAACTCCTTTGCAAGCCTAGATTTTAAGTTATCAATCTCCTCTGTGTCATCACTTGTTATCACTATATCGTCAACATACACAATAAGGGCAGTCACCTTGTCATGTCGGTGTTTCATTGCTCTGCCTGTACCTGAAGGGCATCATTGCCCGGTGGAATCTCCTGAACCAAGCACGAAGCGATTATTTTAAGACGTATAAAGTCTTTTTCAATCTGCAAACTTTCCCTGCTGAACCTTTTGGAAGAACATCAGGAGGCAGGGACATGTAGACTTCCTCCTCAAGATCACCGTGAAGAAATGCATTCTTGACATCCAGCCGGCTAAGACTCCACCCTTTGCACACGGCACATGAAAGTAGTATCCGGATTGAATTCATTTTAGCAACCAGAGTGAATGTCTCCTGATTGTTGATGCCCTCTGTTTGAGTGTATCCTCTACCAACCAATCTATCTTTGTACTGTTCAACCAGACTTTGGCAATTCTGTTTCACAGAGAAGGCCCATTTACAACCAACGACAGTTTTCCCTTTGGGCAGGTGGGCAAGATCCCAAGCAAGATTCTTGTCAAGGGCTGTCATTTCCTCCAACATAGCATCCTTCTATTTACTGTGCTCAAGAGCTTCCTGCCAGGAAAGGGGAATAGATATAGAAAACAAGTAGGTGACAAACACTCTATGTGAAGGCAACGGAGTCATAAGTCACAAAATGAGAAAGAGGATGTTGAGTAGAAACACAATTACCTTTGTCAGTGTCGGAAGATGGATCAAGTGGTGGCCCAGGTAGTGTGGGTAAGACCTGTGTATTCGTGCCCCGACGTAAGCGAGAGTGAACATGCAATGAAGGAGGCATAGAAGGAGGAGGCATCACCGGATCACAAGTGATAGGAGAGCAAGCCTGCAATGGAGGAGGCATTGGAAGAGGAGGCAAGGGAACATGAGTAGTGGCAATCGGCAAGGGAACAAAAGCAGAGAAACTCACTTCTCTAGTACTCGTCTCCCCTTGAAGAGAGGTCTTATAGTAAGTTTTTGATTCCCGAAAGGTGACATCCATAGTGACAAATGTTCGCTTGGTGATGGGATGAAAACATGTGTAGCCTTTTTGGGTGGGTGAGTAGCGAATAAAGACACATCGCAGAGCACAGGGGTCGAGTTTCATCTTCGGATGGATGTGCACAAAACACACACACCCAAGGCGAACCCCGAGAGTGGTTAGAGGAGTCTGAAACCCAAGAACACGAGTAGGCAGACGATTGATGAGGTAGGCAGCGGTGAGGACGACATCTTCCCAATAATATTTTGTGAGGTTCATTCAGAGAAGGAGACATCTGGCAATCTCGAGTAAGTGTCGATTCTTGCGTTCGGCAACACCATTTTGAGTTGGAGTGTAGACACATGAAATCTGATGTATGATACCATGATTAGTTAGGTATTTCTCAAAACGAGATTCAATGTACTCACGGTCATTGTCACTACGTAAGATCTTAATGGTAGCACCAAACTGAGTAGTGACCATCGAATGAAACCGTTGAAAGAGAGAAAACACGTCACTTTTATGCTTCATCAGATACACTCAAGTACAACGAGAGTAACAATCAATAAACGAAACAAACAAGGAGCAACTAGAAATGGACGCAGTGGGACTAGGACCCCAAACATCAGTATGAATAAGGGCAAAGGGAATAGAGAAACGCGGAGACACAAGAGGAAGAGAACTACGATGATGTTTACCAAGTTCACAGACATCACAATGAAAACCAGTAAATTGAGTGGTGGGCATAGTAGGAAGCAAAAAAACTTCATAGTGGAGATGGGAGGATGTCCAAGACGACGGTGCCAGACATCACCATCAGAGAGTCGGTTAGCATGAGGAGCCTTTAGAGATTGGACGAGGCTGGAGCAAGAGGAGGTGGAAGGGTCAAACACATAGAGCCTATTGCACAATTTACCTGAGCCAATCACCATCCCCGTCTTCAGATCCTGAAAAACACACGAGATAAGAAAAAAGGTTACTGAGCAGTTCATAGAGTTAGCAAATGACTAATAGACAAAATATTACTGGTGAATGCAAGAACATGAAGAACAGAGGAAAGAGTAAGGGATGAGCAAGGAATAGAGCCCTTGCCAACAATGGAGGAGAAAGATCCATCAGCAATACTTTGTCTCTGCCAGACAAGGGAGTGCAGGACACAAAACTTGTGGCTGACCCACTCATGTGGTCAGTAGCTCTGGAGTCAATGATCCACTGTGAGAACATAAGTGTGGAAGTAGAATGAGCACCAGGAGGACTTTGGTGGGCATAGGAAGAGGAGGATGAACTAGACTGCTCAGTCGGAGGACCATGCATCAAGTGACGGAAAGGCAGGATTCCTTCAGCAATGTCTGAATCCAAAAAAACGAGGAACAGAGGTGTCCTCCATAGTATCAGACAGGCATGCAACGCTCGACAGAGATGATCCAATCAGGAATCGGCCACTATGAGGTGCAAGGCCGCCTCGGGTAGGACGGAAGCCATGAAGCTTGAAGTAAACAACACTCAGAGACATAGAGGAAAACAAACACTCAAATAGAAATCGAGTTGGAGGTACGCGGAAACCCAAAGGGTATCACAAGAGAAGAGGCGCCCTCATAGAAAGAGGGAAAGGAACCATAACTCCACTAGTAAGTGAAGGAACCAAAGTGGGAACGTCGGAAAGGGGAAATCAAGAACTCATTGCACCGGCGCCCCCTAAAGGACGGGAGAAAACCCCCCGGAGGACTATTGTTGAAGGCAAAGCCCTATGCGGGAGGCTAAGCCCTAGGACGGGAGGAGAAGGGGCCTTGGACGACTGTTGTTGGAGAGAAGGGGGAGGGAGGCGAAGTGGGAGTCGAAGAGCGTTGCGATTGTTGGTGGAAGAGCGTTGTGGTTGTCGGTGGAAGAGGGTTGTGGTTGTCGGCGGAAGAGGGGCGGAAACGGGTTGCGGTTGGAAGAGAGGCTGACGCCTTCTGTGGAAGAGAGCTCAGCGAAAGCAGGGAACGGGATCGGCGGAACTAGCGCGGAAGCGGGCTGGACGGGGTCGGCGGAACGAAATCGTGAGCCTAGGGCTTTGATACCATGTTGAATGAAAGGACTTGATTATTCAACACCACTCCATATATCGGAGAGAGAAATACAAGACATAACAACATAACAAAAAATAAGTAACAAAATACGAATTCTCCAACAATGGCAAATGGAGCCATCATCTTAGTCACTAGATCAACCATAATGCCTCTTACCACTACTATATGCTCCGCTACATTCTTCAAATTCTTGGTTCTATCTTCAATCAACTTTCAATATTTCATGTGCTAAATATTGTCTGATATTTGATACATCTTCGAAACCAAAGCTCACATCTCCTTGGCATCCAACATGTGCAACCATGTATAGACTACAGTCCATCGATAACTGCAATGACCCTTTTGTTAAGCACGCTTATCATTAGATCAATTCTGGCTCAAACATGTCAAGCTCTGTAAGATAATGCTCAAGTGGGGCATAATCTAACTTACATCAAACCATTTTGAAAATGCGGAGACATACTAGAGTACAAGCAGTGCAATATATTTGTTGTTAGTGAGAATTAGAGAACATAAGTAATGATTACGTTTGAACACGTTTCACATATTTTGTACATTGTTTTGGCTCATTGTCAAGTTCCAAGTATGAACTTATTAGATTCCATATCATAACAACTTAAGGGGTTCAAGGCTCATCATCCCTGGTTAAGATCTTCATCTCTAACCTTGTTTCTATCACCGTGAGCATACCTAAATTTTACAGTACAGATTTGTGAGAATATTGGTTGGTCTTGCAGGAATACACTATATATTCTAACGCTCCCACGTGACTGTTAAGGATTTTCATCTCCACACCTGTTTCTAGCTGTTGTAATATTAGAACCACGATGCCCTAATTAACTAATCCTTTATTTCAACTTGTTATCAGAGGAAGGGGGAGCTGAACGACGCTGCATCCGCGACCGACACCGAACGACCCCGCATCCTCCGTCTCTGACGCTTGCTCGCTGCCTCATTGTCGTCGCCAACGCTGGATCTGTCGTGGCTGCTATCCTGCCACCGGAAGGAGGCCTTCCGCTCACGGGTCATCTCCCGACGGGGGGAACCCGCCTCTAGGGATGCGGGAACAACGATCTCAGTCTCTGGAGACCGCTGTCGCCGCATCCAGGGGCCGTGGGGGGAGGCGCACTGTTGCAAACCGTGATACTAGCCGCCGACCGTGATACTAGCCGCAGCTTTCTGCTGTTGTGCCGCCGCACCTAGCAGGTCTTCATCGTTTCTCAGTGCCTCATAGCGCCCCTCAGGATGCGGTGATCGGATCCAGGGCAGGCAAATGTAATTAGTAATATCGAACGAGACACGGTGATCGGTGGGGATGTTGAGCCATGGAGCAGAAGGAGGGGGCGATGGCAAACGTCTTCAAGATGTTGGGCCTGCACGAGTTGGCCACAGTATTGAGGGTGTTGGGTTCATCGCAACGGCCGGCGAAGTTGGAACTTCTACCGATTGATCTTATGTTTGATGGACTGACGACCTACCTGAGTTGGTCACACCGTGTGAAGAAGATCCTGGCAGCGAAGAAAGTTAGGGGTTTTCTGATAGGGGCGTTGAAGAAACCAGAGAACTCGGTTGGAGATGAGTGTGAGTCGGCTCATATGACCGTGTTTATGTGGCTTCTTAACTCAGTTGTTCCATCGATTGCCGTCACGGTAGATGGCCTCGAGACAGTCATGGAGGTCTGGGATAAGCTGAAGAACACATATGATGGTGTGAGGAACACTCTGCGGTCTTCCGGGTGAAGGGAGAAATCGATGACACTATTTAGGGGAGAAAACAGTGCAGGAGTACGCCTCCGAGTTGGAACGACTATGGGTGGATTACGATCACGCCTCTAGTGGGATGTGCTCATGCGCTACAGTGATCCACGGTGTCGGGCTTCCAAAATCATCGTGAAGGAAAGGACGATGAAGTTCCTGAAGAGGTTAGACGACAAGTTCGATCAGCGAAGAGCTCTACTTCTGTCGGGTACGACGATTCCTATACTCACGGAGGTCATCTCTGCTATGATTCAGGAGGAGACGCGCTCAAACTGCAGGCAGGGATAGGAGGGTCCATGAATGTGAAGTCAGCACTAGCGGTTGCGGCCCCTGGTGTTACAGGACAGAGGGAAGAAACCCAACGGTGCTACAACTGTGGTGAGGTCGGCCACCTGAGACAAGCATGCTCCAAGCCGCCCAAGGAGAGAGATTCGGGTGGAGGACGGGGACGTGGTCGTGGTCGTGGTCGTGGTCGTGGTCGTGGTCGTGGTCGCAGAGGAGGCTATCGAGCCAATTTGGATATGACTGAGAGTGTGGAGGAACTTGGTGTTATCCATACAGAGGAGGAGCAGACCCTACTTAGTGTGATGGAGGGTATCAAGAGGAAACAGACGGGCGAGAGGAGCCGAGATGGAGCATGTATGCCCACCCACCTTCTGATGGATCTATCACTCTGACATTTATATCCTCTTCCAGGGAATCAGATTGGATCATCGACTCAGGCGCATCCCCAAAGTGATAGGAAATGCAGGCGAGTTCTCCTCTTATACTCGTCTAGTCAATGCAGATAGCATCCAGACGGTGGATGGTACGTTCCAGTCAGTGGTCGGTAAAGGTACAATTACTTGTTCAGGTTCGGTAACATTATCCAATGTTTTGCATGCTGCTTTCCCAGTTAGTCTTTTATCCATTATTTCCATAATTATTCGACTGAGATGTGTTGTTTCTTTTGATATCCCTAAGGTGACTTTCCAGTAGAAAGGGACGAGGCGGATACTTGGGACTGGGACTTGGCATGATGGGATGTGGTATCTAGATCGGGAAGGACTGGCTACGGCTCTGGTCTCTGTGGTAGAGACAACAAGAGTTGGAGGACAGAATATGAGTGTAAAGGATATGTTGATACTCCATCACAGGCGGTTGGGGCACCCCTCCTTCAGTACTGTAGCTAGATTGTTTACTACTATTTTTGATGCAGCAGATAAAACAAAATTGGTGTGTGATGCGTGTGATTTAGGCAAGCTTACTAGGAGTCTGTATACTAGTATGGGCCGAAGAAGCTCTTCTGTTTTTGATGTTATTCATTCTGATGTCTTGGGATCTTGTAATGTAAGCTTTTTAAATAGTTATAAATATTTTGTTACTTTCATTGATTATGTGTCTCGTGTTAGATGATTATATTTGATGAAAACTAAAAGTGAGGTATTCGCCTGCTTCCGATATTTCCATAAGGTTGTACAGACACAATACAGCACGGTGATTAAGGTAATAAGGTCGGACAATGGGACAGAATACACCAACAAGGCAATGGGGGAATACCTATCAGCTCATGGGATATTGCATCAGACCACCTGTGCCTACACACCAACACAGAACGGAGTGGCAGAAAGAAGAACAGACATCTTCTGGAGGTGGCAAGGAGAATGATGTTGAACATGAAGGTTCCTCAAAGTCTGTGGGGATATGTAGTGTTAACAACGGCACAACTGATTAATAGGATGTCATCCCAGGTTCTAGGGTGAAAGTCTCTGTGTCAGAAGTTGCAGGAACATAATGGGGGGATACTTCCATTGAAGATATTTGGGTGTGTGCTTCGTAAAGGACAACAGACCGGGTGTCAGTAAGCTTGATGCAAGGGCAGTCAAGTATATGTTTGTGGGCTACTCTTGTACGCAGTAGGGGTACAGATGTTGGAGCCCAGTGGAGAAAAGATGTTTCGTGAGTATGGATGTTCACTTTAGAGAGTTGGAATAGTACTACCGACAAGAAGGAGTCCTACCTACATTGGACTAGTCAGATACCAAGAGTATAAGGCTAGAAAGAGAAAGGTTGGTGACAAATCATGGAGTATGGTAAGGGGAATCAGTGGTGGAGCAGGAGAGTGACGATCAGCAGGAGGAGATTGAGGAGCAGAGCAGAGATGTGAGACCTACGGCTCAGGGGGAACTGTTGACATACAGTAGGAGGAGGAAACTGCCAACAATACCAGATCCAGTGTCGGTGCCAAGTCCACCTCCCAGTCTCTCGCCTACGTCGCCCTCTTCTCCTGAAACACTTGCATATCCACAAGGCTCAGGTGATATCCTTTCCCCTGCCCCTACTTCTTTTCTTATGTTACGGAAGACTGCTCGCAGCAATGCGGAAAATCCTCCTAACAGATATGGTTGGGACCTTGCACCTTTTGTCTCTTACGATCATATCTCCCCTACACACGAAGCATTCATTGCATCTTTGGATAGTGTTATTGTACCAAACAATTGGCAGGTTGCCAAAGATGATCTGAAATGGAAGGCGGCAATGAAGGAAGAGATGAGGACTCTTGAGAAGAACGAAACCTGGGAGCTGTCACGGCTGCCAAAAGATAAGAAGGTCGTTGGGTGCAAGTGGGTGTTCACCATAAAACAGAACTCAGATGGACAGGTTGAGCGCTACAAGGTTCGATTGATTGTCAAGGGGTATAGTCAAACCTATGACATCGACTACGACGAGACGTTTGCACCCGTTGCAAAGATGAGCACAGTTAGGACTCTCATAAGCCTGGCAGTGAACGATGGGTGGATGCTGCACCAACTAAATGTGAAGAACGCATTCCTTCATAAAGATCTAGCAGAGGAGGTGTACATGGAGATACCACCGGGTTTTGGTACGGCCAAGACAGAAGGCAAAGTCTACAGGCTGAAGAAATCCCTCTATGGACTGAAGCAGTCACCCCGCGCGTGGTTCGACAGATTTAGGAGAGCAATGATTGGGATGGGATACCACCAGATCAATGCAGATCACACTGTGTTCTCCGGGCAGAATGAAGGTCACACCACCATGCTTGCAGTGTATGTAGATGACATGATCATTACAGAGAATGATGAGCGCGAGATTGGCCGCCTCAAGGGGGGCCCTGGGCAAGGAGTTCGAGGTGAAAGACCTGGGTCGTCTTAGGTACTTCCTTGGGATCGAGATTGCGTACGAGGCAGAGGGGATAGTCATTTCCCAACGAAAATATGTGTTGGACCTCCTCACTGAAACTGGGATGCTGGGGTGCAAATCTGTTGTGACGTCAATCAATCAAAGGTGTAAGCTGGGTACAGAGGCCGGAGAACTAGTAGATCATTAAATGTATCAAAGGCTAGTTGGGAAGTTGATCTACTTGAGCCACATACGCCCGGACATCCCATTCTCTGTAAGTGTGGTGAGTCGTTGCATGCATGACCCGAGGAAGGGACATATGGATGTGGTGTATCGGATTTTGCGATACCTAAAGAGTGCCCCTGGAAAGGGGCTGGCCTTCAGGAGGAATGGGCACGTGAAGATTGAAGGCTATTGCGACTCCGACTGGGCAAGCTGTGCGGATGATAGGAGGTCTACCTCAGGCTATTGCATATTCGTAGGAGACAACCTGGTCTCATGGAGGAGCAAGAAGCAGTCGGTAGTTGCTAGATCAACAGCAGAGACTGAGTATAGAGCAATGACAGTAGGGATTGCAGAGCTCCTGTGGCTAAAAGGAATACATGGGGAGTTGAAGCTGGACCAAGTAGAAAGGATGAAGCTGTGGTGTGGCAGTCAGTCAGCCATCGGTATTGCAAACAATTCAGTCCAACACGATCGCACCAAGCATATAAAGATAGATAGGTTCTTTATCAAGGAGAAACTTGATAATGGACTGCTGGAGTTGAGTCACGTACCAACCAAGGGGCAGGTTGCAGACTGCTTAACCAAGGGACTCAGTTCAGAGGATATGTTTAGGGGTTGTAACAAGATGTGCTTAGTGAACATCTTTCACTAATCTTGAGGAGTGTTATAATATTAGAACCATAATGTAGGCTATATATATAGTCGGGCTTTTGCCCTAACTAACTAATCCTTTATTTTAACTCTAGCATCACGATCATACCCAAAAAAATTACTGTGCAGGTTTGTGAGAACGCTTGTTTGTCTAGAAAGAATATTGTTAGAGACCCAATGACCCATTGTGGAGTCGTATATACCATTGGCGTGATTGTGAGGCAGAAAAACGATCGACCGTGTTGTTTTGGTCACACATCTTTATCGCATTTTATTTCCGCATTTTTATTCTGAGTTTTAATTTTATTATCTCACTTGTAGTATGCTCAGGTGAGGGAATCGAACTTTATGGAACGTTTATTTTGTGTGTCCGGTTTTTTTTTATTTATTGGGTGGTTTGGCTTGGAGGAAAGGAAGAAGAAATTAAATCTCTCTCTCTCTCTTCCTCTCTCTCCCCCTCTAATCTTTCCCCTCTGAAACTCTATCCCGCTTCCGCCGCCCAGTTTACATCCCCCATCAAGCTGCCATTTACTTGCATCTTTCCGCCCCAGCTCCGACAAAATCCGATGAACAACATAGCTCCTCCTACCTCTTGACGTTGAAAGCTCGATACCATGTCGGATTCCTCCAGATCTCTCCCCATCACTCAATCCCTCTCTGGAGCCCATAACAACATAGTATGTGAGTCAAACCCTTCCTCTACCGGCGTACCCAACTGTATTCTACCTCATTTGCACCCGTCAACCACGGTAACAACCAGCACTGTGCTCATTATGTCATTCGCCAACAACACCGCAGCGGTCCTGCTACCCAGCCCTGCGTAGACGTGTCTTCCCTAGCAGACGCCCTCCGTTGTCATGGAAGGAGGTCGCACCCTTGGTTAGATTGTGTTACAGTCCTTACTGGAAAGAAGAGAACGGATTATACTTGCCCTTGGCCCGAAGCATTCTTCAGACACTGAAGGGTTCTCTCAACAACCTGGAGGTGTGATATCTAAGGAGCCTGCATAAGCGTTTGACCACCCCAACAACAAAGAATATATTGGGTCGTGTGACCGTTAGATAGATAAGTTTGCCAACAAAGCAACGATAGTACTCCAGATTAGGGAGAAGCTGATTAGAGTCTGATGCATGAGCACTAAGCTTGTGGTTGGCATCTATTCGTGTGTCAGCAGGTTTGCATCCTGAGTAGCCTGCATCGTAAAGAAGGTCGAAACAGTACTTCCATCGAGACAAGATGAGCCCATCGGGTCGACGCGCTACCTCGATAATCAAGAAATATCAGAGACAACCCAAATCTTTGGTATGAAAATGTGAGGTCAAGTGCTTCTTGATCATAGTTATACCTTACAGATCATCATTCGTCATGAGAATACAATCAATATATACAAGAAGTATCACTGTGCCAGCTGGGCGGCAATGAGTAAATAAGGAGAAATCTATCAAGCTCCGAGTGAAGTCAAAATCTCGAACGACCGTACTGAACTTATCAAACCAAACCCGAGGAGGATGTTTGAGACCATATAAATCTCTTGAGATGATGGACAAGGGGCTCCCCTGTGATTTCATAATCAGGAGGTTGCTGCATGAAGACAGCCTTAGCGACATTGTCATTAAAGAAGACATTATTGATGTCAAGTTGATGCAACCGCTAATGATGATGGACGACAAGGAAATTAAGACATGAGCGGTATTCAGCTTTGCGGTGAGAGAAAACTTTTTCCATAGTTGAGCCATATTTGTCTGATTGGCTCAAATGGCATCCATTTCCTCATCCATCACGTCCCACCACCCCGGATGCTAGAGAGCTTCCTGTATATAAGAGTAAGTGGAAATGAAAGATAAGGAAGTCGCAAACCTGTGAAGTTCGGGAGATAAGCGGTGTAATGAGACGTAATGAGAGAGAGGGTGAGCGGTGGAAGCCATAGTATGGATCAACTGGCCATGTAGCATCATTAGTAGGTGGCAACTGTCCCATGGCATCAGACTGAGAATGGCGGTAAGTGTACACAAGAAAAGGAGGTGTTGGGAGCGTGGGAGGTCGTGTTGGGAGAGCAGGAGGCTTGTTGTTGTGGATAGATATGTTAGGACGCAGGATAGCATGTGAGAATATATTACAAGGAGCCATGGAGTAGGCCTATGTGTGTTACTCTCTTTGGATCGGAATCTAGCTCTGATATTGTATAGCAAAAGAGAATGTGAAATTCCAATATTTTATTAATTCACATAAGAAACTTATAATACGGGTATTTGTACATAAATTTATAGGAAGGAATAAAAACTCAACTCCAAATCATTATGTGAGACTAATCTATACATGATATACATGAGAAATATGGGCCTTTGCATGGACCTATTTTTGCATGGTTCTAATACAATGTGAAAGTACAGTATTGCTTTTAGAGTGCTCATGCCACAAACTATTTTAACTTTGAGAATTACAAGGTTTTGCTTCTATTCACCATCAATCAGTTTCACTGTTTGCCTCCGAATGACAAGTATTTTGGTATGCAACCTACACTTAAAAGTATCACAGCTCTAAGTCAGCAGATCCATGGCAACCAAAGGTCCACCCATTCTGACTAAAGGCTTCTGCATTAGTAGCACCTTCACAACTTTAAATATTAACATCCTTGATAAACAACTCATGGAAGATTCTACGATTAACCTGTAGTGCAATCCAGATAAATGCACTACATTCATAAAGATAGCATTTCTCCAAATAATTTGCATGCAAACCATATTTTTATATCAATATAAAGAAAATAGAAACTCTCTAGGTTTGCATAAAGATTTTGTATTTTTAAATACAAAACATAACTTTGCTAATTAGAAACGGAATCGTAAATGCAATTCCATTCTTAATTACTGCCTAATCACTGGCACCATTTTATTTTTTCATGTGGGCCAAAGAAAAAAATGCTACAAAAAGGGGAGATGGCAAGTTATGAGGACACAACGCATATGTCGACGTCGAGACCAAGGCAACGTGGGCATGGATCCCCACTCTACGATGGGCGTTCGCCAGTAGTGCACACGAGCGTAGCGCACCCGTCAGTATTATCATTTTATAATCGTACATGTATTTCAGGTCGTGGGTAATTTACCGTTTTCCCTTGTATATCTCTTTTTTGGATTATCTTGAAAGTATGATGGAAAAGAAACCCTATGGGTTTTTCTCTTCTCCTCCTCTCTTCCTTTCCTCCTCTCCTTTCCCCCCTTATTTAACTCGGTCAGACCTGCCATCTTTGGTTGTTGTTTGCGCCACCTGAAATGATCCAGTAACCACAACCTCGCTTCTGATCACGTCAACAACGCCTGACTTTCACTCTCGTCAACAAAACTGCTTCCGCACCCGAACCAAAAATGATCGGGCAATAATGCCCTCGAATCTAATCCCGTCAACAAAACCCAATCCCGAACCGATTCAGCCCCTGATACCGTCAACATCAACCTCGCCTCCTTCGAACCAGCCTCACCTGCAACCGTGGTCTGAGCCATCCGCCCTGCCTCTCCATGCCAACACCGATTCCTCCACGACACCATTTTTGTCTGCCTGACCTCTCCATTTTGCACCAAACGATTGTTTTTTTGGTCCCTCGACGCTACTTGCGATTCCAGTATTATAGCCTTTTTTTGCGTGCATGCCCCCACGACTTTGTTCCACGGTTCCCTCTGACACACCACCGCCTTCGTGTACTGTGGACCCGAACATTTCCAGTCGCCTCGATACTCATGAGGCGCCCATCACCTCGCTCCAAGACCTCATGTTGTGGATGGAGTCTAAGTTTGATACCCTCATCGCAGGCCCTCGAGTTCCTCCACTTCCAACACGAACTCTCCATCGATTCTTGGAGCACATTTGGACCTTCCACGATATCTCACTCTGCCAGCGGGCTTACCCCTAGCTCATCATCCGTTCAATATTCCCTCCAAAGGCACCAACCCCGTGGGGTGGATTGCATGTGCAAAATAATTTTTCAACATTCATCAAACTCTGGAGCCGCAAATGGTTGATAAGGCAGTCATCGGCATAGAGGGGTCAGCCATCCATTGGGCCCGTTGGCTACGACAAAAAAACACTATGCACTCTTGGGCGAAACTCCAACAAGACCTCATCCTCTGATACGATGTTCGATATTCTGGTATAACAATAGAACGTTTGTGTGGTGTCCGTCAACCAAGCCTCCTTGATGACTACATCGACGAGTTCATTGCCTTGGCGATACACGTTCTTGGCTTACCGCCAAATTATTAATTTGGCTTTTCATGCAGGGGCTCTTCCCCACATTTAGTCTCACGTTTGCACCCACCACCCTCGGACAATTACTAATGCCACGAACCTTACTCGCTTGATGGAAGCAGATTTCAATGTCATCCCAGTCGACACCGACCGGCCATCGGAGATTTCTACGCCACAACTGAGACTCTCCAACACCCTTTCGGCCACCACCCTGGGTACACACCGGCTCTACTGCGTATCAGACCACCTCCCCGACCACTGCGGACTCGGAATAACCCCCATATGACCAACCAAGGGTACCATAATCTTCGAACTAGGGGTCTATATTTTCGTTGTAAACAACTCTACTCTCTGACTCATGACTATCCTCTTAAGGAGCTCCGCATCACCATTGGCGAGGAAGACCCTGAGATCACCCTTGGGGATTTTGAAACCCTAGAGGGTGATGACTCACCTGCTACCACATGTTCCCCTGCACGTCTGCAATGTTAAGAACTATAGTGCCCTATGATTGGCGGCACCTTTGCCCTCCTCACTATGACACTCATTGGTTCTCTGACTAGCACTCTCATGTGGTACTGATTGATAGTGAGGCCAATAACAATTTCATCTCTCACGTCTAACGACACGGCTCGACATTGGCCAATCTCCTTCTCCATCTCTCGTTGTTTGCTTGGGCGTCGCCGTCGCACTACCACTATGGGCCTTTGTACGAACCTGCACATAATTATGGGCCTCTGCCCCCGCAGTGCAAATTTCTACTCTTTTGAGCTTGATGGCCTTGACGACATACTCAGTGTCGTGTGGCTTCGTACCTTTGGGGACGTGTATGTCAACTGGTCCAGCATGACGATGCTCTTTTCTCAAGCGGGAGTCCCTCTCCTCTTGGCAAGGTTGGCGTCCCTTCCCCATCTGTTGGAAGACCCCATCCTCCTTAGTAGCAAGTGACATTAGAGTTTGAGGCATGCCTGTAGCACAACCACGAGCCGACCCACCTACTGCTCCTCCATCCCAATTGCAGTGCGTCCAGGAAGTTGCTTCTACCTTGAAGACAAGGCGAATTTTCGAGATGGTTGCATTGCTACGAAAATGGAAAAGGGCAAGGGACGGATATACGAGGAAAGAATGCATATTTCAACGTCAAGACAAAGGCGAAGTGGACATGGATCCCAACACGATGACGAACATTTGCAGGTGGTGCGCACGGGCGTAGCGCATCCGTCAGCCTTAGCTTTTTATTATTGCACATGTATTTTGAGACGTGAGTTATTTACTGTTTTCTCTTGCATACTTTGGAATTAAGTACTATACAAGCCTATGTGTCTCTCATTTGAATTATCTTGGAAGTTTGAGGCATACCTGCAGCACAACCACGAGCCGACCCCTGTTGCCGTTCCTCCATCCTAACTGCAGTGCGTTCAGGAAGTTGCTTTTACATTCAAGACAAGGTGAATTTTAGAGATGGTAGCATTGCTATGAAAACGGGAGAGGGCAGGGGATGGAGAGACGACGACACTGCATATTTCAACGTCGAGATCAAGGCAAAGTGGACATGGATACCAGTTCGATGACGAGCATTCCTCGGTGGTGCGCACGGGCGTAGCGTACCCGTTAGCCTTATATTTTTATTATTGCCTATGTATTTCGATTTTCGAGTCATGAGTTATTTACCGTTTTCCCTTGCATGTTTTGGAATTAAGTACTATATAAGCCTATGTACTCAAATGTAGAGCTCTGTAGGAGACGATGAAGCGTCGTGACGATCGTCAGAGTTGAAGTACACGAACAATTTCCTCTTCGCTCTTGAACTTAAAGGTGATTGGAAGTTTTTCTGGAAACGGAGATGCGAGGCTGAGTGTGCACAAGAATACTTGCTCCAGGAGGTGTGTAACATTGAAAGCACGAAGATCCGGCATTTTATAGTTTTTTGTTGCTATTGTCAGTGATAGGTAGCTATCGCTAGCGATATATCCATATGTTGTCACGAGTCCCACGCCGAGGTGTTTGTGCTGGTTAGAAAGCGAACGCGATTGGGTCGTGGAGCTATCACGAGCGATAGTCGTTATCGTATGGTGATACCTTGGAAAAATGCGCGTCGTGGATTAACTGTGCGTGTCATGGCTGACGTCATCACGGTTATCGTTGGCAATAACAAGGTATCGCCCAAGATATCTTGCTTTTCAAATCTCGTCTTGTAATCTTCAAATCATGTCCATAGGAGGAATTAAACAAGTTATATTTGCACACAATAAACAAACTATGATAAAAAAATATTCGGGATTAGTTATTCTCAAACCAAAGAGTATGAAACGCATTCTCCAACAATCCATCTCTTTTGATAATAACAAATCTTTTAAAAGAAATCAACTATGACTATAGTTTTGTTTATAGAATACGATAAGCGAGTTAAAACGTGTAAAGTCTCCCCTTATATGGATGCTCCCACAACATAAATGCATTTTGTAATTGTTACTTTCCCTAAATAATCTAAACAATAGATTTCTTATTTATTTCTCCCTCTTTTGGTATTATCAAAAGAAGGTGGGGTTGAATGGATTGCAATATGAATTAGTCAGCATAATGTAGAGAGACAAGTTTACAATTTTATGTTGATGTTACGTAAACACAACGAAAAAAAATAGATAGATTTTAGAATTATTACAACTTGTGAAGTAACAATTTCCTTAAAATAGAAGTTGAAGTTTGAAAAGTTAATGTTGTGAAATTAAGAAGATGAATTGTTACTTCATAAATGTGCAAGGAAGATTTTGAAATATCAAGAAAAGATAGCAAAAACAATGTAGATAATTTGAAATTCAAGTAAACATAAACATTGTAAAATGCATGATTTGTTATCTAATACAATTACTCTAGTTGAAATAGAATAGGATAGAGTTTTTTTTAGTCCAATTCTCATGAGAAGAAGGTTTATAAAAGATAATGACGTGTACAATTAGTGTGTTGATAAAGAATGCAAGTGTATAAATTAAAACCACATGAAAATATGTAATGTACAAACATAATATTGAATATACATAAAGAAATTTACTACCACAAAAATTCAATGCACAAAGATTAGTGGTAACAAATTGTTTGCACAAGACACTTTACAATTTTTCCAAGATACTGAACCTTACAATGCTCATTAAAACTTATCAGAATGGTGAGTGATGCTTGGTGGAGTATCCTTGTCAATTACTTTATTTTATTTTACCATAATTTTTTTTTTTTCATTGTGATCAAGAACTCCAAATTCACTTGTTTTGTAAACATAGTTAACACTTTTTTAAAACCACACTTTGCCGAAAAACAAGTGCATAAATCATGATTAAGTAATTTATTTATGTAGTTCAAGGGTTAAGTTATCACATGGCACATTCATACAAGAATAAAATTTAAATACACATGTAGATTATCAGATAATGTGAGTGCAATGTCATTATCAAATATAAAACATTACTCATACTTAGAGACCCTTGGGTCACGCTCATGACCAAGGGTTTGTCTCCTCATTCAATCTATGTATGTACCTGTACGACCTGCACATTATAAACACGGAAAAGACTAGATCAAATACATCACGGTATTTGTTCTTCTCAAACCAAAAGATGTGAAACGCATGCTCCAACGGCCTATGTGTCTCTCATTGAATTATCTTGGAAGTGCAAAGAAATGGAACCCTAAGTATCTTTCTATTTTCTTCTTCTCTCCCTTTCCTCCTCTTCTCTCTCTTTCCTCCTCTTCTCTCCCTTTCATCCTCTTCTCTCCCTTTCCCCTTCTCTATCTCAAAATCCCCGACTATGTAACAACAAACAAACCCATTTTTAACTTTTTATTGCCATTGTTGCTTGCACGGGACTCAGTTTATCTTAAGCTGGCATTTTTATGACAGGATGAAGCTTTAAACAATAATAAAATCAAGTTAGGCTTGCCATAAGTTGACGGTAGTTGTAACTTGTAAGAGGGGAATAACTACATGTGGACATATAACTATAGAAAAAATAATCAACTTCAGATATTATTTTTTATCACCACAATGTAGCGAGGAATATAATGTTCTGATGGTAAGAAGATCATGTGGTAAACCTAGCCTAGTTTCAGATCGGATAAAGACTACCATGTTATTAATGAACTACAAAGGTTTATCTTCACATAGACAATGAGAATAAAAAGGAGATACTTGAACTATACCGATCAAACTTTGGTGTTAACTACTACACTTATATTAACTGTAAAGCTATGGAAAGGAACATTAGGATCTAAATCCAGAACGAATCATCCTACAGAGAAATTGAGTCTAAGAGCAATCAGTAAATTTATCAAAACATTAAATCAAAGGAATTTAAAAAAAAGAAGATGATAAACATATTATAGGGAAATTCAAAAGGCCTATATTGTTTTATGGAGAAATAATATATGTGCATAGCAAATAGCAAGTTCTAAATGACCAACTTATTTAAAAGGGATGTAGAAGATGATCGAACCACTTTGCAATACCATGGCTGAATCCTAAGTGATAAGATCCTGGAAAAGTAACAACAAATTCTCCAGTATTCTGCACTAGCCTGTTTCAAAAAGGATTACCAACTTATCTGAATACCAGCTAATAACAGAACCAAGATAGTATAATTAAAGTCTAAGCTTCAAATAAAAAATTACCTACAACAAGGAATTCCTGATCCTGTAAGGACTTCGGGAGACATAAGAGTGGTCTTCTCTGCTAAGGTAGCAAAAGTTACTGTCAAAAGTTCAAATGCATGAGCAGTGATCAATTAGTTCAGAATCCAAACGCAGTGTATTAAGAATACTTACTAATAAAAAGAATAAATGGTAACGGATTCTCTTGCCAACAGAATTTCTGATCATGATAACAAGCAATACGAAAGATGAATGAATCTTTTTTTAGTATGAAATACACATATCTTTCTTATTCAATTTTTCCTAAGAAATATTAGAAAAACAACTTGATTAAAGAGAAAATTATCATTTGATTGATAGGAGAAAAGGATATAATTATATTCACAAGGGAGGTATATATAAGTACATGAGAGGGTGTTCTCAGCACTCATGGTGAGCATAAGACAACTCTACTACACCGTAAGTACACTGCACCTAACACCCCCCACCCCCCACCCACCCCCCCCCCCCCCACAAACTCACGGGGGATCATACACAGAGAGTTTGGACAGAAGATGAGCATGTTGGGTCCTCGTCTGCGGCTTAGTCATCAAATCTGCAATCTGCTGCTCGAAAGGGACATAGGAAGGAAGAGTATCACAGTCATATTGTTCACGTAGGAAGAAAGTATCAACTCCGATATGTTTGGAAAGTGAGTGCTTCATCGGATTCAGAGTAATTTGAATGGCACCAATGTTATTACATTAGAGTGGAGTGGGATCAGAAGAGTAGACACCAAGGTCTCAAGAAGCCAACGAAGCCAGATAATGTCCTCAGCAGTGGTAGTCATGGCCTGAAGCTCAGTCTCAGTGTTGTATTGAGAAACATCAGCCTGTTTCTTGGCTTCCATGCAATAAGAGAAGAACCTAGGAACAGACAGGAACCGGTGACAGATCGACGGTCAACATGATCACTAGCTCAAGTAGCATCCGATAAGCGTAGAGTTGTAGATAACTGCTGCAAGAGAAGAAAGGACCACGAGAAGTCGTCGCTTGAAGATAGCGCAGAAGCCGCAGCAGGTGACCATAGTGCACAGAGGTAGGGGCACTAACAAACTGGCTCAACACATGAACTGCATGGACAATGTTCAACCGAGTAATGGTGAGGTAGACAATACTCCCAACGAGGTGGCGGTAGCGAGTGGGGACGGAGAGTGGAACACCATCATCCGGACGTAGCTGAAGGTGAAGCCCCATAGGGGTGTCTGTCGTGCGAGAGTCGGAAAGAGCAACCTGAGATAGGAGATCTGATACGTATTTTTGTTGGGAGAGCTGAAAACTGTTGTCTGTAGAGCTGACCTCAAGACCCAAAAAGTAGCTCAGTTGTCCAAGGTCGGTCATCTGAAACTGCTGCTGAAGGTAATGTTTGACGAAGGTCACATGAGAAGAATCTATCACCAGTAATAATCATATCATCCATATACAGTAACAAAAGGGTCCGACCACGGGAGGAGTGCACGAACAGAGTTGGATCATGTGGACATGTCTGGAATTCGGCGGCTGTGATGGCTGAACTGAAACATGCAAACCACGCACGGGGCGCCTGCTTGAGCCCATAAAGAGCTCACCTCAAGCGACAGACAAGCCCTGGAGGAGAGGATAGACCTGAAGGAGGAAGCATGTATACCTCCTGCTGAAGATCACCGTGAAGAAATGCATTCTTCACGTCGAGCTGTGATAGAGACCAGTGGCGAACAGCGCCAACAACAATAAGAGTCTGAACTGTAGTCATGTGAGCAACTGAAGCAAAACTCTCGTCATAGTCTCTCCCTTGCTCCTGTTGAAAACCATGAGCAACCAGGCGAGCCCTGTACCTCTCCACATAACCATCAGAGCGAGTCTTGACCTTAAAGACCCACTTACAAGTAATAGGAACAGCACCGGTTGGAAGAGGAACAAGCTCCCAAGTACGAGTATGCTCAAGTTCCTCTAACTCAGCAGACATGACAACCTTCCACTCAGGTATCTGGGAAGCCTCACGGTAGGTAGTTGGCTCTGGAGTGCTGTAAGCAGTAACAGGAAGGAAAAAGAAGTTCCAGTGGAAGTGTAGCAAGGCTAAGGCGGTCGGGAGGACGTCGCTCACGAGGTGGGTTGCGACGTACAGAGGATCGTCCGCAAGACACTCGCTGGAAGAGGCAGGCACCGAGTCTGGAGGCACTGGAGGCAAGGGGACGGGAACAAGAGGAGGGCGATGAGTGTAATGATATGGAAGGGGGACGATAAGCGTATCCGAGTGAGAGGTGGAAGGAGGAAGGGAAGAGGGAGGAGGTGGTGTGGGAGGTGGCAAGACGAGAGGAGGTAGACAAACTGGTGGAGTGAGAAGAGTGAGGAACTGCACATCGGAGAGTCACTGATGAGTGCGAGGTCGAGGGGACGGAGGACACAAAAAAGGGGTGAGACTCATCAATTGTGACATCACGTGAGATACGAAGTCTACGTACAACAGGATCATAACATCAATAACTCTTGTGTTCAGTATTGTATCCAAGAAAAACACAAGATACAGATTGAGTAGAGAGCTTGGTACGCTCACATGAGCGAAGAAGAACATAGCACCGATAGTCAAAAACATGCAGATGAGTATAACGTGGGGGTCGGGAGTACAGACACTCACCAGGACAAAGGACCCTGAAGAAAAGTGGAGGGTTGCAGGTTAATGAGATAAACAGCAGTGGAGATAGCCTCAGCCCCAAAATGAGAAGGAACGTGAGAGAAGATGAGGAGAGTGCGGGCTGTCTCAATGATAAGGCGATGCTTCCTTTCAGATGTGTCATTCTGAGCATGAGCACCGGGACAAGCAAGCTGGGGTAGAGTGTCGTTGGTAGCGAGCAGGTCGCGAAAAGCATGAGTGAGATACCCCCCCCCCCCAAAGACGGAACGAAAAATACGTATGGAGTCAGAGAACTTGGTGCGCACCATAGTGGAAAAAGTAACATAAATCTGAAAAACTCAGAGCGAGAGTACATGAAATAAATCCAGCAATAGCGAGAAAAATCATCAATAAAAATAGCATAGTACCGATGTCCGCCCTTCTGAATGAACTAAATCAAAGGGACGACGGGACCAGGACTCACTGGACCGATAAGGAAGTTGTAGCTGTTGCCAAGCTTACAACCCGTACAAGAGTGAAATCTATCAACAAAAGCATGATCAACAAGGCCAGTACTGATGAGGGACAAAAGACGCACGCCACTGGTATGACCAAGTCAGTGATGTCACTGAGAGAAGCCCACTGAGAAAAGAGACGGAGAAAAGGCTGCTAGTGACGATGAAATGGAAGGATGAAGATTATCAAGGATGTAGACCCCGCTATGGCGACGGCCAACTCCAAGGAGTGTCCCTGTCAGACGATCTTGCACACGACAAGCAAACTCATCAAAAATAACAAGACAACCGTGATAGGTGAGTTGACTGGCGGAAATAAGGTTCATGAATAATTTGGGTATGTATGCCACATCAGAAATATTGAAATTGGTGGTATAAAGAAGGCCACGGCTAGTGTAGCTGTGTAGGGGAGAATAGTGTCATCAGCAACCATAACACTAAGGGCAGAGGAGACGGGCTGACAGGACAGGAGATGAGTGACATCATGGGTCACGTGAAAAGAGGCTCCAGAGGGAAGAGATGATACCAGATGGGGCGGAGGCGGCCAGCTGAGAATCAGAGGCACCAGAAGCATCCGGTGAGAGCACTGGGGCAAATGAGCGATGCAGTGAACTGTAAGATAGTTGTTGGGCAATCTACTGGGCATGCTCAGAAACAGAGAGTGACCGTGTCATAGCTGAGAAATGTGTTGGACGAGCATCAGGAGCACGTTGCTGACCAGACTACTGAGCACTCTAAAGCTTACGGCACTCGGATTTGACGTGACATGCACTGACAATAATGACAGCGGACAGGCTGGCAACGAGGAGCACCCGACTGAGCAGTTGATGGCACTAAAGGACGGAACAGGTCGCACCGGTGCACTGTAACCCGGTGAATGCAGCAGAGGAAAACTCACTGGGGAGGACTACGGTGGAAACTCAGGAGCAGTAAGAACATTATGAGGCAATACACCAGAAGAGGCAGCAGTGTCCAAGGAGTGGAGACAAGTCTCTTCAGCGATTAGTAAGGCCAGCGTATCACTAAGAGAAGGAGGAGGATCCCGGTGCAAAATCTGGGCAAGAACAGCTCGAACGCGGGGCATAAGCGCATGAGGAACTCATACATGCGCTGAAAGTCGTGATCCAGAGAAGTAGCAACACACTGGGGGCAACTAATGCAGGGAGAAGGAGCCATCTCATAGCACTGACGTCAGAGGTCAAGGAGCTCGGCAAAAAATGCCCGGACAGAACAATCATTCTGATAGCAAGTGTCAAGTGTCTGGAATAGAGAGTAGCGCAGAGACTGCCTGGAGGGCAAGTAGAGATGACGCTGGTGATCCCACATTGCCTTGGTTGTAGGGAGCTGGTAAACGGTCATGCGAATGGGGAGCGCACAGGACTGGCAAATGACGGCGATCGCACGGAAGTCGGCAGAGCTCCACTTGGTCATGTTGGAACCCTGGACGGAAGCGGTGGTGCTAATAGTGGAAGAATCATCCCCAAAAAGGGGTGTTGATGGAGGTGGAGCAGACTCATAGCAGTCAATATGGCCCCACAGATCTAGGCTACGGAGGATAACGCATAACAGTGGCAGACCATGCCACGCTGAAAGTCGCGATCCCGAGAAGTAGCAACACACTGGGGGCAACTAATGCAGGGAGAAGGAGCCATCTCATCGTACTGACGCCAGAGGTCAAGTAACGCGGCAAAAAATTCCTGGATAAAACGATCATGTTGATAACAAGTGCCAAGGGTCTGGAATAGAGAGTAGCGTAGAGCCTGACTGGAGGGCAAGTAGAGACGACGCAGGTGATCCCACATTGCCTTGGCTATAGGGAGCTGGTAGACGGTCATGCGAATGGGGAGCGCACAGGACTGGCAAATGACGGCGATCGAACGGGAGTCGGCAGAGCTCCAATTGGCCATGTCGGAACCCTGGACGGAAGCGGCGGTGCTAATAGTGGAAGAATCGTTCCCAGAAAGGGGTGTTAATGGAGGTGGAGTAGACACAGAGCCGTCAATGTGGCCCCACAGATCTAGGCTACGGAGGATAACGCCAACAGTAGCAGACCATTCCTTGTAGTTTCGTCCATCGAGGATGACATCCGCCTTCTGAAGAAAAGCAGAGGTCATAGCGTAGGGCAGAAGGTAGTGTCACGGCGGCACGGAAACGGCACAGAAGGCAGCACCACAGTGGCACAAGATTTTTACAAAGCGGCACCAGCACAGCGGCACAGAAGGCACAGGATTTTTGCGGCAACAGCGGCACGGCGGCTCGGAGCAGAGCGGCAGCAGCATGGCGGCTCGGAGCAACGGCACAGCGACAGAGCACGAGATTGAGCGGCAGCAGGGATCGATCGGCACGGGTTGAGCGGCAGCAGACAGGATCAATCGGGGTTGAGCGGCAGCAGACGGGAAGGAGGAAGACGATGTCGGGAACGATCGGAACCAGGACGGCTAGGGTTGGGAACCTAACTCTGATACCATGATTGGAGAAAAGGATATAATTGTATTCACAAGGGAGGTATATATAAGTTTGGGAGGGTGTCAGCACCCATGGCGAGCATAAGACAACTCTACTACATAGTAAGTACAGTATACCTAACATTGATAACATAATCCCCCAACTCCATTCATACTTGCTTGCCAACTACAGCATCACAGGCTCACCCTCATTCAAAAACATGTTAGCTAACCATCCTAATGCCAGGTAAAGTGGACCAATCTGGCACAAGCAATTGCTCTTAACACTATTTCCTCATCAGCTGAACTTTACAGTGTCTCTTTGCTACAACAGTATATTACTTCTTTAAACAATAATTGACAATTTTAAGAACTAAAACATTTCAAGCAATCACCATGAAGAATTTTCAAGAATTCACCTCATATATTGTGTGAATGCTGATGCTTCAAAGAAAATGTCGATAATACAAAAACACAAAACATCACTGTTTTGTGTGTGTGTGTGGAGCTGAGTTATGGAAATGAATTCAATGAACTTTCACCCATGAAGTTAAGAGCATCTATGAACTAATCATTCACTTTGAATCAATCAAAATGCTCAAGCAAGGTTCAAAATAGAAATGCAGAATAATCAAACAGAAAAAACATGCAGAGAGTCCAAGAGGCAACTTACTCAAAGGGTTCACCTCCCCTCCATAGCCATGCACCCTGACAACCTCCTCAAACGCCAGGGCGGCATCCCTCGGAACTCCATACCAAGTCTTCCCAGCCCCCATATGCAAATAATTCAAGCTATGGAGATTGTGATCCTCGACGTGCCAAGCAAACCAGCTAAACATCATGGCCACATACACCATGGGTGATGTCACCCCCGGGATCTCCTCCCTCATAAACCTCAGCAGGGAACCCTTCGCCCTGGCCACTCCCCTCATGTTCCATGCCGACTCTCCCACGTTCCTGGCAGCGGCAGCTGCCCCGCCCTCCCCCTCCTCCCTCAACTTCGCAAACCCAGAGCCCGGCATGTCATTGGCGTACTCAACAGATGAGGGCTTGTCGGTCCCCGCCTTCCAGAAGAGGGATTCGATTTCCGGGGGAGAAAGGGAAGACGAAGACCTCTTCTTCTTCCGCTCGAAACTCCTAGCTCTAGCCTGGAATTGCGGAAGTGTATAGCGATTCCCGCTCTGCCAAACGGATTTCTGAACGGGGCGCAGGCGGCGGGGGCAGAAGCCGATCTGCTGCCGACGAGTGGTGAATGTAGGATCGCCGGAAGGCGAACGGGCGCAGAAGGAAAGGTTTAGGTTGGCGACGGCGGTGGACTTGGGGGCGGCGGGGAGAGGGGGGATGATCTTGCAGATGCCGTAGCGGGAGGCCTCCTGCTCGATCCTGAGGATGTAGGCGATGGGGTCACGGAACTCCGCTAGGGTTGGGCGGTATTCCGGGGCGAGGGGGAGGGTCTTGAGCCATGGAAGGACCTCGGGATTAGAAGGATCCGGCGCCATTGGAGGAAGGATGGAGAGGATTTCTTCATAAGAAGCTCAGCATGGCGAGAGATAGAAAGAATTGATTCAAACTGCAACTCGATCCATATTCATCTCTGTTTTCTTCTACTGATTGCTGCTGATCAAAAGATTCTTTAGCTTCTTGCGCCCTCTCTGCCCTTTCCCTCTCCTCTGCCCTCTCTCTCTCTCTAACTCTTCAGTGCCCTTGCTGTCTTCCTCTCCGTCTCTCTCTCTCTCTCTTCTGCCCCGGCTCTGTTCTGATATCAATGGGAAGAAGGGGAAAATGGACAGACGGGGAAGAGCGAAGAGAGAGAGAGAGAGAGAGTGAGTGAGTGAGTTAAACTGGGAGGGAAACTCGAGCTGATAGTTGGAATCCGAAGAAAGTAAACGAGGCTCGCGTCCAAATGCGTCCAAATGTGTATTTATTATCTGAATCAGATAATTAATTTTATAACTATATTTATTTATTTTTTATACATAACAGCCTTGAAATATCCTCCCTCCATGGGTCCTTACATAGCAAGTTAGCTAACGTCGTCTCATGGCGGGGAATATAAGGGTCAGTTTATTTGGGCGGTGGCGGTGACAAAAGGAGCTGTGGGAATGGAGCTGTGGAAATTGAGCTGTTGGATTGGAGCTGTTCAAAATGACAAAACAGTTTGGTAAAACAGCGGTGACATAACTGTTCAGAATGGAGAAACAGTTTGCCAAAACAGCGGTGGCGTTTCTGTTACATTTAATTATAATTAATATTTATTATAAATTTAATTTATTATTAATAATAATCATACTAATAATCTTAATACTAATGAGATATGATTATAATAATCATTATAATAATAATATTATAATTTTATAATAATAATATAATTTAATAATAATATAATGTAATAATAATTTATAATAATAATATAATTTAAGAACAGGTTGCTGTTCTTCTTCTCATTCCGCCCGACCTCTCCAGAGCACCGCCGGAGCACCGCCCCTTCGCCAGAGCACCGCCGGAGCACCGCCGGAGCACCGCCGGAGCACTGCCGGAGCACCGCCGGAGCACCGACCCTTCACCAGAGCACCGCCAAAGCTGCGTCGTCGCCTTCGCCAGAGGGACCGTTGGTAACGTTGGCGTTGGAAAGGAGCTCGGAGCAGCTGCCGGAAAGCGGCGTTGGAAAGGAGGTCCGATGCCGACGCAACGCCCAAACAAACTGACAAAGAAATTTTTTTCCGTTCCATTGACAACGCAAAGGAGGAAAAACGCCCAAACAAACTGACCCTAAATGCTGGTGGCGGCGTTTGCTTCTGCAGTGGAGGCAGGATTTTTGAGCTTTTTTTTAAGGGGAAGAAATAAAACGGTCTGATATGATTGGAGGTACTTAAATGAGCATATGAGGAACGTGTATTATGTGCACCTAAAACTTTTCCCCACAAAAAATTGAGGTGATGCCCCATCTTCAATCCTACCTTCCCATCTTTGATCACAAATCTCGTTTGTCTCCAATCTTGTCGGAGCGCTGATCCCGCTCCAAACAGAAACTTAGGCTCCATTTTAAGGTCCCGTTCATGGGCTGTAACCGCTTAACTGTTGAAAATAATAGTAACTCAGTATCGATTATGGCTACATAAAAGAATAGTAATGAAAAATTAGTATTGAGTTAGAGCTAGTGGTTAGAAGAATAATAGGACGAGAGGTTATGGCACCATTTGGCGCAACATTTTTGCTCCTCTGAGTTTGGACAAAAAAATTTGTTGTCGTTGAATGCATATTTGGCATGATAAGTGTTACGGGTCATTCGGTTTTTCCCCGGTCCGGAGAATTGTATCGCCTTAGCTCAAAATTGGATCAGGCGCTCAAACTGTCAATGAAAATCAAGCGACAATGACAATAGACTTTTTTACCTTGGGAAACCTGGAAAATGTGAAAAATCACGTGGTCGGATCCATGCAAGGCCAAAATCCACTATTTCGCCTTGAGTTTACAGGCTTTTAGAGTTTTCTCGTCAGATGACATACCACATCTCCATTACAAGCTTTGGATATAAGAACAAAAAATAATAAAGTAAGTACTCTGAGTGTTGAAACCGAAAACCCGGTCTCTGTGGAGTTCACCATTGGGAAAGGGGTGATCGCACACTTACTTCTCTCTCGCGAGCCAAACGACTAAGGAAAAAGAACTGGGGACAGACTCAAGGGCTCGGCGTGGAGGTCTCACCATACACCCGGAAGATCTTAGAGTGTTTCCCCTCCTTAGCCAAATGTCGAGTTGAGGGTATCTCAGAAAGCGCAAGAAGACCGGGGAACAAAAAAAGCATGTCTTCTGAGGTACTCTCTTGGGTCTATTTATAGATTTCTGAAAACGGCCTGCAAATAGCCAACCTCCGATGTTTTGAACAGCTATGTGCAGCCTAACTGGGTCTGCTAACAGTGTAACTCCGTTGTTCTAACGGGCTATAGGCAGGCAAACTGGGGTAGAATGGTAAAACACATCACAAGAGACTGAGCGAGTAGCCCTCTGTAACCTCCACTCGCCGGGGGAGGCGATTGCTCGATGGAGCCGGCACTCGCCACCTCTTCTCAGCCCTGGGCGAGTGCGGGCCCGGCCTGCCCCACTCGTCTGCTACTCGCCGAGTCCCTGGGGCAAGTGTGAGCTGACCTACTCCACTTACCCTTGGGCGAGCCGAATGGGCATACGGGGATCTCGCCCCCCTTCGGCTCGCCTAGGACCCAGACTGCTGGATTTTGGCTGATATAGCTCTTGTCAACCACTACTCCCGGATATGGGTCTGCACACAATCCACACTCTTTGTGATGTTGACCCGAGCTTAGAAAGAATCATCCAGCACTACAATATGCGGCGAGTGCGATAAGGGCCGAAGAATCTTTTGGTGGGCTCCACCAACGGCTATAAATACATACCCACATTCCTGGGCGGCCTCTGTCATTCCCTTTACTTGAGCCTTGCCGAGATGCCTCTCTCCAAAGAGCTCTAAGAGAAGCTTAGCCGCACCCGCGATCTTAACGCCACTCACGCTGCCACGCTAGTCGGCATGTCTCCCAACACTACACTGCGCGAGCCGACGAAATCCAATCCTGCCAAGAAGGCTAAGCCCATCCCAAAAGATGCTGAATCCATCTACCACTACCTGAAATCCACCTTGACTCCTGGGCTTGCCTTCTCTAAACCGGCTGCCGACCCAAAGGGGAAAATGGTCGTCGACATGCTAGCCGACCCCAAGAACCGTCAGACTGATGACGAGACCTCCACGTCACGCGGCCACACCCCACATGACGACTCGCAGCCTCAGACTTCCCCTGACACTTGCCTGCAAAGCAAATCACCTCCCTTTGGGACCACATGGCTGGACCCGCTGAAGTCCAGATCGCCGACTCGCACTCCTTCTCAGCTGAAGTCCACTTTCTTCTGCTTGCTATGAACTTCTTCCTTCTCGGGGCTGTGAATGTCCCTGTTTGTAATAACTTGGATAATTTTTAGAACTCAATATGCTATTTGAAATAATATGATATGTCATCTAGGTTCAGCTCGCACTAGGATAGGTCAGGTCGCCGGGTCGGCGAGTCGGAGTCGGCGAGCTGGGGCTGGCGAGCTGGACTGATTGGTCAGCCCAGCCATAAATCCAGTTTTCAATAAAATAGGCCCCCTCACCAACCCTGCGGGCCATCGTGGTTATTGCATTCATACCCCCCTTTGCTGCTCTTCTCGTTACTTGCTCTCGCACCTCAACCCTTTTTTGAACATGAGCGAGACGTGACCAGACGCCGACGGGCGGTCCAAGTGCGTCCGACAGTTCGCCGACTACCTTTTCTTTGACGGAAATACCACCGAGCACGAGCTCTCCAACTTCAAAGCCGAGTACGTGCCCCTGGCTATGAGGCGCGCCGACCCGCATAGGGCGAGGCCATTAATACATTATATGAAGATGAGCTCGTCTTCCACATCTCACATTTCAAGGTGGGGTTGTGCTTGCCCCTCTGGCCGGAAATCCGCCAGATCTTCAAGTATTTCAGCGCGGTGCCCGCACAACTGAACCTGAATGTGATTGTCATGATGATCGCATTCGTCTGCTTCTGCCGTCGGGATCAGATTTAATTCAACCTCACCGTCTTTTGCAAGCTCTTCACCTATCCTGTGACCAACGATGGGGTCGCCTACCTGATGGGCTCACACATTAAGGTTCGCGAGACCGCAAACAAAAATCATAATTGTGTATCCAAGATTGTCTTCGTCAAGGGCGACTTGGGAAACTACCCTTCACCCCCCCCCCCCCCCCCAACAGAAGAGCGAGGAGGTGTACCGCCCCCACGACGATATCGGGCGTTGATGCAGAGCTGCATAAGTTCTTCCTTGAGAAGGACTTTGAAGTCGCCTTCCTACGGAGGGGTATCGACTCGCTTTGTAACGCCCCGAAACTCAAAAGAGTGACGGGTGACGAATCTGTACCAAATTTGGAATTTGGCAGGGGTACACGGCCTGGGACATGGGCGTGTCCCAGGGCGTGTCGGGGTAGTTTGAAGATCTGGCAAAAACGTTCAGGCAGAAATCTGGGTTCGACGATCGTCGAGCAGCGCTCGATGATCTGGTCAAAATGCTGCGGTCGACGATCGGGCCATCTTTCTGGGTTCGACGATCAGGCCAGCTTTCTGGCTTCGACGATCGGGCCAACTATCTGTGTTCAACGATCGGGCCAACTATCTGTGTTCGACGATCGGGCCAGCTTTCCATGGGTTCGACGATCGGGCCGCGTGTTCGTCGAACAAGCAGTTTTCTGGGTTCGACGATCGGGTCGTGGGTTCGATGATCGGGCCGCGCGTTCGACGATTTGGCCAGAGTGTTGCGTTCGACGATCGGGCTATAGATCTCCGTTCGACGATCTGTCAGCGGTCGATGATCTTGGTTCGACGATCGTCGAGCGCGGGGCTGATTCTGGCGTGTCTGACTCGGTCGATGCGGAGTGTTGACGCTGGGGTTTTTGCGGGAGTTGACTAAATGTCCTGACACAATTTAATTGGCTGCGGACGTGTCTTGCTCCGGATTGGTGAGCCATGCGGTGTTTAACCCTATTTGTCCAGGTCAGACCTGAATCGTGTCCGTGCATCCCTTTTTGTGGGATCTGACGGCTGTGGTTAATCCCGAAGAGATTATACCCGAGAGAAGGGTTTCAGAACCCTTATTTTTCCTGTCGTGTTCTCTGTCTAAATCCTAGAGAGAGGGGAGAGCAAAGGAGGAAGAAGAAGCTTAGATCCAGTCTTTGGAGGAGTTTTAGAGCTCCAAATCGCGAGCCGACTTCGGATCTACGAATGCAAGGAGATTGCGGTGCTTTTCATCCGCGTATATTTCCATGGCGCCAAGGAAGAATGCTAGGGTAATGATTCTCTACTTGAGCATGTGAAGCTCTACTTCTTTGCATAGGGAAGCCCTGTAACACCCCCAAATTTTGAAGAGGGAATTTTGGTTTCTGGCAGGGGGCACACGGCCTGGGACACGGGCGTGTCCCAGGGCGTATCAGGCTGGAGTCGACGACTTGGCCGCGTAGTCAACATTTTTCGCTCGACAAAGTGTCGAGACAAGGCACACGGCCTGAGACACGGGCGTGTCTCAGGGCATGTCGAGCCCGTGTCGACAACCGGCCCGGGGTGTCGACATTTTCGCTCGACGATGTGTCGAGATAAGGCACACGGCCTAGGACACGGGCGTGTCCAAGGCCGTGTCAGTTGGTCGACGAACTTCTCGCGACGAAGTTCACTCGACGAGTGTCGAGTGTCGAGACTTCGCACACGGCATGGGACACGGGCGTGTCCCAGGCCGTGTCCTTCTCGGGTTGTTTTTGGGGCTGTGTCGATGGAGGCACACGGCCGACCACACGGCCGTGTCAGTTGGAACACGGGCGTGTCGGGTCGAACACAGGCGTGTCGGATGCCCGTGTGTCGTTCCAGGCGTGTCGATTGGGACGGCGAATGGGGGACACAGCCCTAGACACTGGCGTGTGCCACGCCATGTTCGGCCCAGGTGTTTTATTTTTTTCAGACGGATCGTGGTCATTCTTTCCCTTATTTTGGGATCTGATGGTCCAGGATTGCTCTTGGGGAGTTAAGTCCGAGAATAGGGTTGGAAACCCTCATTCTTCTCCAAGCTTTCTCTTACAAAATTCTAGAGAGAAGGAAGAGCAAGGAAGAAGGTGAAGGATGTTTTGGGCTGTAGGAGAGGCTTCGGTGCTCCAAATTGCGAGCCGAGTCCAGATCCGTGGAGGCTAGATCTTTGCGAAGGTTTTCATCCGGCTATTTTGCCATGGCTAGGAAGATGAGTCGGAAGGTAACGATACTTCTCCTCTCGATTTTAGGATGCATGTCTTAGCATCTTTTCTTTTCTAGTTTTTGGGCACCAAACACTCAAATGAGAGGGGTTTGGGTCGCCAAGGTTCAAGAGTAACCTTCGGGTCGATTGAGTCCGTCCCCGGCATGTTTTGCCTTAGAGATCCGCTCCGTTAGTGGATTAGGCATGGTGGGTGAAGTCGTAGTCGCGACCGTTAGTCCGACTCGGTGATGTTCCATACGAGCATTAAGGATTCGTAGAGATCCGTTGCGGCAAGATGTCGTTTGTAATGTGGTGATGTTTTCCCCTTTTTCTCGAGTGAGTACGTGTAGTCGGAACCGGACAAGGTTAGCTCCTCAATGGCGGTAGATGGTTTCCTTGGTGGACAAGGTTAGCTCCGCATTGGTGGTAAATGGTTTCCTTGGTGCGCGGGAAAGCTGCAGTACAAATGAGGGACTAGGGTGGAATTGTCTTGGTTTTTGATGTGCCAAGGCGTGGTTGTGTCTCTGTGGTCGGCTGGCTATCCCGTGACGTACACGTCATGTGTAGAGAGTGTCCCGGCGAGACTAGTCCCCTTTTGTGAGACTGACGAGAATGCCAAGCATGGAGGCAAGCCCGGGCAATGGAGCCATGAGCGGGTGGGGTCCAGCAAGGCTTCTTAGAATCGGTCAGTTTGTGTTTGTTGGAATCCTGACATGAGACGTCAGAGCTTGCAGGCAAGCCCGGGGCTAAGACCTTGAGCGGGTGGGGCCTTAGCAAGAGTTCCATGTGGCGGCCTGTGCGCCGTTGGGGGAGATTGTGTTACCCCCTTTGTTTGTGGCTTTATGCCAATAGGGAAACGATGAGTACCCAAATGATGTGATGTTGTGCTAGATGCATACGCTATAGGGTGTCTTGGGTGAAACTCGGGTGTTGAATTCATGTTGCATAGTAGGCCCTAACATTATATGCTCAACAGTAGAAAACATGTATGATGTTTGAGACATCCAAGCCTGTTTCTTTAGTTGCTTTTCTTGCCTATGATTATTGCATACGAAGTGCTAACTTGCAGGTTGGAGGAGTACCCCGGGGTCCTTTAGGGGCGGCCCGGAGGAGATGTGTTGGTTACACAGTTTGAGGTCAGCCTTTGCTGACCCACGTTACTAATAATTTTTACAGGGCAAGGATCGCAAGCAGGAGCTAGCTCGCCGGCCAGAAAGGCCTAAGCCTCATGAAGTGTTCCCCTCTTTTGTAGCTCTACTTTTATGATATTGTATGTTTGAGACTCATATTGTTCGTCTTGCACGCCGAGGTAGACTAGGAGTGCTTATGCACTTTCATGACTGTTGTATTATTTTGAGTTTGGACTCTCTTATGTTGTAAGGCCATAAGACCATCTTTTTATTACTCTTATAGTGGTGGATAACTTCTAGTCTTGCTTGTGTTTCCGCTGTGTTGTGCAAAGAGTTTTGAGTGTGGGTAGTTATATCATCTTATAATACTAAAGCTGTGGCGTCCGTATGTTGTGGGGCCCCGGCCGGACCCATATTATACGGTCATTACAGGGGAGGTGTTACAATTTGGTATCAGAGCCATGTTAGATTCAAGGTCAATGCGTAGAGAAGTTATCCACATAAGAGTAACGCGGGACCATGAGTGTCCTTATGTTTAAGTCTTGAGATTAGAGACTGATTCCTTGTTTCTTATTTTCTTGAAGAGTGCAAGCAGCGAGGCGAGAACGTCGAGAGCAAGAGAAGAACTCTCGGCGAGCAGTGCCACTGCTCGAGGTCTTTTGGGCACGGGTGTAAACCCGGCCGACTTCTGCCGCATGCTTGCAGAAGCGATGGTGGCAGCCCAAGCTGCAGCGGCAGCTCAAGTAGCCACCACTGCAACACCGGACACGGCGACGACCGTGCCAGGCGGAGAAGCCAGACGAGTGGAGCCTTTGGCAGAAAGGGTGGTTGTCGGACATGGAGACCGACACATGAAGTATTTTCTGAGCTTCCATCCCCCGTCGTTCAAGGGAGTTGGTACGCCAACGAATGCGGAGGATTGGTGGGTTCGAATTCAAGAGCTTTTGAGGGCGGCAGAGATGCTAGAAGAAAAGAAATCTGAGTATACGGCGTTCATGTTGGAAGGAGACGCCAAGTACTGGTCGGTGAGCCATAGCGGCCGCCAGTTCCCTGGACGCACCCCGTCGATAGAGGAATTTTGGGATGCTTTTCTAAAGAGGTACATTCCCATTTCTACACGGTTGGCCCTTCAGAGGCAGTTTCTGCACTTAATGCAGCGAGACAAGACGGTGGACGAGTATGTGCAGGAGTTCACCCGTTTGGGTCGTTACGCGGGAACGACGATGGCAGATGATGTAGAGAGAGATAACCTCTTCTACCAGGGGCTGAGGCAGAATCTGAGGCAACCCCTCATTTCCATGAAGAGAGCTGGTTTTAATGAACTAGTTGAGGCTGCCAGGATATTGGAAAGTGATCTGGAGCGAACCCAACGTCGTAAGGGTTTCACTCCCAAGCAAGGGGAAGGGAAGCCTCCCCAATCCCAGGGAAAGTCTGAAGGGAGTAGGTGGAGGAAAAAGCCTCACACTTCCAGGTCTGGTGAGAAGAGCAAGTGGACGCCTGGAGGTTCTCACTCTAGGGGACCGCCGACGTGCTACAACTGCGGTAAGGTGGGGCACATAGCTCGTGTTTGTCCTCAAGGAGGAGCAGAGCAAGAGGCAAGGCAGGAGCAGACTGTACGCTCCGGCCCCAGTGCCGCCGAGAAAGGGAAGATGACGGAGTCAAGCACTTCTCGGTTCCAACCTGTGCAACCAAGGGCCTACAATCTTGGACAGTAGGAAGCGATCCGCCAAACCGATGTGGTGACAGATATGAGGAAATTTAAGTTTAAATCTTGTGCTTCATACTTTTAGACTTTTATGTGTGATGTCTATGTTGTAGGCTTCATATTAGTTTCCGGATACCCCGCTAGGGTATTGTTCGATACGAGAGCATCACACACCTTTCTTGCGGAGAGCTTCGTCCGGAGAATAGGAGTTGAGTCTTTCTTGGCGGACGCGGAGCTGAAAGTGCGCATGCCCAATGGGTCATCCATGACCACCGGGGCTAAAGGGCGCATCTGTTGGGAGTTGGACGGAGTTGACTTCGTTTTGGTAGCAACGGTTTTACCATTGGTTGAGTTCGATGTCATTTTGGGCATGGACTGGCTTGCAGAGCAGCGCGCTAGTATTGATTGCCTATCTAAGGTAGTGACCCTAAAGAGTAAAGGGCAGGCGGAAGTCAAATTTGAGGGCCTTTGTGGGGTGGCCTATTCCCTGATTTCAGCCATGCAGTTGATACGGACGGTTAACCAGGGTGGTGTAGCGCTGGTAGCGTTATTGGAGGTTCGTCTCTCCCAATTGTCTATTGAGGAAGTGCCCGTAGTGGCAGAGTTCAAGGATGTGTTTCCGGATGAACTTCCTGGAGCGCCTCCTCGACGGAAGATCGACTTCTCGATCGAGTTAGTGCCGGAGGCTAGGCCGGTGTCACGTCCTCCGTTTAGGATGACACCAAAGGAGTTGGCTGAACTCAAAGTACAGTTACAGGAACTGTGGGAGCAAGGGTATATTAGACCCAGTTCTTCGTCGTGGAGCGCGCCAGTATTGCTTGTAAAGAAGAAAGACGGTAGCATGCGACTGTGCATAGACTACCGAGAGCTGAATAAACTGACCGTTAAGAATAAGTATCTGATTCCTCGGATAGACGACTTGTAACACCCCCTATCCGTCGCATAGCATATAGCAGTAGGTTCGGCCGGGGCCCGACGCCATATGCCACAGACAGACCGGGTGGTTACTCAATGGAAACCATCCAACCAATCTATACGTCTACACAGAGCATTCTAGCGGAAGCAGTTTAAGTTGCAATAAAGAACCCAACATAAAGAGCACAAATGTCCACTAAAATACCAAATAGGAATGTAGCACATACACAAGTACTGGCCTTAAGGCCTTACAAAATGGTTTACTTAAATATTACATGTTTTACAAACCACGGCACGCAGGCCGGTCATACATGAATAAAAGCAGTAAACGCTCCAATTAGGCCTTTAAGGGTCGGCTTCGCAATTTGGGCTTTAGCCCGCTATTGACTGCTTGGTCCAGCAGTACCTGCAAGCAACAAAACCACCGCACGGTGGCAAACAAAAGCAACGGTCAGCAATACTGACCAAATTATAACAATCCCGCCCCCAACTCGGGGCGGCGGTGCTCCTTCCCTACATTTCATTAGCATAAGCGAGCAATATAGAAAATGTCACAACATCACAGGCGTAGGATCGCACGGCCACACACCCCGTGCACTCAGAGCACATTCTCGGTGAACCAGCCAATGTCACGTCAATTTAAGCCATAGACATTCTGGACTCACCACCGCCACTTTGACGGCCAAACATATGAGCAATTTGTCTTCCCGGCATGAGTCACAACAATTTAAGCCATATACCGCCGAAGACCCTCATCTATGCCAAGGGCTCTAACCGAACGACATAGAAATGGGTACGGTTCCATCTAACCCGTGCTCACATCGCAACGACAATTTAAGCCATATGCGCAGGTCAAACTTCTCCCGAGTCCCATTTTCGTCACACAATTCACATAACTCGGTTATGTTCAAGTTGGCTCTCAAGCCTCCAAGTTGGCAAGATCACGCATCCGCCCACTTTTTCGGGTGCACCTTTGGGTTAATCCCCAAGGCTCCCTGTTGCAATCTACCACGTAGAAAAACCCGAAAAACAAACAATCGCACGGAGTCTTCTCCGGCATTTATGCAATGCAACATCACCGATCCAGACCAACATGTCCGGGTAGGCTTCACACATCATGCCTATGTCCGTTCTCGCTTACGGACTCTACACAATAGGGACTTTACATATCTACCCGAAGGAACGTCTCCAACTCACCGCAAACTCGCGAGAGCGGGCTTCCTATTCAAAGAAGGAGAGCTTCACATGCTCAAGAAGAGAATCGTTACCCTAGCGTTCTTCCTCGGCGCCATGGAAATGTAAGCGGATGAAAAGCACTGCAATCTCTTCGCCTCCGTGGATCCGAAGTCGGCTCACGATTTGGAGCTTCAGAGCTCCTCCAATGGCCGGATCTAGCTTCTTCCTCCTTTGGCGCTCCTCTCTCTTTTGACTTAGAAAGAGAACCACTTAAGTAAAAGTGAGGGTTTCTAGGGTCCAATCCCGAGTATATCCAAGTACTAACAACCCCCAGCCGTCGGATCCTGAATTAAAGAAACGAACGGCCACGATCCAGATCTAAAATGCAGAATCTGGGCCAAACACGGCCTGCCACACGCCCATGTCCAGGGCCGTGTCCCCCACTCGCCGTCAAAATCAACGCGCCTGGAACAACACACGGGCATCTGACACGCCCGTGTTCTACCTGACACGCCCGTGTCCCAACTGACACGGCCGTGTGGTCGGCCGTGTGCCTCCATCGACACAGCCCCGAAAACAACCCGAGAACTACACGGGTACTGGACACGCCCGTGTCCTTGCCCGTGTCGACCTCAACACGCCTGGGATCCAGGCCGTGTTCACGGTCTCGACACTTCGTCGAGTGAAGTTCGTCGAGCACCCGACACGGCCTTGGACACACCCGTGTCCTAGGCCTTGTGCCTTGTCTCGACACATCGTCGAGCGAAAATGTCGACACCCCGGGCCAGTTGTCGACATGGGCTCGACACGCCATGAGACACTCCCGTGTCTCAGGCCGTGTGCCCCGTCTCGACACTTCGTCGAGCGAAAATCGTCGACACCCCGGGTCGGTTGTCGACACGGGCTCGACACGCCCTGAGACACGCCCGTGTCTCAGGCTGTGTGCCCTGTCTCGACACAGTGTCGACCGAAATTCGTCGACTTCACGGCCAAGTCGTCGACTCCAGCCTGACACGCCCTGGGACACGCCCGTGTCCCAGGCCGTGTGCCTCCTGCCTGATTCCAGATTTGGCCCAAAACGCCTCCCGTCGCTCTTTTGAGTTTCGGGGCGTTACAACTCTCCCCCTCTTAAAAGAATTTCGTCCACGAAATTATATGAAGGAAAGACAAGTACCAAAATTAAATTGTTCCTGAGCGGAACTCCGGATACTCGTCAAGCATGGTCTGCTCTCGCTCCCAAGAGAGCTCCTCTCGACCGTAATTGTCCCATCGGACCTTGACCATCCTGATCTCTTTATTGCGTAGCCGCTTGACTTCCGAGTATTCAATACGTACGGGCTTGACCTTTGTCGTCAACCCACTATCAATCGTCACTTGATCGACCGCGATCTCTTGCATAGGCTCTTGCACCGCCTTCCGTAGCACCGAATTATGGAATACATCTTGTAGGCCACTAAGCTCCACCGAAAGCTTCAACCGATAGGCTGCTTCACCAACCCGTTCCAGAACCTCAAACGGCCCAAGGTACCTCAGGCTTAGATTTTTCAATTACCGCACCCGCGAGACACCCTTGAACGGCTTGATCTTTAAGTACACATAGTCGCCCACAGCGAACTCCACGTTCCTGTGCTTGGCATTATAGTACTTCGCTTGGCGGTCCTGAGCGATAAACAACCTCTCCTGAATGGTTCGCACCAACGAAGTAGCATCCTCCACTTCTAATTGCTGATACAACTTTGACTCACCTGTTTCCAGCCAGGACAACGACGTGCGACATCTTCTACCATATAAAGATGGTCTTCCCATTGCTTTCCAAAGTCCAAGACACACATGCGGAGCATGTCTTCCATAGTTCTATTGACCCTCTCAGTCTGCCCATCCGTTTGCGGATGGAAGGCTGTGCTGAATTTTAACTTTGTCCCCAACATTTGCTACACTAGCCTCCAATCATTGGACGTGAACCGCCCAGCTCGGTCACTCACGATGCTGCGGGGCACACCGTGAAGCCGTACTATATTATCCACATAAAGTTTTGCTAACTTTTCCACCGGATCATCCTTCCTATGCGGAATAAAATGCGACACCTTTGTTAGCCAATCTACGACCACCCAGATGGCGTCGTTCCCCTTTTCACGACCTTGGCAAACCGTGCACAAAGTCCATAGAGATGTCGTCGAATTTCCACGCCGGAATAGGCAGGGACTTCAGAAGTCCTCCCGGCTTTTGGCACTCCGCCTTCACCAATGCGCACGTTTGGCACTTCGCCACGTAGAGCGCCACATCATTCTTCTAACCCGGCCACTAAAACAGTTTCTTTACATCGCGGTACATCTTCGTGCTTCCCGGGTGAATCGAGTACTTGGTATGGTGTGCCTCGTACAACAATTCCACCCGCAAATTGCTCACGCTTGGGACGCACAGACGACCGTCTTTCCAAAGCAATCCGTCCTCCACAACGAATTGGGAATTTGACCCACCCAGAGCCTCTACCATGAACTGCTTCATATCGTCATCCAAATCCAAAGCCTGCCGAATCCGATCAGCCAGGTCATATTGGACTTCGGTCCAATTCAGTACTACTTCAGCACTTGATTGCTTATTTACACAAACAATCTCCAACGCCTCCAACTCCCGAACCAACCGCTCATCATGCATCGATAGCCAATTGGCTTGAGCTGTGGCTCGACGACTCAACGCGTCCGCAACTGCATTACCTTTACCAGGCACGTAGTGGATCTTGAAAGTATAGACCCCCAGGTACTCCATCCATCTACGCTGACGCATATTTAGATCTTTCTGATCGACCAAATACTTCAGGCTCATGTAATTGGTGTAGATATCAATCTTCACACCGCACAAAGAGTGTCTGCACAGCTTCAAGGCAAAAATCACGGCCGCAAATTCCAAGTCATGGACCAGATAATTTCTCTCGTGCACTTTTAACTGTCTCGAGACATAAGCTATTATACTTCCGTGTTGCAGTAGCACGCAACCCAAACCGCTGCCCGAAGCATCGCTATTAAATCTCATAGCCTTCGGTCCCACTCGGCGAACTCAGCACAGGCGTCGTGGTCAACCGACATTTCAACTCCTCAAAAGCTCGCGCGCACTCCGGCGTCCAAAAGAACTTCTGCTCCTTCCTCATCAAAGTAGTGAGAGGTAACGCTATCCGCGAGAAGTTCTCTACGAAGCGCCTATAATAGCCGGCAAGCCCCAAAAAGCTCCGGACTTCTGCTACCGTAGAAAGCTCAGGACACTACCGTATCGCAACAATCTTCGCCGGATCCACTGCAATACCTTCCCCACTCACTATATGACCGAGGAACGCCACGGAGGACAACCAAAACTCGTAGTTCGAGAACTTGGCATACAACTGATTCCTCCTTAGCGTCTTCAACACCAAATGAAGATGCTTGAAGTGATCTTCCTCACTCTGCGAGTACACCAATATATCGTTGATGAAGACGATCACAAAGTGGTCCAAGTATTCCCTGAGGGTCCTGTTCATCAAATCCATGAACACTGACGGTGCATCGGTCAGCCCAAACGGCATGACCGTAAACTCGTAATGCCCGTATCTTGTACTGAACGCTGTCTTCGGGATATCACTCTCCCTTATTCGCAACTGATAGTACCCAGACTTGAGATCCAGCTTTGAGTACACCGTCGACCCGACCAACTGATCAAAAAGATCATCGATCCAGGGGATCGGGTACTTGTTCTTTTCTGTCAACTTATTGAGCTCCTGATAATCAATACATAACCCCAAGCTTCCATCCTTCTTCCTAACAAAGAGGACCGGCGCGCTCCAAGGCGAAGAGCTTGGACGCACATACCCTTGCTCCAACAACTTTTTGAAGTTGCACCTTCAGCTCCGCCATTTCCTTAGGTGCTAGCCGATAAGGAGAGCGTGACACAGGCTTTGCACCTGGTACTAGCTCAATCATGAAATCTATCTCCCGTTGAGGCGGGGCTCCAGGAAGATCTCTAGGGAACACATCAGGGTACTCAACTACCACTGAAATACTATCCAACATAGGCTTCAGCTTTGCAACCTCCAAAAGTGTAAAGAACAGCTCTGCACCAGCACGAACCGCCTTCACTCCCTGAAGAGCAGACACCAACGTCTTGCTCGACCCCTTCGAGCCCGTAAAGGTCGTCTCACGACTAGCTCCCAGCTTGACTTCCTTGCTACCGCAATCGATATAGGCTTGCTGCTCCGAGAGCCATTCCATGCCAAATATTACGTTGAACTCCCCTAGCGGTAGTAACGATACTTGGAAGTCAAAGTCTTGGCTCCCTGACCACACCTAAACGCAACAGATACTACCCGCGCACATTGAGCGCCATTGGACCATAACGCATCCAATTTGTCTCTTACCATCAAAGGAGGTACTTCGACGCGCAATATAGTTCCTAAATAAAGGAATGCGAAGCTTCGTAAACGAACGGTGCTCTCGCCAGATAAAGTAAAGTTGTAACAAAGCTTAGAACAAGTAGTTCTAAGCTAACATGCACAAGGGCGACAAGTATTTAAGGCAAAACTATCTTTAAACCATACATGTCCTCACGACGGCGTGCTTCCTCCAGGGCTTGAGGCACTCACAGGCATAATGCCCCGACTCCCCACAGTTGAAGCATGCGCCCGGGGTTTGGCTTGTAGTTGCCCCCGAAGCACCGAAAGGAGGGACTAGACCCAAAGTCCTAGCCTTCTTATACCACCTTTGATATCCAGACTTTGAGGTGTTCGGCACTTTGAATGCTGTCTCCTTTGCACTAAAGTCCTCGACTGCTCCTGACATAGCTTTCTTGGCCTTCCGAGCACCTTTCCAACAGTCTCGGGCAAAGTGCTCTTTCTTTCCACAAGTGTGACAAGTGTAAGTAGCCTTGCTAGTCGATTCCATAGCCCCTTTCTCCGGCATTCTGCCGGATGCAGATCTTATGGGGCTTGCATAGTTCGATACCATGGTCGCTGGCATCGGGAGAGCCTTCCTCAAATCTGCCTCCAAAAATCTAGCTGATTCCACTAAGGCTCGAAATCTCAATAACTTTGGTCCTAGCAGTAGAACTCGTAACTCGGCGCGCAGGCCATTATAAAATCTATCGACTGTAGCTTGCTCATTATCCAACTCGAAGCATGGGTAGCGGCTTATCATAAGAAATGCTTGCAAATATTCATCAACTGTGTGCGCTCCCTGCACTAAATGCATATTCAGCTGCTGCCCCGATGGTCTACCAAAGGTCATCTGCTCCATCACACCAACCAGCGTTGAAGCCACAACAGGGGCGCAGGGTTGTACATATCTTCCAAGCTGTGCACCCGTCACAACGAATACCGCTTCTACGATCCTTCTAACGGTTTCATACGAAGGAGGAGTCTCAAACACCTCACTGGGTGCACTATGCTCCTCAGACTTAAAAAATTCGTGGACATTCTTTTTGGCAGTCCAGCACCGCTTCCGGTCACCTATAGTGGTACAAAACACCGTTAAGCGACCAAATAAAATTGCAAACAGCAATTATAGGAACACGCAGGTTCCCCAAACACGTGTATTCTCATTCCTAAGTGGACATTCATGGGTTCTTTTATTGTTATAACGATGACGAACACACATGTGCTCACCACCCCTTAAAAAGAATTCGTCCACGAATTCTTTTTAAGTCTGACCAAAACCAGTAGTGTGATACCAAATTGTAACACCCCATATCTGTCGCATAGCATATAGCAGTAGGTCCGGCCGGGGCCCGACGTCATATGCTACAGACAGATCGGGTGGTTACTTAATGGAAACCATACAAACAATCTATACGTCCTACACAGAGCATTCTAGCGGAAGCAGTTTAAGTTGCAATAAAGAACCCATCATAAAGAGCACGAATGTCCACTAAAATACTAAATAGGAATATAGCACATACACAAGTACTGGCCTTAAGGCCTTACAAAATGGTTTACTTAAATATTACATGTTTTACAAACCACAGCACGCAGACCGGTCATACATGAATAAAAGCAGTAAACGCTCCAATTAGGCCTTCAAGGGCCGGCTTCGCAATTTGGGCTTTAGCCCGCTATTGATTGCTTGATCCAGCAGCACCTGCAAGCAACAAAACCACCGCACGGTGGCAAACAAAAGCAACGGTCAGTAATGCTGGCCAAATTATAACAATCCCGCCCCCAACTCGGGGCGGCGATGCTCCTTCCCTGCATTTCATTAGCATAAGCGAGCAATATAGAAAATGTCACAACATCACAGGCGTAGGCTCGCACGGCCACACACTCCATGCACTCAGGGCACATTCTTGGTGAACCAGCCAATGTCACGTCAATTTAAGCCATAGACATTCCGGGCTCACCACCGCCACTTTGACGGCCAAACATATGAGCAATTTGTCTTCCCGGCATGGGTCACGACAATTTAAGCCATAGACCGTCGAAGACCCTTATATATGCCAACGGCTCTAACTGAACGACATAGAAATGAGTACGGTTCCATCTAACCCGTGCTCACATCGCAACGACAATTTAAGCCATATGCGCAGGTCAAACTTCTCCTGAGTCCCATTTTCGTCACACAATTCACATAACTCGGTTATGTTCAAGTTGGCTCTCAGGCCTCCAAGTTGGCAAGATCACGCATCCGCCCAGTTTTCCGGGTGCACCTTTGGGTTAATCCCCAAGGCTCCCTGTTGCAATCTACCACGTAGAAAAACCCGAAAAACAAACAATCGCACGGAGTCTTCTCCGGCATTTATGCAATGCAACATCACCGATCCAGACCAACATGTCCGGGTAGGCTTCACATATCATGTCTATGTCCGTTCTCGCTTACGGACTCTACACAACGGGGACTTTACATATCTACCCGAAGGAACGCCTCCAACTCACCGCAAACTCGCGAGAGCGGGCTTCCTATGCAAAGAAGGAGAGCTTCACATACTCAAGAAGAGAATCGTTACCCTAGCGTTCTTCCTCGGCGCCATGGAAATGTAAGCGAATGAAAAGCATCGCAATCTCTTCGCCTCCGTGGATCCGAAGACGGCTCGCGATTTGGAGCTTCGGAGCTCCTCCAATGGCCGGATCTAGCTTCTTCTTCCTCCTTTGGCTCTCCTCTCCCTCTTCACTTAGAAAGCGGACCACTTAAGTAAAAGTGAGGGTTTCTAGGGTCCAATCCCGAGTATATCCAAGTACTAATAGCCCCCAGCCGTCGGATCCTGAATTAAAGAAACGAACGGCCACGATCCGGATCTAAAATGCAGAATCTGGGCCGAACACGGCCTGGCACACGCCCGTGTACAGGGCCGTGTCCCCCACTCGCCGTCAAAATCAACGCGCCTGGAACAACATACGGGCATCAGACACGCCCGTGTTCTACCTGACACGCTCATGTCCCAACTGACACGACCGTGTGGTCGGCCGTGTGCCTCCATCGACACAACCCCGAAAACAACCCGAGAGCTACACGGGTACTGGACACGCCCGTGTCCATGCCCGTATCTACCTCAACACGCCTGGGCTCCAGGCCGTGTTCACGGTCTCGACACTTTATCGAGTGAAGTTCGTCGAGCACCCGACACGGCCTTGGACACGCCTGTGTCCTAGTCCGTGTGCATTGTCTTGACACATCGTCGAGCGAAAATGTCGACACCCCGGGCCGGTTGTCGACACGGGCTCGACACGCCCTGAGAAACGCCCGTGTCTCAGGTCGTGTGCCCCGTCTTGACACTTCGTCGAGCGAAAATCGTCGACACCCCGGGCCGGTTGTCGACATGGGCTCGACACGCCCTGAGACACGCCCGTGTCTCAGGCCGTATGCCCTGTCTCGACACAGTGTCGACCGAAATTCGTCGACTTCGCAGCCAAGTCATCGACTCCAGCCTGACACGCCCTGGGACACGCCCGTGTCCCAGGCCGTGTGCCTCCTGCCTGATTCTAGATTTGGCCCAAAATGCCTCTCGTCGCTCTTTTGAGTTTCGGGGCGTTACACGACTTGTTCGACCAGTTGGTGGGGTCGGTGGTATACTCAAAATTGGACTTGAAGTCAGACTATTATCAGTTGCGAATTCGGGATGAGGACATACCCAAGACTGCCTTTGGTACGAGGTACGGACACTTTGAGTTTACGGTGATGCCGTTCGGGCTGACGAACGAGCCATCTGTGTTCATGGACCTTATGAACCGGGTATTTCGGGAATACTTGGATTCTTTTGTGGTTGTCTTCATCGATGACATCTTGGTGTATTCCAAATCGGAAGTGGAGCATGAGACCCACTTGAGAGTGGTCTTGCAAGTGTTGAGGGAGAATCAGCTGTATGCAAAGTTCTCAAAGTGCGAGTTCTGGTTAGCGAAGGTGGCATTTTTGGGCCACGTGATTAGCCGGGATGGGGTGGCAGTGGATCCAACAAAAGTGGAAGCCATCAGAGATTGGCCAATCTTGAGGACCGTGGCGGAAGTCCGAAGTTTTCTTGGACTAGTCGGGTATTACGAGAGATTCGTGGAGAATTTTTCGCGGATAGCACTACCCCTCACCTCACTCACTCGTAAAGATCATAAGTTTGTGTGGACTCAAGAGTGCAGTCAAGCATTTGAGGCACTGAAGAAGAGACTGATGATGGCTCCAATCCTAAGTCTACCACAAGGGACCGAGGGATTTCAGATCTTCAGTGACGCGTCGGGATGCGGTTTGGGTTGCGTTTTGGTGCAACATGGCAAGGTGATAGCTTTTGGATCTAGACAGCTGAAGCCTCATGAGAGGAATTACCCCATCCATGACTTGGAGTTGGCGGAGGTAACTTTTGCGTTGAAAATATGGCGACATTATGTGTATGGTGCAAAGATGGAGATCTTCACGGATCATAAAAGCATGAAGTACCTCTTGGATCAAAATGACTTGAACATACGACAACGCAGGTGGGTTGAGTTTCTTGGAGACTACGAGGTGGCGATTCAGTATATGCCAGGTAAAGCCAATGTAGTGGCGGATGCCTTGAGTAGAAAGTACTCGGGGCAAGGGAATTGGATCGAAGCTCATGATGAGCGGTTGGTACGGGAATGGGAGTCCCTTGGTTTGGAATGTGTGGCGAGAGGCGAGTCCAGCGTGGCTCGGTTGAACTGGATTGAAATGCAGAACGACTTGTCCGATCGCATTCGGGAAGCGACTCGGTTGGATGTGGAGTTTCAACCATATGTGTTGGAGGCTCAAAAGGGCGAGAGCAGAGCCTGAGAGATAATTGATGGGATTCTGAGGAAGGACGGAAGGGTTTGTGTAGTTCGGCAAACTCCGTGAGGAGTTGATGTTTGAGGCTCACTTCACAAAGTACTTCATTCACCCGGGCAGTACAAAGATGTACTTGGATATGAAAAAATCCTTTTGGTGGTCGGGGCTGAAGCGGGACGTAGCTTTGTATGTGAATCGTTGTCAAACTTGCGCCTTGGTGAAGGCCGAATGTCAGAAGCCGGGCGGGTTCCTGAAGCCCCTTCCAATCCCTGAATGGAAATTTGATGACATCTCCATGGATTTTGTACATGGTTTGCCTAGATCGCAGCTGGGTAATGATGTTATTTGGGTGATCGTGGATCGCTTAACCAAGGTGGCCCACTTCATCCCAAATCGGAAGGAGGACAACGTGGAGAAGCTGGTGGAGTTGTATGTTCGCAATATTGTGCGACTGCATGGGATTCCTAAGAGCATAGTCAGCGATCGAGATGGACGGTTTACGTCCAAGGACTGGAGATTGGTTCAGAAGAGTTTGGGCACGAAGCTAAGGTTCAGTACGACGTTCCATCCTCAAACTGACGGGCAAACCGAAAGAACGAACCGTACTATGGAGGATATGCTGAGAATGTGCGTTCTTGACTTCAGCAAGAAGTGGGAAGATCACCTCTTCATGGTGGAATTCGCGTACAATAACAGTTATCAAGCAAGTATAAAAATGGCGTCATACGAAGCTTTGTATGGGAGACAGTGTCGAACACCGATGTCTTGGACAGAGGCGGGTGACACCAAAAGTTTGGGAAAGGAGGTGGTAGTTGACGCTTGTGAGTTGGTACGGACCATTCAAGAGCGTATGAAGATGGTACAAGACCGACAAGCAAAATACTTTAATGCTCGTCACAGGAAGTTGGAGTTTGCGGTAGGTGATTGGGTCTATTTGAAGATCAAGTCGTTCAAAGGCGTCTCACGGATTCGCCGACTCAAGAAGTTGAGTCCAAGGTTTTTGGGGCCTTTTGAAGTTGTTGAACGGGTGGGAGAAGCAGCCTATCGGTTGGTGTTGTCCGCGGAGCTGAGTGGATTGCATGACGTCTTCCATGTCTCCGTCTTGAGGAAAGCCTTGGTGGAGGCTAGTGTGGTGATCGAGCCGGCATCGGTGCCGATTGAGGAAGACTTGAGGACGCGGGTCCTTCCAATTGTTATAGAGGATTCAGAGACTCGGCAGTTGCAGAATAAAGAGGTTAAACTCGTAAAAGTCCGATGGGACAACTACGGTCGTGAGGAGTTCTCTTGGGAGTGATAACAAGCCATGCTAGGAGAGTATCCAGAGCTCTTCAAATCAGGTACCATTTAAGTTGTGTTCCCTTTTGATTTGTAATTTCGGGACGAAATTCTTTTAAGGGGGGAGAGTTGTAACACCCCAAAATTTTGAAGAGGGAATTTTGGTTTCTGGCAGGGGGCACACAGCCTGGGACACGGGCGTGTCAGGCTGGAGTCGACAACTTGGCCGCGTAGTCGACATTTTTCGCTCGACAAAGTGTCGAGACAGGGCACACGGCCTGAGACACGGGCGTGTCTCAGGGCATGTCGAGCCCGTGTCGACAACCGGCCCGGGGTGTCGATATTTTCGCTCGATGATGTGTCGAGACAAGGCACATGGCCTAGGACACGGGCATGTCCAAGGCCGTGTCAGTTGGTCGACGAACTTCTCTCGGCGAAGTTCACTGGACGAGTGTCGAGTGTCGAGACTTCGCACACGGCTTGGGACACGGGCGTGTCCCCGGCCGTGTCCTTCTCGGGTTGTTTTCGGGGCTGTATCGATGGAGGCACACGGCCGACCACACGGCCGTGTCAGTTGGAACACCGGCGTGTTGGGTCGAACACGGGCGTGTCAGATGCCCGTGTGTCGTTCCAGGCGTGTCGATTGGGACGACGAATGGGGTTCACGGCCCTAAACACGGGCGTGTGTCAGGTCGTGTTCGGCACAGGTGTTTTATTTTTTCAGACGGATCGTGACCATTCTTACCCTTATTTTGGGATCTGATGGTCCAGGACTGCTCTTGGGGAGTTAAGTCCGAGAATAGGGTTGGAAACCCTCATTCTTCTCCAAGCTTTCTCTTACTAAATTCTAGAGATAAGGGAGAGCAAGGAAGAAAGTGAAGGAGGGTTTGGGCTGTAGGAGAGGCTTCGGTGCTCCAAATTGCGAGCCAAGTCTAGATCCGTGGAGGCTAGATATTTGCGAAGGTTTTCATCCGGCTATTTTGCCATGGCTAGAAAGAGGATTCGGAAGGTAACGACACTTCTCCTCTCGGTTTTAGGATGCATGTCTTAGCATCTTTTCTTTTCTAGTTTTTGGGCATCAAACACTCAAATGAGAGGGGTTTGGGTCGTCAAAGTTCAAGAGGAACCTCCGGGTCGATTGAGTCCGTCCCCGACATATTTTGCATTAGAGATCCGCTCCATTAGTTGATTAGGCATGGTGGGTGAAGTCGTAGTCGCGACCGTTAGTCCGACTCGGTGATGTTGCATACGAGCTTTAAGGATTCGTAGAGATCCGTTGCGGCAAGATGTCGTTTGTGATGTGGTGATGTTTTCCCCTTTCTCTCGAGTGAGTACGTGTAGTCGGAACCGGACAAGGTTAGCTCCTCAATGGCGGTAGATGGTTTCCTTGGTGGACAAGGTTAGCTCCACATTGGTGGTAGATGGTTTCCTTGGTGCGCGGGAACGCTGCAGTACAAATGAGGGACTAGAGTGGAATTGTCTTGGTTTGTGATGTGCCAAGGCGTGGCTGTGTCTCCGTGGTCAGCTGGCTATCCCGTGACGTACACGTCATGTGTGGAGAGTGTTGGGTACATTGGTTAAATGTACCTGATTTGAATAAGCCTCACCCAACTCAATGATATACATCAAAATGTATTTGATGTGTTTGTTGAGTTACATGTGCAGGTTAAGTATTTGCAGGAAGTGATGAAAAAGTTTCTAAGTCCATGTGTCGACACCCAGAGAGAAAGTGTCGACACTGAAGAAGACTTGTGTCGACACCCAGGCAAGCAGTGTCGACACTTGGAGTCATTGTGTCGACACCTGGGATGCAGAGTCGACACCAGACGGAAAGTGTCGACACAAGGAGCTGTGTCGACACTCAGTGAAGAAAAGTACAGTAAAGCTGTGTCGACACAGGGAGCTGTGTCGACACCCAGTGAAGCTGTGTCTACACCAGAAAGTGTCGACACTTGGAGCTGTGTCGACACTCAGCAAAAGTCAGCAGAGACTAAGTACAAGTGTCGACACCCAGCACAATGTGTCGACACTTAGCAGAAGAGTCAGCACTTGAAGAAAGTGTCGACACCAAGAACAATGTGTCGACACTCAACAGAAGACTCAACATTTCAAGAAAGTGTCGACACAAGGAGCTGTGTCGACACTTAGCAAAGAACAGCAAGATCAACAAATTATTCTAAGTACAAGTGTCGACACTATGGGAATGTGTCGACACTCAGCTGAAGTCTCAACAGAAGAATCAAGTGTCGACACAAGGAGCTGTGTCGACACTCAGTAAGTATCAACATAGAAGACTATGTGTCGACACCAAGAAGCAGTGTCGACACTTAACAGATTCAACACAAGAAGTTGTGTCGACACAAAGGAGATGTGTCGACACTTAGAAGAATTCAGCAAAAGATAGAAGATCAAGTACTTGTGTCGACACTCAATTTCAGTGTCGACACCTGAAGAAGAATCTGTGTCGAGACATAGTATCTACAACACAAGGAGTTGTGTCGACACCTTGTAGACTTGTGTCGACACTTACACAACTTGTGTCGACACTTGGTCTATAAGTGTCGACACTTAAAGACAGAAAGTCTCGACACTATCAGACAGTTAGAGATTTTCAAGAACTGACTGAATGACTTTACAGCTGTCGTTCCAGCCGGTCTACAGCACCTGTCAGAGATGTCAGAAGACAGTTAGGAACCGGACCAGCCGGTTACCATGAAGAAGGCCTATAAATAGGCTCATACAGTTTACAGAAACTGTTGTTCAGATTGTTGTGGAACAAGTTATTAAAGTGGTACACATAGTTATTGATCAAGTATCAAATCAAGAAGATCTAGCTGTCCAAGTGCAGATCTAAGAAGTTGGAGAGAGAGGGCTCCATCCAAGAAATCAGCCATTGGAACTAGGCTGAGAAGAAGGATTCAGAATTATTCTGGATCTTAAGAAGCAGAGATCAAGGATCAACTGCAGGAGGATTCATTCTTATTCAGTTCTACTTTCAAGAAGCTTTGAAGAAAGCTAAGTCAGATTGAATCCAGCTGAGTTCTTCCAAGAACTCATCAAGAAACTCTCAACTCCCCTCTCTTGTTTCTGAGTTGTTGAGTTATTATTTCTATAATCATTTTTATCTTGTAGGATCCTTTGGATCTGAGTGAATTGTAAGCCTGTTATTATAAATGCTGAGGGTAGGGCTTGAGAGCCTGAGTGTAGGAGATTGAAATCTCTGAGTATAGGCCTTGTTGGCTGAGTGTAGGCCTTGTTGGCTGAGTGTAGGCCTTGTTGGCTGAGTGTAGGCCTTTGTGGCTGAGTGTAGGCTTTGAGATAAAGCTGAGTTGTAGGGCTTTGGGCCTGAGGTGTAGGAACCAGTTTGAGTTCTGAGACAGTGGTGAAGTTTGGCCGAATCTAGTACACTGCTAGATAGGCGAAGGGGGAAAGTGGATGTACCCAAAGCTTGGGGAACCACTATAAAACTCTGTGTCTGCTGTGATTGTGCTGTGATTGTGAATGCTTCTGTGATTGCTGTGCAAAAGTAGTATAGTTTCTGTGATATAACTGATTGCTGCCATTAAAGTGTAAAAAGAATTAGGTCACCTATTCACCCCCCCCCCTCTAGGTGTTTAGGTACTATATCTTTCAAGTGGTATCAAAGTGAGGTTCCTTAAAAAGGACTAACAGTCTAAGGAGATCCTGATTGGCAGATTCAGTCTAAGGCAAATTACAGATTCAAGAAAATCAAGAAACATGGGTTCTTCTGAAAATCACAAGGAATTGGGTTCCATGAAATTGCCCATATGCAGGAAAGAGATCTTTGGGATCTGGAAGGAAAGGGTAAGGCTATTTATGGAGGCCTCAGACCCTAGAATATACATCACAGTAAAGGAAGGGCCTTATGTGCCCATGAAGATATCAGTTCTAGATGCAAATCAGAGAACCCCAAAGGATTTCTCTGAAATGACTAAGGATGAGATTGTCCTAGCCACCATGGACAAGAGGGCACAAAACATTACAGTGAGTGCCATAGATGATGCAACATTTCAGAATCTTATACACTGTAAGACAGCCAAAGAGATGTGGGACACTCTTATTGTGTATATGGAAGGTTCTGAAGAAGTTAGACAAGATAGAAAATCCTTGCTAAATCAGGAGTATGAAAGTTTTAGACAAGAAAAGGGTGATAACATAACTGAGTGCTATAAAAAGTTTTACAGAATTGTGAATGAACTCATGTCTTATGGAAGAGAGTTCAGTAATTATGAACTAAATGACAAGTTCCTAAGGTCTCTAACTAAAGATTGGGACACAAAGATCTGTGCCATCAGAGAAATGGCTAAGTTGGGAGAAATTCCTCCTCCTACACTGTTTGACAAGTTATTGTCTTATGAAATGCAGTTGACAGTGAGGAAAGAGGAAGAGAAATCAACAAGAACTGAACACAAGGAAAGAACTGTAGCTTTCAAGACAGAAGCCTCCAGAAAGTGCAGGAATAAGTCACCAACTCCACCTCCAAAGGTAGTTGAATCAGAGTCAGATGAGTCAGTCAGCACAAAGTCTGAAAGCAGTGAAAGTGATGAAGACTTTGCTGCCTTCACTAGACACTTTCAGAAATTCTTGAAGAAGAAACAGTGGAGGTCAAGTCCTTCTACTTCACAGGGAAAAGAAGACCTATATCAGAATAAAAAAGCCTCAAAGAAGGACAGGAAGAGGACTAAATCTAGCAAGGCAACTGTTTCTAAAATAGTGTGCTATTGCTGCAATAGACAAGGCCATGTTGTTGCAGATTGTCCTGAAAAGAGAAAGGAGTCTAGTGACAAGAAGAAGACTCATTTCAAAGGCAAGAAAGAGAAGTCTTTTGTTGCCAAGAAAGAGAAGACTCTATCAGATATCTCTTCTTCAGAAACTGAGTCTGATGCTGAGGCATATATATGGCTGTTTGCTGAAGAAGAAGAAGAATTCATGCAGATAATGGAGTCTATTTATGAACAAGAAGACAGTCAATGCCAAGGGCTAATGGCTTTGACAGAGCATGACAAAATCCTGGAGCAACCAGGACCCAGTAAGGTACAAAGTTCAACTCTAAGTTCAGTTTCTTGTTCTAGTACAGAATCAGATTCATCATCATCTAGTGATGAGAGTGTATCTGAGTCTGAGAAAGATATTCATCAGCTTATAGATGAATATCAAGTGCTGTTGCAAGCTTATAAGAAGAGCAAGTCCCTTGCCAAAAGTCAGGCAAAGGAAATTGCTGATCTAAAAGCTGCTGTAACAGATTCTGAGAAGCTATTTGATCAAAAGCTTAATGAGATAGCTAGGCTGAAACACATAACAGTGATTCAGATGGGGACTATCACCTTTAAGAATGATCAAATCAGGAGTCTGGAGATCAATCTTCAGAAAGAGAGAGAGCTTGTTGCTAGGTTTTCTAAACCTAAGTTAGTGTTACCCATAATTGATGAATTCATTCATCACAAGGGTAAAGCTGGACTGGGCTTTACTAGACCTGCAAGGACTGAGCAGTCCAAGTCTAAGTCCAAGGGCAAAGCCCCAACATTCAACAAGTTAGCTGAAGATAAGACAGCAAAGACAGTACCTAAGCAAAGGTACAATAAGTTTGAATGTTGGTGTTGTGGCAAGGTTGACCACTTTGCAGTGGACTGTTGGCACAATGCTAGTGCCAAAGTGAGTACCAAACTACCTGTTGGAAAGCCAGTAGGTAGCTTTGTCAGATTGCAAACTAACAAGTACCAAGGACCCAAGAATTCTTTGGGTTCTAAGGTTCATTAATCTGTTTTGCAGGTGAGTCCAAGTGGCCATACCCCAACATGGTACTTGGACAGTGGATGTTCCAGACATATGACTGGAACTAGAGGATTACTAAGGGACTACATTCCAATCAAAGATGGTCCAAAAGTAACCTTTGGTGGTTCTGAAAAAGGAATCATCAAAGGGTTTGGTAACATTTATAGCAACTTAGTTACTATTACTCAAGTGGCTTATGTTAAAGGGTTGAAACACAACCTAATAAGTATAAGTCAATTAAGTGATGTAGGGTATGACATCTCATTTGTTAAAAATGGTTGTCATATCAAGAGGTCAAGTGATCAAGAGATCATTTTGACTGGTTATAGGAAAAGAAATGTCTATTGCTTAGACATTATCGTTGAGAACAGTGGTTCTCCAGTGTGTCTTGTAGCTGATGAGACAGTCTCTCATTGTGTCAAATGGTACAAGAGGCTTGCCCATCTTAACTACAAGACTATTGGCAAACTCTTTAGCAAAGAGTTAGTGAGGAATGATCCTCAAGTTAAGTGTGTTAAAAATGGTATTTGCTCAGCTTGTCAAAAGGGCAAGCAGACTAAATCCACCTTTAGAAGCATAGAAAACAAAGATGCTGTGAGGTGCTTATACCTCTTGCATATGGATCTTTTTGGTCCAATGCCAGTTCACAGCTTAGGTAGGAAGGTCTATACCTTTGTAGTTGTAGATGACTACTCAAGGTTTTCCTGGGTGTTCTTCTTAAGACAGAAATCTGAAACACCTAGTGTCTTCCATAGCTTTGTCAAGCAAATTCAGAATGAACTAAATAGTACAGTGGTCAAGATTAGAAGTGACCATGGTACTGAATTTCAGTCTGAATGCATGACAAAACTATGTGAAGAATTTGGGATATTTCAAGAATTCTCTTCACCTAGAACACCTCAGCAAAATGGCATTGCTGAGAGGAAGAATAGGACCTTGATAGAGGCTGGTAGTGTTGAAACCGGAACTTGGCTTCCTGTGGAGCTCGCCCTTGGGGAAGGGGGTGGTCTCGCGCCTACTTTGTTCCTGCAAGAAAAACGACGAAAGCAAGGAGAAACTGACCCAAGGGCTCGGCAGGGAGGTCCCACCACAAACCCGGAAGATCTCGGAGCGCTTCCCCTCCTTAGCCTGAAGCCGAGCTAAGGTACCCTTAGAAAGCACTTAATTGGGGAGAAGAGCACAAGAAGAACCTGCTCTCTGGGGTACCCCTTGGGTCCTATTTATAGTTTTTGAAATCCGGACTGCCAATAACCAAAACAGCTGACCTGAAATTACCAGAGAACCCCCAGCTGGGTCTGCCAACAGCCAAACTCCGCTGTTCTGAAGGGCTATAGGCAGACCAGCCGGGGTAAAACAGTAAAAGGCACCTCTGACATCCGGGCGAGCTGGGAGCTCTGGCCACCTCGGCGTGCTCTGCTCGCACGCTGCTGCCGAACTCCACTGCGAGGGTGCGAGTTGCAGCCCGCTCGGCGAATGCCGAGCTCAGGGTCACCGATCGACGATCTCTGGCTGGCGGATGCTGAGCTCGGGCTCGCCCCTGTTGATGCCGAGCTCGCCTGCTGCTGCCGAGCTCCCATGTGACCTTGCTCGCCGGACACGGGGTTGTACACAATCCCCGCTCTTTTCGAGCTTGGCACTAGCTCGGAAAGAATCATCCAACCCGAAGTGTGCGGCGAGCTCTGGCTGGCGAGTTGGAGGGAATCTTCTGGTGGGGGCCACCTGCGGCTATATATATGCACCTGCTATGCCTCCTGGCTCTTGCCATTCCCCCTGCTGCCTTGCCAAGATGCCCCTTCCCAAGGAGATTCAAGAGCGCATAGACCGAGCTCGCCAGGCTTCCGCGGCTCGCGTTGCCGCGCTGACGGCGGTCCCCGCGAAAGTTCCCCAGGTTGATTCTGCCGAGCCGAGTTCCAAGAGGACAAAGTCGTTCCCCGAGGCGGCCGAGCCCATCTTCCACGACCTGAGGGCCACCCTGGCTCGCGAGACCGGCTCCTCTACTCGAACTATTCCAGTGGATGACAGGGAGGTCGTGGTAGTTGGCGACGACCATGACGGCCAACCAGATGGCGAGGGCACCACCCCGCGGGTCTCCACACCGCAAGGCGAGGTCGCGCTCGCCACTTCGCGATTCTCGGCACCGGATAGCCATCCCCGGGATCCGCCGCTCCTCTTCGGGATCCTGCCTGTGACCTCGCAGAGGCCGACCTCGCCACCGGGCTCCCCTCCTCAGCAAACTGACGAGGCCGCCGGGAGAGGTCGGGCGTCCATTCCCACCCCGGCTTTCGAGCTCATCTCGCCTGGGGTTCGCGGCCCAGGTCGCGGGAAGGACCTGAGGTTTGTCCCTCCTCGCATCTCCCTTGAACCGCCGAGCTCTTCAGGTCAGCCTCGCTCACCCCTGTTCTTCGCAAGCTTTTGCTCTGCTAACATTTGCCTTTACAACTCTTCCCAGTCAATCGGCTGCCGAGGAGTCTTCGCGGGCAGCCCACCACTCTCCCCTCCCATCTCCGAGCTCGCTGGACTCTTACCTGGGTCCGGAGGTGGATCAAGGTGAGCTGATGAGGAGGGAGGTCAAGCTCCTCAAGAAGCTGGTGTGTGGACTGCGCGAGGTGCAGGGGGTCAACGAGACGCTGCAGCGCGACTACGCGCGTCTTGCTGAGGAGGTGCGCCTCGGCCGAGCTCGCGAGTTGATGTCTCCCTCCCGACTCCTGGATGAGATAGATGACGGTCTCTTGGTTGCACAAAGGAATTCCGGAAGGATCCGCGAGATACTTCGCGCGCGGCAGCTTGGGGGGCGGGGATCGCGAGGCCGGGGTAGGTAAGTTTTGCGGGCTCCCCTGCCGAGCCGACCGTCGCTCGCGTCCCGATGCCCTCCCTGTTCGCGCGCCTCCTTTTTTGTTCTGAACTTTCCCCTTCTGTGATGAACAACTCTTAGAACATTCTTAATTATGTTATTTGAATAAAAAGCCGTAATGTTTGACTTAGCCTGTTGGGATGCGCCGGAAGTCGGCGAGCTGGGGTGGCGAGCTGGGGTGGCGAGCTGCGCCGATGTGACAGCCTGCCTCAGATTCCTTTCCTATAAATAGCCCCCCCCCCTCACCTACCCCCGTACTGTCTTTATTGCTTTGCTTTCCCTTCCTTGCTTTTCCCTTTCTCTGCTCCCGCAGCGCTTCGCTTCTTCTCTGCGGTCATGGGCAAGACCAACCCGGACGCCGATGGCCGCTCCAAATGCGCGCAACACTTCGCGGATTACTGCTTCTTCGACGGCCATACCAGCGAGGAGGAGCTCGCAGAGTTCATAGCCCTGTATGTGCCGCCGGGCTTTGAGGCGCGCAGGCCGGGGCCGGGCGAGGCCATCAACACGTTCTATGAGAGTGAGCTCGCATTCCCCATCTCGCACTTCGAGGTGGGGCTGCGACTTCCTTTGTGGCCGGAGATCCGGCAGATCCTAAAATACTACGGGGCCGTCCCCGCGCAGCTGAACTCAAACGCCATCGCCATGATGGTGGCGTTCGCGAGCTACCTTCGGCGGGAGAGGATCGAGTTCAACCTGACGGTGTTCAGGAAACTCTTCTCCTATAAGGCGACGACGGACGGGGTCGCCTACTTCGGCGGCTCCTTGATCAAAGTTCGCGAGATCGCGAACAAGCACCATACCTGGATGACCAAGATCGCCTTCATCAAGGGCGATCTCGGCAACATCCCCTACTCGCCGCAACAAAAAGGCGAGGAGGTATACCGCCCGCCGGCCGTGTCCGGCAATGACGCCGAGCTCCACAAATTCTTCCTCCACAAAGATTTCGAGGTCGCCTTCCTGCGGAGGGGCCTCGACGCGCTTCCCCCGGTTCTGCCCGGCGAAGGTATGCTTTCCTCATCTTGCCGAGCTCGCCTACTCGCCGAGCTCGGCACATCATCATATCTGAATTTTCTAACATTTCCAAGTGTTTTCTGCAGGGGAGCGGATAATCCCTGCGAACCCGCCGTTCCCGGACCCGGGGCTCGATACTGACCCTCTTGCTCGCGAGAGGGCGGCGGCAGCAGCCTGCCGAGACGAGGCGGCCCTCTCGCAGCCCTCTTCCGGCAAGAGGCGATCTGAGGACGCGGGATCGAACCCGCCATCCGACCCCCGTCAGATGAAAAAGATGCGGAGGGCCATGCTGGCTCCGCGGGGACAACAACAACATCAACCCAGCCCCAAGTACATCAGCTCGTCGGAGACTCCTCCCGACGCGTCACCGGAGAGCCCGCTGAAGGAGACGACCAGCAAGGGCCGAAAGGGCGGCAAGGGCCCTTCTACCTCGGCCGCGATCTCCCCTCCTCCTTCGGCGAAGAGGGCTGCCCGCGAGCGCGCGCCGCCGAAGCAGCACCCCCTCTTCAACTTCGGCGGGCGCTGGAAGGATTCCGCGGGCGAGCCCATGCTGCAGTGGGACGAGCTCGCTCATCGAGTCTCCGTCTCCACTCTGCACCCGTCCTGGCACGACCGCGAGCCCGCCACCAGTCACGCCTACGCCCTCGGCTTCGGCCTCTATGGCCGGGAGGATGCCGAGGCCTACAAGAGGTCGACCCTCCGGCAGCTCGGCCATGAGGGCCTGCAGTCTCACCTGCGGACTCTGGAGCTGCACCACATGCTGGCGCGCCGCAGCTTCGCCATCAGCCACCAGCTCGAAAAGGCCGAGCAGGCTCGCGACCTCGCCAAGGAGCAGGTCGCCGATCAGGCGAGGCGTCTCGGCATCGCGGATAGTCTTCTCGCCCAGACTGCTGGCGGGCTGGTAAGTGTTACGCACCGCTCTCGTTTACTTAGAAAGATTTGCTGCCGCTAAATGGGCTTTTTTCCAGGATGCCAAGGCGGCGGGCGAGCTCCAGGCTCGCAACACTGAGCTGGGGGAGGAGGTTAGCCGGCTGTGCGCACAACTGGCGGCGGATGCCGACGCTGCTGGCGAGCTCCAGGCTCGCAATGCCGAGCTCGGGGAGGAGAACGGCCGCCTGCGCGCGCGCCTTGGCGAGCTGGAGGGCGCGAACGCGAAGCTAAAGGGGGAGAACCAGCACCTTCTCGGCGAGGTTCGTCGCCAGGCGGAGATCTTCTTCCCGTCGCACGACATCGACCCCACACTCCCCTACAAGAGCCCGCGCATCTTCGGCGAGGCCGACCTCCTCGAGAGATTGCGGATCAACTCAATCCAGACCGCCGAGTGCACCCTCGCGATGATGAAGGACTCCGGGGTGCTGGTGGAAGGATGCAGGGAGATCTCTGCTCGGGACCTGATGCCGAGTCTGTTTCCGGCGACGCCGCCCAGCGAGAAGGAAGATAGCCTGGACACAATGTTCGGGAAGAGCTTCCAGGACCATTCGGGCGACGGCGGGGACAAGCCCGGCGGAGGGGGCGAGGCCAGCTGACAGCCTTGTATTTTTTTTCCTTTTTTCTTTCTTTTCCCTTTTTTGACTACTCGCCGTGGCGAGCTCCCTGTACATTTGTGAATAATCAATGAAAGTTTTTTGATCATACTGGTGCTCCTTTACTATGCTTGTTGTGTTATGAATGTACGCGAGTGCTTCCTCCCGCGACCTCGCAGGGACAGGTTCCGCGAGTAGGGTGATTAGGGAAGCGCGCACGCGAGCGAGACGCGCTTGGGGTGTTCGCCGAGCCCCAAACGATTTCGCGGCGAGTTACTCTCCGCCCTTATCACGCCACCCTTACTCGCACGCGACCTCCACCCTTCTATCCACCTACCTTTACTCGCATGCGAGCCATCCAGGTCGTGCCCGCCGAAGGAGAAATTTTGAAGTGTAATTGGCCAGGGAGGCGAGATTCCTTGATCCGGCTTGCCTCCCTTTGGCGAGGCACGGGCTTGCGGCTTACTCGCTAATGCCGAGCTGGAGATGACGAGCCCAAGCACGCCCATGCAGAGCCCTTCAGCCCGGCCTGCCTTTTTGACTGCGCCGAGTTGAGTTTGCCGAGCCCGAGCTCGTCCGGGCAGGACCCTTCCTCTCGGCTCTTTACCACAGACTGGCCTGCTCCTGTCGACCTTAAGGCCAACATCATCGAGTGACTCCCAGCCCTGCCAGCTAGGTGAGAGCCTGACAGCGGGATCTGCCCGGGGTCCAATACTACCACCATCGAGTGACTTCCAGCCCTGTCAGCTAGGTGAGAGCCTGACAGCGGGATCTGCTCGAGGCCAAGGATGACACCGAGTGACTTCCAGCCCTGCCAGCTAGGTGAGAGCCTGACAGTGGGATCTGCTCGGGGTCCAATACTACCACCATCGAGTGACTTCCAGCCCTGTCAGCTAGGTGAGAGCCTGACAGCGGGATCTGCTCGAGGCCAAGGATGACACCGAGTGACTTCCAGCCCTGCCAGCTAGGTGAGAGCCTGACAGCGGGATCTGCTCGGGGTCCAATACTACCACCATCGAGTGACTTCCAGCCCTGTCAGCTAGGTGAGAGCCTGATAGCGGGATCTGCTCGAGGCCAAGGATGACACCGAGTGACTTCTAGCCCTGCCAGCTAGGTGAGAGCCTGACAGCGGGATCTGCTCGGGGTCCAATACTACCACCATCGAGTGACTTCCAGCCCTGTCAGCTAGGTGAGAGCCTGACAGCGGGATCTGCTCGAGGCCAAGGATGACACCGAGTGACTTCCAGCCCTGCCAGCTAGGTGAGAGCCTGACAGCGGGATCTGCTCGAGGTCCACAACACATCACATTCTGTCATGCAGGCTAGTTATAACATTGTCAGAGGACTTGAAGAAATTTATTATAATCAAAGTGCTGCTTACATGTTTCAGGGGAAAAATCGTTTGAGGTCGTCACCACTCCAGGTGAGACTCCGGGTCTCGCCCTCTACATTTTGGAGTCGATAGCCCCCTGACCCCAAGGCTACCTTTATAATGAATGGCCCCTCCCAGCTGGGATTGAGCTTCCCTACAGATGCCGACCTCCCTGCCGCATCCACTTTCTTCAGCACCAAGTCCCCTTCCACAAACTGCTTGACCCTGACATGCTTGTCAAAGTACTTGGCCATTCTTCTTTTTACTTCTTCCTGTCGGATAGCGGAAAGGTCCCTAACCTCTTCCACCATGTCAAGGGAGAGCCTCAGTTCTTCCTCATTCTCTGCTTGCCATTCCTCACGGCCCTCTTTGGCCGCCACGACTCGTGGCGTTTGGACTTCGAACTCTATGGGGAGCACTGCCTCGCACCCATGGGAGAGTTTGAATGGTGTCTCTCCCGTAGCCGTGTTGGGGGTGGTCCTTAGGGCCCAAAGAACCGCAGGGAGCTGCTCCACCCAGCTCCCCTTCAGATTCTCCACCTTCTTCTTGAGGAGGTTGACGATGATCTTGTTCGCGGCCTCCACCTGCCCGTTACTTCTGGGGTGATGGACCGAGGAGAACCTGAGATCGATCCCAAGCTGTTCGCAGAAGCCGGTGAACTCGGCACTGGAGAACTGGGGTCCGTTGTCCGTGACGATGGCCTGCGGCAGCCCACGACGACAGATGATCTCCCCCCAAACAAAATTTCTGATCACCTGAGAGGTCACCTTGGCCAACGCCTTCACCTCCATCCACTTAGAGAAGTAGTTAATCATCACCAGGAGGAACCTTCTCTGGCCGCTGGCTTGGGGAAACGGCCCAACCAAATCTATTCCCCAGATTGCGAAGGGCCATGGGGCCGTGATACTACGGAGCCGCTGGGCTGGCTGCAGCTGGAGAGGGGCAAACAGCTGGCACTTATGACATCTTCTTGCGAACTCAGCGGCGTCTCGGCCCAGGGTGGGCCAGAAATACCCTTGTCTGACCACCCTTCCTTCCAGGGTCCGACTCCCGGAGTGGCTCCCACATTCCCCGGAGTGGACTTCCTCCAAGATCCTCCGTACTTCACCCTCGGTCACGCAGCGGGCTAGCATTCCCGAGAGGGTCTTCCGGTATAGCTGCCCGTCCCGGAGGAGATAATAGGCTGACTTGTGCCTTAGTTTCTTCTTATCTACCCCCTCCGGATATTCTCCTGTGGAGAGGAAGACCACGACTGGATCCATCCATGAAGCTTGTTGATCGATTTCCATGAGCTCTCCTTCTTCGATGGAGGGGCGGAACAGGTCGGTGATGGTGCCCCCCACCTGGGGTCCATGCTTAGCCAACTGATCGGCTTGTTCATTCTCTTCCCTGGGCACATGTCGGATGGTGAAAGTTTGAAAAGTTCCAATGACCCCCTTTACCTTGGCCAAGTATAACTTCAGAGCGGGCTCCCTTGCCTCGAACTCCCCGTTGATCTGGGAAGCCACCACCATGGAGTCGGTTAGGACCTCCACATCCAACACCCCCAACTCCCTGGCCAGGCGCAGCCCCGCTATCACTGCTTCGTACTCGGCCTGGTTGTTGGTAATGGGAAAATGAACCACCACCGTCTGCTCAATCTGAGTCCCTTGAGGGCTTTCCAGAACCATCCCTACTCCAAGAGAATGCCTTCCCGAGGCTCCATCCACCCTCACCTTCCAAGGGGTCGGGCGGGTGAGCTCTTCCTCCGCTACTTCAACCACGTAGTCGGCTAGGAAGTCGGCCATCACCTGAGCCTTGATCGAGAGCCGCGGAATGAAGGAGACGTCGAACTCACTCAGCTCCACCGACCACTTAGCCAACCTGCCTGAATGCTCCACCCCCTCGAAGATGTTGCCGAGGGGATGGTCGGTCACCACTCGGATTGAGTGTGCCTGGAAGTAAGGTCGCAGCCTCCGAGCCGAGATGATCAGTGCGAATGCAAGCTTCTCCAAGATCGGATATCGGAGCTCGGCCTTTCTCAGGACTCGGCTGACGTAATAAATAGGGAGCTGTCTCTTCCCTTCTTCGCGAACCAAGACGGAGCTCAAGGCCTCTGCCCCGACCCCGAGATAAAGGAACAGGTCCTCCCCCTCCTTCGGCCCTTGGAGCAGCGGGGCCTGTGTCAACTGCATCTTGAGGGCCTGGAACGCCTCCTCGCATTCCTTGGTCCATTCAAACCTCTGACCACCTCTTAGCGTCTTGAAGAAGGGGGAGCACCTCTCCCCTGCCCGAGAAAGGAAGCGACTCAGCCCCGCTAGCCTCCCTGTCAACCGTTGGACCTCCTTTGCATTCCGTGGGGGCCCCAGCTCCAGGATAGCCTTAACCTTGTCTGGATTCGGCTCGACCCCCGCGGGGGTGAGGAGATGCCCTAAGAACTTTTCTCGGCTAGCCCCGAAGACACACTTGAGGGGATTCAACCACATTTTGTATCTGCGCAGGGTGGCGAAGGTTTCCTCCAGGTCCCGGAGGTGGGCGTCCACATCCCGGCTTTTGATCATGAGGTCGTCCACGTACACCTCCAAGTTCCTTCCCCTTTGCTCCTTGAAGACCCTGTCCATCATCTTCTGGTAGGTAGCCCCAGCATTTTTCAGCCCAAAGGGCATCATCTTGTAGCAGTAACAGCCGTCCCCTGTGATGAATGAGACATCCTTAACGTCCGGGGGGTGCATCCTGATCTGATGGTAACCTGAAAAAGCATCCAAAAAACTCATTACAGAAAAACCGACGGCTGAGTCAACCAGCGCTTCGATCCGAGGCAAGGGGTAACAATCCTTGGGACAAGCTTTATTAAGTAAGGAAAAGTCGATACACATCCTCCATCGGCCATCACCTTTTTTAACCATAACCACGTTGGAGACCCAGCCGGGGTATTGAATCTCAGACACGAAGCCTGCCTTGAGGAGTTTCGCCACCTCCTCCCGGATGGGTTCCGCCAGCTTGTCTGCTGTGGATCTTTTCTTCTGCTGAACGGGGCGTGTTCCCGGGTCCAGGTTGAGGCTGTGGCAAGCCACATCCGCGTCAACCCCCGGCATCTCCGCGGCGTTCCAGGCGAAGATGTCCACGTTCTTCTGGATGTACTCCAACATCCTGCCTTGGTCCTCCGAGGTCAGCCCTCCGCTGACGCGAACCTTCTCCATCCTTCCTCCCCGGGTGAGCACCTCCAGCTCCACCACTTCCTCTGCCGCCTCCAGCCTGGGCCGCTCCCCCCATCCCTCTGCGTCCCCTTCCTCCGGAACAGGGGCCTCTACCTCCATCTCTCCCCCACGGCCCCTACCTCGGCCATCTCCTCCAGATCTCCTACTGCAGCCTTCTCCGCGCAGTCCTCCACTCCCAGCTCCTCCCCTCCTGCTTCCTGCTCGACCTCTTCCATCCTCCGTCCCATCTCCTCGGCTCCCTCCTGCCAAGAGATGGTATTCACCGCAGTGACGTAACACTCCCGCGCCACCTTTGGGTCTCCCTAACCCTGACCTGCACCCCCTCAGCGTTGAACTTCAAACACTGGTGGTAAGACGAGGGGACGCAGCGGAAGGCGCTGATGAGAGGCCTCCCGAAGATAGCGCTGTAGCTGCTGGGGGCGTCCACGATGATGAATTTGCAGTTTCGGGACTGCCCCCCCCCCCCCCCCCAGATGACATGGAGTCCAACTCCTCCCTCTACTTCCTTCCTTTCTCCTGAAAATCCGAACAGGGGGCCATCTGAGGCCAGCACCCTCTTTGCCTCCACCTTCATCGCGTCGAACGCCTTTTTGAAGACGATGTTGACGGAGCTCCCGTTGTCCACGAGGATCCGAGAGACGGTGAAGTTTTCGATGGCCGCCTTGATGACCAGCGCATCACAGAACGGATCCTCGTGGTCTGGCAGATCACTCCTGGAGAAGGTGATTCTCTCCTCCGGTGGTGGGGTTTGGGATGTAGAGGCGACGCTCCGCCGGTACATGGTGTGGAGGCTTGCCTTGCGGGAAGCCTCGATCCCCACTCCCCCGTGGATCACCCCGATCCCTCCTCGGGTCCCCACATCCACCCGGTCTTCACACCAGTCCTCCTCCGCTCGAGGCAGGACCTCCTCAATTCTCACTTCCTGTCGCGTCTCCTGCTGCTGCTGCTGCCGCTCCCTGTTTCCTCTTATCTCGAGGAACTCCGGACAGGTGGCCGTGGCGTGCCCCTCTTCCTGGTGGAAGTCGCAATAGGGCAGCTCCACCCTGACCTCTCTTCTTCTCCTTCTCCATGCTCCCCTCCTTGCTCCCAGGGCTATGGCCATGGCCTCCTCCTGATCGGGGAGCCGGGGCCTCTGACCCTGCCTCCAACCCGGGGGGTGAAACTGGTCTTGCCTCCCCTGATAGTAGTCCCTTTCGTGGTACCCCCTCTGCGGCCCCTGGCCTTGCCACTCAGGCCTCCATCCCAGCCGTCGGTCGGGCTCCTGACGCCCCCACCTCGGCTGCTGCTGCCCTTGGAGCTGCCTCTGCTCCCTCTGCCTGGGCTCCCCCCTTCTCTCCTCCCGCGCCTTTCCTCCTCTCGACTCTTTCTCTTCCTCTGTGGCCCATCTTGCCAGCTTCCTTGCAAATTCCGGGTTTGACGCCTCCCCGTCGACCTCTCTCGCCTCCCTCTCCATCAAATCCTCGTAGGAGAGGGGGGGAACTCTCTTCAGCTCCATTCGGAAGAAACCCTGTTGCAGGCCCAGGGTAAAAGCCATCATCAGACTATGGCCCGACATCTCCTGGACTTGAGTAACTTCCTCCTGGAAACGGTCCACATAGCTCCCCAACGTCTCATTCACCCCCTGCTTTATGTGGAACAGAGACTCGGACTCCTTCTTCCTCTTCTTCGAAGTGGTGAATCTCAGCATGAATCCTCGGCGCAGGTCCTCGAAGTAGTAGATGGAGCTGGCCGGTAGTTGGTGGAACCACTCTCTCGCCTTTTCCCGGAGGGTGATGGCAAAGAGCCGGCACTTGAATCCGTCCGACATCTGACGGATGGAGACCACGTCCTCGAACCATTGGACATGTTGGACCGGGTCTCCCTTCCCAGTGTAATAGGACATCTCGGGCTCCCTGAACCCATCTGGAACTGGAGCTGAAGAGACCAGCTCGCTGAAAGGGCTCCCTCCCCCTACTGGACGAGCTGGCGAGTCTCGCGAGCCCAGCTCGCCGAAGCGACCTCGGCCTGCCGAGCCGGGGAAGAGCTCGCGCCCGGGGAACTCGCACCCTCGGCCTTCCTCGGCCACTTCCTTCCCAGCTCGCCTGCCGGGAGCGTCCTCGCCCAATGAGGGGGCGGCCGCGATCTGGTTTGCCGGAGTCGAGCACTCGGCCCGCGTGCCAAGTGCGAACTTGACCAGATTCAGCACCTCGTTTCTGAAGTCTTCGAACATTCCCACCGTTGCGAGAGGCGGGGGGGGGGGGGGGGGCGAGCTCGGCCTGTCGGATCCTTTTCCCGCCATCGAGCTCGCGGAAACTTTTCTGCGCTGACCACTGTCCACGCTCACCGCACCAAAATGTTGAAACCGGAACTCGGCTTCCTGTGGAGCTCGCCCTTGGGGAAGGGGGTGGTCTCGCGCCTACTTTGTTCCTGCAAGAAAAACGACGAAAGTAAGGAGAAACTGACCCAAGGGCTCGGCAGGGAGGTCCCACCACAAAACCGGAAGATCTCGGAGCGCTTCCCCTCCTTAGCCTGAAGCCGAGCTAAGGTACCCTCAGAAAGCACTTAATTGGGGAGAAGAGCACAAGAAGAACCTGCTCTCTGGGGTACCCCTTGGGTCCTATTTATAGTTTTTGAAATCCGGACTGCCAATAACCAAAACAGCTGACCTGAAATTACCAGAGAACCCCCAGCTGGGTCTGCCAACAGCCAAACTCCGCTGTTCTGAAGGGCTATGGGCAGACCAGCCGGGGTAAAACAGTAAAAGGCACCTCTGACATCCGGGCGAGCTGGGAGCTCTGGCCACCTCGGCGTGCTCTGCTCGCACGCTGCTGCCGAACTCCACTGCGAGGGTGCGAGTTGCAGCCCGCTCGGCGAATGCTGAGCTCGGGGTCGCCGATCGACGATCTCTGGCTGGCGGATGCCGAGCTCGGGCTCGCCCCTGTTGATGCCGAGCTCGCATGCTGCTGTCGAGCTCCCCTGTGACCTTGCTCGCCGGACACGGGGTTGTACACAGACCTCCCTGCCGCATCCACTTTCTTCAGCACCAAGTCCCCTTCCACAAACTGCTTGACCCTGACATGCTTGTCAAAGTACTTGGCCATTCTTCTTTTTACTTCTTCCTGTCGGATAGCGGAAAGGTCCCTAACCTCTTCCACCATGTCAAGGGAGAGCCTCAGTTCTTCCTCATTCTCTGCTTGCCATTCCTCACGGCCCTCTTTGGCCGCCACGACTCGTGGCGTTTGGACTTCGAACTCTATGGGGAGCACTGCCTCGCACCCGTGGGAGAGTTTGAATGGTGTCTCTCCCGTAGCCGTGTTGGGGGTGGTCCTTAGGGCCCAAAGAACCGCAGGGAGCTGCTCCACCCAGCTCCCCTTCAGTTTCTCCACCTTCTTCTTGAGGAGGTTGACGATGATCTTGTTCGCGGCCTCCACCTGCCCGTTACTCCTGGGGTGATGGACCGAGGCGAACCTGAGATCGATCCCAAGCTGTTCGCAGAAGCCGGTGAACTCGGCACTGGCGAACTGGGGTCCGTTGTCCGTGACGATGGCCTGCGGCAGCCCATGACGACAGATGATCTCCCCCCAAACAAAATTCCTGATCACCTGAGAGGTCACCTTGGCCAACGCCTTCACCTCCATCCACTTAGAGAAGTAGTCAATCATTACCAGGAGGAACCTTCTCTGGCCGCTGGCTTGGGGAAATGGCCCAACCAAATCCATTCCCCAGATTGCGAAGGGCCATGAGGCCGTGATACTACGGAGCCGCTGGGCTGGCTGCAGCTGGAGAGGGGCGAACAGCTGGCACTTATGACATCTTCTTGCGAACTCAGCGGCGTCTCGGCCCAGGGTGGGCCAAAAATACCCTTGCCTGACCACCCTTCCTTCCAGGGTCCGACTCTCGGAGTGGCTCCCACATTCCCCGGAGTGGACTTCCTCCAAGATCCTCCGTACTTCACCCTCGGTCACGCAGCGGGCTAGCATTCCCGAGAGGGTCTTCCGGTATAGCTGCCCGTCCTGGAGGAGATAATAGGCTGACTTGTGCCTTAGTTTCTTCTTATCTACCCCCTCCGGATATTCTCCTGTGGAGAGGAAGACCACGACTGGATCCATCCATGAAGCTTGTTGATCGATTTCCATGAGCTCTCCTTCTTCGATGTAGGGGCGGAACAGGTCGGTGATGGTGCCCCCCACCTGGGGTCCATGCTTAGCCAACTGATCGGCTTGTTCATTCTCTTCCCTGGGCACGTGTCGGATGGTGAAAGTTTGAAAAGTTCCAATGACCCCCTTTACCTTGGCCAAGTATAACTTCAGAGCGGGCTCCCTTGCCTCGAACTCCCCGTTGATCTGGGAAGCCACCACCATGGAGTCGGTTAGGACCTCCACATCCAGCACCCCCAACTCCCTGGCCAGGCGCAGCCCCGCTATCACTGCTTCGTACTCGGCCTGGTTGTTGGTAATGGGAAAATGCACCACCACCGTCTGCTCAATCTGAGTCCCTTGAGGGCTTTCCAGAACCACCCCTACTCCAAGAGAATGCCTTCCCGAGGCTCCATCCACCCTCACCTTCCAAGGGGTCGGGCGGGTGAGCTCTTCCTCCGCTACTTCAACCACGTAGTCGGCTAGGAAGTCGGCCATCACCTGAGCCTTGATCGAGAGCCGCGGAATGAAGGAGACGTCGAACTCACTCAGCTCCACCGACCACTTAGCCAACCTGCCTGAATGCTCCACCCCCTCGAAGATGTTGCAGAGGGGATGGTCGGTCACCACTCGGATTGAGTGTGCCTGGAAGTAAGGTCGCAGCCTCCGAGCCGAGATGATCAGTGCGAATGCAAGCTTCTCCAAGATCGGATATTAGAGCTCGGCCTTTCTCAGGACTCGGCTGACGTAATAAATAGGGAGCTGTCTCTTCCCTTCTTCGCGAACCAAGACGGAGCTCAAGGCCTCTGCCCCGACCCCGAGATAAAGGAACAGGTCCTCCCCCTCCTTCGGCCCTTGGAGTAGCGGGGCCTGTGTTAACTGCATCTTGAGGGCCTGGAACGCATCCTCGCATTCCTTGGTCCATTCAAACCTCTGACCACCTCTTAGCGTCTTGAAGAAGGGGGAGCACCTCTCCCCTGCCCGAGAAAGGAAGCGACTCAGCCCCGCTAGCCTCCCTGTCAACCGTTGGACCTCCTTTGCATTCCGTGGGGGCCCCAGCTCCAGGATAGCCTTAACCTTGTCTGGATTCGGCTCGACCCCCACGGGGGTGAGGAGATGCCCTAAGAACTTTCCTCGGCTGGCCCCGAAGACACACTTGAGGGGATTCAACCGCATTTTGTATCTGCGCAGGGTGGCGAAGGTTTCCTCCAGGTCCCGGAGGTGGGCGTCCACATCCCGGCTTTTGATCATGAGGTCGTCCACGTACACCTCCAAGTTCCTTCCCCTTTGCTCCTTGAAGACCCTGTCCATCATCTTCTGGTAGGTAACCCCAGCATTTTTCAGCCCAAAGGGCATCATCTTGTAGCAGTAACAGCCATCCCCTGTGATGAATGAGACATCCTTAACGTCCGGGGGGTGCATCCTGATCTGATGGTAACCTGAAAAAGCATCCAAAAAACTCATTACAGAAAAACCGACGGCTGAGTCAACCAGCGCGTCGATGCATGGCAAGGGGTAACAATCCTTGGGACAAGCTTTATTAAGTAAGGAAAAGTCGATACACATCCTCCATCGGCCATCCCCTTTTTTAACCATAACCACGTTGGAGACCCAGCCGGGGTATTGAATCTCAGACACGAAGCCTGCCTTGAGAAGTTTCGCCACCTCCTCCCGGATGGGTTCCGCCAGCTTGTCTGCTGCGGATCTTTTCTTCTGCTGAACGGGGCATGTTCCCGGGTCCAGGTTGAGGCGGTGGCAAGCCACATCCGCGTCAACCCCCGGCATCTCCGCGGCGTTCCAGGCAAAGATGTCCACGTTCTTCTGGATGCACTCCAACATCCTGCCTTGGTCCTCCGAGGTCAGCCCTCCGCTGACGCGAACCTTCTCCATCCTTCCTCCCCGGGTGAGCACCTCCAGCACCACCACTTCCTCTGCCGCCTCCAGCCTGGGCCGCTCCCCCCATCCCTCTGCGTCCCCTTCCTCCGGAACAGGGGCCTCTACCTCCATCTCTCCCCCCACGGACCTACCTCGGCCATCTCCTCCAGATCTCCTCCTGCCGCCTTCTCCGCACAGTCCTCCACTCCCAGCTCCTCCCCTACTGCTTCCTGCTTGACCTCTTCCATCCTCCGTCCCATCTCCTCGGCTCCCTCCTGCCAAGAGATGGTGTTCACCGCAGTGACGTAACACTCCCGCGCCACCTTTGGGTCTCCCCTAACCCTGACCTGCACCCCCTCAGCGTTGAACTTCAAACACTGGTGGTAAGACGAGGGGACGCAGCGGAAGGCGCTGATGAGAGGCCTCCCGAAGATAGCGCTGTAGCTGCTGGGGGCGTCCACGATGACGAATTTGCAGTTTCGGGACTGCCCCCCAAGATGACATGGAGTCCAACTCCTCCCTCTACTTCCTTCCTTTCTCCTGAAAATCCGAACAGGGGGCCATCTGAGGCCAGCACCCTCTTTGCCTCCACCTTCATCGTGTCGAATGCCTTTTTGAAGACGACGTTGACGGAGCTCCCGTTGTCCACGAGGATCCGAGAGACGGTGAAGTTTTCGATGGCCGCCTTGATGACCAGCGCATCACAGAACGGATCCTCGTGGTCTGGCAGATCACTCCTGGAGAAGGTGATTCTCTCCTCCGGTGGCGGGGTTTGGGATGTAGAGGCGACGCTCCCCCGGTACATGGTGTGGAGGCTTGCCTTGCGGGAAGCCTCGATCCCCACTCCCCCGTGGATCACCCCGATCCATCCTCGGGTCCCCACATCCACCCGGTCTTCACACCGGTCCTCCTCCGCCCGAGGCAGGACCTCCTCAATTCTCACTTCCTGTCGCGTCTCCTGCTGCTCCTGCTGCTGCTCCCTGTTTCCTCTTATCTAGAGGAACTCCGGACAGGTGGCCGTGGCGTGCCCCTCTTCCTGGTGGAAGTCGCAATAGGGCAGCTCCACCCTGACCTCTCTTCTTCTCCTTCTCCATGCTCCCCTCCTTGCTCCCAGGGCTATGGCCATGGCCTCCTCCTGATCGGGGAGCCGGGGCCTCTGACCCTGCCTCCAACCCGGGGGGTGGAACTGGTCTTGCCTCCCCTGGTAGTAGTCCCTTCCGTGGTACCCCCTCTGCGGCCCCTGGCCTTGCCACTCAGGCCTCCATCCCAGCCGTTGGTCGGGCTCCTGACGCCCCCACCTCGGCTGATGCTGCCCTTGGAGCTGCCTCTGCTCCCTCTGCCTGGGCTCCCCCCTTCTCTCCTCCTGCGCCTTTCCTCCTCTCGACTCTTTCTCTTCCTCTGTGGCCCACCTTGCCAGCTTCCTTGCAAATTCCGGGTTTGACGCCTCCCCGTCGACCTCTCTCGCCGCCCTCTCCATCAACTCCTCGTAGGAGAGGGGGGGGGGGGAACTCTCTTCAGCTCCATTCGGAAGAAACCCTGTTGCAGGCCCAGGGTAAAAGCAATCATCAGACTATGGCCCGGCATCTCCTGGACTTGAGTAACTTCCTCCTGGAAACGGTCCACATAGCTCCCCAACGTCTCATTCACCCCCTGCTTTATGTGGAACAGAGACTCGGACTCCTTCTTCCTATTCTTCGAAGTGGTGAATCTCAGCATGAATCCTCGGCGCAGGTCCTCGAAGCAGTAGATGGAGCTGGCCGGTAGCTGGTGGAACCACTCTCTCGCCTTTTCCCGGAGGGTGATGGCGAAGAGCCGGCACTTGAATCTGTCCGACATCTGACGGATGGAGACCACGTCCTCGAACCATTGGACATGCTGGACCGGGTCTCCCTTCCCAGTGTAATAGGACATCTCGGGCTCCCTGAACCCATCTGGAACTGGAGCTGAAGAGACCAGCTCGCTGAAAGGACTCCCTCCCCCTACTGGACGAGCTGGCGAGTCTCGCGAGCCCAGCTCGCCGAAGCGACCTCGGCCTGCCGAGCCGGGGAAGAGCTCGCGCCCGGGGAGCTCGTACCCTCGGCCTTCCTCGGCCACTTCCTTCCCAGCTCGCCTGCCGGGAGCGTCCTCGCCCAATGAGGGGGCGGCCGCGATCTGGTTTGCCGGAGTCGAGCACTCGGCCCGCGTGCCGAGTGCGAACTTGACCAGATTCAGCACCTCGTTTCTGAAGTCTTCGAACATTCCCACCGTTGCGAGAGGCGGGGGGGGGGGGGGGGGGGGGGGCGGCGAGCTCAGCCTGTCGGATCCTTGTCCCGTCATCGAGCTCGCGGAAACTTTTCTGCGCTGACCACTGTCCACGCTCACCGCACCAAAATGTTGAAACCGGAACTCGGCTTCCTGTGGAGCTCGCCCTTGGGGAAGGGGGTGGTCTCGCGCCTACTTTGTTCCTGCAAGAAAAACGACGAAAGCAAGGAGAAACTGACCCAAGGGCTCGGCAGGGAGGTCCCACCACAAACCCGGAAGATCTCGGAGCGCTTCCCCTCCTTAGCCTGAAGCCGAGCTAAGGTACCCTCAGAAAGCACTTAACTGGGGAGAAGAGCACAAGAAGAACCTGCTCTCTGGGGTACCCCTTGGGTCCTATTTATAGTTTTTGAAATCCGGACTGCCAATAACCAAAACAGCTGACCTGAAATTACCAGAGAACCCCCAGCTGGGTCTGCCAACAGCCAAACTCCGCTGTTCTGAAGGGCTATGGGCAGACCAGCCGGGGTAAAACAGTAAAAGGCACCTCTGACATCCGGGCGAGCTGGGAGCTCTGGCCACCTCGGCGTGCTCTGCTCGCACGCTGCTGCCGAACTCCACTGCGAGGGTGCGAGTTGCAGCCCGCTCGGCGAATGCCGAGCTCGGGGTCGCCGATCGACGATCTCTGGCTGGCGGATGCCGAGCTCGGGCTCGCCCCTGTTGATGTCGAGCTCGCCTGCTGCTGCCGAGCTCCCCTGTGACCTTGCTCGCCGGACACGGGGTTGTACAGGTAGGACCCTATTAAGTGATACATCACTGCCAGAATATTTCTGGGCTGAAGCAGTTAACATTGCATGCCATGTTATAAATAGGGCTACCATCACTAAAGGCCTCAACAAGACCCCCTATGAAGTTGTGAAAGGCAGGAAACCAAACCTATCCTATTTCAGGATCTTTGGTTGCAAATGCTTCATACTTAACAATGGGAAGTCTTACTTGACTAAGTTTGTTGCCAAGTCCCAAGAGGGAATTTTTGTTGGGTACAACAATAACAGTAAGGCTTATAGAGTCTACAACTTGACTACACAAATTGTAGAAGAATCTGTGCATGTAGTTTTTGATGAGACTAAACTTATTAATAATGAGTTGTCTAGTAGTGTGTGCAGCCCCACAGGTTTAACAAAGAAAATGGACAAGCTTACTATAGAAGAAGTACCTGCTGCAAGACAGCAAGTAGAGGACAGTAGCTGTTGTCCAGGGGGAGAACTACATGTGCCAATTGCTGAAGAAGTACAAGGAGTACAGCATGATGGAGATGCTGAAGAGGTTCAACTAGAAGTTAGGATGCCTCCAGTCAACAGACATCTAAGAGATCATCCAGTAGAGCAGATTATTGGAGATCCAAGACAAGGAGTACAAACCAGGAGCAGAAACATGAATGCAGCAGTCTACTCCAGTTTTGTATCTCAAGTTGAACCTAAAAAGTTTGAAGAAGCAATACAAGATCCACAATGGACTGAAGCAATGCAAGAAGAGCTTAATCAGTTCAAGAGGTGCAAGGTCTGGGAACTTGTTCCTAAACCTAAAGACCACAATATAATAGGAACCAAGTGGATCTACAGGAATAAGATGGATGAACAAGAGGTCATCATTAAGAATAAAGCTAGATTGGTTGCTAAAGGATATAGGCAAGAAAAAGGTATTGACTTTGATCAAACCTTTGCTCCAGTAGCCAGACTGGAAGCCATAAGGATGTTCTTAGCCTATGCAACCTATCAAGGATTCAAGGTTTACCAAATGGATGTCAAGTCAGCATTCCTGAATGGTAATCTTAAGGAAGAAGTCTATGTGGAACAGCCTTCAGGTTTTGTTGATCCAACTTTACCTCATCATGTCTATAGACTTAGGAAAGCTTTATATGGGTTAAAGCAAGCCCCTAGGGCTTGGTATGAAACCCTATCTAGTTTCCTCATTGAGAACAAGTTCTCAAGGGGAAAAATAGATAAGACTCTATTCCTTAGGGAATCTAGAGGCAAAGTTATACTAGTCCAAATATATGTAGATAACATTATATTTGGGTCTACTGAAAGCAGCATTTGCAAAAAGTTTGCAAAACTTATGCAAGGTCAGTTTGAGATGAGTAGTATGAGAGAGCTGAAGTTTTTCTTGGGTCTCCAAGTTAAACAGACTGAAAGTGGTTTATCCATATGTCAGTCCAAGTTCACCCTAGAACTCATAAGGAAGTATGGTATGGATTCATCCCGTACCCTGAAGACTCCTATGGGGTCAAGTATGTCTCTTAGCAAGGATGATGCAGGGAAACCTGTAGATGAAACCTTGTATAGAGGGATAGTTGGCTCCCTATTATACTTGACTGCTAGTAGACCAGACATCATGTATACTACATGTGTTTGTGCAAGGTATCAAGCCTGCCCTAAAGAGTCTCATTTGACAGCAGTCAAAAGAATATTGAGATATTTAAAGGGCACTCCCTATCTAGGCCTCTGGTACCCTAGTAATGGAGATTTTGATCTAACAGGTTATTCAGATGCAGACTTTGCAGGATGCAAAGAAGATAGAAAAAGCACTACTGGAACCTGTCAATTCCTAGGTGGGAGACTAATTTCATGGAGTATCAAAAAGCAAACCAGTGTGGCTATCTCCACTGCAGAGTCAGAGTATATGGTTGCTGGAAGTTGTTGTGCTCAACTTCTGTGGATACAACATCAGCTAGAGGACTATGGATTTCAGGTAAGTAGAACTTCACTTTTCTGTGATTCTACAAGTGCTATTTCAATAGCTAATAATCATGTATCCCATAGTAGAACAAAACATATTGAAATTAAATATCATTTTCTTATGGAGCATGTAGAAAGAGAAGATATTTTATTAGAATATGTTAAAACTGATAATCAAATAGCTGATATGTATACTAAGCCCCTAGAAGAAGCTAAGTTCAATAGATTTAAAATTGAACTAGGAATGATAAACTTAGAGTAAGTTTGCAGAATAGAAATTGGCTAAGTAAAAAGGTGTCGACACATAGACAAGTCTATGTCGACACAGAATAGTGGTGTCGACACTTCAGGAAATAGGTGTCGACACATCTAGGAAGTTGGTGTCGACACTTCAGAATGTTAGTGTCGACACATGCCAAGTAGGTGTCGACACATCCAATGTGGTGTCGACACTTAAGTTTTACTCAGAATTTTCTAAGTAAAGTCTCGACAATGTGTCGAGTTATGTTGTGTCGACACATAATCAAGTGTCGACACATAAAATCTGTTGACTAAACTTGTGTCGACACATATGTGTCGAGACATTATAAGTCAGTGTCAAAACTTATTGCCAGTGTCGACACATTTTAAGTTAGCCGTCCCGCCTGTTCATCTTCAAAATCAGAAAGGTATAAATAGGGTTTTGTCTTTGTTTGTCGACACGCTTTCAAAGTTTCGAGACCAAACTTCAGTGTCGACACCTCTCTTCTCTCAAGACAAATTCTACAAACCCTAATGGCGCCTAAGCTAGAAGAGAACGTCAACGAAGGATACGAGCTGGTGCGCGACGCTTTCAATGATGCTGATCAAGAAATCCAGGCGGTCGTAACCCTAGTTGCCGATTCTGGGTTAGAATATTTAGTTTCAGAACCTACTAAGATATGGAAGAAAGAGGTTCTTGAATTCCTCAATGGAGCCAAGGTGGATGAATCTGGATACAAAATCAAATCCAGAGTTCATGGAGCAGAGGTTAAGGTATCCCCTAAAAGTCTGAGGAAGATTCTCCAGCTACCAAGGACTCAAGAAGAAGATGAGGTTACAGCTTCAAAGACCAGGGAAGCTCTAACCTGGTGTGGCCTAGACTCTAAGATGAAGATTGGTTCTATCTTCAATAGAAAAGGCATGAACAATCAAGGCAAATTCTTGTCTGAGATTGTTGGAAAAGTTATTCTCAGCAAGCCAGAAGGGCATGACAGAGTGTCTGCCTCTATGTTTAGTATAATGACAAGGATTATCTTCTCTCTAAACACTGACTGGTCTATGATAGTCTTTGAGAAGATTAAGGAAAGCTTGAAGAAGCCCAACCTGGGCAGAATTATAAGTCTATATCTAGCTGGTGCCATACTAGAGGTAATGCAACAAGCTGCAGGAAGCAAGATAAATCACATGAGGAAAATGGATCAAAGAATATTTTCTAGATGGGACAGGGTGTTGACTAAAGAGATGCCAACCCCTGAGAAGCCAGTTAGTGAGAAAGAAATTCCTCCAAAGAAGAAAAGGAAGACAGTTCCAGTGGCACAGGAGTCCACTAGTAGCTCTAATAGTGAAGAACAGGTTGTCTTCACTCCAGATGAGCATGAGGAAGAGCCTGCAGTAAAGTCTCCTGCTCCTCAGGATGATGCTGAGATCCAGGGGGAGCTACCTCAAGCTAGCCCCATCCACAAGGATCACAACCAGAGGGAGCTTCCAGTTGTAACTGAACCCACTACACTGGAAAGTGAACAAGCAACAAACATTATACTAGAGGTAATCACTGAACTAAACACTATAGATTTTCCTATAGAAGATACTGATTTGTCTGATGTTCATCAGCAAACTCAGCTGGATAGTCAAGTACCAGATGTTGTCATAGAAGACACATCTGCTGTTGCTCAAGATATTACTGATTCAGTGGTTGAAGAACCTAATATTCCTCCAGCTCCATCACCACAAGAATACACTATGGAGGATTTATTTTTAAATCTAGATCAACATGACTTTGACATGGACAAGGCTACTGCTGATGAAGAGAATGCTGCTGCTGAGGGGGAGCAAGTGCAAGTTCATGAAGTGCCTATAAGGCAAGAAACTGAGAAGGCACAAGATGTGCAAACTGAGAAGCCTTCAAGCCCTAAGGAGAGGGTGGATATTGCCAGCACATCTGCCTCTGAAGATGAGGAGATTGCCAGGGCTAAGAAGAAGAAATTTTATGTATTCAAGAGAAGAAGTCAAAGTTATAAGAAGGCTCTTCAATCTATTGCCCCACAGCCTATAGTTCAACAAACTCCAACTGTTGATTATAGTGCTTTAATGATTGCCCTGCAGATCAAACTGGATGAACATAGAAAAGCCATAGAGGCTTATATGGATGAAGGGCAGAAATCTTTACAGTTTGATCTTGTCCAAGATATCAAGTCTATAAGGTTTGAAATGAACCTTAACAAGAAGGAGATGACTGAATGCTTCCACAAAGGTGGTAATGCAGTGGTGTACTTGGCAACACACCAGGAAAAGATAAAGGCCCAAGTGGATGACATAGAATTGAAGCAAGGGTATGTGCTTGAAAATCAGCTAAGAATGAATGACAATTTGACTGCTTCCCATAATGCTATTGTCACTGAGTTAAAGAACAAGGCTGCTGAACCTTCTACCTCTACTGCTGCTGTTAAAGCTGACTTTGACAAGGTATTTCAAGAAGAAATCAATGCTGTTAAGACTGCTATTCAAGACTCCCAGAAGGCCATATCTGAACAACTTAAAAAGCTCAAACCTTTCTTTAAAGATGGAATCAGATTCTTGGATAATCAAATCAGATTCCAGAAGGATGATGTCAGAGATCATATGGTTAGAGAAGTCATAAAGGGGGAGAGAGTTTTAGTCAAAGCTAGCTCTGATCATGCCAAATGGATATCTAATTCCATCAAAGCTACACTGGGCTATCCTCCACTTTGTGATGATGACAATGTTGCTGAATCTGGCATTCAACCTGCATATCTTGGAGGTGAGCAACCCGAGGTAGCTCAAGTGATCTATCCTCCACCAGATTTTGAAATGGTGCAAGCTGATATTCATCACATGTATAGCCCAACTGAAGGGAAGTCTAATGTTATTCTGGAGAAAGTGGTTTAGCCTATGTCTGAAGCTATGCAAGCAGCTCTTCAGAAAGAAGAAGAAGCTCTACAAAAAGAAGAAAAGACAAGGTTGTCTAAGAAGAGGTTTAGGGAACAAGCAGAACAAAGACCAGACTTTGAACAGTGGAGCCCTACCTCTAGGAATATTATATTAACTGCCTGGAAAGCTGTCAAGGATAATATTCAAGACAGGAACAAATGGTTCTCTGAAACTGAATGGAGAAAACATGAAACCAGACAGGAGGCCATAGTTCAACACAGAAGGAAGGCAAAGTTGGGAAAGCTACCTCCTACTGCTCTGGAGCCTAGCAAGTACTTTCCAAAGCCATACCATTATTTTGAAAGACAGAAGATCAAAGCTGAAGAGCTTAAGAAGAAAGATCTGAAAGGCAAGAAGCCTGCTGATGCTGAAACTGGTGATGCTGTTGTCCAAGCTAAAGTTCAAGCTGGCAAAGGCATAGTGATTAAGGAGCCAGAACAAAAATAGATTTAGCATTTTCTTGAAGTTTACTTTGTAATTTTCTTGATGAAAAACATTTTGTGAACTTCTGAAACTGTATAAGACAGATATTTGAACAATATATGATTAATCTATTTCATGTTTGTTCTGTGAATATGTCTATTTCTTATTTGTTCTGTAATGATGAATTTGTATACATATGAAATTGATACATGTTTATGTTTACCCTGCTGTACATTGTCCTGCTTTACATCATTTTGTAATTTTAATTATGAATGGTGTATATCATTGACTAAGGGTTATGACTTCTCCAAATAGGGGGAGATTGTTGGGTACATTAGCTAAATGTACCTGATTTGAAGAAGCCTCACCCAACTCAATGATATACATCAAAATGTATTTGATGTGTTTGTTGAGTTACATGTGCAGGTTAAGTATTTGCAGGAAGTGATGAAAAAGTTTCTAAGTCCATGTGTCGACACCCAGAGGGAAAGTGTCGACACTGAAGAAGACTTGTGTCGACACCTAGGCAAGCAGTGTCGACACTTGGAGTCATTGTGTCGACACCTGGGATGCAGAGTCGACACCAGACAAAAAGTGTCGACACAAGGAGCTGTGTCGACACTCAGTGAAGAAAAGTGCAGTAAAGCTGTGTCGACACAGGGAGCTGTGTCGACACCCAGTGAAGCTGTGTCTACACCAGAAAGTGTCGACACTTGGAGTTGTGTCTACACTCAGCAAAAGTCAGCAGAGACTAAGTACAAGTGTCGACACCCAGCACAATGTGTCGACACTTAGCAGAAGAGTCAGCACTTGAAGAAAGTGTCGACACCAAGAACAATGTGTCGACACTCAACAGAAGACTCAACATTTGAAGAAAGTGTCGACACAAGGAGCTGTGTCGACACTTAGCAAAGAACAGCAAGATCAACAAATTATTCTAAGTACAAGTGTCGACACTATGGGAATGTGTCGACACTCAGCTGAAGTCTCAACAGAAGAATCAAGTGTCGACACAAGGAGCTGTGTCGACACTCAGCAAGTATCAACATAGAAGACTATGTGTCGACACCAAGAAGCAGTGTCGACACTTAACAGATTCAACACAAGAAGTTGTGTCGACACAAAGGAGATGTGTCGACACTTAGAAGAATTCAGCAAAAGATAGAAGATCAAGTACTTGTGTCGACACTCAATTTCAGTGTCGACACCTGAAGAAGAATCTGTGTCGAGACATAGTATCTACAACACAAGGAGTTGTGTCGACACCTTGTAGACTTGTGTCGACACTTACACAACTTGTGTCGACACTTGGTCTATAAGTGTCGACACTTAAAGACAGAAAGTCTCGACACTATCAGACAGTTAGAGATTTTCAAGAACTGACTGGATGACTTGACAGCTGCCGTTCCAGCCGGTCTACAGCACCTGTCAGAGATGTCAGAAGACAGTTAGGAACCGGACCAGCCGGTTACCATGAAGAAGGCCTATAAATAGGCTCATACAGTTTACAGAAACTGTTGTTCAGATTGTTGTTGAACAAGTTATTAAAGTGGTACACAGAGTTATTGATCAAGTATCAAATCAAGAAGATCTAGCTGTCCAAGTGCAGATCTAAGAAGTTGGAGAGAGAGGGCTCCATCCAAGAAATCAGCCATTGGAACTAGGCTGAGAAGAAGGATTCAGAATTATTCTGGATCTTAAGAAGCAGAGATCAAGGATCAACTGCAGGAGGATTCATTCTTATTCAGTTCTACTTTCAAGAAGCTTTGAAGAAAGCTAAGTTAGATTGAATCCAGCTGAGTTCTTCCAAGAACTCATCAAGAAACTCTCAACTCCCCTCTCTTGTTTCTGAGTTATTGAGTTATTATTTCTATAATCATTTTTATCTTGTAGGATCCTTTGGATCTGAGTGAATTGTAAGCCTGTAATTATAAAGGCTGAGGGTAGGGCTTGAGAGCCTGAGTGTAGGAGATTGAAATCTCTGAGTGTAGGCCTTGTTGGCTGAGTATAGGCCTTGTTGGCTGAGTGTAGGCCTTGTTGGCTGAGTGTAGGCCTTTGTGGCTGAGTGTAGGCTTTGGGATAAAGCTGAGTTGTAGGGCTTTGGGCCTGAGGTGTAGGAACCAGTTTGGGTTCTGAGACAGTGGTGAAGTTTGGCCGAATCTAGTACACTGCTAGATAGGCGAAGGGGGAAAGTGGATGTACCCAAATCTTGGGGAACCACTATAAAACTCTGTGTCTGCTGTGATTGTGCTGTGATTGTGAATGCTTGTGTGATTTCTGTGCAAAAGTAGTATAGTTTCTGTGATATAACTGATTGCTTCCATTAAAGTGTAAAAAGAATTAGGTCACCTATTCACCGCCCCTATAGGTGTTTAGGTACTATATCTTTCAGAGAGTGTCCCGGCAAGACTAGTCCCCTTCTGTGAGACTGACAAGAATGTCAAGCACGGGGGCAAGCCCGGGCAATGAGGCCATGAGCGGGTGGGGTCCAGCAAGGCTTCTTAGAATCGGTCAGTTTGTGTTTGTTGGAATCCTGACATGAGACGTCAGAGCTTGCAGGCAAGCCCGGGGCTAAGACCTTGAGCGGGTGAGGCCTTAGCAAGAGTTCCATGTGGCGGCCTGTGCGCCGTTGGGGGAGATTGTGTTACCCCCTTTGTTTGTGGCTTTATGCCAATGGGGAAACGATGAGTGCCCAATTGATGTGATGTTGTGCTAGATGCATACGCTATAGGGTGTCTTGGGTGAAACCCGGGTGTTACATTCATATTGCATAGTAGGCCCTAACATTATATGCTCAACAGTAGAGAACATGTATGATGTTTGAGACATCCAAGCCTGTTTCTTTAGTTGCTTTTCTTGCCTATGATTATTGCATACGAAGTGCTAACTTGCAGGTTAGAGGAGTTCCCCGGGGTCCGTTAGGGGCGGCCGAGAGGAGATGTGTTGGTTACACAGTTTGAGGTCAGTCTTTGCTGACCCACGTTACTAATAATTTTTACAGGGCAAGGATCGCAAGCAGGAGTTAGCTCGCCGGCCAGAAAGGCCTAAGCCTCATGAAGTGTTCCCCTCTTTTGTAGCTCTACTTTTATGATATTGTATGTTTGAGACTCATGTTGTCCGACTTGCACGCCGAGGTAGACTAGGAGTGCTTATGCACTTTCATGATTGTTGTATTATTTTGAGTTTGGACTCTCTTATGTTGTAAGGCCATAAGGCCATCTTTTTATTACTCTTATAGTGGTGGATAACTTCAAGTCTTGCTTGTGTTTCCACTGTGTTGTGCAAAGAGTTTTGAGTGTGGGTAGTTATATCATCTGATAATACTAAAGCTGTGGCGTCCGTATGTTGTGGGGCCCCGGCCGGACCCATATTATACAGTCATTACAGGGGAGGTGTTACAAGCCCGCTCTCGCGAGTTTGCGTTGAGTTTGAGGCGTTCCTTCGGGTAGACATGAATAGTCTCTGTTGTGTAGAGTCCGTAAACGAGAACGGACATAAGCATGATGTGTGAAGCATACCCGGACATGTTGGTCTGGATCGTTGATGTTGCATTGCATAAATGCCGGAGAAGACTCCGTGCGAATGTTTGTTTTCGGGTTTTCTACGTGGTAGATTGCAACAGGGAGCCTTGGGGATTAACCCTAAGGTGCACCCGGAAAACTGGGCGGATGCGTGATCTTGCCAACTTGGTGGCCTGGGAGCCAACTTGAACATAACCGGGTTATGTGATTTTGTGATGGAAACGGGACTCGGAAGAAGTTTGACCTGCGCATATGTTTTAAATTAACGTTGCGATGTGATCACGGGTTAGATGGAACCGTACCCGTTCTATGTCGTTCGAATTAGAGCTGCTTGCATAGATGAGGGTCTTCGGCGGTCTATGGTTTAAATTACTGTGACCCATGCCGCGAAGACAAATTGCTCATTGTTGGGCCGTCTTGGGGACGGTGGTGAGTCGGCGGGCTTTGACCGTGTTCACCGAGAATGTTCCCTGAGTACACGGGGTGTGTAGCCGTGTGAGCCTACGCCTGTGATGAAATGTATATTTATACACTGCTTGGTTATGCTAATAAGTGCAGGGAAGGAGCATCGCCGCCCCGAATTGGGGGCGAGATCGTTATAATTTGGTCAGCATTGCTGGTCGTTGCTTTTGTTTGCCACCGTGCGGTGGTTTGTTGCTTGCAGGTGCTGCTGGACCAAGCGATCAATAGCGGGCTAAAGCCCAAATTGCGAAGCCGGCCCTCAAAGGCCTAATTGGAGTGTTTACTTGCTTTTGTTCATGTATGACCGGCCTGCGTGCCGTGGTTTGGAAAACATGTAATAAGAGTAAACCATTCGTAAGGCCTTAAGACCAGTACCTGTGTATGTACTTAATTCATATTTGGCTTGTTAGTGGACATTCATGCTTTTTGTGCTGGGTTCTTTTAATTGCAACTTAAAACTGCTTCCGCTAGAATGCTCTGTGTATGATGTTGAATTGGTTGGATGGTTTCCATTGAGTAACCACCTGGTCTGTCTGTGGTATATGGCGCCGGGCCCCGACCGGACCTACTGCTATATGCTATGCGACGGATAGGGGGTGTTACAATTTGGTATCAGACTACTAGTTTCGGTCAGGATTAAATGAATTCGTGGACGAATTATTTTTAAGGGGTGGTGAGCACATGTGTGTGCGTCATCGTTATAACAACAAAAGAACCCATAAATGTCCACTTAGGAATGAAAATACACGTGTTTGGGGAACCTGCGTGTTCCTATAATTGTTGTTTGCAATTTATTTGGTCACTTAACAGTGTTTTGTACCACTATAGGTGACCAGAAGTGGTGCTGGGCCGTCAAAACGTCGAGTTTCTGAGGCTAGCAGTGCACCAAATGATGCTCCTGCAACACCTCCATCGGCTGAGACCATACGATTGGTGGCCGGAGTAGTGCTTGCCATGATCAATGCGCAGCCTGCAAGGCAAATGCAGCAGCCCGCTCCTGCGATGGAGCAGGTACCACTTCCAGAGGTTGAGCCGAGGAGAGTGGAGCAGGTAGTAGTGGAGCCGTTGGTGCCAAGGAGGGCAACCGAGAGACAGCTCAAACATGTCATGAGCTTTAATCCTCCGGTATTCTCGAGGTTGGGAACCCCATCTCAAGCTGAAGACTGGCTCTACAGGGTGAAGAGAGTCTTAACAGCAACGGAGACGGAAGAATGGCAAATGACCACCATTGCTACGTTCCTTCTGGACGGTGAAGCGAGATTGTGGTGGGAAGGATTGGAGCTGCATCTATTGAGAGGTAGACAACTTACAGATGTCTCGATGGTGGAGTTCTCGAGACCATTCTTGGCTAGGTACCTCCCTTCGACGCAGAGGATAGCGTTGGAGAACGAGTTCCTGAATTTGGTTCAATGAGACAGTAGTGTGGATGAATATCTCCACGAGTTTACTCGATTTAGTCCGTTGGGTATTGTATCCACAATGTACCTGATTTGAAGAAGCCCCTGGACAAGCTAAGGTCAATAGACAATGTATTTGATAAAATCTTTCAAGTTGTACTTGCAGTTATTTCACGCTAAGTGCACACCAATGTCAGGGTGCAGTAGGTCAATATACACGGGTCTGCACGACGTAATCCCTCGTTGAGCAGATCAGTGTGTTGGCCTACGTGTACTCTCTCTATTGGAGTGCACTTACTTTCAAGTACAGGGTCGTGTTTATGCAAGAGAAGACAAGGAGCAAGGATGGGTCAAGGAGCAGCTCTTGGGTGGAAAGACGAAAATTCGTCTAAGTATAATTCGACGAGAATCACCAAGTGATTCTCGCCGATTCGGCGAGAATCACTAGTGATTCTCGCCGAATCGTCGAGAATCATTAGTGATTCTCGCCGACTCTTTCCGACTACCTCAAAACGGTGCCAAGTAAGATTCGGCGAGAATCACTAGTGATTCTCGCCGAACCCATCGCAGAGCAGATCATGAATATCAAGTTATATTCGTTGAGAATCAAAAAGTGATTCGGCGAGAATCACTAGTGATTCTCGCCGAATCGTCGAGAATCACTAACTGATTCTCGCCGAATCGTCGAGAATCACTAACTGATTCTCGCCGATTCGTCGAGAATCACCTGCGATTCTCGCCGATTTTTACTTAGCGATTTCTCTGGAAGCTGCTGGACCGGATTCTGCCGCTGGCACTATTTTGAACCGGATTTCGGGTTTCTACTTGTGGGTCCCACAACGGTCATTTTGAAAGCGTCTACAGTATATATATACGGGTATTTTGAACGGAATACGACACACAGAAAAGAAGCCGAGCACGATCTAACCCTAAAATCGCGAAACTGCTCCGCCGCCGTCGTCGCCGCTCGCGCTAGTTGGTCGCCGCTGTTGATCGCGTTTCTTCCCGATCTCCGGCGACAGAAGCTTAGCCAAGCTTAGAGTCTCACGCGTCTATCCAGAGATCCCTTGTCTCTCGATTTGTTGATCGGGAAAAACTTCCCCGTCCGAATCGATCGAGACAACCGATCCTCGTGTGACCGTTGGTAGACCTAGCTAGCTTCGCTACGAAGTTTGGATCTCTAAAGAACAGCAGCCGCACATCGTCGTCGCCGCCGATCCCGTGAACCTAGCCGCCGCCCTTCTTGCCGCCGCCGGTTCCGGGGAGATCCTCTCCAAGAGAGACCAAGGTTGTGGACTCTTTGTAGACTTCAAGATCACGTCGTCAACGAAGAGGGACACCGTAGTCTCCTCACGTAGTTTGTATTTCTTGTACATTCTATTTTACTTTTGTTGTAAAGGAACGTTGGTTCCGTGTTGTAAGAGTTGGGTGCAACCCGGTTTGTGGGAGTGTTGACTCCTACGTGTGGAAGGGTTCCTTCCGATAGTGCAGGGATTGGATTTCAATCCCGTTGGAGAAGAGACCGAGTCGTCCCTGGTTGGGAGATAGGTCGAAGGGGGAAAGTGGATGTACCCAAGTCGGGGAACCACTATAAATAGCTTGTGTACTCTGTTGTGCTGTGTTGTTTTATTTTCGTGTGCAGGTACAATTTAAATTCCGCAAAAGCGCTGCACGTCACCTATTCCCCCCCCCCCCATAGGTGAACATAGTTGACACTAGGTGGACTTTCAAGTGGTATCAGAGGGAGGTTCCTCATCAAAAAGGTTAACACCTCGAGTTGAATCCTGCCGCTAGTGTCAAGAAGGAGGCAAAACATCTACTATGGACGGGCTCAAGTTCTCAGGCAAGATCCCAGTGTGCACCAGGCTCAACTTTCCTATCTGGAAGGAAAGGATCAGGTTCTACATGGAAGCAGTTGATCGTGGAGGAGGGACCTTGTGTCCCCACTAAGGCATCCACCATTGATCCTACCCAGAAAGTGCCAAAGAAACTTTCTGAAATGGACAAGGATGAGATGGTGCTAGTAGGACTTGACAAGAAGGCGCGAAACATTCTGGTCAGCGTGGTTGATAACTCAATGATGCAAAACTTCAGCAACTGCAGGACAGCACAGGAGATCTGGCAGTGCCTGATCATCCTAATGGAGGGCACGGATGAAGTGAGGGATGATCGGAGATCCCTCCTGAACCAGAAATATGAGGCCTTCAGACAAGGGCCTAAGGAAGAGATCGGAGTCACTTACGAGAACTTCCTCAAGATCGTCAATGCCCTCAAAGGATACGGTAGAGTGATCACTAATGGTGAACTCAATGATAAATTCCTTAGGTCCCTTACTAAGGAATGAGACACAAAGATCTACGCCATCCGAGAGTTTGTCAGGCTAGCTGAGACTGACCCGCAAATTCTGTTTGGGAAGCTGATGTCCCATGAGCTTCAGCTGAACACCAGGAAAGCAGAAGAAGAAGCAGAGAAGGCTGCAGCCAAAGAAAAGACTGTGGCTCTAAAAGCCAGTCACTCCAGAAAAGGCAAGGGTGCGGTTTCATACCGTGCCAGGAAAAAGGATGAGGAGGAGGACTCCGAGCCATGCTCCTCCAGCTCAGAGCTGTCGGAAGAGGATTTCTCCCTCATCATTAGAGAGTTCAAGAAGTTCCTCAAGATGAGCAATCAAAGAAAGAGAGACGGCTCCTCCTCCAGGCATCAGAAGAAAAATTATTCTTCTGACAGGTATGCTTCTAAACCGAACAAACATCGCTCCTCTAACATTATTTGCTTTGGATGCAATAAGCCAGGATACGTCGTGGCCGACTGCTATCAAGGCAAGAGAGAAAAAGGGAAAGAAGAGGAGCACAAATCTTCGAGAGATAAGAAGAAAGAGCGGAGCTACATCGCCAAAAGGCCAAAGACACTGAGCGAGTCTGATTCCTCAGACTCCAGTGATGATGAGGAAGCCTACTTCGAGCTGGTGGGTCGCTCCGACTCAGAAGGAGAATGCCCCCCATTTACTGGGAAGGTAAAAGCTCACACCCCTCTCTCCGACTCCGACTCTGATCCTGAATCTCAGGATGATGAACCTGAGGATAGCCTTTCGGCCCGTAAAGCTGAGCTCCTCGAGAAGTATGAGCTTCTGCTCAACACTTTCGAGGAGTGCCGAAAGAGATTGAAGGCTGAGAAAAAGGAAGTAAAATTCCTTAAGGGTGAGTGTGTTTCCCTAAGGGAAGAGGTCACCAGTTTGATCTCTCTCCGACAGGAGCACCTTGACCTGACCTCAAAGCATTCAGAGTCTCTGAAGCTCCTTGATCTTAAGCAGGAGGAAGTCGACAAGTTGGAAGAACAACTTGCGGCAGAAAGGAAGATCGTCAAGAGCTTCTCTATGCCAAAAACAGTTCTTCCAGTTGTTGATACCTTCTCTGCTCAGGCCAAAGGAGCTGGCTTGGGGCATGTAGGGGTATCTGGTTCCTCATCCAGGAGAAACAGGAACCAGAGGAAGAATAAGGCCGCCAAGAAGGCCTCTGCTGATGAAAAGGGCAAGACTCCTCTTAGTCCTGTTGCGTTCAGAAAACCTAGCTTTCCTTGCAACCAACATTACTTTGAATCAACATTTGGTCATCATTTCCGGCCCTCGGTTGCAAAGCCAAAGAGCCGATATGATGGTTGGAACTTTCCCCGGAACTTCGGTGAGAGTGCCTTCAAGGCACCTTATGAGGAAATCCACATGTGAAATTATGGTCAATTCTCTAGCGGCCATAATGGAAAGCAGACACCAAAAGCCAAGCCTGTTATACAGAAGGTGAAGAAGTCTTGTGACTGCAATTACCATGAGGCCTCCACCTCCAGATCCAAGGCCCCAGCTGTACCCACCGTTCCCAGGGTAAGGCAGGAGCCTAGGAAGAGGTACAACAGATTCGACTGTTGGTGCTGTGGCAAAGTCGGTCACTTTGCCGTGGATTGTTGGTTTAATCCAAGGTATTACGAGACTCCCTATGTTAGCAATGCGAGGCCGACCACTCGTAGGGTTAACCAACCGAGGGGGAGTGTGCTAACCAGGAATCTAGGACCCAAGTTCGATTGGGTTCCTAAGGCAAATTAATTTTGTTTTGCAGGAATGTCCAAAGGCCACCAAAACGCCGATCTGGTATTTGGACAGTGGATGCTCCCGGCATATGACTGGGACAAGAAGCCTGCTGCGTGATTACACTCCAGTCGAGAATGGACCCAAAGTCATCTTTGGAGGGTCAGATCGAGGAGTCACCAGAGGTTACGGTATGATTTCCAACGATATAATCTCTATCACCGACGTGGCTTATGTTGAAGGGTTAAACCATAACCTGATCAGTGTAAGTCAGTTATGTGATAAAGGTTATGACGTTAAGTTCTGCAAGGATAAATGTCTGATAATTTCACGTACCTCTTCTGAGACGGTATTATCAGGCATTAGGAGCAGAAATATCTTTTGCTTAGATTTTCTCAATTTAGATTCATCTACCCCCGTATGCCTTGTGGCAACAGGCAGTGCATCTCTTTGTGAACAATGGCACAAAAGATTGACACATATTAATTTCAAGACAATTAGTATGCTGTTTTCTAAGAACTTAGTAAGGGATGCTCCCAGTATCAAGTGCATCAAAGATAGCCCTGTCCTGCATGCCAGATGGGCAAACAGACTCGGGCTACCTTTAAGAGCATTGCAGACAAAGACTCTTCCCGATGTCTTTACCTTTTACATATGGACTTGTTTGGTCCAATGCAAGTTCATAGCTTGGGAGGCAAGTCCTATACGCTAGTGATTGTTGATGATCATTCTCGGTTTACATGGGTGTTCTTTTTGAAACGAAAGTCAGATACGTTTGACATCTTCACTAGTTTTGTCAAGCAGGTTCAGAACGAATTTAACTGCTCAGTGGTCAAAATCAGAAGTGACCATGGAACAGAATTCGAATCTGGTGCTATGACAGAATTCTGTGAAGAACAAGGTATCTTTCATGAGTTTTCCTCCCCGCGCACTCCTCAGCAAAATGGAGTTGCGGAGAGGAGAAATAGAACTCTCATTGAAGCCTGCACGATAATGTTGAAAGACGCTTCTCTCCCGGAATACTTCTGGGCAGAGGCTGTCAATACAGCTTGTCATGTACAAAACCGAGCATTGATCAACAAGCGTCATCGTAAGACGCCTTACGAGCTACTAAAAGACAGGAAACCAACCATGTCCTACTTGAGGATTTTTGGTTGCAGATGCTATGTACTGAATAATGGGAAGTACCCGCGTACTAAATTTGGTGAAAAATGCTTCGAAGGTATATTCATGGGCTATAGTTCCCACAGTCGGGCATATAGGGTCTTCAATAAGAAAACCCTAGTGGTAGAAGAATCAATAAATGTTGTATTTGATGAAGGAAGTTTGCTTAACAGCAATTCTTCCAGTGGTATTCTTGAAGATGCAGGTGCACGACTTGAACAGCTGAGTCTGAATGAGACCGCTAAAGATGACACTCCTAAGTACGTCAAAGTTTCCACCTCCACGTCATCTGAAAATGTTGAAGATCAAAATGGAACAAATCTCTTAGAAGAAGGGGAAGCCCAAGAAGTAGTCGAAGCTCCAGACGCCAGACTTCTAGAGCTCCGACACGTGAGGGATCATCCTAGAGATCAGATCATCGGAGATCCTCGTGCCGGTGTCAGAACTCGAAGAGGTACTATTAACGAAGTATTGCATCTTAGCTTCCTGTCACAGGTTGAGCCAAAGAAGTTCGACGAGGCGAACAAGGATGCAGCATGGATTCTGGCCATGCAAGATGAACTACATCAATTCGAACGTTACAACGTTTGGACGCTAGTTCCCAGACCATACAAGCAGAATGTGATTGGCACCAAGTGGATCTTCAGAAACAAGCTGGATGAACATGGTGTCATCATAAAGAACAAGGCAAGGCTTGTGGCTCAAGGTTACAGACAGGAGGAGGGGATTGACTTCGACCAGACCTTCGCACCAGTAGCAAGGCTCGAGGCAATCAGATTGTTCCTGGCGTATGCTTCGCACAAAGGATTCACAGTGTATCAAATGGATGTGAAATCAGCATTCCTGAACGGAGACCTGAAAGAGGAAGTATACGTCGCTCAACCCCCAGGTTTTGTCGATCCTACTTTTCCCAATCATGTCTATTTTCTTAATAAAGCTTTATATGGGTTAAAACAAGCTCCACGAGCTTGGTATGAGACTTTATCTAGTTTTCTTCTTGAGAACAAGTTCTCTAGAGGTAAAATAGATAAAACATTGTTTCTCAGGGAAGTCAAAGGCAAGATTTTGTTGGTGCAAATCTATGTCGATGCCATAATATTCGGCTCAACGCACAACAATCTTTGCAAAAAGTTTTCTAAACTTATGCAAAGAAAGTTTGAAATGAGCAGTATGGGAGAGCTCAAGTATTTCTTGGGACTTCAAGTGAAACAGTCTGAGGATGGAATCTTCATCTCTCAGACGAAGTTCACAAATGAACTCCTTAAGAAATTCGGTATGGAGAGTGCAACCTCTATGAGGACTCCAATGAGATCCACTATGTCTCTGGATAAGGATGAGAAAGGTAAACCTTTTGATGAAACCAAATACAGAAGCATCATTGGATCCCTGCTCTATCTTACTGCCAGTAGACCGGATATCATGTTCTCCACATGTGTCTGTGCCAGATATCATGTGAACACTAAGGAATCTCACTATGTCGCTGCAAAGCGAATTCTAAGATACCTTAAAGGTACTCCCAATCTTGGCTTGTGGTACTCGAGAAACAATGATGTCGAGCTAATAGGTTTTTCAGATGCTGATTTTGCAGGGAGTAGGGATGACAGGAAAAGCACATCCCGGACGTGTCAATTCCTCGGACGAAGGCTTGTCTCATGGAATAGCAAGAAACAGAATTGTGTTGCAACCTCCACAGCAGAGTCTGAGTACATCTCGGCGGGCAGCTGTTGTGCACAACTCCTATGGATCAGAAACCAGTTAGCCGACTACGACCTTCAGTTCAAGGAAGTTCCCATGTACTGCGACTCCTCCAGTGCGATTGAAATTGCCAACAACCCGGTATCGCACAGCAGAACGAAGCATATTGAAGTGCGCTACCACTTCATTCGGGAGCACGTGGATAACAAGGACATTTCTCTCTGTTATGTCCCCACGGACAAGCAGATTGCAGATATATTCACAAAGCCCTTAGACGAAGCCAAGTTCAGTCTCTTCAAAACTGAATTGGGAATGCTAAATTTTGAGAAATAAAGTCTACCGAAGCTCCAGGATCATGCATCTAGAGGGAGACTCTGCAAGGTACTCAAGTTGAGCCCAGACGCAAGAACTGAGGGGGAGCAAGGTACTCAAGTATGAGCACAGGTGCAAGAACTGAGGGGGAGCAAGGGGACAAATACTACAGACCCCGATTTGCAGAAGCCGAAAAGGGGGAGATTACCCTCTCGGCTAAGGCTACGGTGGCTCCAAGCTTGCTCCCAAGAAATTGGTATTGGTAATGGATAACTCACTCAACTCAATTTCAAGTTTATGGTTTTCATTCCCATATGCTCTATTCACCTTAGCTTGTAGGGTTTAGGCTTCTTCAAATAGGGGGAGATTGTTGGGTATTGTATCCACAATGTACCTGATTTGAAGAAGCCTCTGGACAAGCTAAGGTCAATAGACAATGTATTTGATAAAATCTTTCAAGTTGTACTTGCAGTTATTTCACGCTAAGTGCACACCAATGTCAGGGTGCAGTATGTCAATATACACGGGTCTGCACGACGTAATCCCTCGTTGAGCAGATTAGTGTGTTGGCCTACGTGTACTCTCTCTATTGGAGTGCACTTACTTTCAAGTACAGGGCCGTGTTTATGCAAGAGAAGACAAGGAGCAAGGATGGGTCAAGGAGCAGCTCTTGGGTGGAAAGACGAAAATTTGTCTAAGTATAATTCGACGAGAATCACCAAGTGATTCTCGCCGATTCGGCGAGAATCACTCGTGATTCTCGCCGAATCGTCGAGAATCACTAGTGATTCTCACCGAATCGTCGAGAATCATTAGTGATTCTCGCCGACTCTTTCCGGCTACCTCAAAACGGTGCCAAGTAAGATTCGGCGAGAATCACTAGTGATTCTCGCCGAACCCATCGCAGAGCAGATCATGAATACCAAGTTATATTCGTTGAGAATCAAAAAGTGATTCGGCGAGAATCACTAGTGATTCTCGCCGAATCGTCGAGAATCACTAATTGATTCTCGCCGATTCGTCGAGAATCACCTGCGATTCTCGCCGATTTTTACTTAGCGATTTCTCTGGAAGCTGCTGGACCGGATTCTGCCGCTGGCACTATTTTGAACCGGATTTCGGGTTTCTACTTGTGGGTCCCACAACAGTCATTTTGAAAGCGTCTACAGTATATATATACGGGTATTTTGAACGGAATACGACACACAGAAAAGAAGCCGAGCACGATCTAACCCTAAAATCGCGAAACTGCTCCGCCGCCGCCGTCGCCGCTCGCGCTAGTTGGTCGCCGCTGTTGATCGCGTTTCTTCCCGATCTCCGGCGACAGAAGCTTAGCCAAGCTTAGAGTCTCATGCGTCTATCCAGAGATCCCTTGTCTCTCGATTTGTTGATCGGGAAAAACTTCCCCGTCCGAATCGATCGAGACGACCGATCCTCGTGTGACCGTTGGTAGACCTAGCTAGCTTCGCTACGAAGTTTGGATCTCTAAAGAACAGCAGCCGCACATCGTCGTCGCCGCCAATCCCGTGAACCTAGCCGCCGCCCTTCTTGCCGCCGCCGGTTCCGGGGAGATCCTCTCCAAGAGAGACCAAGGTTGTGGACTCTTTGTAGACTTCAAGATCACGTCGTCAACGAAGAGGGACACCGTAGTCTCCTCACGTAGTTTGTATTTCTTGTACATTCTATTTTACTTTTGTTGTAAAGGAACGTTGGTTCCGTGTTGTAAGGGTTGGGTGCAACCCGGTTTGTGGGAGTGTTGACTCATACGTGTGGAAGGGTTCCTTCCGATAGTGCAGGGATTGGATTTCAATCCCGTTGGAGAAGAGACCGAGTCGTCCCTGGTTGGGAGATATGTCGAAGGGGGAAAGTGGATGTACCCAAGTCGGGGAACCACTATAAATAGCTTGTGTACTCTGTTGTGCTGTGTTGTTTTATTTTCGTGTGCAGGTACAATTTAAATTCCGCAAAAGCGCTGCACGTCACCTATTCCCCCCCATAGGTGAACATAGTTGACACTAGGTGGACTTTCAGAGTCGATATGCTAGCTCCACCATCGCGGATGAGGAGCGCAAGACGAATCGATTCTATGAAGGGTTGAGAGATAATTTGAGGCTACTACTCTCGGGGCCGATGACGCAGGGTTTCTTGACCTTGGTCAACACGGCCCGGTTCTTGGAGAAGGGCATGAAGAATGTTCAAGCGAAGAAGAGCATTGGTGATAAGAAGTCTGGGTTCAAAGTGCCGACTACTTCAAAGTCCGGCTATCAAAAATTCTTTAAGAAGGCTAGGACTTCGGGTCCAGCTCCTTCTGGTACGTCTGGGGCGACTACGGGTCGGACCCCAGGTGCATGCTTTACTTGTAGGAAGCATGAGAACTTTGCCCGTGACTATTGGAGCGGACGTCCCAAGTCCAAAAGGAAGCCGGGAGGAACTTATGAAGAGAAGGGCAAGGCGATGGAGTCGACCACGTCTCATTATGCTCCAGCCCAACCGAGGGTTTATAATCTTGGCCAACAGGAGGCCATCAAACATGCGGATGTGGTGACAGGTAAAATTTAAATTTATAGCAAGTTAATCTTTTAAATACTTGTTATGTGCTTGTTACCTTACCACTGTTTGTTTAGGATTTGTTTGATTTGTGAAAATCCGGCAAGAGCACTCTTCGATACGGGGGCTTCACACTCCTTCTTGTCCGAAGGATTCATATCGCGCATCGGAGTACCTTCTTCGATGGCGAAGGACAAGTTGGATGTGTTGTTGCCCAATGGGTGTTCGATGCACGCGGATAGAATCTGTGGCATGAAGATTCAAATTGGGAATCAAGAGTTCGATCTGCAAGCGTCGTTACTACCATTGGTGGAGTTCGACGTTATATTTGGCATGAACTGGCTCTCGGAGAACCGAGCCTATATTGATTGCGGTAGCAAGGAAGTCAAGCTGGGAGCAGGTCGTGAGACGACTTTCACGGGCTTGAAGGGGTCGAGCAAGACGTTGATGTCTGCTCTTCAGGTGGTGAAGGCGGTTCGTGCCGGTGCAGAACTGTTCTTTACACTAGTGGAGGTTGCAAAGCCTAAGCCCGCGTTGGACAGTATTTCAGTGGTATCGGAGTACCCTGATGTGTTCCCTAGCGATCATCCTGGAGCCCCGCCGCAGCGGGAGATAGATTTTACGATAGAGCTCGTTCCAGGTGCAAAGCTTGTGTCACACTCTCCATATCGGCTAGCGCCTAAGGAAATTGCGGAGCTGAAGGTTCAACTGCAAGAATTGTTGGAGCAAGGGTATGTGCGTCCAAGTTATTCGCCTTGGAGCGCGCCGGTCCTCTTTGTTAAGAAGAAGGACGGAAGCTTGAGGCTATGTATTGATTATCGGGAGCTCAATAAGTTGACGGAAAAGAACAAGTACCCGATCCCCCGGATTGATGATCTATTCGATCAGTTAGTCGGGTCGACGGTGTACTCAAAGTTGGACCTCAAGTCCGGGTACTACCAGCTGCGAATAAGGGAGAGTGATATCCCGAAGACAGCGTTCAGTACTAGATACGGGCATTACGAGTTTACGGTCATGCCGTTTGGGATGACTAATGCGCTGTCAGTGTTCATGGATTTGATGAACATGACCTTCAGGGAGTACTTGGACCATTTTATGATCGTCTTCATCGACGATATTTTGGTGTACTAGCAGAGTGAGGAAGATCACTTCAGGCATCTTCATTTGGTTTTAGAGACGCTAAGGAGGAATCAATTGTACGCCAAGTTCTCGAAGTGCGAGTTTTGGTTGTCCTCAGTGGCGTTCCTCGGTCATATAGTGAGTGGGGAAGGTATTGCAGTGGATCCGGCGAAGATTGTTGTGATACGGGAGTGGCCTGAGCTTTCTACGGTAGCGGAAGTCCGAAGCTTTCTGGGGATTGCCGGCTAATATAGGCGCTTCGTAGAGAACTTCTCGTGGATAGCGTTACCTCTCACTACTTTGACGAGGAAGGAGCAGAAGTTCGTTTGGACGCCGGAGTGCGCGCGAGCTTTTGAGGAGTTGAAATGTCGGTTGACCACGACACCTGTGCTGAGTTCGCCGAGTGGGACCGAAGGTTATGAGATTTATAGCGACGCTTCGGGCAGCGGTTTGGGTTGCGTGCTACTACAACATGGAAGTGTGATAGCTTATGGCTCGAGACAGCTGAAAGTGCACGAGAGGAATTATCCGGTCCATGACTTAGAGTTAGCGGCCGTGATTTTTGCCTTAAAGCTGTGGAGACATTATTTGTATGATGTGAAGATTGATATCTACACCGATCATAAGAGCATGAAGTATTTGATTGATCAGAAAGATCTGAATATGCGACAGCGTAGGTGGATGGAGTTCCTTGGGGACTATACATTCAAGATCCACTACGTGCCTGGGAAAGGTAATACGGTTGCGGACGCGTTGAGTCGCCGAGCACCAGCTCAAGCCAATTGGCTGTCGATCAATGACTAGCGGTTGGTTCGGGAGTTGGAGGCGTTGGAGATTGTTTGTGTAGGTAAGCAGTCAAGTGCTGAAGCACTCTTGAATTGGACTGAAGTTCAATATGACATACCTGATCGGATTCGACAGGTTTTGAATTTGGATGACCACATGAAGCAGTTCATGGTAGAGGCTCTAGATGGGTCAAATTCCCAATTCGTTGTGGACGACGGATTGCTTTGGAAAGACAGTCGTCTTTGCGTCCCAAGCGTGGGCAGTTTGCGGGTGGATTTGTTGTATGAGGCGCACCATACCAAGTACTCGATTCACCCGGGGAGCACAAAGATGTACCATGACGTGAAGAAACTGTTTTGGTGGCCGGGTTTGAAGAAGGATGTGACGCTCTACGTGACGAAGTACCAAACTTGCGCCTTGGTGAAGGCGGAGTGCCAAAAGTCGAGAGGATTTCTGAAGTCCTTGCCTATTACGGAGTGGAAATTCGACGACATCACTATGAACTTTGTGCACGGGTTGCTAAGGTTGCAAAAGGGGAACGACGCCATCTGGGTGGTCGTAAATCGGTTAACGAAGGTGTCGCATTTCATTCCGCATAGGAAGGACGATCCAGTGGAGAAGTTGGCAAAGTTGTATGTAGATAATATTGTGCGGCTTATGGTGTGCCCCGCAGCATCGTGAGTGACCGAGATGGGCGGTTCACGTCCAATGATTGAAGGCTAGTACAGCAAATGTTGGGAACAAAGTTAAAATTCAGCACAATCTTTCATCCGCAAACAGATGGGCAGGCCGAGAGGGTCAATAGAACTATGGAAGACATGCTCCGCAGGTGTGTCTTGGACTTTGGAAAGCAATGAGAAGACCATCTTTATTTGGTGGAATTTGCGTACAACAATAGCTAACAGGCGAGTATTCAAATGACGCCCATCGAGGCCCTTTATGGTAGAAGATGTCGCATGTCGTTGTCCTGGTTGGAAATGAGTGAGTCAAAGTTGTACAAGCGTCAAGAGGTGGAAGATGCTACTTCGTTGGTGCGAACCATTCGGGAGAGATTGCATATCGCTCAGGATCGACAAGCAATGTACTATAATGCCAAGCACAGGAACGTGGAGTTCGTTGTGGGCGACTGGGTGTACTTAAAGATCAAGCCGTTCAAGGGTGTCTCGCGGGTGCAGCGCTTGAAAAAGCTAAGCCCGAGGTACCTGGGGCTGTTTGAGGTTCTGGAGCGGGTTGGTGAAGCAGCCTATCAGTTGAAGCTATCAGTGGAGCTTAGTGGTTTACATGCTGTATTCCATATATCGGTGCTACGGAAGGCGGTGCAAGAGCCTTCGCAAGTGATCGCGGTCGATCAAGTGCCGATTGATAGTGGGTTGACGACAAAGGTCAAGCCCGTGCGGATTGAAGACTCGGATGTCAAGCGGATACGCAATAAAGAGATCAGGATGGTCAAGGTCCGTTGGGACAATTGCGGCTGAGAAGAGCTCTCATGGGAACGAGAGCAGACTATGCTTGACGAGTATCCGGAGTTGTTCCGCTCAGTTACAATTTAATTTTGTACTTATCTTTCCTTTATGTAATTTCGTGGACGAAATTCTTTTAAGAGGGGGAGAGCTGTAACGCCCCGAAACTCAAAAGAGCGACGGGTGACGAATCTGTACCAAATTTGGAATTTGGCAGGGGTACACGGCCTGGGACACGGGCGTGTCCCAGGGCGTGTCGGGGTAGTTTGAAGATCTGACAAAAACGTTCAGGCAGAAATCTAGGTTCGACGATCGTCGAGCAGCTCTCGACGATCTGGTCAAAAAGCTGCGGTCGACGATCGGGCCAGCTTTCTAGGTTCGACGATCGGGCCAGCTTTCTGGGTTCGACGATCGGGCCAATTATCTGTGTTCGACGATCGGGCCAACTATCTGTGTTCGACGATCGGGCCAGCTTTCCGTGGGTTTGACGATCGGGCCGCGTGTTCGTCGAACAGGCAGTTTTCTGGGTTCGACGATCGGGCCGTGGGTTCGACGATCGGGCCGTGCGTTCGACGATTTGGCCAGAGTGTTGCGTTCGACGATCGGGCTATAGATCTCCGTTTGACGATCTGTCAGCGGTCGATGATCTTGGTTCGACGATCGTCGAGCACAGGGCTGATTCTGGCGTGTCTGACTCGGTCGACGCGGAGTGCTGACGTTGGGGTTTTGGCGGGAGTTGACTAAATGTCCTGAAACAATTTAATTGGCCGCGGACGTGTCTTGCTCCGGATTGGTGAGCCATGCGGTGTTTAACCATATTTGTTCAGGTCAGACCTGAATCGTGTCGGTGCATCCCTTTTTGTGGGATCCGACGGCTGTGGTTAATCCCGAAGAGATTATACCCGAGAGAAGGGTTTCAGAACCCTTATTTTCCCTGCAGTGTTCTCTGTCTAAATCCTAGAGAGAGGGGAGCGCAAAGGAGGAAGAAGAAGCTTAGATCCAGTCTTTGGAGGAGTTTTAGAGCTCCAAATCGCGAGCCGACTTCGGATCTATGAAGGCAAGGAGATTGCGGTGCTTTTCATCCGCGTACATTTCCATGGCGCCAAGGAAGAACGCTAGGGTAACGATTCTCTACTTGAGCATGTGAAACTCTACTTCTTTGCATAGGGAAGCCCGCTCTCGCGAGTTTGCGGTGAGTTTGAGGCGTTCCTTCGGGTAGACATGAATAGTCCCTGTTGTGTAGAGTCCGTAAACGAGAACGGACATAGGCATGATGTATGAAGCCTACCCGGACATGTTGGTCTGGATCGGTGATGTTGCATTGCATAAATGCCGGAGAAGACTCCGTGCGAATGTTTGTTTTTCGGGTTTTCTATGTGCTAGATTGCAACAGGGAGCCTTGAGGATTAACCCTAAGGTGCACCCGGAAAACTAGGCAGATGCGTGATCTTGCCAACTTGGTGGCCTGGGAGCCAACTTGAACATAACTGGGTTATGTGATTTTGTGATGGAAACGGGACTCAGGAGAAGTTTGACCTGCGCATATGTTTTAAATTAACATTGCGATGTGAGCACGGGTTAGATGGAACCGTACCCGTTCTATGTTGTTCGGATTAGAGCCATTGGCATAGATGAGGGTCTTTGGCGGTCTATAGTTTGAATTACAGTGACCCATGCCGGGAAGACAAATTGCTCATTGTTAGGCCGTCCTGGGGACGGTGGTGAGTCGGCGGGCTTTGACCGTGTTCATCGAGGATGTGCCCTGAATGCACGGGGTGTGTGGCCGTGTGAGCCTACGCCTGTGATGAAATGTATATTTATACACTGCTTAGTTATGCTAATAAGTGCAGGGAAGGAGCATCGCCGCCCCGAATTGGGGGCGGGATCGTTATAATTTGGTCAACATTGCTGACCGTTGCTTTTGTTTGCCACCGTGTAGTGGTTTGTTGCTTGCAGGTGCTGCTGGACGAAGCGGTCAATAGCGGGCTAAAGCCCAAATTGCGAAGCCGGCCCTCGAAGGCCTAATTGGAGTGTTTACTTGCTTTTGTTCATGTATGACCGGCCTGCGTACCGTGGTATGGAAAACATGTAATAAGAGTAAACCATTTGTAAGGCCTTAAGGCCAGTACTTGTGTATGTACTTCATTCCTATTTGGCTCGTTAGTGGACATTCATGTTTTTTGTGCTGAGTTCTTTTAATTGCAACTTAAAACTGCTTTCGCTAGAATGCTCTGTGTAGGACGTTGGATTGGTTGGATGGTTTCCATTGAGTAACCACCCGGTCTGTCTGTGGTATATGGCGTCAGACCCCGGCCGGACCTACTGTTATATGCTATGCGACGGATAGGGGGTGTTACACGCTTCCCCCCCCCGTCCTCCCTGGCGAAGGTACACTTTCCCTTTTCTCTGTACGGGATCGCCTATAATTATCGCTTTCTAACTCTTAAGTCATTTCCTGCAGGGGAGCGATCAATTCTCGAGCATCCACCTCATGCGGACTCGGGACTCTACCTGGACCCGCTCGCGAGCTAGCAGACAACCGCGACGACCTGCCGAGGCGACTTGGGGTCTGGTGGACCTTCCTCCAGCAAGAGGCGTCTTAACTGCGCTGGATCCAACTCACCTCGCCACCCCCCGCTGCCAAAAAAGATGAAAGCTCTAGTGGTTTCCAGAAAACAACAACAAATCTACATATGCTCGCCAGAGACCACACCCGAAGGGTCGCTAGAGAGCTCGCTGAAGGACTCACTGAGAAAAGACCCGAAGGGTGGTGAGCCCTCTGCTCCCCCTGCTGTAGTGGAAACTGTGGCCCGCAAGTCGGGCCTACCGAAGAGCCACCCCCTTTTCGGCTTTGGGGGAAAATTAAAAAACTCGGCCGACGAGCCGGTGCTGCGATGGGATGAGCAGACCCACAGGGTTTCCATCTCATCACTCCATCCCTCCTGGTTGGGGGGTCAAACTGCCTATGGGCATGCCTATGCGCTGGGCTTCAACCTGTATGGGAGCGAGGATGCTGAGGACTACAAGGGCCCGAATCTTCGGCACCTCGACCATAAAGGGCTGCGAGCTTAGATGCGGGCCTTGGAGTTGCATCATATGGTGGTGCGTTGTGGCTTCAGCCTCAACCAACAGCTGCTGAAAACCGAGCAGGAACGCGACGTCAACAAGGACAACGCCATCGACCCGGCGAGGCGACTACAAGTCGCTGAGAACCTTCTCGCAAAGGCCGTCGGCAGGATGGTAAGTGGCGGCTATCCCCTTCCTTTTTCACTTAGGATTTTTTCACTTATATTGATCTTACCTTGCCCTTATTCCCAGGATGCCGGAGCCGCGAGCGAGCTGCAAGCTCGCGCCGCCGAGCTAGAGGTTCGCGCCGCCGAGCTGGAGAGGGAGAATAACAAACTGAGGGAGGAGAACAAAGGTCCCAGAGCGAGCTGATCTGGCAGACAGACATCTTCTTCCCCCAGTCCGGCGGCGAGCCGAGCATTCATCCCAAATGACCAACAGTCTACAGTGGGCAGAGGTCGCTGAGAGGCTGCAGATCAACTCTATCAGCACCGCCGACTACACCTTACAGATTATGAAAGATATGGAGGTGTTGATGGAGGGATGCGAGGTGAGCACGTCGAGGGACCTTGTGCCGAACCCCTTCCCTCCTGCTACCCATCCCAACGAGAAGGAGGAAAGTTTTGAGTCGTTCTTCAAGGATGTTAAGGATTACAAGGACAGTCGCACATCCGGAGGGGATGGCGAGGAGGACCACCCGTCCGGAGGGGAGGGCGAGAGCTGACTCGCACCTCCCTGTCATTTTGCTTTTTCTTCCGTTGTAATTCTCTTTCCCCTTTTTGTAACCTCACCGAGGCGAGTTCTCCATTTTGAAAAATTACATTTGCTAATGAAAAAAATGCTTGGCTCAAATTTATCTTTTTTCTTTCTTTTTGAACTTACTTACTCCGATGTATCATAGAGCGACCTCACCAGGGTAGAGCTGGCCGCTAGAATGTATTTGAGTTAAGATTCGTACCCGCAGAGAGATCTTGGGAGCTCGCCAACCTGGATAGTCAATAGGCGGATTACTCGCCGATCTAGGTTCGCGACTGCCCAGCTCTCCCGCGAGCTCTCTCCTTTCTCGCCAACGTCAAGCTGAATTTGTTAGAAATTCCCAAGTAAAATTTTAAGAGGGTGGAAATGTACCGCCGAGGACCGTTTCCGCTTGCCTTCCTCAGTAGATGCTGAAACCTCAGCTCGCCATCCCCTTTACCCGGCCATTAGATATTTACCCTATGGTAGTGGGGTGGATCGTATGCCGAGCTGGGCCTGCGAGCACCCAACTCGCTTGTAAGGGCTCTTCTTCCCCAAGACTTTGCCAAAAACTGAATCTCCCAAGTAAAATTTGCCTAGACCTCGGCTCGCCCTTGCTAACTTCAGATGCTTGGTGTTGATTGGCAAACGCAATCTGGGACAGCTCCAGAACCAAAACGGTTCCCATCGAGGATCCCGACCCCGCCAGCTAGGTGGAAGCCTAACAACGGGAGCATCTCGAGACCTAACTACATGGTCATAATACTTTCCATCAGTTAACATCTGGGCACTACCACCAGCCCAATCAGCTAGGTGAGAGCCTTACGGTGGGTGTGGAGCATCAACCGTACTCAACCCTCTTGGGTCATAACAACATCACTCGACAATCCTGACCCTGCTAATTAGGTGGAAGCCTGGCAGCGGGAGCGTCTCAGGACCTAACCCCATAGCGAGAAAACTTTCCATCGAGGACCCCGACCCTGCCAGCTAGATGAGAGCCTGACAACGGGAGAAGACTCAGGACTTTGCTTCAGAGCAACAATCATGTCGACCGAGGACCCCTGCCCTGCCAGCTAGATGGGAGACTGACAGCGAGAGAAAGCTCGGGACTCAGCTCCAGAGCAACAACCATGTCCACCGAGGACCCCTGCCCTGCCAGCTAGATGAGAGCCTGACAACGGGAGAAAGCTCGGGACTCAGCTCCAGAGCAACAACCATGTCCACCGAGGACCCCTGCCCTGCCAGCTAGATGGGAGCCTGACAGCGGGAGAAAGCTCGAGACTCAGCTCCAGATCAACAACCATGTCCACCAAGGACCCCTGCCCTGCCATCTAGATGCGAGCCTGACGGCGGGAGAAAGCTTGGGACTCAACTCTAGAGAACCAACCATGTCCACCGAGGACCCCTGCCCTGTCTGCTAGATGGGAGCCTGACAATGGGAGAAAGCTCGGGACTCAGCTCCAGAACAACAACCATGTCCACCGAGGACCCCTACCCTGCCAGCTAGATGAGAGCCTCGCAGCGGGAGAAAGCTCGGTACTTAGGTAGACTTTCTCATCTATTCATTCACTTCATTGCAAGAGACTAAGAGTGTTAAGAAAATTCATATTAGAAAAAAAGGGGGATACGTACACAATTCATGAGTATAAGCATTTCAAGTCGTCACCCATAACTTAAGGCCCACCCATTCTAGCTTCCTGCCTCCTCCTCAGGTTGCCTTTCCTCCTCCTCAGGGCTATCACCATAGTCTGATGCTGATTGGGGAGAGGAGGCCTCTGGACCTGCCTCCAGCCTGGGGTAGAACTGACCCTGGCCCCCCTGACGGTTGTCTCCTCCATGGAAACCTCTCTGCTCCCCCTGGTCAAGCCACTCCTATAGCCTCCAACCGAGCTGATTGTCCAGCTCCTGATGCCCCCACCTGGGTTGTTGTTGCTGCTCCCTCTGCTGGGATTCAGTTCTCCTCACCTCCTAACCTCGGCCACCTCCCGGCCCCTTCTCCGCTTCCGTGGCCCACCGAGCCAACTTCATCGCGAACTCGGGGTTTGACGCCTCCCCGTCGACTTCTCTCGCTGCCATCTCCATTAGATCCTCGTAGGAGAGAGGCGGTACCCTCTTCAGTTCCATCCAGAAGAACCCTTGTTGCATCCCTAAGGTGAAGGTCATCATCAGGGTGTGCCCTGACATCTCCTGGACCTGGGTGACCTCCTCCTGGAACCGGTCCACGTAGCTTCCCAAGGTCTCGTTCACCCTTGCTTGATGTGGAATGGAGACTCTGACTCCTTCTTCCTTTTCTTGGAAGTGTTGAACCTCAAGATGAACCCCCAGTGTAGGTCCTCGAAGCACTAGATTGAGTTGGCCGGTAGCCGGTGGAACCACTCCCTCGCCTTTTCCTTGAGGATGATGACAAAGAGTCTGCATTTGAAGGCATCTGATCGAAACCACATCCTCAAACCATTGGATGTGCTGGACCGGGTCATCCTTCCCGGTGTAATAGGACATTTCTGGCTCCATGAACCCATCTGGAACTGGGGCAGAAGAAACCAACAAGCTAAAGGAGCTGCCTCCCCCTACTGGGCGAGCCGGTGGTTCTCGCACCCCCATTTCGCCAAACCGGCCTCCACTTACCAACCAGGGGCAGAGCACTCGCCCGAGAAATCGCACCCTCTACCTCTACAACCTCCTTCCCAGCTCGCCGAGCCGGGGCATCCTCGCCTAGAGACGGGGCGGCGGCGACTTGGGCAGCTGGCGTCGAGAACTTGGCACGCGCGCCGAGTGCGCACTAGAAGAGGTCAAGCACCTCCTGCCTGAACTCCTCGAACATCCCTACCGTGGCGAGGGGGGAGGGAGTGGTGAGTCGGCCCTGTCCGAACCTTGCCTTTCTCCTTCAGTCATCGAGACCACTGAAGATTTTCTGTGTTGACTACGCTCCACGCTCACCGCACCAAAAATGTTGAAACTGAAAACCCGGTCTCTATGGAGTTCACACTTGGGGAAGGGGTGATCACACACTTACTTCTCTCTCGCGAGCCAAACGACTAAGGAAAAAGAACTGGGGACAGACCCAAGGGCTCGACGTGGAGATCTCACCACACACCCAGAAGATCTTAGAGCGCTTTCTCTCCTTATCCAAATGCCGAGTTGAGGGTATCTCAGAAACCGCAAGAAGACCGGGGCACAAAAAACATGCTTTCTGAGGTACCCCCTTGGGTCTATTTATAAATTTCTGAAAACGGTCTGCAAATAGCCAACCTCCGCTGTTTTGAACAGTTATGTGCAGCCCAACTTGGTCTGCCAACATCGTAACTCCGCTGTTCTAACGGGCTATAGGCAGACCAACGGGGGTGGAATAGTAAAAACACATCACAAGAGATTGAGCGAGTGACCCTCTAGAACCTCCACTCGCCGGGGGCGGCGAGTGCTCGATGGAGTTAACACTCGCCGCCTCTTCCCAGCCCTGGGCGAGTGCGGGCCTGGCCTGCCCCACCCGCCTGCTGCTCGCCGAGTCCATGGGGTGAGTGCGAGCCGACCTGCTCCACTCGCTCTTGGGCGAGCCGAATGGGCCTCCGGGGATCTCGCCTCCCTCCGGCTCGCCTAGGACCCGGACTGCTGGATTTTGACCGATCTGGTTCCTATCGACCACTACTCACTGGATATGAGGTTGTACACGGAGACTTGGTGAGAGCGCTCATGTGGAGAAAAAAATACTAAGTCTTTGGAGTTTTGATGAAAGCGCTCTCATAGAGTCAGATCATTTGATGAGAGCGCTCCGGCAGAGAAGGATGTCAAATTTTTGAAGCCTTGTGATGCCTTCACGTCAGCATCCGAGTAAGCAAATTCTAGTGCCTTCTCCCAGACTCACAAAAGTGTCTAAGTGAGCGCCGAGTGTTGTGCACGTTAAAGAGGGAGCAGAGCAAATTCCAAACAAAGGAACGGTCTGAGTCTCACGTTCTCGCCGAAAAATCTCAAAACTCCCTCTCTCTGGAGTTGTTTGTCTTCAAATGAAGGTCTGTGAGGCCTTTTATAGTTTTTTGGAGAGGCATACTAGTAATTGCATCCTGACGGATTTATAGGTGGTGAAAGACGTCACTTCATTATGGTCACATGGATCACCAATTTTCATGAAATGATGAGAGTGTTCCCCTGGCGACCCGAGCCGGTTGCCTGGCGGCGGCGGCCGTTGTCGGCGCGTGCGAGCCATGTGCGTGCGGAGTGCGCGTGAGGGGCGCGCTACTGCGCGTGCAGTGCTGGCGCGCTCGTTGTTGCTCGCGCTGCTGCAAGCACGCGAGACGCGCGCTGTTGCTCGTGCAAGGCGCTCACAAGCGCGTGAGGCGTGCCTGTTGCGTGCGTGAAGGTTTTATGCGGCCTCCACGCGTGCTTGATCCCCGTTCTCCCCTCAGGATGATTTCGGGCCCTTTGAGCAGTTGTGGCTTGTACATACGCGGCTTGCATGTCGCGGCCTGCACGGTTGGGTCGTATTGCTTGAAAATTCTTTTCCGGATTTCTACCGATTTGAGTTAAAAAATTCAGAGAAAACCCCATCAATAACGATTATGACCGCCACAAAGAAAATACTATTCGTTTTGAACATGATAAAGTTCCTTGGATGAGGGCAAACTCTAAAGAACACTGCCGCCACGCCAAAAGGAGCCTAGCTGAAAGAATGTTGGTGAATATGCTGAAACTTATAGCTCAAGTAAATGTGAGCTTTGATATATTCAAGTAAAATATAGGAGATTAGGTTGAGTATGTTGCAATGCCAATTATAGTGACAAGTAAGCTGCAATTCATGTCTCAAGTGATTCTATTCGAAGCATATCGTGTCTGATCACGAGGGAGGAAGAAGAAACAAGAATAGTTGAGGGTCATAGGGATAGGTCCGCATGTACCCAACGAATGCGCATTTTGTAAAGGGATTCACTGATCTCCCTCTGCTTTCCTACTAGAAGTAAAATTGTATTTTTGAAAAAAAAAACTCTATTTTGAAAGCTGTCAAATAAACTGCCTCTAAACTGTGTCAAATGAAACTTTCTCTTCGGCTTCATTTGGTCCGACATTTTTTGGCCTGTGTTTTGAGCAAATGCCATGAGACAGCGGGAAAACAAATGTTGTCCGACGACATTTACTCAGTTTGCTCCCGCAGCAAGGAGGAAAGCCACCGGACCATTCCGTTTTGATCCCCGCTCCCCCTCTCCAGTTCGAGACCGACAGTTCCACCAGCCGGCTGCTCCCGCGGCGCCAAATGAAGTTCATTATCAACTCCCCCAAACAGAGCTATAGTGTCCATTCATTGGCCTATCCTTACTTTGAAAAATGCTGATTTTAATAATAAGAAAAAACAATACAAAAATGATAATTTTGACAAAGCCGCCCGTCAAATAAACCAGACAGGATTATCCTGATCATCACAGCATCCCAAAACAAAATCAGTGTTGTACACGTAGAAGATTTTAATTAAATAATTCAACCCCTTCAATTATTTGGCCCTTTTTTTAAAAAAAGTTTAAATTTTGGCAAGATTAATAGTTTCTTCCTTTATTTAACAATATATATATATATATATATATAATTAATATCAAGTAGGCCGTCACTATTATCACCATTTAAGTACAAATCAAATATGGATACGTGCAAATTAATTTTAAGACAGACCAAAAAATTATGTGTGCATACCAAAGTGTTTTCTGAACTCCGCTAGCTCCTTGGTGGCCATCCTGTACGGTGCCCGAGATGCGGACCTCGCTCCCGACACCAACTGAATCCGAATGTCCGTGTCCCTGGCCGGTGACAATCCGGGAAATTAAAATTTGTAGGTAATCCTTTGAATCTTATATTTATCCAAAAAGTCTTTCAAAGTGTTTTAACTTAAAATAGTTTTTAACTCAAAACGAGAAATACATTGCAATGATAAAAGATGATGAAAGCAATGCAAATTGGTAGCCAAGGGTTTGCATCTTATGGTTACAAAATATAACAAAAAACAGAAGCTTTAATTCTTCTTGAATGTCCAAATTTGTCTGGAATCATTGTACCTGCCAAAAAACTACCGAAATTTTATATTCATAGTAAAATGTAAGTTCAATAAATATATGTCACTTTTATATTACCTGTTGGCCTAATATATTGGCCGAGAAACTTGTTTGATTAAAGTTCAACGAGGTTCATTAGTAGGCACATACTGACACATGAAAAATTAATATGCATTAATAAACATTAACACAATGAAATCATGAAGATTACATTTCGAATATAAAGTTAGATATGCCCCCATTTAAGTGTTCTTTTTTCGGAGGATGCTACCGAGAAACATGTTCAAATAGAGAAGGATCGTGCTTTTACGAGAAAATTGTGTTGTTTGAGACGATTCTTCACATGCCAACAATTTAATATTTGTCAAACGCATGTCAACAAACTACAAAAAATTGAATTTCTTAATTATCACACATTTACTCCAACATCATTATAGACAAATCAAATAAAAAAATCAATATATTTGCGTCCAGTACCAGTCTGGCCATACTGAGGTGCTGGATGGCTTAAGTTGATGAAAAAGCCATACCAGAAAGACTGGTATTGGAAAGACACACTGGAGGAAGGAAAAAGTCCAACAAATCAGTAAGAAAACCTAGGTTGAAATAACCAAGTAATCTACCTTCAGTTTCGGAAAGAAACAACCAAGTTTCTACTGAGTTGCAACAATTCAGAGGGAGTCCAACTTCGAGCACTTGCACCAGCGCAGAGGGCTTCGACGACTATCGACGGAGAGGGCTTCGACGACGACCGACGAAGAGAGGACAGAGCTTCGGTCACCAGAGGAGAGGGATTCAAAAAACGGTGGAGAGGGATTCAAAGACTGGTGGAGAGGGCTTCGACCACCGATAGAGAGGGCTTCGACGATGACTACCGGAGAGAACCCTAGCACAAGCTGAGAGAGCTTCGAACGAAAACTAGGGTCAGGAGAAGAGAGAAAACGTGAGCAAGCAATTTTTTGGTTTGCACATATTAGATTTGAGTGTTTTGGTCTAAATTTATTTAATATATTTAATTAAAAATTTGAGTTGCATATATCCAAAATCGGTCTGCACGTAACAATCGCCTTCTTTAATTATGAATCATCCAAATATCACACAATCCTGCCTTAATTGATCTTTCCTCATTATTATTATTATTATTATTATTATTATGATAGAGTACTGGTTATACCCTTATATTGAGAGAAATGATATTTGTTAAAAGAACATTTTACTCATGTCAAAAAAAACACTTGTAGGTTAAGAATTACAACAGTTCTTTTAAAACTTACAGGAGATCAAATATCTTTTCACTACAACATAGAATTCACAGGTACTTTGCCCTTATTATTATTATTTCATACGCACACAAAAATTTGTAGTATCACAAATACTAAAATCTCAATTTAGGATAAACTCACAAAATTTAGAGATATTACATGAACCCTAAGTTAGGATCAACACAAATGTCATCAATGAAGATCACTGGAATGATGTATTGTGTTTATAGTGATAGGCGCAGGGGAATGCCACTGACTGAGACAAATTCCGATTTCGTTAGATCATTTCGGATCCAATGTGCTCTTAAGCAAGTGAATCGAGCCACCCAAGGGATACCTGTGGCTCAATTGACTAGTAAAAAAAAGAAAGTTAGAATCCAATAACATCACATAGGCCGAAGGAGCATAATTTGCATAGTTTATCAATGAAGGAACTTTCGTGGGGATTTTTGAAGGCACAATGATAAGGAGGTTGTTATCGAAAAAATTTAGGACGAAGAAAGTGTTTGAAAACAGAACTTTTTAATAATCCATTGGCGAGGGTAAAAGACATGATACGAACTCATGAATGTAGAGTTTCATGAATAATCGACATCGAATAGCTCATCTAGGATTGAGATGCCAATTTCAATAGAATATTATGCAAAAAAAAGGCATAATTAAGCTTTGTCATAGATAAATAGAGTCACTATGGTCGATTTAGGCCTGCCAGAGATCGAATCTAAGCGTATACTTATATAATATAAATATCCATATAGCACTACGGCATGTAGACGATGGTCTCTAACTCACCTTCTCCGGAAAATCTGTAGATTTTTGCGATAACTGTGAAAGCACGAGCGAAACCGGGCAGTGATCACTGCCACAAAAACCTGCAGTAAAATGAAAGTAATTCAGATACCAACTTGAAAAATAAGCAAGTTTCAACAAAAACAACTCTTTCAATTAAATGATGGCAACCTTCATTAGTATATATTCATGTAGTGTATGTTTAAATGGCATACAAGCATACAAATGCATAGTTCCTGAAAAAGTTCTCATTTTTCCGAGATATCTTCAAAACAAAGTTGTTTCGCCGATACAAGCTCGTGACACGTTGGATTTGATTGAAGCAATAATCTCGACAAAGCACTGATGGGGAGATGATTAATCCGGTGAGAATGACTGCAAGAGTGCCGGCTTAATCCCACGTCAAATATCATGTGATTTATCCTCAACCATATTCTTAAGCTTTTGAGTTGAATATGAGTTTGACTGTTCGCGTCCTTGGCTCAGTTTCAATGCTCCTTTGTTTTCCGCTCCCTAACAAGTGGTGACAAAATCGATGGTTCGCTTGGGAACGAGTATGTTCCGGTGGTTTGTGGCTACCATGGGTCTTGCTGCCTTTATCATGGTTTAGCGAATATCAAAGTTGGTGGTTACATATGGTCGGCATGCACCTGGTGCATGATGCATAATGATTTTAATCTTCTATTTGATGTGGTGTAATGATCAGCATGAAGAGCTCCCAATAAGTTGACCCATTTATAGTCTTTTTGTTTAGTCCCACATCTTCTGTATAGAATGCTTCCTCTCTCTTCTCTCCTATATATATGTACTCATACTGCCACATTCAAGAAGTATATAGAAGGTTTGAACGACTTCTCTACATGGTATCAAAGCGAGCGGTCCGGAATGTTTTATACTAACCGCCCAGCCTCCGGCTAACCGGGCGGTCTGTTTTCTTTTCTTGCTGCACCTCTCTGTGGCCTCTACTTTTCTACCCGCCTCTTTCTTCCCTTTCATGGATCCACATTTTCTTCCCCACCCCGCCTCCTTTTTATAACCTCTCGGTTCTGCTCTGGTGGGCCCCCTCCTTTTCTACCTGCAGCGACTTTTCACCGACTTCGCCTTGCCGCTGGCTCGTCATTTCGCTAAGCCGCTTCTGTGTTTGCGGCTTCTCTACTTCTTCCCCAACCACTTGTCGCGAGTTCCCTTTCCCTGCGGTTAGATCTAACCGCCTGGCCTCATGTTCTAATTGCGGCGGCCTGCTCCTATTCGCTGCGACCTATTTCTATCTGTTGTGGCCTCCTCCTTGCTTGTCGGGTACTCTCTTACCGCGCGCTCCTCCTGACAGCTGGAATTTGAGATTTTTTTCTGAGGTGCTCTGACCGCGTGTTTTTGGGATTACTCGCGGGACAAGTCTTCTCGTGCGGTCTCTCCTTGCCGATTCGGCCTCTGCCCCTTTAGTCGCGGACTTCTTGTGCCGGACTTCTCTTCTTACCGCACTCATCTCCCTTCTCCTGATCGCGCGATCTGCTATTCTGACCTTGCCTTCTTTGGTCTACCCGAGCGGCATGCTTCTCTCTTCTACCCATGTGTCTTCTTGTCGCGAGGACTGCCGCATTCGTGTCGCGCAGTCTGCCCGCTGCGCAGTCTCTCTTCCTTGCCGCTTGGTGTGCTCTGTTAGCTGCGGATTGTGGTGTTCACCGCAGTTTGGTCTGCTCGCCGCGGTTTGGTCTATTTGTCGCGCGACTTGGTCTCCTTGCCGCACGATCTCTTTTTCTACCTCTGCTGACAATATTGCTCCATTGTGCCTGCCAGAATTCTATTCTCGCCCGGCTAGTCTCCGGGCTCTTACTGTGCGATCTGTGCTCATTCCTCTGCGGTATTGTTCGAACCGCTCGGGCAGGCTGCCTTCTCGCTGCTCATTTGTTCAATCTGCATGGCGTCAGATTCGCTTACTGTTTCAGATACTTCCACACCTCCCTCCACCACCAGTGACGACATTGCTGCTCTGCGTGCTCAACTTCAACAACTTCAAGGGGTGGTCAGTCGCTCCTCTGGATCTGTGGCCTCGATCTCCGATGAAGGGATATCTTGCCACTCCCACGGCTCTCACTGGATTATGGACTCGGGTGTCACACATCATCTCTCTCCGCAGAAGCCGCCGCAGTACTTCGCTTCTGATTATCCCAAGTTAATCATTGTGGCTAATGGTGACACGACACCGATTTCTGGCGCTGCCCATCTGCCTCTTACCCCCTCCCTCTCCTTATCCTCGGTTCTTCATGTTCCGAGGTCCCCCTTTAATCTTCTCTCTGTTAGCCGTCCTACTCAGGACCTTGACTGTTGTGTAACTTTCTCACGTTCTTCTTTTGTTGCGCATGATCGTCTAATGGAGACTATACTTGGTTGGGGGCGGCTATTCAACGGGCTATATCTTCTTGATGTTCCTCCTACTGCTCTTACCACTATCTTTTTCGTTGACTGACATCGTCGTCTTGGGCATGCTCCTCTCCAGAGTTTCAAGAAAGCTCTTCAAGATGTACTTCTTCAGGAGTTTTTTTGTGAATCTAGTATCTTTGACAAACAACATCGTGTCTCTTTTACTTCTCCCAGTACTAGAAACGATGCTCCTTTTTCATTAGTACATTTTGATATTTGGGGACCATATAAGAACTCTAGTGTTTTTGGTTATCGGTACTTTGTAACATTTATTGTTGATTACTCGCGAGTTACCTGGTTATACTTCGTGATCGTACTGAACTCACATCGACTTTCCATACTTTTCTTACCGAGACTCGCACACAGTTTTCCATATGTGTTAAAATTATCCGTACTGATAACACTCGTGAGTATACCGATCGAACCTTCTCCAATATGTGCGCCGAGTTTGGGATTATCCATCAAACTTCGTATGCGTATACCCCTCAACAAAATGGCGTCGTAGAACGGAAAAATCGCCACCTTCTTGATGTTGCTCGCTCTCTTATGATTCAAATGCAGGTTACCCTCTCTATTGGAACTTTGATGTCTTCATTGCATGTCATCTTATCAACAGCATGGCATCGTTCATCCTCCACTTTGTGGTCCCCATGACTCTCTTGTACTCTTCCAAGGATCTCTTCTCTCCCACACCTCGTGTGTTTAGATGTACCTGCTATGTCCATACTCTTGGCCACTCAAATGACAAGCTTGCCCCTTGTGCTACCAATATTATGTTTGTTGGATACTCTCGCACTCAGAAAGAGTATGTTATTATCCTGTCACTGGTTAGGTGGTTGTCTCTGCTGATGTCTCTTTTCATGAGGACCAACCCTATCACTCAGCTCCTACTGATCATCTTCTTCTTCCTTCCCCTCTACCTCGGCCCACAGTTCTAGTTACGTCTCCGTTTCCACCTCTTCTTCCCACACCTACTCCAGTTCAAATTACATCTCCTCTTCCACCTCCTCTTCCCACACATACTCCGCTTCCACCGCTAGTCCCCTCCAAACCACCCATCATTCAGGTTTACACTCGTCGTACTCTACGTTCTGATGCCCTGTGGCAGCTTCCCTCAACCGGTGTGGTCTCGCGGCCTGTTGATTCGACATCAACCTCTACGGTTCATCCCTTGGCCAATTATGTATCTATACATCGTCTCTCTCCGCCTCTTCTTACATTTGCTCTCTCTATCCTCTATTTCTATACCTAACTCTGTGCAGGAAGCTCTCCAGCATCCGGGGTGGCGTGCTGTCATGGATGAGAAAATGACTACTCTATGGGGCAATCAGACTTGAGATCTTATCTCTCTCCCTCCTGTCCATAGTTGTATTGGTTGCAAGTGGATTTTTACAATCAAGCATACGGCGGATGGAAAAATTGATCGTTTGAAAGCTCGGCTTGTGGCACGGGGGGTCACTCAACAATATGGTCTTGATTATGATGAGATTTTCTTCCCCGTCGCCAAGTTAAAATCGGTTTGAGTTCTTCTCTCCTTAGCTGTTCATCGCTAGTGGCCCCTACATCAGCTTGATATCAAAAATGTCTTCCTGAATGGTGACCTTACTGAAACTGTTTACATGCATCAACTGCCCGGTTTTGAGACCACGAGGGAGTCTCGTGTATGTTTGCTTCAAAAATCTATTTATGATCTCAAATAGTCTCCTCAGACGTGGTTTGAGAAGTTTGGTAACGTTGTCCGTGAGGTTGGTTTCAAGAGAAGCTTGGCTGATTTCTTTCTCTTCACTCATCATCAGTCAACTGGGATGGTCATACTTCTTGTTTATATGGACGACATTTTGATTACTGGTGACGACTTCACAGGAATACATGTTAAGCAACACTTAAACTCTGTATTTCAAATCAAAGATCTGGAAAATCTTCGATACTTCATTGGCCTTGAGGTAGCAAGGCGACCTGATGGTGTTGTCTTATCTCAACGAAAGTATTGCATTAACTTTCTGCAAGATGCTGGACTCTCAGGTTGCAAACCCGCGAAAATCCCGATGGATGTCAACCACAAGTTATGGACTCAAGGATCTGAGTCTGATTCTTTACTTCCAAATCCAGAGTACTATCGGCATTTTGTGGGAAAACTAATATACTTAACAGTTACAAGACTCGATATCTCATTTGCGGTTGGAGTGGTCAGCCGATTTATGCACACTCCACGAGTTTCTTATCTTCAGGCAGTCGAACGCATTCTCAGGTATCTGAAGACTGCTCCTGAACAGGGACTCGTGTATACTCCATCCTCGTCTCTTTCTCTTGTTGCATACTCTGATGCAGATTATGCGGGTTTTCTTGATGATCGACGGTCCACTACTGGCTTTTGTATTTTGGAAGAAATCTTATCACCTGACATAGCAAGAAGCAGTCTGTGGTTGCTCCCTCATCCGCTGAGGCTGAATACCGTGCGATGGCGTCTGTTGTATCAGAACTCCCATAACTTGAGAGTCTCCTTGGGGATCTGAGAGTTGAATTATCCTCACCATCAATTTTGTTTTGCGACAGTCAGGCTGCAATCCACTTTGCAAAGAATCTTGTGTTCCATGAGCGGGCCAAACACATTGAAGTCAACTGCCACTTTGTTCGAGAAAAGATTCAATTGAAGAAGTTGAAGCTAGAGCATGTTCCTGCCTCTGATCAAGTTGTTGACATTCTCACCAAGGTATTATCACAAAAATTGTACCATCAATTCTTGTCCAAGCTTGGTGCCTACGACTTGTATGCTCCAGTGTGCGGGGGAGTGTTAGAGAATATAGGGAAAAACAATGTAAAGACCCAATAAGTTGGCCCATTTATAATCTTTTTGTTTAGTCCCACATTTTCTGTATAAGATGTCTCTTCTCTCCTATATATATGTCCTCATACTTGTATTTGCCACATTCAAGAAGTATATACAAGGTTTGAACCACTTCTCTACAAAGACATGTAAGAGTATTGGTAACATAACAAACTAAATTGTAAGATAACAATTAGTGTCATAACAAATTTAAAAATAATAAAATTTTAAGGAACAACAAAGAAAATACATTAGCAAATCACATGAAAAATAGCTAAGGCACGATTATATCCAAACAAAAATGTGATTTATCATGTATGATTGTGTGAATGGTGATCCACCCCAACTGGGTCATTTTTAAAAATCGAGTCCTAATATTCTGAATTTCTATACAATTATGCATATATAAATCCTCAGAAGGATATAAACTAATATGATAAAATGGTCATTTACTGGGACCTCCCGTGAAAATTTGCAAAATTACAGATTGCACCTCTCTATCTTTTGAAGTTACAAAAACCTCCCCTGTAAGATGCATTTCATAACATGCATGCATAAAAATACTCCTCTGCAGGAAAGCGCTAAGGGGGAGGGGAGCAAATTTTATGCATGCATGTTATGAAATGTAGCTTACAGAGGAGGTTTTTGTCATTTTAAAAGATAGAGGGGTGCAACCTGTAATTAAGCAAACTCCCAGGGGAGGTTTTTGTAATTAATAGTACAATAAATTGTTCTTCTTGTAAAGAAACAATTATATATTTCTAGTTTTCGATTACAAACATAAACTATGCTTGCAGACATTTAACTAATGGTATAATCTGCTGGTCAAAGGAAAATATAATAGACTGCTGAATCCAAAAGTTAGTAACACCTATGATATGGTATAAATCATTATCATTTTGTAGGATTTCTTTGCATGCTGACAACTGTGTCACTTGTTACCAGATAGATTCAAATACAGATTAGAAAGCCAGAACAATTTCATATAAAGCACATATTATTGAAACATTTACAATAAAGCATGTGCATAAATACCAATTTATACAACCTTCTAGTTCAATCCCATGTCCATGCATGTCACATGAAATTATCTTGTCCTTTAGCTCTTCTGATACTATAAAATAGTCAATCCTCATTCTTTTTCCTCGGTATCTGAATGCAAAGAAACGCTCAAGTTTTTTAGCTGGTAAAAACGAGAGCTAGAGTACAAATATGGAAGTTCTTTCATACTACATGTATGAAGCCAAATGCTGTAACATCAAATTGTTGTAAGCATTACAGAAAATATTACTAAAGGTGCACGTTTCAAAATTATAAGATGACAAACTCGCCACAAGAAGATGCAAAATAGAACAACTGGTTCACCAATTTCCCTAATCTCTCAAGCTAAGGAAAACATTTAGGAACCAAGGTTTACAAGCTAGATGCAAAATAGAACAACTAGTTGAATAGGGGAATTGATAATTGCATGCCTTGTTATTCAATCATAGAGGAGAATATATACTACTACATCAGCCTAAACAACTTAAACACGCGATGTGGGACAAAGCCCATATACACAAAATAATAATAATAATAACACAAGAAATATTCTACTTGTAAATATCTCTCAACTCCTCCCTCAAGTCGGATGGAAGATGTCGATCATTTCAAGCCTTTTGATGTCATCAGAGTCACTCCTCAAGCTTTTAGTGAACACATCTGTTAGTTGATCTTTAGAGTGGACGAATGGAGTGACCACTGTTTTTTTGTCCAAGTGATGTTTGATGAAATGTCGATCTACCTCAACGTGTTTTGTCCTATCATGTTGCACTGCATTGTAAGCTATGTTGATCGCTACCTTGTTGTCACAAAACAAGGAGAAAGAAGACGTCATGAGAAATCCCAAGTCATGTCGAACGGTACGCAACCATAGGACCTCGCACATGCCTTGTGACATAGCACAGTATTCTGCATCAGTGCTCGATCTGACCACTACATTTTACTTCTTACTGCGTCATGTTACTCGGTTTCCTCCAACAAAGGAACAATAACCTGTTGTAGAATTTCGATCATCACGACACCCTGCCCAATCAGCATCAGTGAAAACTTCAATTTTCAAGTTGGTCATTCTTGGAGAACAGAAGACCGCAACCTGAAGCTTTCTTCAAATACCGTAATACACGGTATGCTGCCTCTTGATGTCTGACTCTGGGAGCATGCATGTATCTACTCAGAATGTCAACTACATAAGCAATATCTGGACGAGTATGAGATACGTACATTAGTTTCCCAACTAATCTCTGATAGCGAGTGGCATCTAACTGGTCACTGTCACCATCTTCACGGATTCCATGATTTTCTTTCATTGGGGTGTTCGCAGGAACACAACCAAACATATCGGTCTCCTGCAACAGGTCTAGCACATACTTCCACTAAGATATAAAGATATCCTGATCTGATCTAGTCACCTCGATTCCCAGAAAATATTGTAATATTCTCAAGTCTTTCACCTCAAACTCTGCAGATAAGAGGGACTTGAGATTCACAATCTTTTCTACATCGTTACTAGTAATCACAATGTCATCCACATAGACAATCAGAAACACAATGCCTTGATCACATCTCCGAATAAACATGATGCAGTGGTAAGGCCAACACGAGTTGGACTCACTAAATGTGGTCATATATGCATTGACGTGACCTGAAAGTGCACAAGTGGTCCGCTAAAATTGCAAGCAAATAATTATTTATTATACAATTAACAGCAGGGCAGTTGCAGTTGCAAACAATTAATTAATGAAGAACAAACTATTAATTTTGCAAAACGAAAGAGCCGCAATTACTTTCAAGCAAGCACAGGAGGAACCCTGCAAATCGCACAATGTATGAACTAGTAGCACAACGAAAATAAACATCCACCACGATATAAGTAGCTGAGATTAAGCAACAATAAAATGAAATAACTTTATACCACTATTTGCGTGTGCAGGCGGCGGCGACATCGGTGGCGATTGTGGGTGGCAAGTGAATGGTGTTGGTAGTAGAGGAGGGCTGGCAGTGACTCGGGCAGACAGAGGAAGACGACTGTAGGGGAGAAAATGGTCGGCTGGTAGTGGCTGACAAGGAGGGAAGAGGGGAGTGAACAGTGTTTTTAATTTATGGACAATAACTTGAAATTTATGAACAGTTTTGGAGCAATATTTTGGAACATAAGAGGAATCGGAGGAAGGAGGCGGGAGGGGAAATAACGGCGGGTGGGGTTACAGGCCAAGTGGGGAAGAACGATCGCAGGCTTAGTGAAAGAGTGGGAAGAGGATGCTGGCGGTGTTGGGGAAGCTTTATCGAAGTCCGACGGTGGAGTATGGGCGGTGATGGGGCGACGGGAAGAGGCTGACGGGAGGGGGGGGGGGGAACATGGGCATCAGCTTTGGGAAGTGGGGGGGGGGGGGGGGGGGGTGAACCGGGGGAGGGCCGACGGGTGCCGGTTGCGATGGAGCAGGGAAGGAGGAGGAATGATCGCTGACGTCGCACCAGCGGGCGGAGGCGGAGACGGCTTCCGGCGTCGCACCAGAGAAGGATCCAGGAATCGCTCATGTCACAGACCGACGGTTTCTGCTTTCCAAAACCCTCGATATTCTGAACCGCCGCTGTAGCTGTTTTTTTATAACCCTAAATTAAAATTGCTATGTACAAATTGAAATCAAACTACCTGGATCGGACGGTTCACAATGTCTAGACCAATCGGAGGTTAAATACATCTCAAAATATAAAATCCTATATGAATCTGACTCAGATCGATCATCCAGACGCAACCACTGACTCATATCGTCCATCCAGTCAACGGATCACCGCCTCCAGCGGGAATACGCGGATGTCGGTCGTGGTGCGCCGTCAAAACATAGTGTAATCAGATTGCGCCTGCTTGTACCCAAATTTTAGCATAGCCACGAGGAATCTACCAAACCATGCTCTTGGGGACTGTTTCAAGCCATATAAGGACCTCCTTAGCCGACAGACAAGACCTTCAGCTCCCTTTTCACAAACTCAGGAGGGAATTTCCTGTATACCTCTTCATCAAGCTCATCATGAAGAAACACGTTCTTAACATCCAGTTGATGAAGATCCCAGTCCATGCAAGCCGTGCAGGACAACAATACTCGAATAGAGTCCATCTTAGCCACATGGGTGAAAGTCTCCTTGTAGTCCACTCCCTGAGCCTGAGTACCCCTGAGCGACCAGCGGTGCTTTGTACCGTTCGACCTTCCCTTCTTGATTCTGTTTGACCGAGAACACTCATCTCGAGCCAATAGCTTTCTTGCCAGTAGGAAGGGAAGAGACATCCCAAGTATGATTCTTGTCCAAGGTTGACATCTCCTCTTTCATAGCATGAGTCCAGACTGGGATACCCAACGCTTCCTGTCATGTCCTAGGAATAACAATCGACAAAAGAGAAACAACAAAGGCCTGGTGGGCCGGGGTAAGATGGTGGTAAGCCACATGGTTAGAAATAGGATGTTTAGTACATGCAGCCTTACCTCTCAATAAAGCAAGCAGGATATGCAAATCTGCATCATCAGAATCTGAGGCGGAAGCAGGCAATAGTAGAGGCGGCGCCTTAGTAGCCAGTTTATGGGAGGAGCGTCGGCGGTACACGTGAGGGAAATGAAATATCAAAGTATCAGGCAGAGGAACAGGGATAGGGGAACCTTGTTCCTGATGCGCAGGAAGTTGTGGTGGTAGAGGAGGGAGAACAAGAAGAGAAACATCCATATCACAAGTACTCTCCCCCTGACAAAGAGTATGCGTCGATGGAAGAAAATAGGATTCTCCTTCCAGAAAAGTAACATCCATAATGCAATACATACGCCCAGAGGGAGGGTGGTAACACTGATACCCTTTCGTCGTGGAAGAGAATCCGAGGAACACGCACCGTAGAACCCGATGGTCCAATTTGTCTCGGTGAGGCAAATGAATATGTACAAAACATACACATCCAAAGACACAAGGAGACAGGTGTGAAGTATAAATCACAGTCATGGTAGATAGCCGAGCAAGAGGAGTAGCATAGTCCAGAACACGCGAGGGAAGTTGATTGATAAGGTGGGCAGCGGTAAGAACCGCATCACCCCAATAGGACTTGGGAAGGTGCATAGCACCCAGAAGACAACGAGCGACATCCAACAGGTGCTGGTTTTTCCGTTTTGCAACTTCATTTTGGGTAGAGGTGTTAACACAAGTGGTCTAGTGGAGGATACCAAGACTAGTGAGGTACGAGCCAAGTGGTCCCTGATCGTTATATCCCCCCCCCCCCCATTATCACTGCGCAAGACACGAATCAAACCCTTAAATTGAGTCTGAACCATTTTGTGAAAAATTTGAAAACATAAGAAGACTTCACTTTTCATTTTTAACAAATACACCCATGTTGTGTGATAAAAACAATCAATAAAAGTGACAAACCGACAAAAACTAAATGCAAATAACATGGGGGATGGTCCCCAAACATCAGAATGGATAATATCAAACAGGGTGTTACATGGAGAAGAAAAATGCGATGGACTATGTCTCACATGTTTATACCTATTACAAACATCACAGATAAAAGTTTGTAGAAACGGTGAGAACACAGGAAACAAATTTTGAAGGTAGAGAGGAAAAGATGTCCAAGCCGCAGGTGCCACCGGTGAACATCATCAGCTGTAACAAGAGTGCAGGAGAGAGCCTGAGGAGAAGGTGGGAGCTCCGAGTAATACAGTCCATCGCGGTTCCTACCACTGCCAATGTTCTGCTTCGTACCTAGTTCCTGAAAAACACAGGAATCAGATAAAAAATGTTACAGAGCAACTAAGAGATCGAGTAATGTCACTGATGAAAAGTAAATTGTGAGAAAAGGAGGGAACATGAAGAACAAATGACAGAGAGATAGAAGAGAAACATGAAATCTAGCCTTTGCCAACAATGAGAGACAACAAGCCATTAACAGAAATAGCTTTGTCCTTACTGGACAAATGGTATAAGAGAGGAAACCTGAGGAGGAGCCGGTCATGTGGTGAGTGGCACCGGAATCAATCACCCACTCAGAGGAGGCAGTGGTTGCATGGGCACTTGGCATAGCAATAAAGACAATGGAAGCAGAGACACCCAGAGGTTGATCAGGATGAGAGTGCAACAGACAGCAAAAAGCATCCAACTTATGAGCAGTAAGCTATCCGGGAACAACAATGGAGGAATCGTCGTAGACGTATGTAGAGTAAGCAACATCATGAGGTCGGGAGCCGTCCTGGCGATGAGGTCGGGAGCCGCCCTGGCGATGTCCCCCACGTACTGACCCTCGTCTATGGCCACGACCACGAGGGGCAAGATGTGGGTGGAGATTGTAGCACACCTCCCGAGTATGGCCTTAGCGACCACAATAATCACAACTAGTAGCAGATGAGCTAGGGCTGAAAACTTGACCACGACCAATGCTAGTGAGAGCAAAGTGATCAGAAGGAGTACTAGCACTAAGAGATTTCCAGCGGTCTTCATCACCAAGGACCATGCTAAAGGCTTCCCGAAGGGACGGAAGAAGAGGGCGGTGAAGAATATGTGTCTCCACCATGTCGAACTTCATGTTCAGCCCCATCAAGAAGACATGCAGACGAAGGCGCTCCTCTCGTTGTTTTAACTGAACAACGTCCTGAATGCATGCAGGAGTGAAATGCGAGAAATAGTCTAACTCCTAATATAGACGCTCAAACTCGGAGAAAAAAGGCGGCACCGTCATAGAGCCTTGCCGCAGTTCCAAAATGCGGCGAGTGAGTTCATAAACCTATGTGGAGCTCCCAATTTGAGAATACGTCTCACGGGCACGAGTTCAGATCTCGTAGGCGGAGTCCATTAGCATGTAACTACGATAAACCTTTGGAGACAGAGTGGAGAAACCACGAAACCACCAAAGAGTTTTCTGACTCCCATCGTTTCTAGGAGGGATTCGTTTTTTGGGCTCCTTAATAGATCCATCGATGTAGCCGAACATCTGATGACTACGAATGACATGTTGCGCCGCCCGGGACCATTCAAGATAATTCGTGTCATCTAACAGGACGGTGGTAATCTTTAGAGAGCCGGAGTGGCCATGGGACCGTTGAGGTTCAGTCATATGAGGCTGAATCACACTCGGTGACGACACTATAGTCACTTATATCGGAGGATTGAGTAGCCATAGGAAGGGAACACAGAAGAGGAACCACACGACACGAGAGACGTCGGAGCAGCAACCTGCACTAAAAAGCTGCGCAACAGGAGGCAAAACCAGACAACGACGGAGCAGATCAGTCAGCGGCGGAGCAAATCTGGCAGCGGCGGAGCAGATCTGGTCATCGGTTGTGATGGGAAGGCTGGAGAAGACGATTGGTGAAAGAGGCGGTCGACGAGAAGCTGTGGCTGGCGGAAGAGGAATGTCGGAGTCGACGTCAACTACAGAGGCCTCAAATGGACGCCGAAGAAGATGGTGGAGTCGACGACGTCCTAGCTTTGGCGGCCGATGGCGGAGCAGGGGCTACAGAATCACGCGGTGGAAGAAAAAACAACCGGCTGCGTCATGGAGGGATGGCGACGGCGGCCCTCTCAGCAGTCGGCAACGGCGAGGAGACCGCCCATCATCCCCGACGGGCGATCAAATCGGAGCGTCGATTTGGAGCGGAGGTCGAGCGGGGTGGAGGCGGAGGCGCATCAGGAATGAAAAAAATGGGGTAGCGGGAACGAGAATCCCTCTGATACTAAGTTGACTAGGGAAATTGATAATTGCATGCCTTGTTATTCAATCATAGAGGAGAATATATACTACTACATCAGACTCAACAACTTAAACACGCGATATGGGACAAAACTCATATACGCACAATAATAATAATAACACAAGAAATACTCGACTTGTAAATATCTCTCAACTAAACTGGCTCACCAATTTCCCAAATCTCTCAAACTAAGTGAAGGACAAAATTTATGAGCCCCACTCCAAGAACCACAGTTTACAAGCTAGCGTTTCACGGAGAAGGATCGGGCGCACAAGGTCCAAATCCTTTTTCCCAAGATTTTACATGCATAAATTAGCGCCCATGTACCCATGGATTTAAACCACCTTGGAAGGTGTATCTAATGGTAAATTTGGCGGACACCCCATGTGATGCATGACGGTCCTATACGACGGGATAAATAAAAGAGAAACTCCTATGTACAACCATACATATCCGACGAATTTAGCATGCAATAATAATTAGTGTTATAAATCAAAATAGACTTATGTCACAATAGCTAAAGCTCACAAATAAGTGCATGAGAAGTCGTATAAGTGCAAGAGTGCCGGAAAATCAAATAACTTTTAGAATGAGCAAATACAAAGACTAAACAATTGAAAACAAAACTTATAAACCACTACCTCTTCAAGTAGAGAACAAACACAAGACCTAACGCTTAAAAAAATAACACCTTAAACTTTGCAAAATAATGAAGATGGGAGGGCTGGAGATGTTTTTAGAGGGATGTCCGGGGCAGATTTCAGCACTCGGATGTTTTATGTGGCTGTCCAGAAAGGTAGAAACTAGACTGTGCAGGGTGACAGCATTCAACAATCTGTGGAGGGAGGTGGCAGTCCAGGGAGAAGGACAGCAACCAGGCTATGCCTGGAGGTGGAAATGATGCTGGCAGCAAGTATCTTGGAAGTTGATGGCTGTAGGGGAGATCCCAGCACCTTGGCAAAATGGGGAAAGTGGCTCCACTTGTAGGACTGGATGGGGAAGCAAGCCGGCTGCTGGTCCAGTGGGGAAATGGACGAATTCGACTGCTGCATGGAAATATATGAGGCTATAGGGGAAAAGGGGAATGGTGGGGGAGTGAATTTAGAGAAGAGAAGGACTGAAATTTAGGAGTTATTTCCTAAGTTAAAGTGAGTGGGAGAGAGGATGGGGTTTGGTTATGAGAGGTAGGGTGGTTCCACGTGAAAGAAAGAATGATGGGGAAGTTTTAGTGCTTCCACTTGAAGGGTTAGAATGAGGGAGAAGTTATGGTGGTTCCATGTGATGGATGAGAGGGAAATAAGGGGGAGGGAAGTGGATCCACGGAGGGGAAGGAAGAGGGGTGGCCGGCTAGGGCAAAGGAAGCCTTGGAGGTGGCCAGTTTTGAGGTGGGGTAGGGCGGCGGGGGCTGGGTGGCTGACTGCAGCCCGGAGGCCTGTTTCGGCCCTGTAGGCGGCAGCAGACAAGGGAGGGGAGCAGCGAAAGGGCCGGCCCGCTGGACTGCAGGGCGGCAGCTTTTGGCGGGGGGTTTTCGGGTTCTTTGGTGGCTGGATATGGAGGAGGACAGGGGGGGGGGGGGAAATGATTGTGGGGGTAGGGGGTACCTTGGTGAGGAGTTTGACGGCATAGGAGTCGTCACCTAGGGTTCCACGGCGTCGACACCGAGGAGGGATCGCTGGAATCCGGGAAAGCTTCTTCTCCAAATCCAACGACTATGATTGACTGGTGGGTTAGCCTCTTAAAATTCATCAAACAAACTCAAAATAAAATAAAGTAATATAGTTTTTTGACTCACAGCGACGCCAGACTTTCTCCCAATAGAGAGGTGGAGTTTGTTATAGATCTTGAGCCGACACACGCCCTATTGCAAAAGCACCTTACTGCATGGCACCGCGTGAGTTAGAGGAGCTGTGTACTCAACTGGATGAGTTATTGCAGTGTGGTTTCATTAGACCTAGTTCTTCCCCCTAGGGTGCACCAGTCCTCTTCGTGAAAAAAAAGGGTGGAACGATGAGACTGTGCATAGATTATCGAGAGCTGAACAAGGCGACTATCAAGAACGGATATCCGTTGCCTAGGATTGATGATTTGTTTGACCAGTTGCGGGGTAGTTTCGTGTTCTCAAAGATCGACCTTCGTTCAAGCTACCATCAGTTAAGAATCCGTGAGTCAGGTGTTCCGCGGACTGCTTTTCGTTCCTGATAGTCCTTGAACACTATGTTGTTGTCCTTGTAGATTCCTTCTCCAAAAACCCTACGAGGGTGACCTCCCCTGAGGATCCTCATCCCCATAGGTGTTTCCCAGCAAATTCAATTCAGCAGCACTCCCATCTCAAGAGGTCGATAATCATAAATGCACTACACAAAAGCAACCAATACTTTTCATGAGGTGCGGATAATGCAGGCATCTCAGAAAGCTTAGACATTGTCCGCTTATTTAATGTTAACGCAATGTTTCAAATGTCATAGTGATGGGGAATCAAAACCGTTCATCTTATGTGGATCGACGATCATAAAATTGTTTGTTCTTTTTTATTTTTCATTTCGAGCTATATTTTTATTTATTTTTGAGTCGGGACGACCGGCCAATCATAGCCATTCGGCATCCCCCTAAAGTCCACAAGCAACCGGCCATAACCCTCCTCCACCTCCATTCCATGTACCCTGGCCACATCAGCCCACTGTCCTTTCCCCACACCAAGAGGCCGTCCACCATTTCCCTCCCCACCATTTCCCTCCCCTCAATCTTGTCGTGAGCCTACCACCATCCCCCCTCCAGATCATTGTTTGCCAACCACACCTCTCCCTTCCAACCCACTCCAAGAAACCACCCCTCCAGATTACTGCAGGCCAGAAGTTCCCACAACCCAACACCACTCAATTAACCGGCCTCCATCTCCACTCCCCTAATTCCCCCCCAAAAGACTACTTTCCCCCTTTTTTGTCTCTGATGATCATCAGAGTACGTCTCTGGCCACCTCCGGTTGTCCATCTTCACTTCCCCTATCTTTTTTCATAATTATAAGTTTTCCAGCGATCGCCGAAAAATAAATCCGGTGATCACCGCCACCCTCGGCGGCCACCTCTGGCCTCCACCACTTCCCACCAACATCTATTTTGAAGAGGGCAGTTGTCTCTTTCCTCTTCTTGGATGTCGCGAACCTTGCCATAAGGCCACGACACAAATCCGCGAAGCAGTAGACGGATCCGGCTGGCAACTGGTGGAACCAATCTCTCGCATTACCCTTGAAGGTGATCAAGAAAAACCTACACTTGAAGGCGTCTGACATGTTGCGGATGGACATCACGTCCTCAAACCACAGGAGATGTCTGACCGAGTCATCTCTGTCGGAGTAGTAGGTGAGGACCGACTCTCTGAACCCCTCGGGAACGGGGGCTGCAAGGATCTTGTCACAGAAGGGGCTTCACCATCCCTGACGGTGACGAGTTTCATCCTCGCTGGTATCATCATCATACTCGCTCCACTGGCGAGTATCTCAATACCTCGCCAGCGGCTTTGGATCTCGGAATTTGATCCCTTAACTGCTCGTCGGGTAGTGACGTGACTGCATCAGTCACTCCTCCCTCTCCCAAGCTCGCTCCTTCCCAGGTTGCCTAGGCGGCGCTTCCTCGTCCGACGGTGTCACGCAGCGGGGCGAGGTAGCCATGACATCGGGGCGACGAGGGAGCCCTGAGAGAATGGTCCTCTCGATCCTCCTCGCAAACTCCTCGAAAGCTGCTACGGTCACAAACTCGCCTCCTCGCGCCGAGTTACCAACTCCCGCCGAGTTGTTGACTAGCTCGCCTTGCTCGCCTGCACTCACCATCTCGCCAACCAGCGAAACTTTACCTCCTTGACTGTGATCCACGCTCACCGCACCAAGTGTTGAAACCGGGAAAATTCTCTACTCCAAAAATCGGATCAAGGCAGTCTAAGGTTACCGGCTCAACATATGGGCTCTACGGCTAGCGGGCTAAAACACGGAAGTCACTGAACAACAAACAAGACACCAGACACTGCGACAGAGGTCACACCACGTACCCGGAAGCTTAGAAGAAACAACCGCTCCACAACCAAAACTGGTGGAGCGGGGTGCGCGGAAGACTAGCTGGTAACTAAATCGCGATGACTAAGGGGGATAGTTGCAAGGTCGCGGCCTGGTTTCTCTGAAAAAGGAATTCAAAGGTTCAGCTGACGTCCAAGAAAGAGAACTTGCGAGCTCTTGGCGAGATTTCCAAGTGTCTCTCCTCATACCCCTAGGGTCCTATTTATAGGGAAATTCAAGGGGAGGGGGGGGGGGTCTTATTTATAGCCCCACCCCTCAGCGACTAGGCTACTTCCTGGAGGAGCTCGCACGGCTGGGCGAGCAAGCGGCCTAGTCGCCTACCTGGCGAGTATGCGAGGGGAGCTCGTCATACTCGTCCAGGCCTTCTGCTGTCTGACGCGCTGACTTTTGTCTTGACTTGCTGACCTTGACTTCTGCTGACCTGGCTATGTAGGGGTCCACCCTCGACGAATACGGGTTGTACAATTGTCTTCTTAAGAAGACCCGCAATGTATTTTTTTGGAAATCAAGACCACACAACTTCAATGCCCAAGATGTATCTGACTTTCCCCGATCTTTTACCATAAACTCATCGTTATGGGACTAGCCCGTAACACCAGTAAAGTCGTCGGAGGGTGGTCGGAGGCAGGGATGAGGGCGGCGAAGAATACAGTGGAGCAGGAACCGCTGCTGCTTAAGCGGGGTAAGCTCAGGAGGAGAGCGTTACCACAATCTCTTCAAAGGGGAAAAAGTAAACTTCTTGCTTACCATCACAAGACCCAAAGGGTCCTATAAATAGACTTACAAAAGGACATAAACGTAAATAAGCGGCACACTTAGAGTTACATTAAATGACGAACTATACCATATGTGACATGAAAAAAAATATAAACTAAGGACAGATAATGGGCGGAATTGAGACCATAATATCTCATCTGACTTTGAAATTGAGTTTACCCTCAAGCTCGAGTGTGACCCGGTCGACGCAATCTTTGGGTTCCTTACCTTTGCACCAGAATAATTCTTTGTAGCGTGAAGTCAGAGCAGATGCGTCATTGGGATGGTAGCTCATGTCATGGTCACATGTCACGACAGATGGCACTACTGGAAGGGGGCTCCGAAGAGTGGGGCAGCTTGGTCGTCGCAGGATGATGACTATCTGGTGTCAGTGAATGATCAAGGCAGACCCCTTATCCTGTGGAATGGGGATCACAGTGGGCGTACGTGGTGGAGCCAGTAGAGTGGCACTGGTAAATGGATGGGGCACAGAGCCGACAGAGGTTGTGGCTAGAGCGGAGGATGCTATATGGAAGTGGCTGGCAGAACGAATGGCACAGAGCTCACGGTCAAGAAGATCTGTGGAGGGAAAGAAAAAAGTTGTGTCTGGAGGAGGTGCATAGTAGTCGGCGCCAACATGGGTTGTGGTGGAACATTCATCGAGCTTAGTGGCTTATGTCGGGCTTGCGCTTCTTGGTGGAGAGATTTAGCGGTGGCATAGGACGCCATAAGAATGTGCATCTAAGCCCTAAGCTGATTGAGTTTGATCGAGAAATTGCCCATGCTGTTATTTAGTTTGAAGTAATCAAATTAATTAATGAAAATTACTGTTTTCCGGGCTTGCCCATTGAGCGGAAAACGACAGAGAGACGCATGTGGCAAAGGAAATGTGTTGGGCTAGAGGGTGCGGTGCGCGTGACAGGAGGGGCGCGCGGGCGTTGATGCAGATACAGGTGACTCGGGAATGGAAGTGGGAGACTGGCCTAGATCAGGTCGACAAAAAAGTGTCCGTCGCCGCACCCGATCGGACCTTTACCGGCTATAATTATGGCATTTTAATTTATGGTATTTTTGCATTTTATGTTATTTGCAATTTTATGTTTGATCAACTTTATTTCGTTGCATGCCTGCGTGTCCTGCCTTATCATCAATATTTTTGTTGTTGTTTATCTCTTAAATAGTGTCAGCTCAAAGCATTAAAGATTGAAAGCCTAGCCGGGTCGGTTCAGGCTTCTTCCTCAACCGGGTCTTCCTCCCCGTTCATGGCTGGTACAGGCTTCTTCCCCAGCGGGTCTTCCTCCCCGTTCAATCAAAGCCACGACTGCTTTCCCCAATTTCGGTGACTGCAAGTGAAAATACTCCCCATGTCGTGCATCAACCGGCCACAACCCAGCGGCGTCCTGGTGCGATCGCAGAGTTCAACTCCTCCCGAAAGTATCAGCTTCTGATTCGGCGAATTTAGCGACTGCAAGCAGTTAGGGCTTAAGTCGTGGCCGCTCTTCCCTCGCCGCTGCCAGTTTCCACTCACCTGGCCACATCTTCCATTTTTGTCTTGAAGAGTTAGTTATATTGTCTATTTTTGGGTGTGATTGAAAGCCCTATAAATGAGAGATGGATGACTTTGTAAGTGTTGATGTTGACGAAGAATATATGGTCTTGCTGCTTGTGTTATTGCGATTTCCTTTTGAGAGTATGGGAGGTTGTTGATGTTAAATATTTTTGAATGTTGTGTCTTGCATCCAGCAAGTTGTTGATGAACAGTGGAGATTGTTTGTTGTTGTTTGATTGACATGGATAATGAACAGTAAATGCGTTGCTTCTGATTTTTTGCCCCCGTGAACAGTTAGGATGATTTAGGATAGCTGTGTTTTCTTGCTTCTCTTCCGTGAACAGTGAACTAGAAGCCATCGTTGTTTTTTTGAGATTTCGTGGAACCACCGTGTGAGAGTGAGTGAATTATTTCCGTGGTGACCGTGTGCGAAAACGGCCGACCTTGGAGCGTGAGATCGAAGGTGACGAGGAATTCCTACCGGGATCGCCATCAACTTTGATTGCGGAAAGATGTCTCTTTACATGGGTAACTTGTTTCTTTCCCTTCCTTTGCGTGAATCTACATTTTCTCTTAGAATTATTATATTCAGTGTTGGGTATTACCTTGGATTTTGTCATACGTCGAAAACTCCAACCAGAAACGTATTTGAAGTTTAGGATTTTCGTTTTGCTACGACAAATGGAAAAGAATGAAAGTTGCGAACCTTCTTTACCCGGATATTTTAAATTGAACTGTTTTCAAGTGATTCAATTTTTTTGACACAAACTAGTTTATTTTATGCTTAAAATTTATTTTAAAACGCGCTCTTCTTCTAAAAAAAAGTTTATGCGCTGCTGCCCTAAATCTTTGCAACATTAATTTAATCATCGCATGCATTTAGGGTTTCCTAGAAAATCCAACAGACGCGCAAACCCAATGCGCCGTCCTGCATCAATTTGGTATCAGAACCAAGTTCCGAAATTTTCTAAGTTTCGAAATCCGGCCCGCGTAGAATAGGAACCCGCATATCATTTTTTTAACATAATCATACATTTGCATCTTTTTGTCTGACTTGCATGCATCTACGTCGTGGTAGGTTAGTGAGTATGAGTTCGCCCCACCACAATTCACCACATGAACACCCTCAAGAGGTAAACTCAAAGATGCGTCGAGTTGAACGTGGTCAACCGAGTCATGTGAACGAAAGAAATGAACCACCTCCATGGTTTCTACCTTTCACCCACCAAATGACAACGTTAACCGAGAGCATCCATCAAGTGCGAGAAGGATTCAAACACCTTAGTGTTAGGGTGAATAATTTAGAAGTGCCTCCTCGAGCTACAATGTCAACTCCAATTCGAGATGAACATTATATTCAGCCCCATCAAGAAGTCTCGTCTCAATACGTTGAAAGATCTACCCTTAGGAGGAATCCTCTTTTTGAGGAAGAGGTAAGAAATCCCTTAAATAGGTTCGAGTTGGAGCACGACCGGGGTAAAAATTCCCCAAGGTATTTTCTTGAAGTCTTCGGCACTAGAGATAATTATCAGGAAAGGCCCTTTTACGACATGACGAGAGAAGAGCGTTCGCGAGACTATCGTCGGCCTATATCGGTCATGCATCGTGAAAATCGACATAGAGCTTAACATCGACCGCCACCCCCACGGTGTCGAGACAATTGTGTTCCCTACGATGACGATTACGACAATCCTCCCCGGGATAGGCGACCGGATATGTTACCCCCCCGGACGGAGCCCGACTATTTGGGCGTCAGTACACGCGAAGACGGAAGGAACCTGAAGGCGACAACGAAGACCGGCGGTATGGGGGCCGAACCAGACCAGTTCAACCCCCATATGGGGAGGGGCCGCCCGGCCCCTCTCCCCAAGATATAAATAACCTGGGGTGGCTCTCTTGGTGGACAAGCGAGATTATTCCAAAGTATTCTCTCTTCTCTTCCACTCAACCCAAATTCTCTAGTTCTTTCACTTTAGATCTCTCTCTCTCCCTTCCTCTTCCTATCATTTAGTATCAGAGGCACTTTTCTCCACCATGGTGACTACTCGAACGCAATACGAAATCGGCCGCTTAGAAACCCTAGAAGAAAATCTGATGGGGTTGACAGATTTGGTGGCCGCTATCGAGTACAACGTGAAAACATTCACGCAAAGACTAGAAGAACGTCTCGACACCCGAATGAAGGAGATCATGACTTTGTTGACACAAAATCTGAAGGGTAAGGCCGTGTCGGAAGAGGACCCAGGCGGATTTTCCGTTCCACGGTCCAATCCGCACAGGAGTGGCGGAAACGGGGGCAAGGGGCGGCAGAAGGCTCGACCAAGGATCGGGATCGGGGCACGGGACTCGCAGCAGGCGGCGGGTCGGGCCAAGGCGACGGATTTGGCACAGGCGGGTTCGGCGCAGGCGGGTTCGGCGCTGCGGCTGACGGCGGCTTAGGCCCAGGCGGCGGGTTTGGCGCAGGGGGATCCGAAGCAGGTGGCGCTGGCGGTGAGTCACGGACGGGGCAGCCGCCTTGGAGGCGGGTCGGTGACGAATGTGGGGGGTGGGGTGCCGGGAGGACCTCGGGTGGCCCATTCCCCCATATGGAGGGGGGAGGGCCTGTTGCCTCACCCGGCCGGAAGGGGGCAGCCCGTGGGGTTCGGGGGAGGCGTGCAGTGGAGTGGTCAAGGTGTTCCAGTGGCGGGGCCGTTTCGTCAAGGGTTCTCGGGCATGCCTTTTGCACCCGGGGAAGCAAGAAGGCTGGCAGAGTATGGACAGGAGGCGGCGTAGCGTGGACAGGCCGACCTGCGGTCGTACATGCCGGCAAAGTTGACGCGGATGAATTTTCCCAAGTTTAATGGCGGTGACGCCTTGGAGTGGCTGCAGAAGGTGGAACTGTTTTTTAGTTATCAGGAGATTCCCGAAGGGCAGTGGGTGCAGTTATCTTTCCACCTGGAGGATGATGCTTTCCAATGGATGCAGTGGTTCCTGAGCGGAAAGGACTATGTGCCCTGGACTGACTTTGTGGATGGATTCACAGCTCGTTTTGGGTCATTGGAGTACGAAGACTTTGAGGCACTCCTACAGAAGCTGCGCCAGAAGGGTACAGTGATGGAGTACCGAACAGAGTTCGAGAAGTTGGCTAACCGAGTACAGTGGGAAGAAAAGACATTACTCAGTTGTTTTGTGTCGGGCCTCAAGGATTATTTGCGGGATGAGATCCAGTCCTACATGCCCCGCAGCTTGAACCATGCGATCAGTTTAGCTCGGATACAGGAGGAACGCTACAACAAGCAACGCTCCCGCACCACAACACGTACTACTACCACCACGACGGTGGTGAGAAAGGAATCCCAGGGTCCTAGCAAGTCGGTTGTCACTCGGCTGACTTGGCCGGAACTTCTGGCGCGGAAGGAAAAAGGGTTGTGCTTCAACTGTGATGAGAAGTTCGCTCCGGGGCACAAATGTCAAAAGGTCCAGGTGTTCATGTTACATGAAAATGCCGAGGAGGAGGTGGACATGGTTCCCGAGCCAGACTTGACAGAGGAGTCGGCAATGACTGAGTTTGGAGTATCGATACAAGCTATGGAGGTCTGCAACGCCCCCCTCACTATGCGCATGGAGGGCAAGGTACGACAGGAGCATGTGACGATTTTGATATATAGTGGGAGTACCAACAACTTCATCCATCCCGAGGTGGTGCGCCGAGTTGGACACGTGGTCGATTGAGGTGCTTCTTTTCCGGTTATGGTGGCCGATGGGAGCAAGCTGCAGTGTGAAGGGGTGATGAAGCAGGTGGAGCTCAACATACAAGGCTACACGGGTCCTACAGATGTTTATCTTCTTCCCATCTGCAGTTCAGACATGGTGCTTGGGGTACATTGGTTGCGACAGCTACGACGAGTCACCTTTGATAGAGATCACATGACTATGAAGTTCTTACAACATAGAAAGCAGTTTTGTATGAGAGGCCTAAAATCATCTCCAGTGAAGGAGGTCTCTGTCTGAAGCCTACAACGTATTGGGGAAGAAGGAAACATAATGGTAGTGCTTTTGGGGATGAAGTCGGCCGACACTGGGCCATCTGAGGTACCCGTCCAGATGCAGTCGCTCCTATATCAGTATGCTGACATATTCCAGGAGCCCCGCACTCTTCCACCACCGCGCTTTCGGGATCATCAGATCGTCCTCAAGGTGGCAGCGGAGCCTACCAACATCCAGCTATATCGATATCCGCACATGCAAAAGGCTGATATCGAGCGCAGTGTTCGGGAGATGCTAGATGCGGGGATCATTCGCCCCAGTACCAGCTCCTTTTCTGCCCCGATCATTTTGGTCAAGAAGAAGGATGGTTCGTGGCAATTCTGCGTAGACTACCGAGCGCTGAACAATGCCACTGTAAAGGACAAATTTCGTATTCCTTTGATTGAAGAATTGTTGGACGAACTGCACGGCGCACAGCGGTTCACCAACCTAGACTTGCGGTCCGGTTACTATCAGATCCTTATGCGAGAGGGAGGCATCCACAAAACAGCTTTCCGGACACACGACGGCCACTATGAGTTCCTGATAATGGCCAACGGGCTGACCGGTGGGCCGTCAACCTTTCAGGCCAACATGAACGAGATTTGTTGTCCGCTCCTTCGCCGTTTTGTGCTAATCCTCTTCGATGACATTCTCATAGACAGTCTCAGTTGGGAGGAGCACTTAGCTCATGTTGAAGAAGTCTTCTCCATCCTCCGCCAGAACCAGCTCTACGCCAAACGGTCCAAGTGTTTCTTTGATCAGAAGAAGGTGGAATACTTGGGACATTTAGTCTCGGCTCAGGGCGTCAAGGCCGACCCCCGGAAGATTGAGAGTATGATGTCCTGGCCGCGGACCCAGACTATACGGGCACTACGTGGATTCTTAGGACTCACCGGATACTACTGTCGCTTTGTGAAGGACTACGACAAGATCGCCCGGCCTATTACCCAGTTGTTGCAGGACACTTTCCTCTGGCAGGATGAGGCAGAGGAGGCCTTCCAAGCACTCAAAAAGGCCATGACGACTATGCCGGTCCTAGCGCTTCCCGATTTCACCAAGGAGTTTGTAGTGGAAACTGGTGCTTCATGAGTGGGGCTCAGCGTTGTATTGATGCAGGAGGGGTGGCCCATAGCCTTCTACAGCAAGGCGTTGGCTCCTCGGACACTGAGGTTGTCCACCTACGAGAAGGAGATGTTGACGGTCATTCATGCAGTGGTCTTGTGGCGGCCATATTTGTTGGGAAGACATTTCAAGATCCGGACGGACCATCAAAGTCTAAAATATTTCTTGGAATAACGGGTCTCTTCGCCTCTCCAACAAAAGTGGGTGACCAAACTTCAAGGGTATGACTATGAGATCGTCTACTGGCACGAGAAGGACAATCGGGTTGCTGATGCCTTGTTCCGCTTACTTGAGGGCCCCCTCGCTCAAATTTCTACACCACTGCTTGACTCCATTGACGAGATACAGGACGAGGTATAACGTGATTCCGAGTTGCAACCTATTGTGGAGGCCCTTCGACAGGCACGTGAGACAGCTCCGAGCTACCATCTTCAGAATGACAAGTTGTTCTATCGGGGCCGCGTGGTCATTCCTTCGAAGTCGGCCTGGAGGGCAGTTATGATGCATGAGTTCCACTCCTCTCCGACGGGTGGTCATGTCGGTGTTCTCAGCACTCTCCAACGGGCATGGGCCAATGTTTTCTGAAAGGGGATGCGCCGTGACATCAAGTTGTTTGTTCAGGAGTGTGGGACTTGCCAGCGCCAGAAGTATGAAACCACGTCCCCAGCCGGTTTACTCACACCATTGGAGATTCCTCACCAGATTTGGGATACTGTTTCCATGGACTTGTTGGAATTCCGGGAGCTTTACCCCAATTACCACCTTGGGGACAAGCTGGTTCTTGATGGGGAAGGGAATGTTACACCCCCGAATGGAGCCCGACTATTTGGGCGTCAGTACACGCGAAGGCGGAAGGAACCCAAAGGCGACAATGGGGCTGAACCAACCGGTTCAGCTCCCTCTCCCTTTATCTGAAGACCGGCGGTATGGGGACCGAACCAGACCGGTTCAGCCCCCATATGGGGAGGGGGCGGCCGACCCCTCTCATCCCCGGGTATAAATAACCCGGGGTGGCTCTCTTGGTGGACAAGCAAGATTATTCCAAGGTATTCTCTCTTCTCTTCCACTCAACCCTAATTCTCTAGTTCTTTCTCTTTAGATCTCTCTCTCTCCCTTCCTCTTCCTATCAGGATCTCACACGAGTTGTGAAACTAGATCCGCCACTTTAGGAGGGTTTTATGGATCTCAATGTCTTTTCTGATTGTGTTATAGACATAGAGACCTATTTTGATTGGTATCATATGACGGAGGACAAAAAAGTTCAGTTCGCCAAAATGAGATTGTCTGGGCGAGCAAATTTTTTTTGGATAGGTGAAGAGCGTAGTTTAGAGGAATGGACGCCCTCTCATTACCCATTGGCCCCACATGAAAGCCATATTGGAGGAGCAATACATTCCCCAGCATTATTAGACTCGTCTACGAGACGAGTTGATGTCACTACGTCAAGGATCCAAATCAATTTCAGACTATCTTGCTGAAATGAAGGATCTTATGATTAGGTGCAATGTAGTAGAACACCCACGAGATACTTTATTTAAATTTAGGTGTGGACTACGACCTGAGATTTGATATGACCATTATTCCCTAGCAGAGACCATATCTATCATCATCGATATCGAGGAGTATCAAAAGAAAACCTCCTGTTTTAAGTCACAAACGAAAACAACTACTTACAAGAAAGAAGAACATAAAAGTAAGGACAGTGTGTTGAAGCCTAGCTCGACTTACACAAGAGATCAGAAAGGGAAGTCCCCTATGAGAACAATGACCCCATCACAGACCCGTGCATTTCCTCGGGATTGTCCCCAAAGGAAATGCACGCTAGTTATTCACGAGGTAACTGGGGAGGACGAGCATGAAGAAGAGACTATAATCGAGAAGGACTTGCGTGTTTTAAACGACGAAGTGTACGGTACGCCTAGTGATGATGAGATAGATCCTGGTATTCTAGTGGTGAGATGCATGTTATCTACACCACAAGAATCCGTCGATTATTAACGGACGAACATCATTCAGGCCAACTTTAAGATTGGGGAGAAAGCGTATCGTTTAGTAGTGGATAGCGGGAGTTGTATGACAGTGATAGCAGAGAAAACATTAGCATGCATGGGACTCACTGGTGAGCCACACCCATCCTCATTTCCGGTAACTTGGGTTATCAAGACTACGTTATCAGTGACTAGGAGATGTTTGGAGTCTATCACTATCAGTATGTACTTTGATATGATCTGGTGTGACGTTATGTCTATGGATGTGTGTCACGTATTACTTGGGCGACCTTGGTTGTATGACCGAGATGTCACCATACATGGCAGGTCCAATACTTACTCCTTTCTACTGCATGGAAAGAGAGTAGTGCTGACCCTGGTGCGACCCAAAACACCAATATCTCGTGTGAGCACTAGTGTGAAAGAGTCTTCCTCCCACTAAAAGGAAGAAAACTATTAGTATCATAGAGGGTGCTGAGTTCCATCGAGAGAGTTTTGATGGTGAATTTTATTATGTCTTAGTAGTCTTACATGCATCTGACTTATTAGAGAAGTGCGAGTCTATTCATATACTTGCTAGGAGACTCTTATATTAATGTATTAATAATTTGATATTTATTGAACTCCTAAATTTATCAAACTAATATAAACATTTTATGTTACACAAATAATAACGGTATAACGCGTGAAATAAAACAGGAGCAAGCAAAATGTCGCGATGTTGTCAATGACAATGGAATATAAGGAACTTTTAGTCCATAAATCATACACCATGCATAATTGAAGTCGATGACGGACTTGAGCAAGGAAGAAAGTCAGAGGAAGGGAAAAAACAACATAAATAATGAAACAATGTTGGTCTATTATCTATTGGACCATAGACACTAATTAAAATAAATTGAAAAAAAAACAGTCAATAAAATGTCGGGATATATCAACTGATATATCGACAAAGATATCGGTCAATAGCAGACATATCAGAGGATCTATTCCAAAAGGATATTTTGCAAAAATATATCAGAAATGTGTCGTTTTGTCCATAAAACATTTATGTCGATCGTCATGGCGGCCATGTCGGAGGATATCCACAATAGTGGTTCCAGGATATACACCCTGATGAGCTTCCGGCTGAGTTACCTCTCATGAGGTCTATCCAACACGCGATAGATCTTGTTCCTGGAGCCTCCCTCCCCCATCTACTGCATTACCGATTGAATCTTGCCGCCCACGAGAAGCTGCAGAAGCAGATCAGAGAGTTATTCGATAGAGGCTTTATTTGTCATAACCTTAGTCCATGCGGGGTGTCTGCCCTCCTTGCCCCAAAAAAGGATGGAACGTGGCAGATGTGTGTTGACATTCATTCAGTCAACAAAATCACAGTGAAATATCGTTTCCCGATACCCCGACTGGATGACATGTTAGATATTTTGACTAGAGCCACGATCTTCTCAAAGATCGATCTTCGTAGTGGTTATCATCAGATCCAGATACGCGAAGGAGACGAGTGGAGGACTGCATTCAAGTCGAAGGATGGATTTTATGAGTGGCTTGTGATGCCCTTTGGGTTATCCAATGCCCCTAATACTTTCGCTCGGATGATGACCCTGGTCTTCACACCTTATATTGGGAAGTTTGTAGTAGTCTATTTCGACGACATCTTGATATATAGTCGGACTGGTAGTGAGCACTTGACTCACCAACGTACTATTTTCGAGCTCCTGCGAGCAGAGCGACTATACATCAATTTGAAAAAGTGTGATTTTATGGCTAAGTCTGTTATCTTTCTTGATTATATAGTGAGTTTTGATGGCATCACTACGGATCTCAAGAAAGTTCGATTCATTCGTGAGTGGTCTACACCCCAGAACATTCACGATATTCGTATTTTTCATGGAGTAGACACCTTTTATCGCCGATTAATTAAGAACCTCAGTACTATTATAACGTCAGTCACTGAGTGTATGAAGAAGGGAAGTTTTCAGTGGACATCATTGGCAGCAAGAGCCATTGAGATTATTAAGGAAAAGATGGTCACTGCACCTGTTCTGAGACTCCCTGATTTTATCCTAGCGTTTGAGGTATCCTATGATGCCTCCGGGGTTGGGATAGGAGGTGTACTTAGTCAAGAGGGTCACCCCGTTGAATTTTTCAGTGAAAAGTTCTCAGGCCCGAAGCTGAATTACTCCAATTACGAGTGAGAATTTTATGCGGTTGTACAAATATTACGTCATTGGAGGCATTATTTGTTGCCCAAGGAGTTTGTCTTTCACTCTGATCATCAGACGTTACGTTATATCAATTCGCAATAGAAGTTGAACCCTCGACAGACAAAGTGAGTATGTTATTTACAAAAGTATACCTTTGTTCTCAAACACTGTAAGGGAACAGAGAATAGGATTGTCGGCGCCCTTAGTCGAGTCATCCTCGTATTATCTCAGATGTGTACTCGGGTGATAGGATTTAAGCGTGTCAAAGACGATTATTCCAGTTATTCTGATTTTTGTGGTATTTATGAACCGATACGTTCGGATCCCTTTCATGATGAGACAGATTATCTCATTAGAGACGGATATTTGTTTCGTGGGACCCGTTTATGTATTCCTTGCACTTCGTTGCTAAACTTTATTTTATGAGAATTGCATGACAGAGGCTTAGGTGGACATTTTGGATGTGACAAGACGATCGCCTTAGTAGATGAGCAATTCTATTGGCCTGGGATGAAGCGGGATATCACACAGATTGTCAGTAGCTGTCGCTCTTGTCAGGTAGCGAATGGAAATAAACAACCTGCAGGATTGTATACACCTTTGCCGATGCCCAGTATTCCTTGGGATGATGTTAACATGAATTTTGTACTTGGGTTGCCACGCACTTTCAGGAAACACGATTCCATTCTTGTGGTGGTCGATCGTTTTTCTAAAATGTCATATTTCATCCCCGGCAACAAAATCGATGATGCATTTCATATTGTTTGTAGTTATTATAAAAAGGTTGTCGCGCATCGAGCGATACCTAAGACTATCGTTACCGATCGAGATGTCAAGTTCACCAGTTATTTTTGGAAGTCACTCTGAAGACTTTTAGGTACTAAACTTGTATTTTTGATCGCCTATCATCTGCCGACTGACGGTCAAATTGAGGTGGTAAATAGGAGTTTAGGAAATTAATTGTGTTATTTGATAAGAGATCATTATAGAAATTTGGATCTAATTCTTCTGCACGCTCAACTGGCCTACAATAATTCAAAGAATAGATCTACAGGTTTATCTCTCAATGAGGTTGTTCATGGTCATACTACGCAAGTGCCGTTAGATTTAGCACCACTACCACCCACTTTTAGGACTACCCAGTTTGCATATGACTATGCATTGCATTTGCATGATTTACATAAAGAAATTGAGCGAAAATTGCATAGTACTTATGACTTATATGCAACTCAAACTAACAAACATAAAAATTTACTAGTTTCAAAGTAGATGACTCGGTGATAGTTCGACTAAATCCAAAATGGTTAACTTCTGGTACCGTAAAAAAGTTAGCTGACATTAGAACTGAACCATTTAAATTGGTAAAGCGGATTGGGCAAAATGTGTATGAACTTGAGATGCCTTCCATTTGGGGAGCAAATCTGATTTTTAACGTAGCTGATCTGATTTTATTCCACGACTATCCACATGAGTCTTTAGATTTTCCTTTGTCTACTCCTCCATTTGATTCTTCTAGGTTGATGAGTACAAGTGAGGAGCCATATTCAGGATACACTGATGCTCATTCAGTTGCTGACACGTCACCTACAGTTCTTCCTTTTTCTACTGACAGTTTTCAAGCTGAGCATGAGACACCAGGTGACCCTTCCATACCAGTTCCCAAAGCTGCTGACAGACTTCTGTGACAGATCTTGGGTCTTGAACAGATATTGGATGATGAGACAGTGACCACTGCTGATGGTGGTTTTCAGAGATACTTGGTTCGTTGGCATGACAGACCAGAGACCGAGACCAGCTGGGTCGTGGACGAGGAATTACAGCGTATGGATGTTGATCTTCTACAACACTACCGATCGGAACACTCACCGGAGATGAGTGATTTCGAGAGATGGAGAGTTGGTGGAGAGTGAACCAGATCATGTTGATGAAAAAGTGCCCGACGTTGCACCCGATCGAATCTTTACCGGCCATGATTATTACATTTTAATATATATTATTTTTGCATTTTATGCTATTCGCAATTTTTTGTTTGATCAACTTTATTTCGTTGCACTCCTGCGTGTGTTGCCTTATCATCAATATTTTTTTGTTTAAGTATCTCTTAAATAGTGTCAACTGAAAGCATTAAAGATCGAAGCCTAGTTGGGCCGAATCAGGCTTCTTCCCCAGCCGGGTCTTCCTCCCCGTTCAGGGCCGGTTCAGGCTTCTTCCCCAGTCGGGTCTTCCTCCCCGTTCAATCAAAGCCATGATAACTTTCCCTGATTTCAGAGATTGCACGTGATAATACTCCCCACGACGCGCATCGACCGACCACAACCCAGCGACGTCCTGGTGCAATCGCGGAGTTCACAAACATTGTGTAATTTTATGTGTCAATAGTAAAATGGTTGGAGAAAGAGAAATGGTGAATTAATCAAATGGTTGGTATTTCGGATCTAATTAAATAAAGATGAGTCTTGGGCGGTACTAAAAAAATAACCGTATGATGAGAAAGGATCTTATTGCAAATATATGTTTAAATGATCTATGGTTTGTATATTAATATTAGTATATGTATAAATCAGGATGTGCAAAGATACATGAATTCATAAAATGTGAAATATGGTTGATGGGCTGCTGGGCTAATAACAGTCTATAGTGCATGGATAGTATAGCATGTTGATTAATTAACATTTAAGACACTATGGACCAATTGATCCTCATTTAATCCCAATAAAATGTAAGCGTGGTTTTGTCCGGTCAAAAGAAGAAATAAGAAAAACAAATGTGGAGCTTCTCCTATTTCCGAAACCCGGCATGCTGATCGCCACTACCGCCAGGGTTTCACAAAAACCACCTCTTCTTCCCCTTCGATTTCTCTTCCCCGTCGGAGTAAGGGTTCGATCGACCCCCTCTCTCATGATGCCAACTCTTCCCTTTTACTGGTATGCTACTTTGAGATCTCTCTCGATGGAGTAACGGTTAGATCGACGGTATTGTGCAAGTTTTGATCAGAGAAAATCAGTAAATACCCACTTCTTCTACCTTTCACTGTAAGCACTTCTCTTTCAGTCTTTCTTTCCTTATCTGCTTTCCAGAGACTGAATAGGGTTGTTATTGAACATCTATTTGCATGATTAGAGAGATTTGAACTGTTTTGTTTTAAAGGAAATCTTGAATTAGAGGAGTTTCCCTTGTGTAATCCTTGATTTCTTTATAATCGACTGATACACGACTATGGGGGGTTGGGAACTCAAGCTAATCCTCTTGTTCCCTATTGATACAACGATATATAATGTTTGATTTTATATAATGGACTGACCCTAATTTATGTTCCACATAAGGGTTACCTGTTGTGGTAAAGGACTTCTCTCCCCGTTGTGGAAATCCTGTTTATTTGTGTATTGAAGCAACAGTGTATTCATGGGGCTTTAATGAGAACTTGCATACAAGATGGATAATAATTAGTTTTATATTTGCATGGTCAACTATTGGTTTTATTAGAATGATCTGGAATTTTATCTTACAAGTGTAGGGGGGTTTAATGATGGTATAATAGTGGTTCTATTCAAACGTCATGAATGGTTCTATGGGAAAATGAAAAAGTTGGGGAAAATCTTTGGGTTGACCTAGGATTATGAATTATATTTGTTTTTGCAGAGAGAGCTCAAAACTTGTATGTATTGCATGTGTAACCAAATACAATGAGTGAATACAAATATATAGGAGGGAGAAGGTGAGAAGAAATCTTATACAAGATTTGGGACTAAGAAGAGAAGAAGAACAAAAATGGGCCCTTACATGGGTTTTTCTAACACTCCCCTGCAAGTTGGAGCGTACAAGTCGTATGCGCCAAGCTTGGATAGGCACTGATAGAAGAGGGTACTAGGTAGAGCCTTCGTGAGGACATCCGCAACTTGTTCAGTACCCGGAACATCCTTCAGTTCAATCTTCTTCATGTGAGCTTTCTCCCGGATGAAATGACAATCCACTTCAATATGCTTTGTTCTTTCGTGAAAGACCGGCTTCTTGGCTTTATGTATGACAGCTTGACTGTAACAAAGGAGGAGAGCCGGTGAAGAATGCTTTACCCCAAGATCAGCAAGAAGACTCTCGAGCCACGTGAGTTCAGAAACCACAGATGACATTGCCCGATATTTTGCTTCAGCTGAGGATCGAGAAACCACCGCTTGTTTCTTGCTCCACCAGGTAATCAGATGCCCTCCAAAATATATGCAAAAACCGCTGGTTGATCATTGAGGGAGCCCGCATAATCAGCATCAGAATATGACACCAATGTTGGGGTTGAAGATGAGATTTTGTATACTAGTCCTTGGCCAGGAGCTGTTTTAAGGTATCAGAGAATTCGTTCAAAGGCCTGGAGATGAGATCTTCGAGAAGAATGCATATACCGACTGACGATACCAACAACAAAGGATATATCTGGTCTTGTTACCGTTAGGTAGATCAGTTTCCCAACAAGACGATGATAGTATTCTGGATTTTGAAGCAGAAGATCAGAATTCGAGGCCTGAGCACATAGCTTGTGATTTACATCCATTGGGGTGTTCACAGGCTTATAGCCGGAGTAGCCTGCATCATGAAGGAGATCGAGGCAGTACTTTCGCTGAGAGAGGACAAGGCCATCTGGTCGTCTGACAACCTCCAGACACAAGAAGTACCGAATGTGCCGCAGATCTTTTGTTTGAAATACGAAACTCAGATGTTGTTTGACCGCCTATATTTCGTTCGAGTCGTCACCAGTAATGATGATGTAGTCAATGTAAAACAATAGGAGAACCGTTGTCGTTGCCTGGTGGCGAGTGAATAACGAGAAATCTGCCGAGCTCCGAGTAAAGCCAATTTCCCAAATGGTCTTACTGAACTTGTCAAATCATGCCCGAGGGGATTGTTTGAGATCATAGAGTGACTTCAGAAGACGACAAACCCGACACTCCCCCGTGGTCTCAAACCCGGGAGGTTGCTGCATGTAAATCGTTTCCTGAAGATTGTCATTCAGAAATGCATTCTTGATATGCAGTTGAAGTAAGGTCACTGGTGATGCACAGACACGGAGATTAGGACACGAACCGTGTTGAGCTTGGCCACAGGAGAAAAGGTTTTGTCATAGTCGAGACCTTGTTGTTGGGTGAAGCCGCGAGCCACCAGACGAGCTTTGAGTCTGTCAATGATCCCATCAGGAGCATGCTTGATGACAAAGACCCATTTGCACCCAACCGGTTTCTGACCAGGAGGAAGGGGTACCAGGGTCCAAGTCTGGTTTTCCCAGAGAGCAGCCATTTACTCGTCCATGGCGGAGCGCCAGCCAGGATGTTGAAGAGCCACCTGCACAGAGTTAGGAACAGAGACCGGGGACAGTGAAGTAGCAAATGTCTGAAGGTGGGGAGAGAGGTGATGCAGGGAGACAAAGTTAGCCATCAGATGAGCTGTAGAGGCGGGCACCGGATCAGCAGGGCACAAAGAAGCCGAGGTCGGGGGCGACTGCGTAGGGGCAACAGAACGAGGAGGGCGGCGATTGTAGACATGGATAACAAGAGGCTTGGAAGGAGCAGGAGCTGGGTCAGGAAGAACCCGTGGAAGAGGCGCAGTAACGAGGATGACAGGTCGTGGGAGGGATGACAGTAGAGGAGTCGGTGGTAGAAGAGTACAGAAGAAAGGTTGATCCTCCCGGAAGGTAACATCGGCAGACACTGAGATCTTCCGGGTAACTGGAGAATAACACATATAGCCCTTCTGAGTACGAGAATAGCCGACGAAAATGTGTTTAGCCGCCTGGGGATCCAACTTGTCCGTGGACGGACCTAGAAGGTGGACGAAGCAGGTGCAACCAAAGACCCTGTGGTGAGAGTGAAGGCCAGAGCGGAGGGAAATAGGAGGCTGAAAGGAGTGGCATGGTGGAGAACAGAGGAAGAGAGACGGTTGATGAGGAAACAAGCAGTGGAGACTGCAAAATTCCAGTAGACTTTGGGAACATGCATGTGAATCATGAGGGAGCGGGCAACGTCGAGCAGACGTCGGTTCTTCCGTTCGGTAACGCCGTTTTGCTGGGGGATGTAGGCACAAGATGTCTGATGAATAATACCGAACTCCGCGCACACATTTGCAAATTCGTGACTAGTGCACTCGTGAGCATTATCGGTGTACAGCATTTTTATGGTAGTGGATAATTGCATGTGAGTCTCTAGCACAAAAGCCCGGAACACGCGAGAAATCTCGGAGCGATCACGAAGTAAATCCATATCGTGCGAGAGTAATCATCAATAAAAGTGATAAAGTAGCGATAACCAGAAATACTAGTAATTTTGAAAGGATCCCAAACATCGAAGTGCAGTAAATCAAAAGGAGCCGAGCTCCGAGTACAATGTGCGTGAAAGGAAGAACGTGGCTGCTTGCCGAAAATACAAGAATCACACTGAAAGGGAGGAAGAGATACATCAGGAAGCGCCTTCTGGAGGACCGGCAGAGGGGCATGCCCAAGACGGCGATGTTAATCAACGGAGGAGACGAAGGAGAGAACGGTAGGAGAGGCATCGAGAAGGTAGAGCCTGTTTTGCAGTCGACCCTTACCAATGGTAATCCGCGTCTGTTGATCCTGTATTAAAAAAACAAAAGAGGTGAATGTGACAGAGCAATCCATATCATGAGTAAGACGACCAACAAAAAGTAAATTAAATGGGGAGCCCAGAACATAAAGAGCCGAGCGAAGAGAGATGGAGGGGTTGAGGGAGAGTTCAGCGCAGCCGGAGACCGGAACAATCGCCCCATTAGCCACGATGATACACTTCGGATGAGGAACATCCGAGTACTTGGGCGGCCACATCGAGATGATGTGATGAGTGGCACCCGAGTCCAAGATCCAGCGCGGACTGGAGGAAAAACAAGCAATACCTGCAGTGGAGGTGGAGGCAACAAAAGTAGATGGAGGGCTGAGCAGCCCATGGAGTTGCTGTAGCTGGAGGCGAACGGTCTCAAGGTCGGCACTTGTGGCAGAAGAGCCGTCAGCTGCAACAGCAGCAATCAGACGAGGAGGGTAGCCATGTTTCTTGTAGCAAACTGCCTCAGTGTGGCGATCTCGGCCGCAATAGGAACACTTTGGGTGGCCCCGACCGCCATGCCCCCTTCCGCGGGAGCTGGAACGTCCACCACGAGCAGAAAATGGTGGGGGAAGTAAGGGGGGAGGGTCTGCTGGAGAAGGGCTGGAGAGGAGGGTGCAGGAGTATCCGGGGGTGGTGAAACTCGAAAGAGCATAGAGCAAACATCAGATAAGGAAGGAGTAGTGGCCGAAGCCAGAACCTGAGCCCGGATACTCTGAAGGTGTGGCGGCACACGAGCCATCATCATAGCAATGCAGACAACCTCTTTTTGAGCTCGCTGAGCAACAAGATCAGTGGTAGATGGCCGATGGTGGATCCAGTCCTCCGCAAGAGTCTTAGCACGAGCAACAAACGAGGTCATGTCTGCAGTTCCGTCAGCGTCGAGAGCCTGAAGATCGGTAATAATGTCATAGAGGTGCTGGAGGCTGTCCTTGCCCGAGTATAAGGAGTGGAGCTCGTCCCATATATCTTTGGTCATCTCATAATACATGACCATCTGGTAGGGCTCACCCTCCAGGGAATTGAGGAGCTACGTCTAAACACGATCGTCGTTTCACAGCCAATCGTCGATAGGAGGAAAAGGAGGTCCCTGAGTGAGATGACGCACAAGGCCCTTGGTCTGAAGAACTCGGCGAACCGTGTGCACCCATGGGATGAAATTCTTCTTTCCAGACAGGGAAATGGTGGTGATCCGCAGCTCATCGCGGAGGTCAGGAGGAGGAGCTGGGCGATCTGCAGTGGGGTTAGCCGCCCGACCAGTGGAGTCAACGGAGGAATTCATAGAGACCGGAGAAGCCGCAGTGAGCAGGAAAGGGCGCAGCGAGCAGAGGTCGCCGCGGTTGAGCAGTGGGGTTAGCCGCTGCGGGTTGAGGAGGTTGCCGCGGTTGAGCAGCGGGGTCAGCCACTGCGGGTTGAGGAGGTTGCTGCGGGTTGACGAGGTCGCCGCGGGTTGACGAGGTCGCCGCGGGTTGAAGAGATCGCCGCGGGTTGACGAGGTCGTCGCGGGTTAAAGGGGTCGCCGCGGGAGAGCACTCTTGCACGACCAGCCCGCGCGATTACACGAGAGGCCGCAGCGGGTAGTCAAATCGACAAGAGCAGCGGGGAGCAAGAGAGAGAACGGGAGGTCGTGACTTGAGTGTGGAGAAAACAAGCTGCACGGTCACAGTGAGCACACTAACGGACAGAGAGGGAGCGACAGGAGAGGTCGGGTCGAACAGAAATAGAAATAGGTCACAACGGTGAAGGAGAGATCGTGCGGGAAGGAGAGGACGCGAGAGGAGAACTCGAGCGGCAAAGAGAAGGCAGCGGCTAGGAGAAGCCGTGAGAAGAATACGCCACAAGTAGGAGAACTCGAGCTGCAAAGAGAGGGCAGCGGCTAGGAGAAGCCGCGAGTAGGAGAACTCGAGCGGCAAGACCAGACAGCGGCTAGCGCGGGAAGACCGAGCGACTAGGGAGAGAAAGCGGGGCCCACCTAGCAGAGGGTGGAGAGCTATAAAATGAGAGCAAGAGGGAGGGAGGAGGCCAGGAGAGAGCGGGAGAACTAGCGCGGTTAGAACAGAGAAGACCACAGGGAGACCGGCGAGAAGAACCGAAGGACTACCCGCGGATAGAAAGCGGGTAGAGGAGAGTCAGCAGAACAGGAGAGGGAGGCGGTCTATGGGCGGTTAAAAAAAGGGAAACCGCCGGTACTGGAACCTGCCTCTGATACCATGTAAAAAACGCTCAAAACTTGTATGTATTGCTTGTGTAACCAAATACAATGAGTGAATACAAATATATAGGAGGGAGAAGGTGAGGAGAAATCCTATACAAGATGTGCGACTAAGAAGAGAAGAAGAACAAAAATGGGCCCAAATACGGGCCCTTACATGGGCTTTTCTAATAGTTTTTGATTTTGATATAAAACCATGTGGGCCACTTTAATAAGTGAACATTAATTTCAATATTTGACGCTTAGACGAAGGTAAATATGTTTTATCTCATTTGTGATGTAGAGATTCGCGCCTAAATGACATCAATGTCGTAGTTATTGAAAGGTGCAAAATCAATATTATAGATCGCTTACTTACAGATAATCAAAAGGACGTTGTTTCAAGACAAATGCGATGGTGCCTCGATGAAAGATGAAAGAAAAGGAAAACTCACTGTGAGGATTATTTTTTTAATTTATGCTTTATTTTCAAGTATTTTCATTATTGACACTGTTATGTTATCACATAACATAGTGAGCTTATTTCCTACATGTGAACTAAAATCTTATGAAAGTATATAAGCTCGCAATTTATTATAATTGATAGATAACATCGCCACTATTGATTGAAAGGAGGGAAAAAATAATTAATACTCTTCATTCCCACGTATTGATATACATATAAAGACTATAATGACACAAATGAAAGGAATAAGGATTGCATCGATGCATGACAATGTTAAGGGTACGACTGAACTTGAATGCGCATGAATGAAAATGATGATTTGCCAAATCAGTTGGACGAAAGGCATAGACGCGTGTCATACGTACTGATTTGGACATTGAAGACCCTGAGAGGTCGGGCCCAAAGACTCAAATATCGATACAGTTACAGTTACATTTACCCTTAACATTACCTAAATTCTGTAACTAATACTGTAAAAGATGATCCCTTACAATGTTATTACAAATATGATTTCTTATAGAAGATGAATATATTACAAATAAGATTCATTATACTGATATACTGCTACACTGATGCACTGCTACAAATATATTCATACAAATTTTCTTATAAATCTATAATATTGCTTATATTAATGATTCATATAGAAATACTGCTTCATAGATTGTTTACATGTACAGTTACATGGGAATTTTGATACTCTGCATAATGTTATAAGTGACGTTTTAATTTGCATGTATAACAGTTAAAGAGGTATATTCTTCACTTAGTCATATTTATATGACCAAGCCCGTCATCATTTTTGTTTAGGTAATTGAAGCGACCCTGATTACGAAAAGAAAAGTGAAGTTGACCGAGGAAGAACACTAAAAACTCACAGCAAAATGACCCAAGGTGAGTTAAATTTTTATTATGTGTTTTATTTGCTATTCACTCTCCTTACTTCATCCTAGGACGAATGACTTGAAAATAGCTAAGATACAGATTTCTTGTGGGGTTTGAAATGGGGCTTCACACCCTAGGTATTACTCCTACTACTCTTGTACCTCGTGTGTTTGGGTGTTTATGTTTTGTTCATATTCATAACATTACTCAAACAAAACTTGATCCTCATGCTCTTCGTTGTGTGTTCATTGGTTATTCCCTTACGTAGAAAGGGTACAAATGCTATCATCCTGCAAGCAGAAAAATATTTCTCCATAGATGTTACGTTTCATGAAAGTACCTCTCATTATGAGTCCACTTCAGGGGAAGTCTTCATACTTGGAAGTGAGTGCTCCTACTCTTACTCTTTTTATTTCTCCTCTATACATTATCACACCGGGGTAGAGTGAGAATATTCCCAAAGATGTTCCCAAATAAAAGGAGTTGGAGGTGTACACTCGGAGAAGCAAAAGATCAAACGCACAATCGTATCCCATAATACCAGAGCCGTCACCGGATTTGTTTACATCATCCATGGAGTTACTTATTGCCTCCAAAAAAGTATATGCTCATTCACTCAACATTCGTTATCTAACTGTGTGTCATATGCCTCTTTATCCTCTTCTCATAAAACCTTCGTTGCTTCTCTTTCTTCTGTGTTTGTTCCCGGTACATGACAGGAAACACTTGGTTACCCAAAATGGACAAAGGCGATGATGGAGGAAATGCAGGCTCTAGAAAAGAATCATATATGGGATCTGGTCGATCTTCCTCCTGACAAGAGGACAGTTGGTTGTCGATGGATTTTTTACAATAAAACAGAACTCTGAAGGTATTGTGATGCATCTTCCGTCGCATCCAATATCGCATGATGCCACCATGCGTCATGAAATTTTTATTTATGCATTTTTTCATGTATTCCCTTCGTCGTAGTCTTGTTTGTTTGAAATTGCTCGGCTCGTCGAGGTGACCGTCCGACGAGACCATTAATAAAAAAGTCCGATAATTTTGGTAGTTAGGACGAAACGGGCCAACTCAAAATTATTTAAAACGTATACATTTAAATTTAAATTTCAAAAGATGAGATCTTGGAATATGTTTTCTTTTGGAAACTTAAAACTTTGAAAATCCTCCATTATTTTAGACGGCTCTAGTTTAGAAAAAAAAATATACTAATCAATCTTATCGTAGCCGACGGGCCCCTTGTTAGGAAAAAAATATTTATAAAGTGGAATGAAAATCAAAGCCAATATATTGGTCGGCCCTCCTTGGAAAATCAGTCATTATTAAAAGGGGGTCATGCCTTTGAATTCAGCAGCGCCCGGAAAGTAAAGATCGAATACTATATTCGATCCTCTACAGTGTCACCTTCTTTCCATCATACTGTTCATCTTCCCCGAGCCCGCATATCCCTCCCTTCAGCAACAACAAATCAGAGTCGCCAGTTTCGCTGCCCTGTTCTCCTCGACGACGCCATCCTCTGTCGCTGCCCCGTCCTTCTCGACGATGCCAAACCAGCACTACTGCCCTCATCTGCCGCCCTAGCGCCCGACGTCCAACAACTTTGCTCCGTTCCCGTTTGATGCGCGCCCAGACCCATCGTTGACTGTGACTTCCCTTTCCGAAGGGTCACGTACTCCTGTTCGACACTAGCCGTGAACGCTCAGGGACTCGTCGTCGACATCGGAACCCCTTTTCCGGCGAGCCCCTGGGCCGGCCCTCTCATCTGCAATCAGTTAATAACGTCAGACTTGAAGTTCCTTCCATCAGGGCCTCAACCACGGCGACTCCAACTAATGGTCAGCCGACATCCGAATTGATGTCGCCTATGAGTTTGGTTTGACTGAATCTCTGGTGTTAACAACGCTCCTTTCTTGCTCGAGTATTTTTTAGTTTTAAATCTATGCAACCTTTAATAATTAAGAGCTTGCCTCGAACGTTTGAACCACTATAATTTTCGTTTATTTTCATAAAATTATAGTTTGTGGAACGTGCTTGTGGTCGTACAAATTCCGCGGCTGGTCAAATCGTTAGGAGACGACGGACTCTCTGAATAACGAATAACAGATTTGCTGAAACTTGTCGTTAAGACGATTTATGGGCGAACAACTCGATTTGGCCCGATCGGCCCTCTTCCCAAAACTAAAAAAAAGTTAAAAAAATCCTTTTTATTTAAAAAAACAATTCTATTTGATAACAAAATAAAATATTTACTTAAAGATATTTCTTTTGAAAATCTCAATCCTAGTTTACATAAGTTTGATATCAGAGGGTATGTGATTCGCTCCTATCGCGAATCACGAGATCCGAATTTTAAAAAAAAATTAAACAAATCTATTTTACAATATTTATAACATTATTTTAAAAAACAAAATCATCACACATTTTTTTCACTCATTTTAAAATTATTATAATCAAGCTTTTCTAAAATAAAAATATTAAATCAAAATATTTTAAATGGAAAATCGTGAAAGAAAAATTAAGGATAACGTCACCGCCCTGAGAACACAGATTCAAAACCTCACGAACTCTATTGAAGCGCTAGCCGCAAGTGTCAACGAGAACCAAAAGTGCGTAGGCCAAGCGATCACTAGGTTACGTGCGAGCATGAATGCGTTAGAGGCCAACCACCACTTAGGTCTAAATCCACCACCCTCGGTCGAGCACTATCCAAATCGTAGGAATTTTGAACAATAAAATCCACGACATCTCGAGCCGATAGTCCACAATATAAGAGAACCGCCTCGTTGAGATTTAGGAATAAAATTAGATGTCGGCAATTTTGAGGGACGGATAGAGCCTGAGAGTTGCCTGGATCGGTGTGATAGGATGGATCGTTACTTAGTTTGAAAGCAATTGCCACCAGCTAGGCAAGTAAAGTATGTTGTCCTTAGGCTAAAGGGACCTGCCTTAGTCTGGTGGGGACAATTAGAGCGCGCTAGATTCAACTTAGGGTTACCTCCCGTCACCACCTGGAATGAATTTAAGGCCCAACTTAGGAAGCGCTACGTACCCCATGATTATCTCCAGACTTTATATCGTAGATTCCATAATCTACGATAAGAAAAGTCAACGGTAGATGAGTACACTGATGAGTTCCTTGTCCTACAGTCGAGGCTAGATCTTTGTGAGGATGATGACATGACTGTATCCCGTAATCTTAATGGATTACGCTATTCCATACGGGATCAGCTAGAGTTGCACGACTATCTCGATTTAGGGGAAGTCTCTAGTAGAGCCCGTAGAGTAGAGTCACTACAGAAGCGCACATCCGGAGTCAGATCTATGGATAAGTCTACAACGAGTATCACCACGACCATTACGACCAGGATCTCAGATTCCCCTCACCCTACCATCACCACTGGGACTCCGACCTCTGTCACTATCCCTTCCAAAGGTAAGGAAATTATTGGGGCTAAGACCAACACTGGAGTCTTCCGATGCTTCAAGTGTATGAAGCTGAGACACAAATCATCTGAATGCCCGCGTCGCCACTTCGTCGCTATCATTGATTCAACTGATGGACATGAGCCTGAGTATGGAGTCTACGTGACTGAGTCTCACCCTGTCCCTGAGCACGAACACGAAACTGAGAATATCATAGAAGTGGAAGGCGAACACGTCGAACACTTAGTATGTCTTACGCTATAGTCTGATCACACCTAGTGAGTCTACTGAGGACGACCGTATGAGACACGATATTTTTCGCACTACTGCACGCATCCAGGGGCCGTTTTGCTCTATTATCATCGATAGTGGTAGTACGGAAAATTGTGTCTCAACGCATGGTCGACACATTAGGGCTTGAGGTGCACCCATTAGAACAACCCTACAGCTTGTCCGGAGTCAATAGTCATTTGACTATGCTCGTAACTCATTCCTGTCTAGCAGAGTTCTCTATAGGGAGCGCGTATTCAAATAGAGTTTTATGTCATGTTACTGTCATGGATGTCTGTCACATCCTATTAGGGGGAGTTTGGCAGTACGATCGACACGTCATGCACGACGGCACAAAGAACTCTCACTGCTTAGAGCACCACGGGCACAAGATTACTCTTCTACCCAAGAAGAATTGCCTTATTCCGAGGACACGAGAGAGCAACTCTACGACTTTTAGTGCACTTCTCACTGACGCCACAACATAACTACTCACTGTCCTCCCGCCTGAACCCCCATCCTATGAGGCAACTTGGGGCCCAGAGGTGTCACTCACCCCACACTTATTGAGCCATGGCGTGCCACCTGATATTTTTAGTTCTCCAATACATGCACGTACAACTCAACACACCTCATCCTGTCGAATTCGTATTTAAAGATTATACTTTTAGTTCCACTCATTATCATTTGGAAAAGAGAGAATTTATGGAATTATACCAACATAATAAATATTTTCTATCATATTTATGGAACATATTATGTGGGGAAAAGAGAGCCAATCTTGAAGGTAGTAGCGTATATCACTCTCAGACCGATGAACAAATCAAAGCCGTTAATCGAAGTTTGGGGAATTTTCTTTGGCAATTAATCAGTGAGAATCTACAGCAATGGACTCTTGTACCTCCACAAACACAATTCACTTTCAATAATTCTAAATATCGCTTTTATTACGCATCTCCTTCCGAGATTATTCATGTGTTATTCTGTTCACCCGACTGTCATCACACCTCATTCCACGAACATATTTCATTCGACGTGTAAGCTCATATTAATTATTTAACGGAATTGTATAAATTTATTGCTAACAACATGCGAGCCACCCATGGAAAATACAAAATCATGGTTGGTCGTTATCGTCATGAGTTGTATGTTCCACGTGAGGATTGGGTGTTTGAGTATTACAGGAGTTCTTGTCATTCTCAAATTCAGAAGCGTATCAAGCCACCTGACAAGGCCCCGGACATACCACCCGACTCCGCACCAACGACGACATCAGTCCTCTCCAGCACCAATCTTTGCGAGTTCTCATCGGGGTCAAGCTCTTCCAATATCGCATGACGCCACCATGTGTCATGAAATTTTTATTTATGCTTTTTTTCATGTATTCCCTTCGTCGTACTCATGTTTGTTTGAAATTGCTCGGTTCGTCGAGTTGACCGTCCGACGAGACCATTAATAAAAAGGTCCGGTAATTTTGGTAGTTAGGACGAAACGAGCAATCTCAAAATTATTTAAAACGAATACATTTAAATTTATAATTCAAAATATGAGATCTTGAAATATGTTTTCTTTTGGAAACTTAAAACTTTGAAAATTCACCATTATTTTAGCCGGCTCTTGTTTAGGGAAAAAATACTAATAAACCTTATCTTAGCCGGTTGGCCCCTTGTTTGTAAAAAAATATTTATAAAGTGAAATGAAAATCAAAGTCAATATATTGGCCGGCCCTCCTTGGAAAATCAGTCATTATTAAAAGAGGGTCATGCCTCTGAATTCAGCAGCGCCCGGACAGTAAAGATCGAATACTATATTCGATCCTCTACAAGGTCGGCTTCTTTCCACCATACTGTTCATCTTCCCCGAGCCCGCCGATCCGCCCTTCAGCAGCAACAAATCAGAGTCGCCAATTTCACTGCCCTGTTCTCCTCAACGACGCCAGCCTCTGTCGCTTCCCTCTCATCCGCAACCAGTTAGTAACGTCGGACTCGAAGTTCCTTCCAGCAGGGCCTCAACCACGACGACTCCAACTAACAGTCGACCGACATCCGAATTGATGTCGCCTATGGGTTTGGTTTGACTGAATCTCTGGTGGTAACAACTCTCCTTTCTTGCTTGAGTATTTTTTAGTTTTAAATTTATGCAACCTTTAAATAATTAAGAGCTTGTCCCGAACGTTCGAACCACTATAATCTTCATTTATTTTCATAAAATTATCGTTTGTGGAACATGCTTGTGGTTGTACAAATTCCGCGGCGGTGCAAATCGTTAGGTGTCGACGGACTATCTGAATAACGAATAACGGATTTGCTGAAACTCGTCGTTAAGACGGTTTATGCACGAACAACTCGATTTGGCCCGCTCGGCCCTCTTGTCAAAACTAATTTTTTTTTAAAAAATCGTTTTTATTTTTAAAAAAACACAATTCTATTTGATAACAAAATAAAATATTTACTTAAAGATATTTCTTTTGAAAATCTCAACCGTAGTTTACATCATATTGTGGAGAGATTCAAGACACGATTGGTGGCAAGAGGCTACACGCAAACTCATGATATTGAATACCAAGATACTTTTACTCATGTGGCAAAAAAGAATACAATACGGATCCTATTATCCCATACCGCCTGTAAAGGGTGAGAACTTCAACAGCTAGATGTAAAGAATGTTTTCCTTCACGACGAGTTGGAAGAGAAAGTTTATATGTCGATGCTACCAGGTCTTGTCTTTACTGACTCTGAAGGGAAAGTGTGTAAATTGAAGAAAACTCTATATGAGTTAAAACAATCTCCGAGAGCTTGGTTTGGAAGACTTCACAAAGTTATGATCTCATTGGGGTACACCCAAAGTCACGCGATCACACTCTATTTATCAGACGGAAAGAGATGAAGGTGGATCTCGTGATTGTATATGTTGATGATATGGTTATTACAAGTGATGACATGGATGAGATTTGTGCCTTGAAACTCAATCTTGCTAGTGAATTTGAAGTGAAAGACTTGGCTAAGTTGAGATATTTTCTAGGGATTGAGGTAGCAAGATCAAAATATGGTATTCATATTTCACAGCAGAAGTATGTCCTTGATTTATTAAAACAGACAAGAATAAGTGGTTGCAAGCTTGTTGATACTCTTATTGAAATGAACCACAAACTTGGACGTGATGATGGAGAGTTAGTGGAAGATATTTCTGGTTATCAGAAGTTGGTAGGTAAACTGATCTACCTATCGCATACCCACCCATCCTGACATTTCATATACAGTAGCAGTGGCAAGTCAATACATGCATTCACCTAAAGTCAGCATTTTGATGTTGCACATACAATCTTGAGGTATTTGAAGACCTCGCCTAGTAGGGGAATTATATTATTTCATAGTGATCACTTAAAAATTGAAATATATACTGATGTTGACTGAGCCGGATCAGTTGACTATAAGAGAACTACTATAATATATTGTTCTTTTGTTGGGGCTAATCTAGTCACTTGGAGAAGCAAGAAACATGTGGATCGTTCTAGTGAGGAGGCCGAGTTTAGAGTCATAACTCATGGTATATGTGAGGGGATGTGGTTTCGTTCCCTTTTGAAGGATGTTGGTTTATTCGAAACCGGCCTCTTCAATTTATATTATGACAATAAGGCTGCAATCATCATTACTCAGAACCCTATCCAGCATGACTGCACCAAGCACTATGAAGTTGACCGATATTTCATTAAAGATATTATTGTGAAAGGGATTGTATGTATCACTTTCGTTCACTCGGATGGACAACTTGCAGATTTTCTCACCAAGGCATTGAGTGAAAAAAATATTTGCATCGATTATTAACAAGTTGGGCATGAATGCTTTACATGCCAAACTTGATGGGAAATGTTAGAACTAATTGATTATTCCTATTTTATTTTTTTCCCTCACGTATTACCCTCTATATATAGAGGGCGTTTATTATTCAAGTGACTGTAATCATTTTCGTTACGTTTGACAGCCCTCTTATTGTCGGGTATAAACCTGCAAGGTAGGAGGAATAGTAGTAGAAGTGCCTAAAATAGTAGGGGGAATGTGATAACTCAATATTTATCCTTATTTTTCTATAATTTTTATCTTTTAAATAATTAATTTAATTTCATATTTTGTTAATAAAAGACTAATTTCTCTTCTTTTTGAATTTCAGGTGTTTTGAGGCTGCTAATATCAAATTGGAGCTCAAAGGCATGCCTTGGAGGTTATTAGGAATTTTTTGACCAAAATCGCAAGTACACGCCGCCGGGTCACGAGCGTGACTTGGGGGGCGTGACATCAATCACGACCATGACCCGCCTCCCGCAATCCAAATCATGTTGCCAGGTCATTTAAAATTACACACCCCTGGTCACGGGCGTGACCAAGGGGCGTGACTGTCAGATCAAGGCCATGACTCAACCCGATAATAGCCGGTTCGTGTCGCCTTAAGTTTAATAGTATATGGCCATTGTCACTCTCGTGATCAGAGGGCGTGACCTCATCAGTTAAGCTCAAAATGGCAGGAATTGATTTCCCGAGCGTGCGTTTTCTCCTGATGCAGTACACGGTCAAGGTCACGCCCGTGACATGGGGGCATGACAATGACGAATCAACTCAAAACGGCGTCACTCAACTCATGTGTTTCCCGTGTTTAATTGGTTGTTAATCACCAAACACGCCCTAGGTTACAAGCGTGACCTAGGGGCGTGACTCCTCAATTTTTCGACTATAAATTTTAGCAATGTCCGGATGCCGAGAAATTCATTTTTGGAGTTTGTTTCTTGCTTTAATTTACTATTTTGTTGTAATTGTTTTTCCAATTGTAAGTTTTTACTTTGGCAAATTTCAATTTCAAGTATTTTACTTTTCAATTATGTCTCTCTACCTCTACATGTATTTTCCTCATCATGATGAGAAGCTAAACTCTATTTAGTATTTGACCATGATAAACTTTGGAATAAAAAAAAGTATGCTTTGTTTTTTTCTAAATCAGCAAGTTTTCTTTTAACTTACTTTGATTTATCTTTGATTTACTTTTTCTTCGATTTCATGTATCGCGAATATGAATGTCGATCTAAGATCCGTATACTAGTAGATCGAGAGATCCGTGCATACAATAAGATCACTCAAGAATAAAAAGAATTGCATGCAATTCTTGAGAGAGGACGACATAAATTTTTCGGATTGTAGTCAAATCCAATAGTGGGGTTCATCGCTAAAGCGAGCTTAGGGGGTTCGACTGACTGAGGGATTTTAATCGATCAAACTAAGGTTAGTTGGTAATATTCCTCGAGCGAGGTGTTATCATAATTTGGGAACCTCTACGGTCGAAGAAAGTAAATTAGAAGTTTGCGATTTTATCTTTTATGAAAGTATAATTTATTCCAAAGGGATTCTAAATCAAGTGCTAAGCTTTTAAATCATCGAATTTTCTTAGTCATTTTCGCTTAATTTTGTTTTCCAAATCAAAACTCAATTTCTGATCGATAAAATAATAGCTCTTCATTGTGAGTAAAAGTACTCGACAACCCCAGAAAAAATACGACACTTGATCATATAGTATAAGACGATAGGTATACTTATCTTATTGGATTATTTTTGGATTGCTCAACTATAATTTTACTCATCAGAAGGCCATGAACCAGGAGACTATAGGCTGGAGGAACAAGTGGAGAATAGTAGGAAGTCACTTCTAAAGGATATAAACTCCCCCAGAAATGAGAAACCATAGTAAGCCGCGGATTCACGAAAAGTGACATCTATAGTAACAAAGAGTTTTTGGCAAGTGAATGGAAACATTTATGCCCTTTTTGTGTGGTTATCTTATAAAGACACTTTAGAGCGAGGTGGTCGATTTTAATAAGACGGGGATGACGAACATGGACAAAACATACACATACAAACATTCGATGTGGAGGAATGAGCAGCCTGCATTTCTTCGACAAGAACGTTTCAGGGAAGAAAGATTAATCGAATTCAACATTATTAGGAAGAATGTCATCAGTGGCATCAGTGAAATGGGTCGAACGAGAAAGGGGCATGATGGCCATAGGACCTAAGATATCCCATATCGACGATCATCCCATGGTGCAGTAGCTCCCCTGTTGCGAAAAATCGTGAAGTTCGAAGTTAGTGGACCTGGTGTGCCAGCCCTTCCCACAATAATCACAAACCAAGTGATCTTTATTGAACAACTTCATCCTAGAATCTCGTGTCAATTATTCACATGAAATATTAGTAGTGGCAACAAAAATAGATCCTTCAAGAGCTGAGTCTGAAAGCAAGGTTTGTCGACGATCAAACCCATGCAGTACAATATTATATAGCTCAAGTAGGGATGGCAATCCGGGACACTCAATTATCTGAACATTGATCTGATCAAAGTCACCATGGAGCCCACGATGGAACTCAAAAATCAAATTGCATATTTCACGAGCCTAAACCAATACCTCATTCTCATGACTAATCAACGTGAGGGGTCAAAATGATAGCATTCTAGGTATAATTGAGCAAATTCCAAGTAACAAACTAAGGGAAAATGATCATCTTGGCGAAGTAAAGATATCTTCTGTATTAACTAGAATATCGGAGAGGCATTGTCTCTGTGATGTAGATGCCACTCTCTTCAAAATCTAAATAGTTGTCCAAAAACAAATAATTGTAAGCAATGGATTCCCGCAGGGAATTCGTTAGTCGGGACATGATTAAGAATTTTTCGGACTCCCATTGCATCAAATCTGACGTGTCCTTCGCTGGCTCCCTGTTGGTGCTATTTACACAACCAAATATGTGACAACTCTTTAGTGTTAAGGTGATTGAGCACAATCAAGAGAGGTTGTTGGAATCATTCAAACAAATGGTAAAAATTTGGGGAGTGTTATGATTGTGACTCACCCTGAGAAGTCCCACAAGAGAAACAACTACCAAATGAAGTAACGGGAGAATTGATATTTCCCAATATGATGAGTCAAATATAGAAATATGACGATCACACCACACGCAAAAAATAATCTAGGGAAGCCCTAGGTCATCCAAGATCCACAATCTAAACCACTAATAACAAAAACGGTACAACTCTCGAAGAGAAAATGAAGAAAAATTATCTCCATAAAGAGAGGCAAGAAACAATGCCGAAAAAAAGTTTAACTCACCACATAGGGGTGACATGTGCCAGTAAAAAATCATGGAAGATAGTCGTTGTCGAGTAGACTATCGAGGAAAGAGTTGCGTGAAAGGAGTCTCGTTGGCGAGCTATAGAGGAAAGGGTTACACAAAAGGATTCGCGCTGGAGGAACTTGCGCAAAAAGAAGTCGTGTGTGGAAGAACTGGAGGATGAATAAGTTGATCGGCGAAAACTACAGCGTGCGTAGAACGATGATGACTTTAGGGAGGACGTGTGATAGTAGAATAGTCAATAGTGCACATAGTATAAATCCTAATGCTACCTCATAACCACTCATTCTCTACTAACTCGCTTAGTTATTAAAGCCGCAAGGCGCAAAGAGGTCTTTAAGCCTAGGCTCAAGGCACAGGCGCGCACCTGATGAAGGCAAGACGGAACCACATTCATTCTAAATAATCAGCATCAAACATCATTTCATCTTCTTGATCAATTTTTTCATCTATTTTACTAATTAATAACAATAGAATTAATTTGATCTCCTGCATCATATCTAAGTCACAACGCATAATTATCTTTCATAAATATCAAATCAATCAAAAATTATTGAGTTCTTATTTTTTTTCTTTAGTTTTGAAAAAAAATTACAACAAAAACCTCACGCGCGCCTTTTATGCTCTAAAGACGCAAATAAGACGCACAAATGCACAAACCTCTAAGCCTAGTGGGCCTTGAACCTTTTGCGCGCCTTTAACAACATAGCTAACATGTACTCATAACTACCTAAGAACTACTCCTACTATCCCTACTTGGTAAAGCTTCCTGAACAAAACTCAAACCCCCAAACCCAATTCCTGAAGCTGTCTGACGCAGGATGAATTTATAAGAGGCGGATGTACTACGACCTAACCCTACATGCAATACAAAATCCGACGACGAATTCAAATAAAGCAATAAATAGTGAAATTACACGCAGATAACTTTAGCAAAACAGAATAATTTCTTTTGGCAAGCGGGTTTAGACTTTCCTCCGCGTGTAAGGCCAAAACAAGAGCACACGACGAATAAGTCCTGCAAATCACAAAATAATCGAAAATAAACAACCACAATACTAGTGATCCAAACAAATATGAAGTCTCATCATCATATATTAATATTGAGAAATTATTTCATACAACTAAGTAAATACTCACTGAGCAAGAGGGTTTTCGTAGGAGAGCAGATCCGGCGATGTGCGGTATAATTAGGACGATCCAGAGAGGAACAAGTTGCTGAAACGACGGGACATCGGCTGTATCTGGAGGTTTGGGATGGGATCTGGGCTGTGGCAGTGAAAAAATAAGGTTGGAGGGTCCTCTAGAAGGCTCTCGGGTAGCTGCAAGTTTGGAGGGGTGAGATCGGGGTTGTGGTTTGTTGCAATCGCAGGAAAACAACCAGGAAAAACTTGACAGGGGCCAAATCTAGGCAGATTTGGGTGTCAGACTGAAGGGAGAAGTAAAGTGGACGGTGGCGTGGCTATTAGGGTGCTTGGTGGGTTGGCAGAAGGGAGGGTGAGGTTGGCGGTGCTGTTTGGACGGGGAGGAGGGCAGCGGCTGCAGATCGCAACAAGGGATGGGGCGGCTGTAGACTGGCAACAAGGGCGGCTTCTATTTGGGAGGGTATGGGGGAGGCGGTAGAGGGATTATGGGGTGGAAAATGAAGACTAGGATTAAGTATTACCTTAGGAATAAAGAAAAGCACTTAGGAGTCGTCACCTAGGGCTCCACAGAGTCGACACCATGGGGTGATCACTGGAATCTGGGTTTCTTTGTTTCTGAATTCTGCAATGACCTGTAACAGCCCCACATACACTCTTATTTAAAATAAAGAGATATTAGGGCATCTCACCATCAATGACTATGATTGACCGGATATGGGGTAGCTTGATTATATCAAAAATAAAACAAAAATGACAATATAATATATGAAATCGAGTCGAAACGCCAGGCCGGACACATCCATGAAGTGGGATCATCGATCTGGGTACACCATATATGGTAAGTAGCCAATCGGCCCCGAACAGGCCCAAAACTCGTCCTCCGTTGTGGGTTCACGTCTCCGCTCCACATCACTGCCACTCTCCAGTACTCCACTAAATCCTTTCATCAAGTATCTATAAAGCCTTTCATCAAGTCGCTCGGTACTCTCCCTGCATTGTTATCCCCACCCAGCACCCCCTTCAACCATTCCAACAAATGCCAACCCTCCATCTTCCCCTTCTCAGCAACCCTACTACTCTTCCCACCACTCCAGCAACAAACTAGACACTACATGAGCCCTCGCAGCCTTCTCCTAAACCCACCAACCTCAGAAATCTGTACATAACAGCTGCATAAGTGCTAGTCCCAAATCAGACAGAATTCATGTTCACGTCTCCTATTTGTAATGTAAGTTGATATATGAAGTTAATATTTCACTTTGTTGATTATTTGGTGACATATGACTACAAATGTCAATTTGTATGTATTTACCCATTAATTGTTTAACTTGAATAGTTTATGTGACGCCGCCAACTTTACCAGCACTAATTTACTTATTTAAAGGAAGTTAAATAAATATAACTTAATACGAATAGACATAATAGTAATACATATAATCCCTATTATTCCCTATTATTCCTAGTATTCCTGTCGGTGAAGAGGAAATTGAACTGAGCGGTTCAATAGTGACTCACGGGCGTGCGTGTCCTAAAAGGCGGAAGCGGTGCGAGGTTAAAAGGAGAAACAACAGCGCCCACAACATTATTTCCCCCAGACCACGTGCGAGAACCCGCTGCAGCCCGACGGAAGCCAATCGACGCCGCTGCCTTCCGAGAACCCGAATCTCTTTCGTTTCTCGTGATTTCTTCTTCTTTAGAAAGGTAATCCCTTCCTCTCCACTTCTCTTCCTTATTATGTGAAGATTTTGCATGGATTGAGTAGGGCAGAAATCCTGGGGTTTGAGTTTTTGGGTTTCTTTCACTTTTTTTCTTCTTAAAAGTTTTTGAAATGAATTATTATGCCCTAGTACTTGATTTCATGCTATTTCAATGAAACCCTAGTTGAAATATGTTGATTGCAGGAATTTTTAGTGTTTCTAGTGGTGGAAAAAGACTCCTAGAATATATACCTCTCTATTTGAGCACGAACTCACTCTCATGGCTTTAGAGTGGCAATTATTACTTGGGATATTTATCCTTTTGCTCCCAATCGTTTAGATGAGGCTAGGGATTGCTTCCCCCTCACTAAATAAGGAAAAAAAACCTTGTTAAAAATTAGGGCATCCAACTCCTAGTCCGTTTAAGACGCATTGACCCAATTAGATCAAGTGGAGCCTTTCTAGAGGAATTGTGATGCAATAAACAATAATGGAAGACATCAATTTGATATTCTTAAAGTAATTAAGGATGGTATAGTGTAGGTCATGGCATCCCAAAGAGGCGGGAGACGCAATGACTATGCTAGGAGGGACAAACAAAAAGGAAAGACCGATATGAGTTCTTATCCCTTGCGTTCAGTTATTCATTGTTAGTATAAATTGGTGTTAGTCTTGTTTAATTAATAAACTTGCTTTATGATTGATAAAGTGAAATAAGGGCTTAATACAAATATAAGTGGAAGGCAAGGTTAATGAATGCCAATGTAAATGTAAGCAAATGCCTAAGCGGCATAGTAATAAGAGTGATAAAATGACGAATGGGCTATGTTAAGAATATACCCAACTAGAGAAGGTGGGGTGAATGTCCTCCCAATATAAAGTATAATCGACATAAACACGTGAATATGAAAAGATACGTAAAAGATTTATATGTGTGTGAATATGAAAAGGTACACAGATAAATAAATAAAAGCGCGCTATATAAATACATGAATAAAAGAAATGAATTTTTAACATTGCACACAAAGAAAATAGGACAAAGAAATACCCAATATATATGGGGTGATGCAAAAGACCGAGGAAATACATAATAAATGGATACAATTGTCCGTAGAAGAAAAAAAAGATAACTTTAATAAGATAGTGAATGTTAAATGACAAGATAAAAATCCAATAAGGAGTGTGAGTTATAAAATGCATAAAAAATGCATTATAAGTAATCAAGGGAATAATAAGAATATGATTAGTCATTTAACTAATAGAAAATGCAACTAAAACAGGGAAATGAGGAAGTCACTCCCGCCAGTTCTAGCAGATCCCCTTCACACCAAGAGAAGTACAAGCTGTGGATCGACGTTGTCACCACTGTTTTTGGTGTTTTGGACGCGCATAAAGACGGGTGTCGTGATGTCGACTGCCCGTATGAGTTCCAGTTCTGCTTCCAGTAGTGTCAATCTTGTAGTATAGTTTTACTCTGATGCCCATGTACATGTTTTGTTGTAAATATGTAGTCCACTTTTGCATGTGGCACAGTTTTTGTGATAAACCCTCGTTTTGTATACATATATATTGGGTTATCTGTTATACTCTATTAGTTGTTATAATAAATAAAATGTTTGATTTTCCCTGCACTTTTTTTGTACTCTGTCATTCATTTATGATCGCTAAATGTTTATACATGTCGCCTCTGATGATTTATTGATTAAAGATAATTGATATGCTAAATCGTGGCGGTAGCCTAAATAAAAGAGGCCGTTATAGTTTACTCACCTAGAAATTAGAATTAAAATGAAGCACTCTTGTTTAAACATATCCTAAAATTTGTTGGTTCATCTATCATTTTAATCTCAATTTTTATTGCTTGTGTAAGTATTTAATAAGTTTAGTGATAAACATTTGTTTGTGCATCACATCATTCTTAGATCCCCACAACAACTCATTAGCATAGTTCCCTTAGGGTATGTTTGCACATTCACCTCACCTTATCATATATCAAGTAGAAGGATGGATTGACAATGCAATCAATCCCAAATGATCCTCCAAATAAATTTGTGAGTAGAACTCTAGAATTATAGATCCAAAAAATGGAAGAAGTATGTTGAACTACACATTCTAAATTTATCTATTATATGATAAGAAATAGTATTTATAGATGTCAAATTTGTGACTAATTAAATTGATTTTTCTTGTAACTATATCAATTTTGAACATCTCATTTGTCCTGAATAACGGTATCAAAATACTTCTTTGCCAGATTTTTGTGGAACATAGAACACCGCGATTTTTAAAGAAGAGGTGAAAACAATCCTAAGAAGGTAATAGAAGATGAAGGAAATTATACTTAGCCTAAAAACTTTTCACTTTTGTATAGCTTCACTTGTGGAGTGAAAAAGGTAGAAAAAATAGCACTGGGAAATAAAGGCATCTTAAAAAAAAGCCAAACAGATTTCATCATGATAGAAACAGTTAAATAGTATATATACATATGTACATTATAAATATATACATTATATATATATATAACTATACTTCAGTAGTTATTCTTACTTGCCAACAGGGTTTCCAGACCAAGAAAATCCTCTGTCCATGTCTTGCTCTTTGTGAATGAATCTATAAGCATCTATCAGCTTTCCTCTATTAAACATGATGAAAGAAGTAAGATACAAATGGGTAACTCAATCCATGAGAAAATAGCCCACTAGCATGTATTGTGATTTTAGACTATGAACTATAAGAAGAGTGCTTGTTAAATATTGTTAATAGCATGCTACGCAATTTTTAGATCAAAAGAAGAGAAAGGTGTAGAATTTGTAAAAATCTGACAGTTAAACTATTAAAGCATACTTTAGAATCCAGACGATACCAAAGGTAAAACAAAATCAACTACTAGTCTGAGCGTAAATAGAAGCATTTTTAGTACATTTATTAGAGGCGTCATTTTTCACTCAAAACTAAAGGTTCAAATAAGAAATCTCACACATATGCATACTGAGCCAATTTTGTAAGTAGTTTCTAATGAAAGAGAAGGTTCAGGAGAAGAAGTAAGCTGATCAAACAACACTATAATTTAATTATAGGGTCCGATCGTGAATGATTGTGATCGGTGACATCAACGAATCGAGGTACCCACACCCTTACGGTCAATTTTTCGCATTAATAATAAATTTAAACAATGCATTTCGTGGAAAATTTTATGAAATTTAATTAGGAGTGATTTAGGGGTTTGTGGGAGCGCACATTGTTGAAATAATAAAGATTGTGTGCAGTGGCATAACTGTAAATAAGGGAAAACATATCTTTTATTCTTCATAAGTAAGAGAACCGGTTCACTCTCCCGTCTCCCAACCGAGCCAAAACCACCATTCCTCGTGATTAGGCCTGTGCAAAAATATCCGAAGAACCGAGAACCGGACCGAAACGGAACTGAACCCGACGGTTCAGATCGGTTCTCGTTTTACACGGTTCGGGTATGGATCTAAAAAATACTAGAACCGCCGGTTCGGTTCGGTTCTCAGTTCCCGTGGTCGAGTACCCGAGAACAGACCCGAACCAATAATTAAAAAAAAACCCAACTATTAAATGCAGAATCAGAAATATCTCTCTCATGGCTCACGCCTCACGCGGTCCGCCGATCACGCTACTCAGGGGCATAGGGGATTACATGGGTTAGCCGGTTTTGGTTATTTACTTTTTTACTCTAGAATCCAGAACGAGAAATAACGCCGCTCAAGCTTTGTCGCCTTCATATATAATTTATGCATTCTAATGATCTTTGTATTTGCTATTTATTGGGTATGAGACTTTATTTGAAGGAGAATAACAAATGATTAGTCGTGGACACCTGCAATGTTAAAAAGATAATAAGCAAAGACTTAGATAACACTTCTTCAATGCTTCTAGAAGCTGAAATGTAATGAAATTAAAAGTAAAAAAATATGTAAACAATTCTAGATATTTGAAAATCAAATTAGATTATTCATTCATCAATATTTTTTGAAGACGAGTAGAACCGAGAACCGAACCGGAACCGAACAATTCGGTTCGGATCCGGTTCTATATTTTAGAACCATGAGTCGGTTCCGGTTCCAAAAACTTGGAACCGAACATACATGGATCAGTTCCTGGTTTTGAGTGGAACCGAACTGAACCGAGTTGCACCTCTACTCGTGATCCCATCTTCTAGCCGAGCGGGTGAAATTGTCGCCCCTCTTGCAGGCGGCTTCCGGCGACGATTCCTTATTTAAGCAAATCGCGAAGTCAATTCCTAGCAACAACATCTTCGACTCCTCAAGGTAATCGCAAGGGAATCGATTCTTTCTCCAGCCCTAGCTGACGGTTTCCTAAAAGGCTCGACATTTCTTCTCATGAGCCTTTTAGTTGTTGATTATTCCTTCAATCTGCATTTGTTCCAATTCCCTTAAAACATGTTTGATTTTCAGAATAGAGAGTCTCGTCTTTCGTTGATCAGAGGACCTCCTACTCGTGTATTGTTGGGAAAGAGGTAAAAGCCCATTTGTGTTCTTTGTTTCGTCATTTCAATAATTCCTTCGCTTTCTTCCGACATTTGTAATGAGTAGTAAATTACTTTCAACCAAACCGTAGAGGGAAGAGCCGAGCCTTATACTTGTGGGGTTGCACCAATTGTTTTGATTTAAGGGTTTCCATTTAATTCCAGATGTCGATTAATCATTGGTGTAGATCGAAGAAAGAATCCTGTGACGAGTTCATAACAACACCATGTCTTGTGAGGAACTATGCGACTGTGTCATGTCTAGAGCTGTCACGGTTCCGGTTCTGCTAAGACAGTGAACCGAACAACTAAGGTTACGGTTCTTCAAATTGGAACCAAAACCTTATTTGATTTGATCATTCCGATTGTGATTACGGTTCTAGCATAATTTTTGGAACCGTAATGTCTAAGAACGTCGCAACCCCAGTGTACAAACTTCTCTTCCTCTTAGCTAGATATATCACCTCGTAACTGGTATAAATATATTGCCTAGGTCGCGTAAGAATGCATGTGAAATCAAATTAATTGTAGCCTCTTATTGCGTGCTACAAATCAAATAAAATATTATAAAATGTACGTGAAACCGAATCACCCATAGTTTGTTATTGCATGATAAATGCCAATTAAATTAATATGATTCGACACATAAATCAACACATGAAAATTTCTATTTAACATAAGAACAAAGATGATTAAAGATGTTAAATGCAATTAGGCTAAAAATAAAATATTAAAACATGTAATAAATCTCAGATTAGTGACGTCATAGAGACGACATAATATAATAATTGTACCAACCACTAGGCGATCAATTCAGAGGGGGGTATGAGAGATGTTTACCTCATGATTGATGAATGCACACCATCATACACATAGGGCCCAGCAGGTCGTATGAGCTCGAACATGGGGTCGATAAGCCACATTTCCACACATGGAAACAGTCAGATATGAGTATGTGCTTCGCAAGGGGCACATCATGTCAGGGCGCCTTTGATTACCATCAGAGACTTAATAATCAGAATGTGCTCAGTGAGCCAAGAAACATAAATTAACAAGAGAAACATGAAATTGTCTTACCTCAACTCTAGGAAGGAATTCAGAGTGCAAAAATCTTTATACCTCAAGAAATTAATACTATAATTGTAACTCATATTGCAACAATTACAGAAAGGAAAATTTATGTTATTTTAGTTTATTTTACTCAATAGCATGCATAATTACTATGCCACTAATCATTCTTCTTAGAGTCAATTGTTGCATACTTATAACTGCTCATACATCTTTTTAATTATGTCAATTTAGCGTCAAGTGGAGGAATATTTTTTTCATACTCACCAGATGGGTTGAGGTCATCTTCGAACATCTCTTTTCAGATAATACAGGTCGGAATATTCGCTTATGATAAGCATCCAAGAATTTCTACATTTTAGTTTATATTTCCATTCAGTTTGATGTATCATTTATGCATGGACTTCAATGTATCAGACATTGTTTAAGATTCTCAGTTAATCATATTTCTTGCACTTTACATTTTTAGATGACCCTATGAATCAGGTTTTGAGATATTTCTTTAACTTTAGCTCTAGTTATTATTTATTAATGTTGCCCTTAGTTATTAAAGGCGCAAAGCGCACCAAGGTGCGTCAAGCCGCAAAGGGGTTTTGGAGCCTAGGCGCAGGCGCGCGCCTGGCGAAAGTAAGGCGCAATCACGTCCATTTTAAATAATTATCAGTAAACGCCAGTTCATCTTTCTGATCAGATTCTTCATCTATTCTACTCATTAATCATTCATTACTATCATTTATATCTCTTAAAAAATAAAATCAAAGAGGTCACTATGATCATATTTAAGCCTCAACATTCGATTATGTTTCACAAATACTAAATCATGCAAAAATTATTGAATTCTAACATTATTTCTTTAGTAATTTTGAAAAACAATTTATAGCAGAAATTTCACTCAGTTGCGCCTTTTATGCTCCAAAGGCACAAAAAGCACACGAAAGCGCAATCAACTGAGTCTGGTGAGCTTGGAGCCTGAGGTGTGTCTTTAGCAACTTAGAATTGTTGATTATTTTATTTCATATCCTGAGTATTGGCCGAGCATTAAAAATGTACTCTAGTCATCTAAAAGTTCAAGTGACAAGCTCAATCCAGGTAAAGATCTGTATTGGGCCTATGGTGAGACAAGGATACAAATTAAACTTGATGTTGGTATTTTATGCAAGTTGAAAGTGGATTGAAAAAATATTTCAAGACAACATTAAACATTGCCATAAAATTTAGGAAGAGGTGAATTTTGGTGGATACCACTCTAAAGTCAACACAAGTAAGGAGGCAAAATGGCTAGATTAGAAGCAGATTCGAGTAAAATAGTTAGAGGTGAGATGAATTTGCATGACAAATTCCAATAGTACAACCAAAAAAATGTCTCTATCAAAACTTAGGATACAATATTTATACTATATTATAAGGGAAAAATACCCTTTTGTGAAACATTCAACTTTCCGATTTTACCCCTCTTTATTATAAAATGTTCCTATTTCTTTAACTTATGTGTTTTTTCTTTAATTTTAAAAAATGAGCAATCATATAGGCAAAGTCTCTTACCTACAATAAAAAATGTGTTCTCCTCAGCACTAGCAAACCCCGTGCACACGAAAAAATGAGTGACGGGCGGAGTATAGCACTCGAGGGTTTGCGAGCGGCAAGAGCGCCGTCGTGTCAGGACAATGCCGTGGTCGGAGTACCGTCACGCGGGGCACTAGATCCTCGTGCACTATCGCGGTTGGGTACTGTCGCAATTGATCGTGTTACGACCCAAATCCGCCACAATCTAATTCATTCCTTTTGAGAGAATTTTTCATATAACTATACGCAACAGTATAAGAAAAAGGGTGTACCAGAGAAAATAAAACATCACATATCATTAATGTACAAAATATATACACTATCTCAATGTAAGGTACGGAAATGTCTACATGTATTACATTCTAACTAGCTATCAATGGTACAAGGAAAAACTCAAGCTAACCCGTGGACGAGCCACGTCATCAGTTGGTCTTCAATCTGCATCTGCATGAGCCCGCCTAGCGGGGTCTAGTACGCTGGTACTCGACTCCTGAAAGAAAATTAAATTTGGAACCAATTAGTTTTGAAAACTAAGTGAATTCCTTACCCTTATCCGAAACTTTACACTGCAAGTAAACAAGAGAGTCAACAGCAATAAATATATATATGAACATGTCTCTAAGCTAGTAACAGGGAAAAACCAACAATTCTATTCTGATATCAATTCATATTTCATTTATCATGTTTCTTATCAAATTTTCATTTATTCGTAATGCGTTCCTTGAAAGACTAAGGGTCATTCAAATATCTCAATCATCTGGGTCCGTCGACCCTTCATATCAATATCCGCTTTAGGGCGCTCTCACGCGCAGCAGACTTCCACGCCTCCTAAATTGGATTCTCTTCATATTCTGTAGGAGTTCGACCCCTCCTACGAGGTGTGAGAGTTCTACCCCTCTCACGAGGTGTAGGAGTCTGAAGTATCCCCCCTACTAGGCCGACCCTTAGCTTTTTGATGCGTCGACGCTATCTCAATTATCAATTCAATTCTATCTTTTTGATTCATTTCATTTTCTTAACAAATAGGGTTATGTGTATGTTTTCCCCTCAAAAATTTATCGCTCGCTAAGCCAAGTTAGCGTTTTCGGCGATTCATATATTCAGTGATATCAAATAACAAGAAGTAACTAGCTTAACAGTTCACCAGAAAGTAGTAAGGACTCACCCCAACTTTTCCTTTGCCCTTGTCCCTCGAAGGAGTCACATCGCGCCTATCGCCGGACGTCATTCTCTACAGTATCAAAATATCATTTACTTTAGGATTGCGCCTTAAATATTTACGAGCAGACTCCTACGACGGTTACAACTACGACATCTAGGAGTTGTCTAGGAAAGGACTAGCGTGGGTGACTCAAATTGACTGTGTATCATTCAAATCCAAGTTGCTCCGATACACAACCGCAAGGGTTGCCACCATGGCAACACCAAGTGTTGTGAACAACAGCTCACCTCAAGTATAAATCCCTTCAAAAATAGCCGGACAGCCAACACTAGCAGCCCAAACACAACCGGTAGCATCCAGGTAATCTACATAGTCCAGCCGGCATACACACATACACACAGCACTGTCCAAGCACGGCTGACACACACACACATATACGTACAAGGAGATCAAGACAAAACCAAACTCCAAATGAAACCAAACTCCAAATGGAACCCTAGCTTCATCTCTCCCAACAATGGGTCTAGGGTTTACAGAACTTTTAATTCCAAAAGGAAGTGAAGAAAACCAAAACCCCAAACTCTAGGGTTTTCACCCATCTAAAATCCATACACCAACTTCATAATCAACACAAGAGTAGTTGAGGTGAGGAGATTACCTCTCAATTGCAAGAAGAATCACAGAAATCGGAGAAGAATCGAGCCCGATAGAGCAAGCGGCAGTAGCGGCTTCCGTGGCTTCCTTCTGTCGAAAATGAAGAGAAATGAACAGAACCCGATAACTTAAAGCACGGGAATAGGCCACCGCTGATCGTAAGCACCCGGTTACTCCACCGGTTCAACCGGTCTAAACCCTTGCACAGTTACAGCTAAGTACAACCAGCCAAGCCAAAGTCCAGTCAAGCAAAGCCCATCTTTATTCATCAAAACTGGCTGGTAAATAAAACGAAATAACTGTCACAAAACCAATCGGCACTGAAACCGTATTTTCATCATCGGGGAGTATTCACATAATATTTTTATTTTACAAAATATAAACATTTATCATTGTTCGGGTATTACAAACTCTCCCCTCCTTATTAGAATTTTCGCCCTCGAAAATCACGCATCCTCGCGAATCCCAAAGAAAGAGGGAAAGATTTTTAACATTAAATCTTCGCGTTCCCAAGTAGCATCCTTGGCAGTGTGGCCGGTCCACCAGACTTTGACAAAGTTCACCTGTCGATTCTGAAGATTTTTGCTTTGCCAATCAACAATCTGGTAAGGTGTTGTCAGACTTGACAAATCAGCTTCTATTTGCACAGCACTGGTAGATATCATCAAATCTGGGTTCGGAATATATCGTCTGAGTGCGGATATATGAAAAACATCATGCAACCTCTGTAATTCAGCAGGCAGAGCTAGGTGATATGCTACTTCGCCAAGTCATTCAATCACAGGAAAGGGACCAACATACCTCGGACTTAATTTTCCAATCCGTCGCAATCGGGAAATCTCATTTGAACGGTTTAATCTTCAAACACACCTGATCGCTCACAGCAAATTCCACCAGACGATGTCGGACATTATAATATTTATGTTGACGATCATGTGCGATTTTCATTCTTTGATGAATGACACGAACTTTCTCTTCAATTTTGTCTGTCCTCTTCTGCGGGAACAATTTCTTTTCTTCATCCTCTGCCCAGCTCAAAGGAGTTCTACATCGCCGTCCATACAGAGCTTCAAACGGGACCATTTGGATCGTTGCTTGATAGCTATTATTATAAGCAAATTCAGTTAACGATAAGTATTTCTCCCAAGAGCCTTTCAAGTCTAAAACCACCATTCGTAATAGATCCTCGAGCATTTGGATGGTCCATTCGGACTGGCCATCGGTTTGCGGATGAAAAGCAGTACTATACAACAATCTTGTTCCCAATTTATGGTGCACCCGCCGCCACAACTCAGATGTAAACCGTCCATCACGATCTGATACGATCGTACGTGAAATACCATGTAATCTCACAATTACATTTACATAGAGTTCCACCAATTTTTCCGTCGGCCCGCTTTGCTTGATCGATATAAAATGTGCGCTATTTGTCAATCGATCAATGATGACCAAATTCCATCATTCCCGGCTTTACTGCGAGGCATGCCAAACACAAAATCCATCGCAACATCATCCCATTTCCATTCCGAAATGGGTAGAGATCGAAGATACCCAGCAGGCTTCTGATGTTCTGCTTTCACTACCTGACAGGTATGACACCGAGCAATATACTGAATGATATCCTTTTTCATATGAGGCCACCAGAAGTCCTGTTTCAAATCATGGTACATCTTAGTCCAACTAGGGTGAATTGAATATGACGTATTATGCGCCTCATACAGTATATCATTCCGCGGGCTATCAGCATCTGTGACACATATTCTGTCATTCAAGAACAATAGTGCATCTTTTTCAACAAAGGCACTCTCTTCTCCTTTCCGCAATTTCTCAAATATTCCCATCAAGAAGGGATCTTGAGGTATCGCTTTTTGGATTCTCTCTTTAAGCGAATATTGAATCCGCATCTGGCATAGCTGTGCTTGCTTTTCTTCAGGCGTAAATATCACGCAGATTCCCATATCCTGAAGCATATACAAAAGTTTCTTATTATATCGCGATGTCACGGACATCGCCGCAATATTTTTCCTGCTTAAGGCATCTGCGACCACATTTGCCTTACCTGGATGGTATTGAATATCTAGATCATAATCTTTAATAAATTTTAGCCATCTTCGTTGGCGTAAATTAATTTCCCGCTGATCAAAGATATATTTCAAACTTTTATGATCTGTAAAGATCTCGCATCGAACACCATACAGGTAGTGACGCCAAATTTTTAATGCAAACACAACAACAGCTAATTCCAAATCATGTGTCAGATAATTCTTTTCGGCATCCTTTAATTGTCGGGAAGCAAACGCAATCACCTTTCCATGCTGCATTAACACGCAACCCAATCCTTTATAGGACACATCGCTATATATTTGAAAACCATTGGAGCCTTCAGGCATCACCAACACTGGCGATGTTGTTAATCTTTCCTTTAACGCTTCGAACGCTTGCTGGCAATCATCTTCCCACGTAAACACTACGTTCTTTCGTGTCAAATGTGTCAAGGGTTGGGCGAAGTTGCCAAAATTAGTATTTCAGCTATGAAAGCCAGAAAAATGGTACGGAAACGCTGTGAGGCCATTTTGGTAATGATTAAAGAAATGAAAGAAGAAAAAAAAGAAATTACGGCTGTGCCCGTGGTACGGGACTACGTGGATGTATTTCCAGAAGAGTTACCCGGTGTGCCTCTAGCCAGAGAAGTTGAATTTGAAATTAAAATGATCGAAGGAGCTACTCCAGTCGCAAAAACTCCTTATCGAATGACACCAAAAGAATTGGCAGAATTGAAAGTGCAATTGCAAGAATTGCTTGATAAGAAATTTATCCGACCGAGTACTTCACCTTGTGGAGCTCCAGTATTATTTGTGAAAAAGAAGGAAGGATCTCTCCGTCTGTGCGTCGATTATCGCGAGCTGAACAAGTTAACAATAAAAAATAAATACCCTTTGCCGCGTATTAACAATTTGTTCGATCAGCTGGTTGGTGCACGTATATTTTCTAAAATTGATCTTCGATCAGGATATCACCAGCTAAGAATTCGACAGGAAGATGTCTTCAAGACAGCATTCAGTACCAGGTATGGGCATTTTGAATTTGTTGTTATGCCTTTTGGTCTAACGAATACGCCTGCAGCTTTTATGGCCTTGATGAATAGTGTGTTTAAGGCATTCTTGGACCAGTTTGTGATTGTTTTTATCGACGATATATTGATTTATTCAAAAACAAAGGAAGAGCATGCTCAACACTTGCATCAAGTCTTACACACATTGAGGGAACAACAGTTGTATGCTAAATTCTCAAAGTGTGTGTTTTGGCTGACTGATGTGGCCTTTCTAGGGTATGTAATTACTGCAGAAGGGTTGGCTATCGATCCTGCTAAAATTGAAGCAATCCTCAACTGGACCCGACCGAAATCTGTAACTGAGATACGAAGCTTCCTAGGCTTAGCTGGCTATTATCGGAAATTTGTCAAGGACTTTTCGAAGCTAGCACAACCCTTTTCTTATACTGCTGCGTATAGTTATATGAAAATCCTCTCAGAAAGAATGAATTAAATTGTAGAGGATTTGGGCCGTTACAATTAAATGGTATCAGAGTCAGGTTTTCATAGGGCGTGTAACGCAGAGAGTACCAGAATGGAAAATAAACTCACAATAATGACAATTGCATATCAGAATATAATGAACTGTCTTATGGTTTTTTTTGCCTCAGGAACCGTTTCAAGTATATTCGAGCCGCAGAATGCGAGAGGCTCTGAATGAACCTGAGGATTCTAGAGATTCCAGGTCAGAAGAAAGTGTGAGTGGACGACAGTCTACCTCACTTCATATCGTCGGTATTGCTCAAGCCATCGCTGAGGCAATTAGATTGGTTCGGGACACCCCTCCAGTTGTGCCTCCTCATGGAGTAACCCCAGTGGTGCCAGCTGTGCCTCCTCCAATAATTGTGGAACCGCAGCAGCCTCGCTTGCTTGAAACTGACATGAAGCAATTTTTGGAATTGAAACCGCCGACTTTTCGTTGTGGTTTGTCTCCGATCGAGACAGAAGACTGGATCCTGCGGATTGAAACATTATTTGATATGATGCGGTGCCCCGCGGAGAGGAAAGTGGAGTTGGTCGTTTTTCTGCTGGAAGGAGAGGCTAAGAGATGGTGGGTGAACTTAATGAAAGGGAAATTTCAGACTCGTGGTTTGGCGAATGTGACTTGGGCAGAGTTTGTTCGCGAATTTACAAAGTGGTTTGTGCCGCGGACGGAAAAGAGACAGCTACAGGAGAAGTTTTTGCGATTAGTTCAAGGAAGTCGCTCTGTCCTTCAGTATGAAGCCGAATTTTCCTGCTTGGCATACTATGCAGAGTCTGCTGTGGCGACCGAGGAAGCTCGTTGCTTACGGTCCTGGAAGGGTTGCGGGATGATATCCGCGCTTCAGTGGTTCCGTTTGATATTACGGAGTATGCACTACTGGTGGAGAAAGCTCGATTGGTCGAGTTAGATACTGAAAAGAGGCAAAGAAGGACAGAAATGAGGAAGAGGTTCAAAGAAGGTACTAGCCAAGAGAAATCGGGCAGAACAGGAGAAGCCTCTTGGAAGAAGAAGAAGCAGCAACAGTCAGTGTCGACTGGTAGCACTCAAGTGTCTCAAACAACGGCGTCCAAATGTGCCAAATGTGGCAAGATGCACAGAGGAGAATGTTTGACTGGAGTCTGCTTCTACTGTCGCCAGCCGGGCCATCGTCAAAAGGATTGTCCGAAGCTGCAAAGGGATGAAAGTTCGAGGGGAGCCCCAACCTTACCGTCTCAGAAAATGTATCATATTGGGACTTCCAGGGAAGGGGAGTCGATAGCATCGGCACCGCTGAAGGGGCCAAAGATGAGAGGCTGATTCAGGCCCGAGCTTTCAATCTCGGTCAACAAGAGGCGAAGGCAGATGATACGGTTGTTAAAGGTATGCTACTTGTGCATGATCAAGTTTTGAAAGTTTTATTTGATACTGGTGTCAGTCAATCATTCATTTCAACATCTATTCTGGAATCAATTCATATACGACCATATCATATTGCTCAACCGTTGAGTGTATTGCTGCCGAATAATACGGTTTTGATGACAAAGGAGCGAGCTGTACTCTCACTACCTTTTAATGATAAACGAATTGAAACCGATGTTGCGGTCTTACCGTTGGTTGAGTATGATATCATCTTTGTTATGGATTGGCTATCGGATCGAGAAGCCATTATTAACTGTAAAACGAAAGAGGTGGCGTTCAAATGCCCAGATGGAAGTCCGATGATCTATCAAAGGTTGGGCGAAGTTGCCAAAATTAGTATTTCGGCTATGAAAGCCAGAAAAATGGTACGGAAACGCTGTGAGACCATTTTGGTAATGATTAAAGAAATGAAAGAAGAAAAGAAAGAAATTACGGCTATGCCCGTGGTACGGGACTACGTGGATGTATTTCCAGAAGAGTTACCTGGTGTGCCTCCAGCCAGAGAAGTTGAATTTGAAATTAAAATGATCGAAGGAGCTACTCCAGTCACAAAAACTCCTGATCGAATGACATCAAAAGAATTGGCAGAATTGAAAGTGCAATTGCAAGAATTGCTTGATAAGAAATTTATCCGACCGAGTACTTCACCTTGGGGAGCTCTAGTATTATTCGTGAAAAAGAAGGAAGGATCTCTCCGTCTGTGCGTCGATTATCGCGAGCTGAACAAGTTAACAATAAAAAATAAATACCCTCTGCCCCGTATTGACGATTTGTTCGATCAGCTGGTTGGTGCACAAAAATTTTCTAAAATTGATCTTCGATCAGGATATCACCAGCTAAGAATTCGACAGGAAGATGTCTTCAAGACAGTATTCAGTACCAGGTATGGGCATTTTGAATTTGTTGTTATGCCTTTTGGCCTAACGAATACGCCTGCAGCTTTTATGGCCTTGATGAATAGTGTGTTTAAGGCATTCTTGGACCAGTTTGTGATTGTTTTTATCGATGATATATTGATTTATTCAAAAACAAAGGAAGAGCATGTCCAACACCTGCATCAAGTCTTACACACATTGAGGGAACAACAATTGTATGCTAAATTCTCAAAGTGTGCGTTTTGGCTGACTGAGGTGACCTTTCTAGGGCATGTAATTACTGCAGAAGGGTTGGCTGTCGATCCTGCTAAAATTGAAGCAATCCTCAACTGGACCCGACCGAAATCTGTAACTGAGATACGAAGCTTCTTAGGCTTAGCTGGCTATTATCGGAAATTTGTCAAGGACTTTTCGAAGCTACCACAACCCTTTTCTTATACTGCTGCGTATAATTATATGAAAAATCCTCTCATAAAGAATGAATTAAATTGTGGCGGATTTGGGCCGTTACAGGTCGTAGGGACAGAGCATCGTGCTGTCACTTGTAGGTATTAATATGTATAGGGCGCAACACTCCACCGCTTCGCCTAGCAACACGATGCATTTATTGCTCTCCAACAACCCTATTTAGGGTTTAGCTAAATCTTAAGCGGTTTAGGCTGCTCCCATTTCACTCACCGCTACTACGGGAATTATTTTTGCTTTATTTTCCTCTGGCTATAAAGGTGTTTAACTTTCTCGGGTTGTCTATATTATATATATATATATATATATATATATATATATATATATATATATATATATATATATATATATATATATATATATATATATATATATATATATAGGGTGGGCTGGAAATCCGCGCAACGCGGATTTAAGTAATATCCGCGCTTTTTCATACTAGCCGTTGGATGTAATCGAACGGCTAGGATTAAGTACGGTTCGGTAAAAAGAACCAACGAGCTCGATCAGTGAACCAAAACCGCACCCTGGCCCAAAGCGGGGTCGAACTAACGCGAGGGAGAGAGCTGGAATGCCGGCAAGAGCTTTTCAAATGAAGGTAAAGATTGTAATATAAAGAGCAATTTGAGATTCTTACTGGCGCTGTGGGACTAAAATCCCGCACCGCTTGGAAGCCGTCCGATCGGGAAGCGGTGCGGGACTTTAGTCCCACACCGCGAGTAAGAATCTCAAATTACTCTTTATATAGCAATCTAAACTTTGACTAACAAAGTCCGCTCGCGCGAGCACAAGATCACGGGCCGACGCGTGATTCTTTGTGATTCGGTCCTGGTCTCTCACCACCTTTTACCGATCCGCGATTTAGTCCAGCCGTTAGATCTACATCCCACGGCTGCCACCAAAATAGTGCGGAAATATGTTATATCCGCGTTGCGCAGATATACATATTTTCCATATATATATATATATATATATATATATATATATATATATATATATATATATATATATATATAACTTCCCAGCCACCCACCCACACACATATATATGCATATATACACACTAGCATCTTTGCACGAGCTCTACCCGTGCTCGATGCGTCGTTGCGGGCTGCGCCCGCTTCCAGGCGAAGCGACGACATTAGGCGGAGAGGCGACATTAGGCGGAGCGGCGACATTACGCGGAGCGGCGACATTAGGCGGAGCGGCGACATTAGGTTGGGGCGGCGACAATTTGCGGGGGCGACAACATCCGGCGAGAACGGCGACATCCAAATTTCACACTCGCTATAGCGAAACAGTGGTTCAAATAACTTAATCTATAACCAGGTAAAAAAAACTTCAGAATACGATGAGAATTCTACAAATCAGCAAATAGACAATAATACGATGATAATAAGATAGTTTGACATTCAATTTGTATTATATCCTGAATATTACAGCCACATTGAAAGTCATTTCACAACCAACACCGGTCGTGACTTCTTATTCTGCATCAAAAAAAAGATATAATTTAGCTATTAATTGGAATAGTTGTAGTTTTGTGAAACTAATAAGTAAACGACCTACCTTCGAGATACCTTGTATGTTGTTGTCTAAGTTGTGCAAATATTTCTTTGTAAACAACTTTAATTGTGTAAATGCCCTCATGATCATCTATCCTACCATATTTATCAAAATTTTTGTTTTTTCATTGGACGCACCTCACGATAAAGCCACGTACAACTGACCATGACTGAACACATGATTTGACAAATATATTGATGTAGGGTAGGCGAGTGGTGCTCGGAAACTACAACTCTACGTGCAGGTGCAGGTGTGACACACTAATGCAATGCTACATGCAAGGTGGTCGTTGGTCGGCAACGACAATTACTATAAGCAATGAAATTAATAACGTCACGCAAATAATTGAAATAAAGAAACAAATAATTAATTTTTAGCAATTAGACAACGACTTCCTCCGCTCGGAGAGTCTAAGCAAGCGTGCGGCGAATAATTCCTTCTGCAATTATTAGTATAAGAGAACCAATTTCTAGGCAACAATAATCTCAGCACAATATGATAAAATATCAAATGAAAAATGTCAAGTCACAGAATACAATACCACAAATGCTCACAACGTAGAGCGCTGAACCGAGACACTGGAGAATTTGAAGGTCGGATGTAAAGACGGGCGATCAGAGGCGAGATCGGTGGCACGGTGACGGAGAGGTGGCTGCCCACGGTGGAAAAGAGGGGCGACGGGCCGGAAACGGAGAGATCCGGCCGCTAGGAAATAGATCCTGGTGTAGTTGGATAGACCCAGTGTTTTGACGGCGGATCCGGGCTACGGGAAGGGGAATACAAATGAAAATGATGGATCGGAGGGTGGTAGCACGAGATCAAAATAGATCTAGGGTTTTCAGAGTGATGGGAAGTGGATCCACGATGGGGAAGGGGGAGGAGTGGCCGGCTAGGGCACGTCGGGCCTTAGGGGGGTCGGTTTTGAGGAGGAGAGGGGCGGTGAGGGGGCTGGAGGGCTGGCCGTTACTTGTACAGGAAGAGAGGGGGAGTGCGGCGGCCTAGGAGGGGAATTAAACCATACAGTATGAACAATATATTTCACAATTGAACGGTAACTTTGCTGTTAATGACGGGTTGCTAGAACTGCAGGGAAACGCTAGCCTTGGGGGGGGGGGGGGGGGTCGGTGGCTGAGACTGGAGGAGCGGTGGAGAACGAAGGTGGGGGTAGGGTATACCATGGGGAGGAGTTTGACGGCCTAAGAGTCATCACCTAGGGTTCCACGGCGTCGACACCGGGGAGGGATCGCTGGAATCCGAGAATGCTGCTTCTCCAAATCCAACAATGCCCTAGATCAGCCCTCATACCTCCAATTTATAAGAAAAGACACATTAGGGTTTACCCATCAACGACTATGATTGGCCGGTGGGTTCACCCTTAAAATACATCAAAATAAACTGAAAAATATAGAGTAATATAGTATTTTGACACGCGACGACGTCCCGGACGCAACTGCGGAGTCCGATCGGCGATCCGATCAAGTCTTCCTGCGCAAATACATGTACGTGGCTCCCGCCTTGCGGCGAACCCCTCCAGGTACATCTGATGGATCCCCATCAACTCCCCCTACTGAAAAGCCGTCATCTCCGATGAATTGATATGGTTGTACCGAAGTCGAAGTCCGGGGGCGAGCCGATCAAGCTCTGCCGGTAGTATCCACATGTCGTCAACATCGGGGTGGTCCTGCCAATGTACTAGGTAGCGGCAACACGGTCCGTCCGAGGTGGGAACAAACTGGTGGGATCTGATCTCTGTGATGCTCTCAGCTCTCATCTCACGAAAAGTGGATCCCGGCGCGATCGGTGGTGCCTGCGGTGGAACCAAAGTGGACGAAATCCCAGGTGGGTGGGCGACAACAATGGATGAACTAGGATGGCCATCAGATGGTGCCAATGCGTGAGAGTCGTATGGTAGCGACAATGGGGGTGGGGGTGGCTGGTCATCTCCACTGCTCGGGTCCACATACTCATGAGGTTCATAGTATGGAGTCAGGTCTTCAACATTAAACACAGGGTGAATTCTCATACTGGCCATAATGTCAAGTCGGTAGGCGTTGGTCCCAATACAACTAATAATGGAGTATGGACTCATTCGCCTCACGCTTAACTTCTTGGCAGGCCCGGAAGGGAGCCTCTCAGTGCGGATTCGCACCATTACCTTATCGCCTACATTAAATATTTGTTCTCGTATTCGCTTATCTGCATAGGCTTTGTAATTTCCATTGCTTGCTACTATTCGTCGGCGGACCGACTCATGCAAATCATGCAAATGTTGTGCAAATGACTCAGCAGACTCACTAGGGCGGAACTCTAAAGGGCTCGAGATAAGTTCTATAGTCTTCCTAGGGTCATATCCCGACACTCCATGAAATGGGCTCAACCCGGTAGACCTATTGACTGAGCTATTGTAGGCAAACTCTACTATCAATAAATCTAGGTCACAACTGCCTACGTGCTCTCCTACCAGGCACCATAACAGATTCCCTAAACTCCGATTCACAACTCCAGTCTATCCGTCCGTCTGTGGGTGATATGCCGCGGAAAACCTAAGAATAGTGTCTGTCTTGTGCCACAAGGTTTTCCAGAAGTAGCTCATAAACCTCACATCGCGGTCCGACACGATCGACTTCGGCAGGCCATGCAGTCGAAAGACGTCCCTCATGAATATGGATGCAACGTGAGTCGCATCTGCCGTCTTGCGGCAAGCGATGAAGTGTGTCATCTTAGAAAAGCGGTCAACCACCACGAAGATGGAATCGTGCTTCCGTAAGGTGCGGGGAAGTCTGAGAACAAAATCCATGCTAATGTCCTCCCAAGGGCGGTGTGGTACGGGTAAAGGCGTGTAAAGACCGGTGTTCTACTTATTGCCCTTTGCCGTCTGACAGATGCGGCAGTGGCGCACAATGCGAGCTACATCTTCTTCAGGCCGGGCCAGTAGAGGCGGTCCTCGACAATGGCTATGGATTTGTCTCGCCCGAAGTGGCCCGCGGCCCCGCCCGCATGCAACTCCCAAATCAGATAATCTCGGTAAGACGTCTGGGGAACGCATAAACGGGAACCCCGGTACAGATATCCTTTATAGATCTGATATCCCTCAACAGGGTCGGGTGGGTCACGGGATAGGGCGGTGTAAATCTCGCCAAAATCAGGGCACGTCGGGTAGTCGAGCATCAACCTCTCAAGTCCCTTGACACTCGCAGTCATCGTCTGTAACAGGGATACGAGTCAACGCATCAGCCGGCTTGTTCTCAACACCAGTGCGGTGCTTGAGAACATAATGAAAATCCTGCAGATACTCGACCCACTTCGCATGTCGGTGGCCCAGCTTGCGTTGCGAGTCAAGGTAACGTAGGGTCTAGTAGTCGGAGTACAACACGAACTCCCAGGGAAGGAGATAGTGCCTCCAGTAGCGCAGAGACTGGACTATATCGTAAAATTCTCGATCGTAGTTCGAGTACTTTTGCTTAGCTTCATTCAGCTTCACACTAAAGTAAGAAACTGAGTGTCCCTCTTACCTCAATACGCCACCTATACCAACTCCTGACGCGTCACATGCGACCTCAAAGGCGCGGCTAAAATCCGGTAAGCGTAGGACAGGAGTCGTCGTCAATCTCTTCTTAATTTCTTCGAAGGCTCTAGTGGCTGCGGGGGTCCACTGAAACTCTCCCTTCTAGAGGCAGCTCGTGAAGGGGAAAAACCCATGAAAGCTACGAGCCTCGTGGATATTCTTAGGCACAGGCCAATCCCGAATGAACTTGACCTTCTCGGGGTCTACGGAGACTCCAGTAGACGATATAATAAAACCCGGAAAGTGGACAGACTCGGAGAGGAACGCGCACTTTTCAGATTCACATACAGTTTCTCTTGGCGAAGGGTGCCAAAGAGAAGTCTCAGATGATTAAGGTGAGCAGCTTGAGTCTGACTATAGACTAGTATATCATCAAAGTATACCATCAGAAACGTGCCCATGTAGGGCCGCAACACCTGCGTCATAACTCGCATAAACGTGCTAGGGGCGTTAGATAGCCCAAATGGCATGACTAGCCACTCATACAAACCATCCTTGGTCTTGAATGTTGTCTTCCACTCGTCTCCCTCACGAACTCGTATCTGATGGTACCCACTACGAAGGTCGATCTTGGAGAAGATCTGGGCACCGGACATAGTATCCAGAAGGTCATAGAGTCGAGGAATGCGGAAACGATACTTGACCGTGATTTTATTAATGGCGCGGCTATCGATGCACATACGTCAACTACCGGCCTTCTTCGGGGTAAGAAGGGCAGGGACCGCACAAGGACTCATACTCTCACGAATGAACTGCTTCCGGAGAAGCTCGTCAACCTGCCGTTTGAGCTCAGCGTGCTCATCCGGTTGCATACAGTAATGGGCAGGCTCGGGAGGGAGGCTCCCGGGACTAAATCAATGGCATGTTGTATGTCCCGTGGGGGAGGCAGCTCATCGGGGAGCTCGTCTAGCATGATGTCCGCAAACTCGTCTAAAAGAGGACGCACCGCGGGTGGGTGGTCAACAGAGGTGTCCTCAGTAACCTACGTAGCGGCAACCACATAAATGACATCTGACTCGGCGCTATCTCGCAGAAACTCTCCTCGCCTCAAGATATGCAGTGCCAGCGAGGCGCTCGTACTCACAGATGGCTCTACCACACCCTTGGGTCGATCTCGGGGCTGGGTGGGCGTCAACATAATCTTCTGCCCCTTATCATAAAAGACACACGTGTTCGAGCTGCCGAAGCACGTGACATCACGATTGAATAGCTAGGGGCGGCCAAGCAACACATGAGCGACGTCAATGAGAATGACATCGCACCAGACCTTGTCCTGAAAGGACACGATAGTAATCGGGACCAAGCAACGCTGGGTGACCTGAATCGCTGTCTTGTCAACCCAGACGACACGATATTGGTGAGGGTGAGGCTCTGCCTTCACCTGCATATGGTCAAGCCCCTTCTGGGCTACGATGTTCACACAACTCCCGCTATCGATAGCTAGCTTGCAGGGACTGCCTGCACTAGGAAAGTACGTGTAAAAGATAGTGGTGCGTCGCCAATCCTCATCCACACGTGGGGTGTGTAGGAAGCGTCTAATCACTCCCACCTCTAATGATCGCTCGGCGTCACTCTCCCAACCTTCCTCGACTGTGTCCCTAACTTCCTCTGGGGCCTCCTCTTCGTCCTCTAAACCTTGCACCTCCTCAACTAGCAGGCTTCGCGTGGGGCACTGCGCCGCCACGTGTTCTCTGCCAGAACATCTAAATAATACGATGCCCCAAGATCATTGACCATCAGTGGCTATGGCTTTGCCCTTCGCATCCGCGGGGATACGTGAGGGTGAGGGTGCAGCTGGGGTGGCCTGGGGCGGAGCGGGCTTCCTAAAAATCGAGAAATCAGTCCGTGAAGTGAACTGCCTCGTGTTAGATGATCGAAGGTACTGCTCGTACTTGAGGGCGAGCTGGAATATCTGATCAACAGTCTCCAAGCGGTGGAGAATCAACTCTCCGAATATCGGAATGAAGGCCCGCCTTGAAACGGGAGGCAGTGGCAATAGGTTCCTCTGAAATGTTACTCCTGACGATCAGCTCATCGAAGCGAGCCATGTACTCGGCGACGATAAGCGTCCCTTGTCGTAAATTCTGTAGTTGCTCAAATAGCTGATCTCGGTATGAGTGTATGACACATGGAGGTACTTCTCTTTTAGTCTCTCCTTCATCTAACCCCATCTGGCGATGGGGTAGTAACCATCCCGCTCTAAGGCTCTCTCAACACTAATTCAAAATAACTTAGCTTGCCCGATCAACTTCATCTTCGCAAAGCGGACACAATGCTCGTCACTCATGTCATACCACTCGAAGTAGTGGTCCATGTCCGAGAGCCAATCGCTGAATGCTTTCGGATCTAGGCGACCATCGAACGAAGGGGCGTCGAGTCGGATGCGACGAGTGATATCATGGTAGTGGCCCCCTCTCCGTGGATCTGGATAGTCCTCGGGATAATCATCATTGGCGTAGTCGTATCGAGCGGGTGGAGGACGACGCTCTCTCCGACCCGAGGGATAATATTCATCTTTGTGATGGTCACGGAGACCGTGTGGGGGCGCACGATCTCTGGGGTTAGGCTGAGGCTGACGTGGCATACGGTACTCATCACGCTGATGTGGAAGTTTATCCCGCGCCGGGACTTGCCTATGATCTATCGCAGGATTTCGCCTTACCGGCGGAATAGGAGCTCGATGAGGAATATCACGATGGTGACGGTCTGCGGGAGGTGGACCATCCCTCGGACGTTGCCCCGACGTGGAGGAGCGTCAGGGTCGTCCTCAAGTGACTTGTCTCGCTGTTTCGGAGTGTCCCTGACATTCTCTAAGTAGTGTAGGCGAAGGTTCACCTCGGCAAGATCATGACGCACATCGTTGAACGGGGCACCTAAGGCGTCAAAGCGGTCTAGGATAAGGCGCTGAAACTCAGCAAAAGCGGCGCCCGAATTCGAGCCTTTCGTGCGGTCGTCGGTGACTTGGGGTTCTACCATGCTTTCTCTATATGTCCTACCACTACGGAGCATGCAAATGGTCTAACATCCCACTGATACCAAAAGAATGTAGGGTAGGCTAGTGGTGCTCAGAAACTACAACTCTACGTGCAGGCATTCTTGTCACGGCGTCAAGGCGAACCAAGGCGAGCGTCGGGCGCCTTGACGCTTAGGTGACAAGGCGGACGCCTTGACGCTTAGGTGACAAGGCGGACGCCTAGGCGACCACAAGGCGAGTAAGTCGCAAGGCGCCAATTTACTCAATTTATTTTTTTAAAAAACAGACTATAGAATGTGGTTATTATAACCGCGGTCTATAGTCTGCAGGCTTTAAGACTGCAGTTTTTATAATAACCGTAATCTATAGTTGACATTCTATAGACTGTGGTTATTATAATAACCGCGGTCTTAAAACTTGCAGACTATAGACTGCAGTTATTATAATAACTGCAGTCTACAGTCGTCTATAGATGGCGGTTATTATAATAACCGTTGTCTTAAAGACTGCCTGCCAGACTTTAGACAGCGGTTATTATAATAAATGCTGTCTAAACCTTCTTTTTTTAATTTAAAATAGAATGTTTACCAAGTACCAAACTACCAAATACATACACACAAGCCACACAGATTTTTTCTTCATAGCAGTAAGAAGTAACTTCTGATATATGCGCAGTTAGCAGTAAAAAAAACAATGTCAATCTACCAAACTACCAAATACAAAGTACAAACACAGCCACAGATTTTTCTTCATAGCCGTAAGCAGTAGCTTCTGATATATGGGAGTTAGCAGTAAGAAAAAACAATGTCAATCTACCAAACTACTAAATACAAAAATACAGTCACACAGATTTTTTCTTCATAGCAGTAAGCAGTAGATTCTGATATATGGGCAGTTAGCAGTAAGAAAAAACAATGTCAATTAATAATTCAATACAGACTTCAGAGAAAACAACAAATCGTTACTTCTGATATATGGGCAGTTAGCACTTAACACTTAGCAGTAAAAAAAAACAATGTCTTTCAGTAGTTTAATACAGACTTCAGAGAAAGCAATAACAGAAAAAGAAACACACAAAAAATCATAGTATAGTATTGTGGTCAAATCCAAAATGTCTACATCCAATGCACAATAACATATTAGCATGAATAATATTTTTGTTAAAAAAAATTCAAAATCATAAAAAAATCAACTAAAATCATCATCTAGTAAGTCATCATTTGCATTGCATGTGTTTGGTTGGTTTGAGGTACTTGTCTTTTGCCCATAATTATTTTCAATATTTTCATCATCATTAGCAAAGAAAAAAAATCGAAATCTCCATCCTCTTTATCCAATAGTTGGGGATTAGCTCCAGCTCCACTTCGTAAATTTCGAGTCTCAGTTCCAATAGCTTTTTCTACAGCTTCCCATGTGAGATTATCATCTTCAAAAACTAGTGCATCCTCTGGTTTGTTCATCATCCACTCACTACTCCAATCTAGTTCATCAAGCACTAAAGGGTTGTAATTTCTTCTTTTTTCACGTCTTTATTGGAATCGTGCTTGTAGACGACGATTATATTAGATGTATACAAGATTATTAAGTCTTTGATGCTTCAATCTATTTTTTTGTGTGTGAATCTGAATCAAGATAAATGGAAACTTATTAGTCAATATAAAATAATAATTTTTATATTGAATATTTGTATACTTACAAACTCAAAAGTACTCCAGTTGCGCTCACAACTAGAAGAAGAACAACATAAGTCAAGTATGCGCAATTCTACCTTTGTAAGGTCAACATTAGGTCCTCCATGTGCACCCCACTAATCCACTATTCATTTAAGACAAATATAAATTATTTGACATATAAATAATTTAAGAAAAAATAAAACTTAATCAATACTTATGTGGATTTAAGGTGCTTCGTTGTCTAATAGTCATAGATTTTCTAAAACTATTTCGAGATGCTTTGTAGTTAGTTTCTTGCTCTGCAATCTTGTCTTGCAATTCTTGATCGGGCACTAGTCTTGCAATAACATTATTCAAAGCATCTTGAAATTTTCAGACATCATCATTATGTTTTTTCTCGTATTCAAAATATTTGCTTAGATTTAGAAACAAAGCTGTCATATACAACTTTTGCTTCATTTGATTTGTCCACCTATTTTCAAAAATATCAATAATCTTTTTAAATAATCTTTCTTTATTATCAAAATGATTTTTGATCTTTTGTTTAGCTTCTTTCATTGTCATATATACTTCACGATAGTCGGCCTTTCATCTCCATCTACTAATCGCAAAACAACAATCAGTGGTTTTCTTCCTTTTAGGCAATCTCTTACTTCATTCCAAAAAAACGGTTGAAAATATTATTTCAACTTGTTTTTTGGCTTCAGTTTTTGTCAAATTAACGGCACTCCACGAAGGCGACACAAAAAATAATCTCAGCTTCTCTTCATGCTTAAGCACACTTTATAGAGTAAGAAATGATGTTGCAAATCTAGTCACTGAATGTCGCACTAGATCATCACCAATAGTAGTCCTCATTGCATCAAGTAAACGAGTATGTCTGTAGATGAAATTTGTGATCATCTTTGTCTTTCTTATAACAATTTTGTTCTGTTTTAGCTTGCATATATCCTCTAGCATAAGATCAATATAATGAGATGCACACTGAGTTCAAAACAATGTTGGTCTTCTCTCTACTAAAATTTTATCAGCTGGTTTGTAATTGCAAACATTGTCAGTCACCACCTGCATACAAGACATACAACGTAACTTTGTAATTTGTATATATTGAAAGTTATAGTCTTGTAGACTATTAACTTGAAATATGAAAATTAGTGAGACTAAAAAATTTACCTGAACAACGCACTCAGCTCCTATCTTTTTAATCTTACAATCAAGCAACTCGGATAACATTGTGACATCTTGAATATGATTGTATGCATCTACGGAACCCATAAAATAGGATCCTTCTGGACAGTTAACAAGGAAATTGATCAAATGTCACCCTCTCCTGTCTGTCCAACCATCTGACATAAGTGTGCAACCATATCTCCTTCAGTACACTTGATAAGTTGTCTTAATCTCCTTAACTTTATCCTTTGTATTCGATAACAATGAGACTCACAAATCATGATAACTAGGGACTTTATAATCAGACACATACTGTCCAACTGCTTCAAGCATGACTTCAAAACTTCGTGTCTTTACATCATTGAATGGAATTCCACACTTATATAACCAATCGACAACATAACTATCAACTCTCTTTTTTTCTTTTCGTGACACAAAACATCTCTCGATAGTAATTTGTGACGCGCCTTTAGCACGTTTATTATCTACTACATCTTCATGAGCACGCCTCACATGAGCATCCATAGGGGCCCTTTTTGTGGCAAGTGGATTACTTTTCTCTTTTTGGCACTTGTCCCAGAACTTGGGATAAATGACGATTTAGCAATAGATAATGTCGGGAATACATTATGTGATCCTGTTGACTCTCCTTCTTATTCACTCTCATTGTCATCATCAGCAGTTAGATGCACATTGTCTTTTTTTATCATTTAAAGTTGAATATATCTCAGCTGTTATTTCAGAAATAGTCTTAAAACACTTGGATACATCTTCATACTCGCTACATAAGTATTGCTTCAACCTTTTAATACCACATTTTATCAATCTATCACATAAATTACATTTAACTGTATTTTTATCTTTTATGTTGGGCTAATGACCATATTTCCAACCAGAATCATTTGACTTTACTTTTCTTTTAGGATCTGTTTTGGGATCAAGGTCATTGTTATCAATGGATGAAGCAAGACTGTTGTTTTGGTCTTCCATCTTTCACCAACAGGACCTATAGATTGCAGAGTTAGGTCTGGATAATGAAATAACCGGCTAATCTTAACTCTCAAGCTAAAGAAATCATCGCAATGAACAGTTTAAAAAACCATCAAATGAATTGCAATTTGCAATTATTCTACACAAATAACAATTTAAAGATTATTTAAAGTATAAAGTATAAAAAATTAAAGATCGTTGTCATTTACAAGAGTAAAGAAGATAATTTTCATTTGTTCTACTTCTATACAAGACTACAAGTATGAAATTAGTCAAACACAATTATTGATTATATAAACACAAATCTTATTTCTAATATTATCTATTTTCTCCCGCAAAAATTGTTTCACTCCATTATAGATCTGAAATAAAAAAATGTTAAAATCAATTCAACATAATTATTATCAATTTATCACTTACTAATTTACATGCACTTAACTTACCAATGATGACATTGACACACTTCTAAGAGCATCAACTATGTCAATCATGTAGCACATCATATAGTACCCACATTGAATACTATTCGTTTGTATTGAGCACCAAAAAATTAAACAATTGGTAAATCTTTTAATTATAAATTTTTTAATATTTTAAAATTTAGAATACATAAACTCATTTTGGCTATAAATCTATAACTTACAGTCTTCCACTTTAAAACATTTGTTTTGTGAAAATTTATATGTTAATCTTTTGTTAAATCTTTAAATACACTTCATAAAATATTAAAAAAATTAGTTTATAGCCAAATCTGAGATCCAAATATGAAAATAAGTAAATAACTAATTAATAAACTTACTTTGTAATGACATTTTTAATATTATCACGAATGTCATGACTTAGGGGATCAGGCCAATAAACTGTATTATTATCATAATCAATAATAACTAACATCCAATGTTCTCTGTAAAACAAATGAAAAAATTAATAACTTAACTAGAATAAAAAATGCTAATAATCATTGATATAGAGATACTTCATACTTACAATCTATGATAAGACAAAAATAATAAAGATTCTGATTGGAGTTGATTAAGCCTATTTTTTAGATTATCAACTCTTATCTTTGAATTAGCCTTAGCATATGGATCATCAAAATAACATATGACTATGAGATTATGAAAATATAAACATATATTGTATGTAAATTTTTTTAATTGGGAATCTATGTAGCTGCAATAAAAATGTAAATTCAAAATCAATTTATATATTAATAAAAAAATTTAATTTTGTAATATTTAATACTCAATACTCAGTAGTCAGTAATCACCAAATGCATGCAAATATGATGTTAACTTCAATTTTTTGCAAATTTAGAAAATCGTACAACTCTGATATTTCAAAGTATATATTTGTTGATTCAACACCCTCAAATACTGTTTAATCTAATAGTAGAGTTATTGCTTCATTTTTATTCACCTTCCTATTTATGAAACCGGGTAACATAACAATGAAATCATTTGTAGTCTCAATAGCCTATGGAAATATCAGAATTAGTATTTTGAACATCAATATTGATTATTGAATTCATTGATTACATAAAAGTCAAAAATAATATTATAATACCAGAGAAAGTAAACGCTTATGTGATGTCTCAGGTTCATATGACCTTGTTTCATGCTCTGTTTCATGCTCTGTTTCATGCTCCGGCTGAGAAACAAAAAAATAAAAAAAATTATTTATTACATGCGCAACAAAAAGAGAGCATAACATTTTATAAAAATATAAATAATTGAATATATAAACATAATTAATAATACTTGAGAAGACTGTAAAGTTTCAGTTCTAGCTCCAGCACTGAACATGCGCATAAGTTTTTTCATTTGATTCTTTATACTACTTATCTCGGATTCATGCGTTTGTTGCTCTTGTTTTTGTTGGCTCCATATTTTTTGTTGTTGTTGTTGTTGTTGGCTCCATAATTGTTGTTGCTCTTGTTGTTGTTGACTCCATAATTGTTGTTGTTAACTCAATTTTACTTGAATTATAGCTTCGACACCTTCAATGTGAACAACTGATGTCCTCTAGCTCCGCCTATCATTCTTGAAAAAACTTGTAATGATGGAAAACTTGTCACCAGCTCTAACTCTGCCTGGATGTTCTCGGCCCAAAACAGAAGCAAGGATGTCATCTCTTCCATGTGACACTGTTTCAGCACTCTAGGACTCTTGCCTCGACAACTCATACTTAAAATAAGTAATATAAATTAATGCAGAATTACAGATAAGAAATTATAAATTTATACTTCACAAGCAATATTACTATTAAAGTATTGATAATTTACAAATGAATAAATGAAACATTTAAACTTACAATTTTAGATGTCAACTCAGTTGCATCTGTACTAATGTATTCACCAGTATTTCTTTTATGCCCGACTTTCCATAACTCTGCGCGTAAAATTGGTGCAGTTACCCCTTGTTCAACCTTGACAAAAAAATAAAAGTAAAGTATCATTTAAATTATTGAGAAAACCAATATGTACAATAAAAAATACGAGAGAGATGTAGAGAATCAATACCATTCTTTTTTCTAATCCAGAATAACCCATTTTAGAAGTAGTATGAAAGGACTTTTATGTTTTTGCTCTCTCTGTATTAACCTTACTTTTTTGTTACACAAATAAATATTTGTTAATACTTAGATTACTTATAAGTTATAAAGATAAAGAATGATATAAAACATTGAATTTAAAAAGAAGTAAAGAACATATATCATATATTCTATAGTGGTGTGATGGTCGACAAAAACTCTCCAGTCTTCGGGAGTAATAAAGCTATACTTGACAGGAACATTGTATCGATGCTCCAAATCAACATCTTTTACATAAGTGATAAAGAGTTTGGATTTCCAAATTCTCCAACTTTCACTCATGATTTTCAGTAATGGATTGCGAAGACCATCAATATTATCAAAATAAATCTGAAAATAATAGACAATATCAATTAAAAATTAACTAAAACATCACAATTATGTAATCACTATTCACTAATCATTGAAAACAAAGTTAAGTACATTTAATTTTGCTCATATTTGATCTTTAATTTGTTTATTAACTTCCTTCCATAAAACAAATGTAATTGACATATAAGACCTCACAAGAAATCTCATAAAACTCATCAATTTATTTGTCTCAGGCCCGGTAATAATGCAGTCATCATCACTCACAGAAATATAAAGCTTTTTTCCCTATAGCCTAAGTTTATTCAATTAGTTCATTTTTGTAAAGTCTCTTCTTGACTTTGATGAAGAGCCCTTATCAGTCATTTTCTTGTAATAAGAAAACCCTAAAAAAACCTAAATCATCCAAAAATCATAAACCAAATTCATAAAGTAGAGCAATGACATTGAGTTACTACCACACAATCAGTCAATCACACATATAAATATATATGTTATTATGTTACTATGTTTGTGTAATCTTTAGGCTAATATATAGAGTTAGTATGTTTTTATAATATTTAATACAAAAATGCAGTGTTTTTTTATAACTTATATACATTTAGCATAGTCAATACATGAGATTGGAAGATTCAATGGGTGTCTGCTAGGCGGCTACACAATGTTTATAATTTATAGTACTACTCTACTACTAATAGAGACATTATGACACAGAGATCAAAACTGAGAAATGTCATAAGAAAAAATATATCTAATTGAGAATATGAGATTTGTCGAACAAGAATCTTCAAATCGAAGCAAAGGAGAGCAAGGACTCAAGGAGAGCAGAAACTTGAACAAAAAAACCTTTAGGGTTTTACGCAAGGAGCAGCGTTTGTAAGAACCAAAAGGTCGAGGTAAAACGAGACTTTTACGGTTCACGGTTTAAAATAGATAGTATAGACTGCGGTTTCTATACCAACTGAAGTTTATTGTATGGTTCACGGTATAATACAACTGCAGTCTATTCTATGTTAGAATAGACTGCGGCTTATATATAACCGCAGTCTATTCTATCAGAGACTGCAGTTTATATATAAACCGCAGTCGATTCTATTATCCCGAATAAACTGCAATTTATATATAAACCTCAGTCTATTCTATTAGCCCAAATAAACTGCGGTTTATATATAAACCACAGTCTATTCCCTGAGTCGCAGTCAGGGAATAGACTGCGGTTTATCTATAAACCGCAGTCTATTCCCTGAGCCCTAGAATAGACTGACCGCAGTCTATTCCCATATTTTTTTAAAAAAAAGGAGTCAATCGCCTTCTTTACAATTGGGCGCCAGGACGCCTAGGCGACGCCATGATAAGAATGCGTGCAGGTGCATGGGTGACACACTAATGCAATGATACATGCAAGGTGGCCGTCGGTCGGCAACGACAATTACTATAAGCAATGAAACTAATAACGCCACACAAATAATTGAAATAAAGAAACAAATAATTAATTTTTAGCAATTAGACAACGGCTTCCTCCGCTCGGAGGGCCTAAGCAAGCGTGCAGCGAATAATTCTTCCTGCAATTATTAGTATAAGAAAACCAATTTCTAGGCAACAATAATCCCAGCACAATATGATAAAATACCAAATAAAAAATGTCAAGTCACAGAATACAATACCATAAATGCTCACAACGTAGAGGGCTGAACCGAGACACTGGAGAATTTGAAGGCCGGATGTAAAGACGGGCGATCGGAGGCGAGAACGGTGGCACGGTGAGGGTGAGATGGCTGCCCACGGTGGAAACGAGGGGAGACGACCTGGAAACGGAGAGATCCAGCCGCTAGGAAATAGATCCGGGTGTATGTGGCTAGACCCGGTGTTTTGACGGCGGATCTGGGCAACAGGAAGGGGAATACTGATGAAAATGATGGATCGGAGGGTGGTAGCACTAGATCAAAATAGATCTAGGGTTTTCGGAGCGATGGGAAGTCGATCCACGAAGGGGAAGGGGGAGGAGTGGCCGGCTAGGACATGTCGGGCCTTAGGGGGGTCGTTTTTGAGGAGGAGAGGGGCGGTGAGGGGGCTAGAGGGCTGACCGTTGCTTATACAGAAAGAGAGGGGGAGTGCGGCAGACTACGAGGGGAATTAAACTATACTGTATGAACAGTATATTTCATAATTGAACAGTAACTTTGTTGTTAATGACTGGGTTGTTGGAACTGCAGGGAAACACTGGCCTTGGGGGGGGGGGGGGGGGGGGGGTGGGGGGGGGTCGGTCGCTGAAACTGGAGGAGAGGTGGAAAACGAAGGTGGGGGTAGGGTGTACCTTGGGAAGGAGTTTGGCGGCCTAGGAGTCGTCACCTAGGGATCCACGGCGTCGGCACCGGGGAGGGATCGCTGGAATCAGGGAATGCTTCTTCTACAAATCCAACAATGCCCTAAATCAGCCTTCATACCTCCTATTTATAAGAAAAGACACATTAGGGTTTACCCATCAACGGCTATGATTGGCCGGTGGGTTCGCCCTTAAAATACATCAAAATAAACTGAAAAAAATATAAAGTAATATAGTATTTTGACTCGCGGCGACGTCCCGGACGCAATCGCGGAGTCCGATCGGCGATCCGATCAAGTCTTCCTGCGCAAATACATGTACGTGGGTCCCGCCTTCCGGCGAACCCCTCCAGGTGCATCTGATGGATCTCCATCATATATTCTAATATTTTGATTGCTTGGTCTTGAGATTTATTAATCGTCAGTGCGAAGTTTAGCCTCAATGGAAATTGTTTGCGTGTTAATTGAAATTGCAGTCTAATATCTTCACCTGTTTTCAGTGGGATGATAGGAGGCACCCCTTCTCCTTAAGTTACGGGGCTATTTTGTCGAGTTCCTTAGAGAGAATTGTCTCGCGCCCCTAGGCATTCTCTACCTACCCACCTGTGTCGGTTTCGAGTACAGGTACCCTTTTGTTGAAGGTCGTTTGAGCTTTTCCTGGGAGTATGGCATGGGTTACTTCAGCGTCGTTGCGCCTGGTACTCGGACATTGGCTCGAGGCATTTCCTCTACCCTTTTTTACCCTGAAAAAGCAGGGTCACCTTCCGTGGCAAGAAGACCAAGTTTCCTTGAAAGTGACATGTTAAGACTTCTGCTTCTATTACATTTTTCGCAAACCGACGACAAATAAGTCTTGTTCCATTACATAGACCTATCTTTGGGTCAATATTTTGTATTAATATGATAGAAGCTCCAATTTTTAACTTTAACTTATGAGACGGTAAGCTATCTGGGGTCAATGAATATAGAAGTTCAAGTAGATACAAATTTCTCCTATCATCAAGAACAGAATCATAGCAGTATATAACTTCTTCGATTGAGAATTGTAGAAGAGTGGTGTTGTTCAACATATTCACATGCTCATTTAACGGTGTTAATAAAACTCTGTCTCAAATATAATTGTTATCGCCAATATGTGACCCTAAACTTGGGAATGTAACATTTATTAAAACATTAATAGATTTCCCACCTTCCCATGACATCCTCATTGGATCGGGGATCCTAGTCATATCATCTTGTGTGGTAATTTCCAAACCATTTCCAACTTTGAGGAGATATTCAGAGAAGCTGCTATCATTTTGGCTCACACATTTTTATAGAGTTAATGTCTTGACATGACTCCATAAATACGATTAAACGATGTTTGCATTAATTATTTGTACTCTTGTTCCATAGACAACAACCGGTAGTACCTAGCAAAAATTTCCTCCCACAATGATAATTTTTCATCCAAATGGCTTGTTTACATCAATAACATCATGAAACGAACGATCAACAGTCTCGAACACCTTTCTATCAGTCATGAGTGCTTTATCCCAAATTATTGTCTTTGATTGTCAGATTACTTTTGCGAAATCTGATTGTTTTTGAAAACCACAAAATGATTTGTAATACAATTTAATGGGTATTTATAATAATGAATATGCAGTCCGACCTCCCGGTAGCAGAGTAGCAACAATATTAAAAGTACCTGTAGCTATAACGATGCATCATATTTTCCTAAAAGTGACAAGAATCACACGGTACGGATATGTCTTTCCAGTTCCACCGGGTCCATCAACAAAAAAGAATTCATTGTTTTGTTCTTTATTACCTCACTAATCATTTTGTAAGCATATAATTGACATTCTTTAAGTAACGTAATTGCATTAAGATCATCTCGTGTAATAGATATTGATAACTTATCTTCTATAAGACCGAATAGGTTATTGAAATCATTGAATGATTCATTGATTGGTGGTAAATCAAACTTTTTAATAAAACGTTTATGTTGTTGAAGGATATCATTGAGACTATGAAGTAACTTATTCATAATGTAGAACTCATTGGTCGTGCTAGAACTCGGATAATTTTTGATCATGCTTGCATAATTTTTATCACAAATACTTCTTACAGTGGTTGATTTACAAAAGATCAATATAGTAGCAAATAGTCTTCTCAGCGCAGATGACATTCTGAATACTCGAGCCGCAAGTAGACATTCTCGAATAATGTTATCATTCTCAAGTAAACCACAGTTTTGTGCAGCATTCTTAAAAGTGATACAGTGTGTGTCGTTGACAGTTAATAGGGCATCAGATGATTTTGGGCCTGGTATATAATTTAGGAGCATGCACAAATAGTACCTTTTGCTATCATTAAGCGGTATTGAATAAATCCTACCAATCACCCTTCGAGTTTTGATCATCTTTCTCCAAATTTTTTATTGTTTGAACTATTGATAATATTTTGGAAAATCTATATACAAATGGAGGTTTAACTCTGTTTGTTGGCTATATACACACAAAAAATTGGTCAATATTATTTTGAAATTTTGGTCATTCATTAATATCGATGAAATTGACTGTTCAGCAGCAAATTGTATATGATGTTTATTAGGTAGACGTATCTGTAATCGTTCTACCGATGGATATATTCGACTTATTTGGAACTTAAACGTTCTCCATAATGATTCAGGCGGGCATAGCCATCTGTCATCAACATAATTATTTTTTTTCATCTTGATTAGCACCAGGACGGATTTCAAAAGAGACATGATCGGGTCTTTTATATACGTGTATAAATATTTAATGTTATTGATACTATTGCATATCTCAACATTTAGATGACAATCTTATTTTAAAAACAATCATAGATTCTATGAAACAACCTATTTATTATAAACATTGAAAGCTGGATTTCTGTTTAAAGTAATGTTTCTGTTATCAATTTTTCTTCGATACACTGGGTAAGCATCATTTCCCTATATTGTTGCATCTACATACTGTTTAGGAAAACTTTTATTACAGATATGATCTTCCATACATTGTGCATTTGGTTTTAAGGTCCACATGACTCATGAATCATGTGTTTTATTACGGACTCGTACAATGTAGATTCTTGGTCTCCATACGGTATCTCAGCTCGTACAACTGAATCATATTCATCAGGGGAGCTTAATTTGTATGTCAGATCCAATAAAATCAATATTTGAACATGTGGTAATTCCTTTTTTAAAAATTCAATGACATTAACATGTCCGACTACCTTTCCTAATAAGCTTCTGTAGAATATATTTTTCTTGAGCTCCTCACATTTAGAACAAAATATCCTAGTTATGAGATTTGGACGGTCATACGGAGCTTGTCCTTCTATGAGCTTATCCTTAATCCAGGTAGAGATTTGTATTGGGCCTATGGTAAAAAGTTGATGACAAGGATACAAATTAAACTTGATGTTGGCATTTTATGCAAGCTGAAAGTGGATTGAAAAAACATTTCAAGACAATATTAAACATTGCCATAAAATTTAAGAAGAGGTGAATTTTGGTAGATACCACTCTAAAGTCAACACAAGGAGGCAAAATGGCTAGATTAAAATCAGATTCGAGTAAAGTAGTGGGAGGTGAGATGAATTTGTATGACCAAGTCCAATAGCACAACCAAAAAAATGTCTCTATCAAAACTTAGGATACAATATTTATACTATATTATAAGGGAAAAATACCCTTTTGTGAAACATTCAACTTTCTAATTTTACCCCTCTTTATTATAAAATGTTCCTATCTCTTTAACTTATGGGTTTTTTCTTTAATTTTAAAAAATGAGCAATCATATAGGCAAAGTCTCTTACCTACAATAAAATATGGGCTCTCCCCAGCACTAGCAAACCCCGTGCACACAAAAAAAATGAGTGACGGGCGGAGAATAGCACTCGGGGGTATGCGAGCGGCGAGAGCGTCGTCGTGCTGGGGCAATGTCGTGGTCGGAATACCGTCACACTGGCACTAGAGGACCCTCGTGCACTGTCGCGGTCGGGGTACTGTCGTAATTAGTCGTAGGGGCGGAGCCCCGTGCTGTCACTTGTAGGTATTAATATGTATAAGGTGCAACACTCCACTTCGCTTGGCAATATGATGCTTGTATTGCTCTCCCACAATCCTGTTTTAGGGTTTAGCTAAATCTTAAGCGGTTTAGGCTGCTCCCATTTCGCTCACCGCTACTACGGGAATTGTTTTTGCTTTATTTTCCTCTGGCTACTAAGATGTTTAACTTCCTCGGGTTGTCTATAATATATTGTAGAAACTCATACGAGAGAGAAAGCAATCAAAGGATTTTTATTAATTTTCTCAAAAAAATTCATATATCCAAACACGTATGTGTACACATATATATAAGAGGAGAAAGACGAGAGGATTCACAATCCTAAGATGTGAGACTAATACTAGAACACAAGTGGTCTTCAACAATGAGCATTTTTACATATTCTTTTTTAACACTCCCCCGCATGTTGGAACATACAAATCGTAAGCACCAAGCTTGGAAAAAAACTGATAATATAGCGGTCGCAATAAGGCATTGATGAGAAGGCTAGCGACTTGCCCGGTAGTAGGAACATGCTCTAATTCTAACTTCTTTAATTGGACCTTCTCTCGAATGAACTGATACTCAACTTCAATGTGTTTGGTTCGCTGATGGAATACAGGATTCTTGGTAATATGTATAACAACTTGACTATCACAAAATAATATAGCTGGAGAGGAAAGTTTGACTCCTAAATCACCAAGAAGACTTTCTAACCAGGTGAGCTCAAACACAACATCTACCATCGCACGATATCCAGCCTCAGCAGACGAGCGAGCAATGATAGATTGCTTCTTGCTACGCCATGTAATAAGGTTTCCACAAAATTACAAAACCTAGTTGGCGAGCGTCGATCATCAAGAGAATTTGCATAGTCAGCATCAGAATATGCAATCAGAAATAGAGATGAGGATGACTTGTACGCAAGCCCTTGTTCAGGAGCAACCTTCCAGTATCTGAGGATATGTTATACGGCCTGGAGATGAGAAGTTCGTGGAGTATGCATGAACCGACTGACAACTCCAACAATAAACGAGATATCGGGTCTTGTAATCGTTAGATATATCAGTTTTTTACAAGACGTCGTTAATATTCTGAATTTATAAGTACTGAATCGGAGTCAGATTCATGAGCACAAAGCTTGTGGTTGACATCCATAGGAGTGTCAGCAGGCTTGCATCTTGAATAGTCAGCATCCTGAAGAAGATCAAAACAATGCTTCCGTTATGATAGAACAAGGTCGTCAGATCGTCTTGCGATCTCAAGTCCAAAGAAGTACCGAAGATTTACAAGATTTTTAGTTTGAAAGGAGGAATTTAAGTGTTGCTTAATTAGTTGTATCCCTGTGGAGTCATTACCAGTAATCATAATATCATCAACATACATTAGGAGAATAACTGTGTCAATTGGTTGATGACGGGTAAAGAGAGAAAAGTCAGTCGAGCTTCGTGTGAATCCAACTTCATGAACAACCTTTCTAAACTTGTCAAACCAAGCTCAAGGAGACTGTTTGAGAGCATAAATTGATTTTTTGAGATGGCAAACATGAGACTCCCCCGTGATCTCAAACCCGGGAGGTTGGTGCATGTGGACAGTTTCGAGAAGGTCCCCATTGAGAAAAGCATTTTTGATATTCAGCTGATGTAAGGGTCATTGTCGATGAACAACTAAGGAGATGAGGACCCGAACGGTGTTGAGCTTGGCAACTGGGGAGAATGTTTCATCATAATCGAGGCCTTGTTGTTGAGTGAATCCACAGCCACAAGCCGAGCTTTTAGGCATTCAACTATCCCGTTTGGAGTATGTTTGATAGCAAAGACTCATTTACAGCCAACACAAGTTTGACCTGGAGGAAGAGGATGATGTGATCCTGTCGCCGGCACGTTAGCGCCGCTTCGTCTTTTTTTTACTTTAGAGATTGTCGCAGTTATGCTATTGTATTGACGTTTTCTTTTATATTTTATTTTATGTCATGGACGTTTATGTTTAAATTTCCTGTATTGTGACCCGACGCGTGAGACTGACCACCTCACGTGACCCTGAGTGGATCGGTCCGGTTTGGGATGTGCGGGCGGGTCGTAATGTTATTTGTTTACCACAAAATAACCTTGCTGAAATTAATTTTTGTCTAAATTGACGGGAATTGGGGAGGGGCTTATAAATCCACCCAATAAGCAAGCTATTACAGCGAGCGGCTGGAGCAGTAGGGAGCCGAGGAGCCCAACAGTCAGCCTTAGACTAAACTCCCTTGAATAAGAACCTAATAGAGCTCTATCCCACATCAACTCGGTACCCTGAGCATATTGATATAGGCGAAGGGGCCAGGTACAATGGATAGGCCAGCTTTGTAGAAATCCGGTAAACGGACTCCAACTCAAATTGGTGAACTAAGGCACTCTCACTGTCCCCACGGGGCGTTCACTATGGATGGAAGAAGAAAATGAAAGACGAACAACCGTTTCGATTCATTTCTTTTCCGTTTTCCGGTTTTTTGCTTGAATTCATCTTCTTTTTGTTGATTTCCACCCTATAGATGCTTTTCTCCTTCCCTTCCTTTACCAAAGGATTTAGGTTTTTTGGGAAACGATCACACAAAAAAGAGAAATTAGATATTAAAATAGAAATTATCGCAGTTTGGATTGGGTTTGGGGACTGATCTCCTCGTGGGGCTGACTTGTCTCTTCGGCCGAAAAGCTCCCTTCCGAATCAGGAAGAGCAGATCTTTTCACTTCAGAATTGCACCTTTCCCAAACGTCTGTCGCCGGAGTCGAGTAAGGCACTGATTTCCCGTACTTCATGCTTTCTTCTTCACTTTCTTTCCCTAATCCTATCACGAAAAAAGCCAAGACTTGTTCCAAGACCTTAGGTTCCCAACATTCACACCCCCTAGCCCCCGAGTCAAGGGGCGTTTCTACTCTCGAAAGAAGGCAATTCAGTGAACTAGATTCCCCCTAACTTGAAATTAGCACATCTGTGTCTTCCGATTTGACCGATGGACGAATATGCAAGCATACGTTTCATACTTGTTTGAGTAAGAAAAGAATTGAATTCCAATATTCAGTGATCAAATTATTAATTCCAGAGTTTGATAGAACTTTTGAAGATTAATTGGACGAGAATAAAGAGAGAGTCCCATTACAACGACTATTAAACTGCTTCTAAGAAGTAGACGAAGATCTCAGTCATATCGGTGAAAAGCAAATGAGAATCTTCTTTCATTAAATGATTCAATACCTTTTGAATGTAGCAGAAGAACGATCGAAGCAGAAGCAACGGCCGAGGAAGCGCGGGAAGTAGAAAGTGGAGAAGCTACACCATCTGAAGATCTTGGGGATGGTAGCCTTCTAATTGAAGCCCTAGGCAGTGGTGGATTTTTACCGAGATCGAGTTTTGCTCTCGGTAGAAATCCCGCCGCCAACCCTTCCTCTCCCGTGACGCGTCGAGCAGCCCTCCTTCACCGTCGACTCTCCATCGTCGAACCTCTACATCCACGCCTCCACCTGTCGCCCCTCCAATCACCTTACCCGAGCTCCTCCTCTCCGCTGGAACATCACCCGAGCAACCACTCTCCGTCGCCGAGCCTCTACGCCAACTCCTCCACCAGTCGCTCCGCCAACTACCTCATCCGAGCCCCGTTCCCTCCGCTGGAACGCCATCCGTGTAACCTGCCTCCGCCTACCGACCTCCTTTTGCGTCGTCCGAGCTCTGGCCCTCCGCCGGATCTCACTAGTGCAGTCCACTGTCTCCTCCGACACTCCAGCCTTTTCCGCTTCCGCCGTCCCAGACATCCACCACCACTTCTTCGTTTACTTACCGTGACCGAACCGCGAAGGATCGAAAGGCTATTGTGGAAGCCCCCGGTGAGATCTCTCCTTTCCCCGCCCTTCAATCTTCTTTATCTGAGTATATTATGAAAATTTCAGCAAGGTTATTTTCAACCATGAGTAGCATGCGCTCGCCCTAATCATTCCTCGCCATTTGTTCATCTTTTTCTTGTGTTGGAAACGCGCCACTAAAATTTAATTTGTGTCATGTTAAGCTTATTACTAGATTTAGGAATTTCGAAGTCATTGTTTGCATCAATTTGGTGTGGTTACTGGGATATCTCACTTCTATTGTGGGATACCCGAGTGATTTGCGCTTCTAAATTTCTAAGTTTATGTGTTTTTCAAATTTGTCCATGGATTCACGCGTGCAGTGCCTAGAAGGAAATTTGGAAGATAAGGTTAAGCGTATGGAGGAACTTATGACGGCTGTCACGACACTTACGCTATCGGTGAGGGACACAAATCAAGTCATGTTAGGATTGCGCACGTCCGTCAACCACTTAGAGGCTCATCACCACTTAGGGGGTCCCCCTGCACAACCCCCTACTCCGCCGATAGAACCACATGCACCTCCACCTCCATAACCCCAACTAGCATATCAAGACAATAGGAATCTCCCTAGGTGGGATACCGGTATCAAGCTCGATGTTGGGGATTTTGAGGGCACACTCGAACCGGAGGTTTGCCTTGATTGGTGTGAACGATTAGAGCGATTCCTCGGTTGGAAACACATTCCGGCCCACCAACATGTGGAATATGTCACCTTAAAACTGAAAGGCCCCGCACTCACTTGGTGGGGGCAAGTTGAGCGGATGTGGTACACTATGGGGCAACCTCCTGTCACCACATGGGTTGAGTTCAAAGCCCAACTCAAGAAGAGGTATGTCCCAGCCGATTTCATGCAAACCTTGTATCGAAAGTATCACAACCTTCCACAGGATAAGCAAACCATCAATGAATACACGAACGAGTTCCTGGTCCTCCAATCACGATTGGATCTGAAGGAGGAAGATCATATGGTCGTGGCCCGCTATCTGAATGGGTTGCGATACGCGATACGAGACCAACTGGAGCTGCACGATTTCCGGGACTTGGGGGAGATCTCCAGTCGAGCCCGCCGAGTGGAAGCTCTCCAGAAGAGGACATCTGGGTCGAAGCTTACTGATAGAACTCATTACTCTTCCTCTTCGACGTCGGCCACTCGGGCGCATTGCCAGCCCCTTCCCATGCGGGCCTCTCCTCGGGTTCCGTAAAAGGGAAGGAGGTTGTCACCACTAAACCGATCTTCGGTTGTTTCAAATGTATGGAGTCAGGACATAAATCATCTGAGTGTCCGAGACGACAGTTTACCACGGTTGTTGAGGCTGACGATGGACGAGACCCGGAGTATGGTATCTGGGAGAGCGACTTAGTAAGAGAGACAGAGGGCCTCCTTAAGGGAGCTTGTGAGGTCGAGGGTGAGCAGCCCGATCAGTTGGTTTGTGTCCTACATCATAGCATGCTTGCACGGAGAGTTACCACTGATGATGCTTGGATGCGACATAGTATTTTTCGCACCACCGCGCGCATTCAGGAGCACTACTGTTCTATTATCATTGACAGCGGTAGCATGTAAAATTTCGTCTCCCAGCGCATGGTAGAGAAGTTAAACCTCCAAACTCAGAAACTGGAGCATCCATATGAGTTATCCTGGGTGACTAGTGGCACCACGATGACCATATCACATCGATGTCTCGTGGCGTTCACCATTGGTCCCGCCTATTCTGACTCGGTGTGGTGCGATGTTGCACCCCTTGATGTCTGTCACATTCTCTTGGGGCGTCTGTGACAATATGACCGTAGCACTATACATGACGGGCGAAGGAACTCTTATTCCTTTGACCATCGCGGTCGTAAAACAGTCCTTCTCCCCCAGAAAAACGGACTTGTCCCACAGCGACTCGCCCCCTCGGTGGCGCCCCCCGTCGCTCCTATTTCCACGACCACGCTCACCACCATGACTTATTCGTCCGTCTGCATGCTTTTGACAGAGCAACAGTTTTGTCACGAGATGCGTGAGAGTACCGTCGCCTATGTTTTAGTCGGTCTGGAGTTCCCTACTCCTTCCGTGGAGATTCCTGCGGTCGTTCGACCTCTGATCACCAAGTTTGACGACCTCACTCCGGATGAGTTACCCGACCAGCTACCACCGCTAAGGGACATTCAGCACTGCATCGATTTAGTCCCAGGAGCAAGCCTACCCCACCTACCACATTATCGTATGAGTCTGAGGGAGCACGAGGAGCTCAGGCGACAAGTATCCGAGCTTCTCCAGAAGGGACGCGTGAGGGAAAGCCTTAGTCCCTGCGCTGTCCCTGCCCTTTTTGTCCCCAAGAAGGACGGAACTTGGCGCATGTGTGTTGACAACCGCGCTATCAACAAGATTACAGTCAAGTACCGATTCCCGATTCCCCGATTAGACGACATGCTCGACATGCTGAGTGGAGCGAAGATTTTTCGAAGATTGACCTCCGGAGTGGCTACCATCAGATCCGGATCCGACCCGGAGATGAATGGAAGACGACATTCAAAACAAGGGAGGGACTGCATGAGTGGTTAGTCATGCCATTTGGCTTGTCCAACGCTCCGAGCACCTTTATGAGATTGATGACCCAAGTCCTTAGACCACTGATGGGAACTTGCGTTGTTGTCTACTTTGACGACATCCCTATCTACAGCCTCGACCCTGACCTACACCTTACACACCTTCGACAGGTCCTGCAGATCCTACGAGAGCACCGTTTAATCATCAACTTAAAAAAATGCACCTTTCTCACTAGTAGTCTCACCTTTTTGGGTTATATCGTCTCTTCCGAGGGTATCAAGGTGGACCCGGAAAAGATCCACGCGATTGAGTCCTGGCCCACCCCAGGAACTTCACCGAGGCCCGTGGGTTTCATGGCCTCGCTTCGTTCTATCGTCGCTTTGTACACAATTTCAGCACCCACATCGCACCCATCACAGATTGCCTCCGCAAGGGACAATTCGTATGGACGGCCGAGGCGGAGCAAGCATTCCTCCTTATGAAGGAGAAAATGTCTAATGCTCCTGTTCTGGCCTTACCCGATTTTGAAAAGGTCTTCGAAGTAGATTGTGACGCTTCACATGTGGGTATCGGGGCAGTACTGAGTCAAGAAGGCCGACCTGTAGCATTTTATTGTGAGAAGCTGAACGATGCAAAAACGAGATATTCGACCTACGATCTTGAGTTTTTCGCCATCGTACAGGCTCTCCGTCACTGGCGACAATACTTGATTCAGCGCGAGTTCGTGCTGAATACGGATCATGAGGCGCTGCGTTACCTGAACTCCCAGAAGGAGGTCCGGCGTCACGCCAAATGGGCCGCCTTCCTGCAGGAATACACCTTTCACATCCGACATAAGTCGGGAGTCACCAATAGAGTCGCTGATGCCCTTAGTCGACGAGCGCATCTTTTAGGATCTCTACGCCTTCGGTTGACAGACTTAGATTCCCAGAAGGAGTTGTACGTCACTGATCCCGATTTCAGTATTGTGTGGGCAGAGTGTCAGCCGCATGGGGCAGACCCGAGAGGACATTTCTGCATAAGCGAGGGGTATCTATTTAGAGGCACCAGATTATGTATCTGCCAGGGCCCTTTACGTGAGACCTTGCTCGCTGAGTTGCACTCGTCCGGACTAGGAGGACATGTCGGACAGGCCAAGATGCTAGATCTAGCGACTTCATGTTATTATTGGCCTCGTATGAGGAAGGATATTATCAGCCACGTTCGCACTTGCCATACGTGCCAGTTGTATAAGGTTCAGTCCCAGAACACTGGATTGTTCACTCCCCTACCGATTCCTGAGCAGCCATGGGATGAAATCTCCATGGATCTTGTTAGTGGCTTCCCTACCGCGGCGCGAGGAAGTGACTTCGTTTTCGTAGTTGTTGATAGATTCTCCAAGATGGCTCATTTTATACCGTGCAGGAAAACCTCCGATGCGGCACACGTCGCCCATCTCTTCTTTCGTGAGGTGGTTCGGCTCCATGGGGTACCGCGCACTTTCACCTCCGACAGGGACACACGATTCATGGGCTATTTTTGGAAAACGTTATGGCGAAAACTGAGCACAAAATTACATTTTAGTAGCGCGTACTACCCCAGTCTGATGGGCAGACTGAGGTGGTCAACCGAAGTCTGGGTAATTTATTAAGATGCTTAGCCGGAGAGCAACCTAAGCAGTGGGACTTAGCGTTAACCCAAGCAGAATTTGCATACAACAGCACCGTAAATCGTTCCACCAACAAGTCTCCTTTTGAGACTGTTTATGGCTTCCCTATTCCCCATTACCTTGACCGCCACTCTTTACCATCGGCGCGATTTGTCTTTTTCGGAAGGAGATTGGGTGCTGGTACACTTTAGAAAGGAAATATTTCCCAGTGGGACTTACCACAAGCTCCGACAGCGTCGTTTTGGTCCTTTTCAGGTAAGAAAGCGGTTGGGTGAGAATGTCTACCTTGTTGATCTACCTTTGGAATTTGGCACATCACCGATTTTCAATGTGGCGGACATGTGCCCTTTCCATTGAACCCCACCCGCCGCGCCTGTGCCACCACTTACCTTGAATCCCGGGGCGACCGCGGGTTTTCAACCGGCCTTCACGCCTACCACGGAGGAGATCGATCAGGTACTTGATGTGCGGGAGTTCCAGACTCGTGCGGGAGCTTACCAGCGCTACTTGGTTACTTGGAGGGGAAGGGACATCTTGGACAGTAGTTGGATCAGCGCCCGAGAGCTTCAGCGTCGACGCCCAGACCTCTCTGTTGCGGTCATTAGCTCAGTTTCGCCGGAGTCGAGTTCTCTCAATCCCGGGGGAACTGATGTGATCATGTCGCCTGCACGTTAGCGCCGCCTCGTCTTTATTTACTTTAAAAATTCTCGCAGTTATGCTATTGTATTGTCGTTTTCTTTTATATTTTATTTTTTGTCATGAACGTTTATGTTTAAATTTCCTGTATTGTGACCCGGCGCGTGAGACTGACCACCTCACGTGACCCTGAGTGGATCGATCCGGTTTGGGATGTGCGGGCGGGTCGTAATGTTATTTGTTTACCACAAAATAACCTTGCTGAAATTAATTTTTGTCTAAATTGAGGGGAATTGGGTAGGGACTTATAAATAACCTTCTAATTGAAGCCCTAGGCAGTGGTGGATTTTTACCGAGATCGAGTTTTTCTCTCGGTAGAAATCCCTCCGCCAAACCTTCCTCTCCCGTGACGCGTCGAGCAGCCCTCCTCCATCGTCGACTCTCCATCGCCGAACCTCTACATCCACGCCTCCACCTGTCGCCCCGCCAACCACCTTACCCGAGCTCCTCCTCTCCGCGGGAACATCACCCGAGCAACCACTCTACGTCGTCGAGCCTCTACGCCAACTCCTCCGCCAGTCGCTCCGCCAACTACCTCACCCGAGCCTCGTTCCCTCCGTCGGAATGCCATCCGTGCAACCTGCCTCCGCCTACCGACCTCCTTCTGCGCCGTCCGAGCTCTGGCCCTCCGTCGGATCTCACTAGTGCAGTCCACTGTCTCCTCCGACACTCCAGCCTTTTTCGCTTCCGTCGTCCCAGACATCCACCACCACTTCTTCGTTTACTTACCGTGACCGAACCGCGAAGGATTGAAAGGCTATTGTGGAAGCCCCCGGTGAGATCTCTCCTTTCCCCGCCCCTCAATCTTCTTTATCTGCGTTTATTATGAAAATTTCAGCAAGGTTATTTTCACCTATGAGTAGCATGTGGTCGCCCAAATCATTCCTCGACGTTTGTTCATCTTCTTCTTTTTTTGTGTTGGAAACGCGCCGCTAAAATTTAATTTGTGCCATGTTAAGCTTATTACTAGATTTAGGAATTTCGAAGCCATTGTTTGCATCAGAGGGACAAGGTCCCAAGTCTGGTTAGTCTAAGTGGCTGTCATTTCATCATCCATGGCCGCACACCACCCCGTGTGTTGAAGAGCCTCCTGCAAAGAGTTAGGTATATAAATGGGGAATAGAGATAGCGCGAATTTGAGAAGAGGGGCGAATAGGCGATGTAAAGATTCATAATTCGCCAAGGGGTGCGCCGTGGAGGTTGATGTGGGATCGACAGGCAACGAAATAGCATTGGTAGAGGGCAACTGTTGTAGAGCATCAGATTTGGGAGGATGGCGAGTGTACACACAAAGAGATGGTTTGGGTTGCACTGGTGGCGAGGTTGGTGTGGGAAGAAGTGGTGGAAGAGGAGAGATGACAGAGACGGTAGAACGAGGTAGAGGAGGGAGAAGAGGAGTCGAAGGAGAGGAGTGAAATGATTGGTCCTCGAGAAAGGTTACATCTGCCTAAACGACATGTTGACCATCGGCAAGAGAGTAACACACATAATTGAAGTTGTCATTCGTCTGGCTGTGATTTGTTGGCAGTCTTGCACGAGAGAGAATGCAGGAGAGTATCAGTTATCACATGATTGCCAAAGATCTATTTGAAGTTGTCATTCGTCTAGCAGTGAGTAAATGTAATTATCTGGGCTACACTCGTCTTTAATAGGAGGTTATGGTTACCATGCTATGGGAGATGAGATATATGATTTAGACAATCATTTTTTTCTTTGTTTGTAAACTTGGTTTACCTTCGTAGGGTGTCAACTATATGTTGATGCTAGCAGTCTTGCACGGTGGAGCAACGTGAAGTCATTCCTTGATCTTAAAACCACCTCAAAGATACATGTAAGTTAGGATATTTCCTGACAGCCCTATTGAAACCCCTATGCTAATTTGTTGTGTTTGGGCAGTTACATTTGCAAATATTAAATATGTCATTGATATTCACTCCTTTATCCCATTAAATACAAGCAGTCTTGCACGGTGCCCCTCTATGCGAACATGCAGTAATGGATAGGAATTTCATATGCGTTTGATGTAATCCTTTATCCCTTTGTTGTAATATGTTTTGTCACTTTCTCACCTTTTTCCTTTGTTTGTCGATCCTACACAGCAAAGGAAGAAGGTGATAAGGTGACACAACAGTCAAGTTTCTGAGTGAGGCGGCTAATAGAAAGCAGGTTAAAAGGTGATCCCGGAACATGAAGGACCGGGAATAAAGAGAGGGATGGAGTGAGAGGCACATCAACAGCGCCAGAAACCGGGGTGGTCTTGTCATTGGTTACAGTGATGAACTTGGGATATGCAGATGGCAAGTACTAAGGCGGTTTCTGCGGAGTAATATGATGGGTGGCCCCGAATCCACAATCTAGTAGGAGCTACGAGAGAGACAGGATATATCTTCATTGAAGATCAACGTAACAGAGCCAGATGAGCAACTAATCACCCCTTGGAGATGTTGGAGCTGGGTGTGCAAACCTCGATGTCGTTGCGAGTGGAGGGACGATCAACAGTAGTAGAAGCTGTGAGATGAGGAGACAGACCGTGCTTGTGATAACAGGTGGCCTCAAGGTGACCATCCTAACCGCAATGAGTACATTTAAAAGGAGGTCTTTTGGCACGTCCCCGTTCCCGAGAAGTAGTGCGACCTCCACGAGTCAAAGAACCACGAGCCGAAGAAGCAGGAGGGGCAGATAAGGGTTACAGGAGGAGACCGAAGATAGATTCCCAGGAGCACCCGACGGCGGTGTAACCTTTAAGAGCATTGAGCAAACATCTGATAAAGAGGCAATTGTAGATGAAGAAAGAACCTGAGCCCGAACATTATGAAATGAGATGGAACATGGGCCAACATCATGGCAATCCCAATTGCCTCTTCCTGGGCCCGTTGTGCAACCAAACCCGTCGTGGGGGGTTGATGCAGTGATGTTGTATCCATGTCTCAACAAGAGTCTTGGTTTTTGCAACAAAAAAAGTCAAGTCACTAATTGCCCCAGGTTCAAGGGTTTGAAGAGCTGTGATGATGTTGAACAGGTGTTGGAGGCTATCCTTGCCATAATAGAGGGAGTGAAGTTCTCCCACATAACTTTGGTCGTCTCAAGATATATGGTCATCTGATATGTCTCGGTGTCCATGGAATTGAGGATCCATGATTGGACCTGGTCGTCATCATGGAGGCAATCCACTATGCGTGTAGTAGGAGGTGCCCTTGTCAGATGATGAAGAAAACCTTTGGTATGCAAAACACGACGAACTGAGTGCACCCACTTAACAAAGTTCTACTTTCCATTAAGAGAGATGGAAGTGATACGATGCTCATCACGAATTTCAGGAAGAGGAACAGCAGCACGGACAGGAAGTGAGGAAGCAGCTGTCGAATCCATGAAATCAATAGTAGCAGCAAGGAGAGGGCGGGAAGACAGCAGAGCAGGCCGCTGCAACAAGGGAGCAGGTTCTACGAGTTTGACGACCTGAGAAGAAGGAAACACGACCAACCACTGCAAGGCAAGGGCGACCTGAGACAAGAAGATAGTTGACCACATATATATACCCCCAACAACACACACACACATATTTATGTGTGCGTGTGTGTGTGTATGGATATATATACTATATATCTATACAAAAAGGTCAACTATTACATATAACCCCCCACCCCCACCACCACACACACACACATATATATATATATATATACACTTTATATCTATACAAAAAAGTTAACAATATAAGATACTACACTGGATATATTCAACTGACAACTTTCAATTCTATGGGAGTTTGACTTCTGAAATGAGGTCTGAAAGGGCCCATGGATGAACATTTCCTACTATCATCCAAGAATTTGATGGGGAAGGGACCCATCCATCCAAATTGTATTGATGAACAAATGTGCATCTAGCAAAACCAAGAATGGTCATTAGGTAAGCCGCGGTGGGCAGTGGAAAAAGCAGAGTCAACCCAAATTAATAAGAACGAACAACCAAAAAAATAACAAATGATATTTATTAAATTATATTTTATGTAATAATCATCATTAGCTGCAACAGTCATAATTAATGTTATTTAATAGTCATTTTAGTTGTGGCATTACCTGATTTAATTGATAAAGGTAATGTTTAAGGTTAATGCAATAATTATTAAATCTTATTTTGGTATATTAACGTAATAAATAAACTAGTGGTAAAATGTAGTTAATTAATAAATAATATAGTTTCAATTAGTAATTAATGGAAAAATATTATATAAAATTAGGACTACAACAACACTCAAGCCATTATCCCACTATAGTGGGGTCGGCTATATGGATCCTTTGTCGCCAATGTGCCCTATCTTGTGTCATAATCTCACTAATGCCTAAGTACATCATGTATTTCCTTATAGTTTCATTTCAAAGGCTTCATTTGGTTTAGCGGTTGCGGTTGTAAAAGGAGTTGTTGTAAATGGAGGTTTGTAAATGGAGCTGTTAGAAACTGGTTGATGGATATGGAGATTTATTTGGGTAGTCTGTGTTTGCAGAGCTGTTCGGAACAGAGAACCGTTTGACAATACAGTGGTGGCGTTTTATAAAAAAATTTATAAAATATTTTATACTTTTTTGTTCTAATCTGTTCATATCTTTTAATTAATTTAAATATTAATAATACTATTTTTAATTATAAATCTTTTTAATTATATATATATTCTATTCAATTTTTCTTATATATATATATTAATATTACTGTTCAAACTATAGAAATAATTTTTTTTTGTAATTTTTATATTATTTTTTTAAAAAATTTATTCCTCCGCCCCTGCTCCGCCGGTCCTCCCTGCCTCCGTCGTTCTATTTCTCCGCCCTGCGCCGCTTGTCCGCCACCGAGACTGCGATGGTCGTTCAATCTCCTCGCACCGAAAAGCTCCAGCAAGAAGCAAAATGTCTGTGCAACTAACCTGCATTTCCTTTATCCTCCTCGCCGTCTGCATCTCCTCTGATCCCGATCCCATCCACGACTTCTGCATCCCCGATGTCGGCTCATCGCCTATCCACCTGAACCATCTCGCCACCTACACCTGAAAGAACCCATCCAACGCCACGGCCGGCGACTTCAACCTCTCTGGTTGTTTGCGTGCGCCGATTTCGAGCCTGGCGGCGTGAATCCGCCGCACTACCACCCTCGCGCCACCGAGACAGCGATGGTCGTTGAGGGGGCGATCTATTCCGGCTTCGTAGATTCTGGCGGGGCACTTTTCGTCACGGTGATTACTAGGAGCGCGACTTTTTCCCTTCCTCCAAACGTGATAAACCGGTGATCATCACCACTGTTTCATCCCGCGATGTTTTGAGCCAGGAGAAACGCACTGCGGGTGGAATTGATGGCGGAAAACCAAATAGAAAAAAAATTGGGGGTTGCGTTTGAGTCAAACGAAACGCCCTAAACTGGAAAACCAAACGAGGCCAAAGTCTTTATTGGTCAACCCCTCCCCTGTTTAACATGCCTAGTGACTAGACTCTCACAACGCCTAACGGGTACCTTTACTGGTCTCTTTTGTACGTGTACAAACCATCTTAGTCGAGACTCTCGCATCTTCTCTGCAATTGGTGCTACTCCTGTCTTATCCCAGATACATTCATTCCTAATTCTATCCAGTCTCGTGTGTCCACACATCCAACAAAGCATTTTCATCTCCGCAACTCCCATTTTTTGCTCATGTACACAATTCATTGCCCAACACTCAGAACCATAGAGCATTGCTGGTCTAATCGTAGTACGGTAAAATTTGCCCTTAAGTTTTAATGGAACTTTACAATCACACAAGATCCCTGACGCGCCTCTCCACTTCAACCAACCCGCTTGGATTCTGTATCACATCTTTATCAATACCTCCGTCTTTTTTGAACTATAGATCCAAAATATTTAAAACACTCACTACAGGAAATATCTTGATCACCCAACTTAATAACAAAGTCATCCATTCTTCTTGCACTACTAAATTTAAGCTCCATATACTCCGTCTTTGCCCTGCTCAACATAAAACCCTTCTATAATAAAATTAGGACCATATAAAAAAATATTATTAGAGCTTAATATTATTGAATAAGATTTTTCATAAGTTAACTTCATAATACAATTTTATAAACATAAATAAAATTGTCAATATACATATTTTTTTCAAACAACACTACAAACACAGATCTTACAAACACTTTTAGGCCCTGTTCGTTTGGGCGGAATTGGAATTGGAATTGCCAAGTCCAATTTCGATGTTCGGCAACCAATATTTTTGATAGGAATTGGAATTCAATCTAATTCTATGGGAATTTGTAATAGGTTGTCCCCCGCTCCCCCTGATTTTCAACCTCCTTAGGTCGGATTTCACGAACGGAGTTCCTGAAGTAGAGAAGGGTTTTGGCATAAGCCACGGATGATGGCGCCATGGATCCCCGTCTGAAAGCGTTCGTGGATTGGGACGGTCGTTGCCGCAAGCTCACGGATGGGATTTCTACATCGACGTCAATGCCGTCGCCGCTATTATAAAATAATTATAATTATATATATTATTAAATTGTTATTTTATCGATTGTTATTTTAAACAATTCTATTTCAAGCTTTTAAATTTTGTATTGCATGATGGGTGCCTATAACCATCTTGTATTTTTTATTTTCATGCAAACTCTATGTTTTATTTAATTCATGATGGGTGCATATAACCATCATGAGTGTTGTAATTTTCTAAGGTGGAGATTGAGTGGTGTAGCCTATATATAGGCATGGATTGTTTTCATTTTGCTTGGTGGATGAATGAAAAAAAAACCTAATTCTACTTTGAGAATTTTTCCCTCTCCCTCTTGTGGCCGCCCCCTCCTTTCTCCTCCTCTTTGGCTAGGTTCGGCCACCACCTCTCCTCTCCCTTTCTTGGTGCCTCTCGGCCACCCCCCCCCCCCCTCTCTCCCTTGACTAGTTCGGCCACCACCTATCCCTCCCCTCCTCCTCTAAGCCCTTGTGGCCGACCACCTCTCCCCAATCCCCTCCCTTTCCTCTTGAAGAAACCTAAGGAACTTTCACGTATCATCATCCGTGGATCTCCTCCGGCGACTCCAAAGAAAACAGCGTGCGTCTTCTCCTTCCGGTGCGGCTCCGTGGAATTTCGAGGAAGTGGATCTTTCCACCTTCGTCGTGTGATTCTTCCACTCATCCTTGTGAAAGATTTGAAGGTCTATTGCTTGGGATTGGGTAACGAAAAATATCTACTCTTGTGTGATTCCTTTATTAATTAGTTGGAGGTTGCGAGACGTCGACTTTTATTCGCGGCTTTTGAATCCGTCATTTTAAAAATCTGATTTTGTCGTTTATGTTCTTCAATTTCATTAATCGAATCCGGATCGGGTGGATCCTTTTCGCTTGATCCAAATATTGGCAAATAGTCATTATTAGATCTGTAAAGGATTGACGAACCTTAATGTTATATTCGGATTTTTGGGAGCGAACAAGACTAATTTTGGATCGTACTTTTTAGTCAAGTTCTTCTCGGATTGTGATTGTGACGTTGCGTTATACACGACAAATATTGGAGCGGTTAGGAGTCATAATTTTAGGTGTTGTGAATGTTGTGGTATTGCTTGGCTAACAAGGATTACGCGTGTTAAATTTATCTCGTGTGTTAAAAGACCTCAATTAAAAACTAAACCATTTGAATGTGCGAACGTAGAATTGGAACGTGAGAGAACGATTCAGTGTCGTTGTGGTTCGTCAGGAGACGTAGTCTGCATCAATTTGGTATCAAAGCGAGGTTCACGTCAATTTCCTAATTGGCACCCTCCCTATTTTCTTAGGACGTCGACACGCATTTGTCCTGCATGTTTATTTGTCAAAAAAAAATTACAAAAAAATTTTCTTCTGGTCTGCCAATAGCGGCCTAAATTTTATTTTACTGCAAAAAAATTCAAAAAAATTATTTAACAATCTTCTATTTACTTTCACCAAGAAAATACAAAAAAATATATATTTATTGTCGTAGTGGTTTAGTGGGAACAATTTCATCTATTACAATCCTACAGGATCAGAGTCACTATTCCATTGCATGTGCACCAGATTCGAGTAGAAAATTTTTTGTCCCGTCATCACAAAAATGGCCCATCACGTTAACGTTTCCCGATTCAAATCTTCTGGATTCATGTCGAATGTTAGGAAACCAGTTCGTTCACCTATAATGGATGAAATTAGGGACTTGTTTAGGCAATTAACGGCTAACCCAGCGACACCACCATCCCCTAGGCAACCCTACCATCATCAGGACCGTCGCCGTGAGCGAGAGGTTGACGTATCTTTGTCGTCTAGGAGCGTTGCTCCCACCTACGATGGGTTGGGAGGTCCTCAGATCTTCCTTAATTGGGTTGCTGGGATAGAACGTTATTTCGAGTGTCTTGGTCTATGGGACCTCCACAAGGTCCCAGTGGCGAGCAAGCAGTTAGTGGGTTGAGCCCAGACTTTCTGGTTCAACGAGGAAAGACGTATTGGGTCTTCTATAGGTTGTCCGGTCATGAAGAGCCTCCTCACCGATCAGTACGCTCCTGCGTGGATGTTCGACGAAGTGGCTATATTACGCCATGGCACTAGACCCGTATCGGATGATATGAGTGATCTTAGCCCTCAAGTTAGAACTGTTCGACAGACTGGTATGTCTACACGATGTGTACTTCCATCCACCGCTAGGAAAAGGGAGGATGTTAGATCCATTGGTCGAGATTCCATGGTTGTTACTGCTAGGAGTGCCATGAGCCCTCGGGGTGAGAGTGTTCCGAGCAGTGTGGGTTATCCCACGATAATTTCCCACGATGTTGGGGGTACGTCAGATCCCTATACTATCGAGTGCCCAGTTCAGCCTTCGACCTCTGTCTATTTAGGGTCCTCCCCCGAGTGTTATTTTCCAGTCATTGACTCTTCTGTTGATTCTGAGCCAGTGCTTTTGACTGAGCCGACCGTTGAAGGCGATGTTAGCATCTTTGACGAGCTTAGCGATGTTGAGGAATTCGGTTACCCCAGTGACATGGAAGAAGAGCTCTCCTCTGAAGTGCCACCCTATATGATTAACCGACCCATCCTCGATCATATCTCGTGTCCGTCACCCATATTAGTTGAGGCGTTTCCCGATCATCCTGAGTTAGACGACAAAACTAGTGCGTTGGAAGAATTACCTAGCGAGGGAAGAATATTCTTGGAAGTTTTGAGTAGTATTAATCCGGAAGAATTTTCTTTGATGATAACTCCATTGTGTCGCAGTCAATATGATTTTGATCTTCCTCAGGATCTGACTTTTCCGCTCCTCTTTCCGGATCTTGTAACTCGACTAGATGACTTTGTTGGACACGGATTTGTTATAACTAGCCCGAGACATTTGGTACTGCCTCCGTTAGTAGCCCCTCCATTGGATATATCTCGTAAGATATGTATTAGTGAGTTGTTAGAATTCGTGTTCGGCCTTGTCACAACATTTTGTAGTTCTGTATCTCCCAAAAATCCTATGATTAATCAATTCTCTGATTGTACGTCTACGATGAGGTCGTCTATTGTGTCCACTTTTGATTTTGTGACGGGTGTGCCTCTTGGTTTGTGTCCGCTAAACGTTAAATATAAATTAAATCAATTAAACCAATTAGCACCGCCTTATTTTCAACCATGCCACGATATCTATGCACCCACTCTTGTGGTCATAGCTTTCCAATATGAGTCGTGTCATTTGCATGTTACCTTACTCCCGAGTGTACCCAACTTACAAGTTGACGGTGCAATTTTAGTGTGTTCACCTCCCGGCCGGTTGCTGACCGACACCATCTTGAACATAACATTTAGGAAAGCTAACCCGTACCTGATTTATAATGAAAATCGAGACATTACGATTTTTTGGATTTTATGAATGATTGGGGTGTTTCACCCATTTTCAACGTCCCGGATTTTATGCCGTATGTTCTCCTCCTCTAGAGTGGCTTTCTCTGTCGTTTTTTTCTCCCACTAAATGTTCTCATGGGTTGGAGAGTGAAGTTATTGTCGTATCTATCTTCCACTGGGATTCCACGGTACTTGCACTGGTTGGTAAGACAAACGTCACTTTTCTTTCTGTCACATTTATGTCTAGTTTTTTGGAAACCTTGGTTGTTTTGGTAATGCTTCACAGGTTACTCTCGGCTATTACTTGGGAGCTCGTCGTACTACATTTGGAGGCTGCTTTATTCCACCACTCTCTCCCAGGCCACTCATCGGTGATGAGTGATTTTGAGTGGGGGAGAATTGATGGCGCCATGTGTACAACCTCGTAGTCGCTGAGTAGGGTCCCATCGGCAAGTGCGAGGTGAGAGCAGCGGGACCGGCCGGGAGGCCGGGGTCTCGCCCCTGCCCCCTCTTGCTCCGCGGCCTGGCGGGGCGAGACCGGCCGGGAGGCCGGGGTCTCGCCCCTACCCCCTCCTGCTCTGCGGCATGGCGGGGCGAGAGCGGCCGGGAGGCCGGGGTCTCGCCCCTGCCCCCTCCTGCTCTGCGGCCTGGCGGGGCGAGACCGGCCGGGAGGCCGGGGTCTCGCCCCTGCCTCCTCCTGCTCCGCGGCCTGGCGAGGCCAGACCGGCCGGGAGGCCGGGGTCTCGCCCCTGCCTCCTCCTGCTCCGCGGCCTGGCGGGGCGAGACCGGTCGGGAGGCCGGGGTCTCGCCCCTGCCCCCTCCTGCTCCGCGGCCTGGCGGGGCGAGACCGGCCGGGAGGCCGGGGTCTCGCCCCTGCCCCCTCCTGCTCTGCGGCATGGCGGGGCGAGACCGGCCGGGAGGCCGGGGTCTCGCCCCTGCCCCCTCCTGCTCCGCGGCCTGGCGGGGCGAGACCGGCCGGGAGGCCGGGGTCTCGCCCCTGCCCCCTCCTGCGCCGCGGCCTGGCGGGGCGAGACCGGCCGGGAGGTCGGGGTCTCGCCCCTGCCCCCTCCTGCTCCGCGGCCTGGCGGGGCGAGACCGGCCGGGAGGCCGGGGTCTCGCCCCTGCCCCCTCCTGCTCCGCGGCCTGGCGGGGCGAGACCGGCCGGGAGGCCGGGGTCTCCCCCCTGCCCCCTCCTGCTCCGCGGCCTGGCGGGGCGAGATCGGCCGAGAGGCCGGGGTCTCGCCCCTGCCCCCTGCTCCGCGACCTAGCGGGGCGAGACCGGCCGAGAGGCCGGGGTCTCGCCCCTGCCCCTTCTGTTCGCGGCCTGGCGGGACGAGACCGGCCGGAGTCCGGGGTCTCGCCCCTGCCCCCTGCTCTCCAGTTCTTCGGGGGTCATCAGTTCGTCTCGGGTGCCCAGGGAGGTGGGCTGTATGGCTTCTCCCGCCCTTGGACCTCTTTTGACAATGTTGTTACCGGTTTACCCTCGGGGAGAAATTAACTCTTTACCCCGGTGTGGCTGTTTTCTATTGGCTCAATGCCTTTTCGGCGTAAGGGTATTGTGGACATTTTGGTCCATGAGATTGAGAAAACTATAAATAGACCCTTATGGGTGCCTTGGAGGGCATTGCATTCAGAGCCACAAAAAATCTCGTTGCTCTCTTCCTTCAAGGCACCTAGCTCAAGCATTGGCTAGGGAGGGGGAGATCTCAAAGGTCTTCCGGATGTAAGGTGGGACCTCCGCGCTAGAGCCGAGGGTCTGTTTCTAGCTTCTTGATCCTTCGGTCTGTGACGTTCTCCTGAGTGTAGTAGGTGCGAGGTCACCCCTTTCTAGGGACCCCAAACTCCACAGAGGTCATTTTTGGCTTCAACACTTTTAGTGCGAGGTCACCCCTTTCTAGGGACCCCGAACTCCACAGAGGAAATTTTTGGCTTCAACACCATGGATCCCCATCTGAAAGCGTTAGTGGATTGGGACGGTCGTTGCCGCAAGCACACAGATGGGATTTCTACATCGACGCCAACGCCGCCGCCCCTATTAAATAAAATATATAATTATAAATAAAATAATTATAATTATATATTTTATTAAATTGTTATTTTATCGATTGTTATTTTAAGCAATTCTATTTCAAGTTTTTTAATTTTGTATTGCATGATGGGTGCTTATAACCATCTTGTATTTTTTATTTTCATGCAAACTCTATGTTTTATTTAACTCATGATTGGTGCATATAACCATCATGAGTGTTGTAATTTTCTAAGGTGGAGATTGAGTGGTGTAGCCTATATATAGGCATGGATTGTTTTCATTTTGCTTGGTGAATGAATGAAAAAAAACCTAATTCTACTTTGAGAATTTTTCCCTCTCCCTCTTGTGGCCGCCCCCTCCTTTCTCCTCCTCTTTGGCTAGGTTCGGCCACCACCTCTCCTCTCCCTTTCTTGGTGCCTCTCGGCCACCCCCACCCCCTCTCTCCCTTGGCTAGTTCGGCCACCACCTATCCCTCCCCTCCTCCTCTAAGCCCTTGTGGCCGACCAACTCTCCCCAATCCCCTCCCTTTCCTCTTGAAGAAACCTAAGGAACTTTCACGTATCATCAACCGTGGATCTCCTCCGGCGACTCCAAAGAAAACGGCGTGCGTCTTCTCCTTCCGGTGCGGCTCCGTGGAATTTCGTGGAAGTGGATCTTTCCACCTTCGTCGTGTGATTCTTCCAATCATCCTTGTTGAAGATTTGAAGGTCTATTGCTTGGGATTGGGTAACGAAAAATATCTACTCTCGTGTGATTCCTTTATTAATTAGTTGGAGGTTGCGAGACGTTGACTTTTATCCGCGGCTTTTGAATCTGTCATTTTAAAAATCTGATTTTGTCGTTTATGTTCTTCAATTTCATTAATCGAATCCGGATCGGGTGGATCCTTTTCGCTTGATCCAAATATTGGCAAATAGTCCTTATTAGATCTGTAAAGGATTGGCGAATCTTAATGTTATATTCGGATTTTTGGGAGCGAACAAGACTAATTTTGGATCGTACTTTTTAGTCAAGTTCTTCTCGGATTGTGATTGTGACGTTGCGTTATACACGACAAATATTGGAGCGGTTGGGAGTCATAATTTTAGGTGTTGTGAATGTTGTGGTATTGCTTGGCTAACAAGGATTACGTGTGTTAAATTTATCTCGTGTGTTAAAAGACCTCAATTAAAAACTAAACCATTTGAATGTGCGAACGTAGAATTGGAACGTAAGAGAACGATTCAGTGTCGTTGTCCGTTACGGTTCGTCAGGAGACGTAGCCTGCATCAACGGAGGCTCACGACAAGGAGAGAACATTTGTGGCAACAAAAGGAGAAGAGAAAGTAAGGGCTCCTCAACCTATATTTGCAACCTAAATGGGAGGAGTCATCAACACAAGCGAGTATGTGAAGTGCGTTTGTGAGATGTTAGAACCCGCCAACCCATTAGTTCATCTCAAAACCCAGGTGTTGAGATGAAGGGTGGCGGGGTACATGAACACAAAGTGGAGAAGTCTGCAGGCGATGTGGGACTAACCCCAACCACAGGACCGCGGGGATATTCCGCCACACAAGGGGGCCCACCGGGGTCAACACCCAGACCTGGAACGCGATGGGGAAAGCCCAAACATGCGGTCCCACACACACGTGTCCTGCTGGCAAATATAGTCTCAACACACCCCCGCAGCAGGACAACCTGCTTTGATACCATGTTAGAACCCGCCAACCCATTAGTTCATCTCAAAACCCAGGTGTTGAGATGAAGGGTGGCGGGGTACATGAACACAAAGTGGAGAAGTCTGCAGGCGATGTGGGACTAACCCCAACCACAGGACCGCGGGGATATTCCGCCACACAAGGGGGCCCACCGGGGTCAACACCCAGACCTGGAACGCGATGGGGAAAGCCCAAACATGCGGTCCCACACACACGTGTCCTGCTGGCAAATATAGTCTCAACATGAGATAATTGTGGATGACTGTGATTCATTGTCCAAACTACCTCTGAACCCATAATTGACGTTCCATGGGGCTTCCAATCGTGAAAACAGCTTCTTTTTATAAGCGATCAACCTCTTCCCCAATCGCAATATCCAACATTTTTTTAAAGAACACTATCTGGTTTTAGTGAAGGTCACTTTAAGTAAATATTGCTGAGAAACACAACATCAAGTATACATTTGGTCTATTTTTCAAACATTAGTTGTTCATCATGAAGTGAGGTAATTATAAGTTTAAATCAAAGATAAGTTTCCTAATCAGATGAGAGCGTAAGATGCTTAGATCAACAATGTATGATGCACACGGAAGTTATTGCGAGAGAGGGTAAAATAAAAGAATCGCATCAAATATATTCACCCACTGGGACAATATGTTGCTGAAACGTCGTCTCTCAGACAAAGTAAACCCTGGTTGCCCACAATCCTGAGCCAAAAGGACAAGCAACTTATTAATTGTCAGGCATCGATACACTATTACAATAATTTAACGTAGCATAACAAAAGAAACTTTTTAGACGTATGCCAAATTAACAGAGTCATCTAGGTAATCGTCAGTACCTAAAAAATAAAATATTGTTACCGCATGCAAAACAATCTTCAACCTAGAAGGTACTATGGCACTAATTTTGCAAATTATGATGAAATCCCAACGAAACTACACGAATGCATACATGCAGAGCAATAAATGGAGAACCATATAGAAGATTTTGAAATGTTGGAATCATGTATAAAAAATGTTAAAGGATACGCGTGCTTCATAAAATGAATAGATATGTATTAGAGATATTATTTTTGCTATGTAGCGTTATTTTATATGTTTTAGTCCGTCTTTACTGGCTTGCCCCTATACTCATCCCCCCCCCCTATATATTAAGGAGTGATGCTGAATATTAATTATGTTCTCTCTTTTTCAATTGTCAACATGGTATCAGAGTCTTAGGGTTCTCATACCTTCTCCCAATACCGCCGACAAATCCCGCTTCCGCAACAGCTCCCGTCTGTGATTCCGCATCAGCTCATGGTCGTGATTCGGCTGTCGATCCTTCCGCATCAGCTCCCGGGATCACTGCGGGTGATCCTTCCGCTCCTGCGCGCACGTCCGCCTAAGCCCGCGCACGAAGCGCCAGTTTCGTCCACCTCTCCTAGCCGCATATGCACCTTCCGCCGACTCCAGCCACTCTTTCCTGCACCTCTAGCCACCAGTTTCGTTCGTTTCGCAACCAGCGGGAGGTTCTCTCCCATGCTCTAGGGGCGCCGGTGTCATGGGCTCTTGATTTCCTTTTTTTGGCGTTCCCTCTTTGTTTCCTTCACTCCCTATTGGAATTATGGTTTCTTTCCCACTTTCTATGAGGGTGATCCCTATCTAGTGATACCCTTTGTAGTTCTGTGTGCCTTCACCTCGATTTCTATTCGAGATTTTTTTTCTTTATGTCTGAGAATGTTACTGTTATGTGCCTAGCTCGGAGGTGGCCAGAGGTGGAGGTGGCAATGGCGGAGATACTACGGAGTCGTGACCGCGGCTGCCTAAGCGGGGTTGCTCATTAGAGGAGAGAGCCACCAAGATCTCGCATTCAAGAAAATGGGAACTATAATTCTTCTTGTTTCCTTCATACAACACCTCCAATGCCTTTATATAAGCCACAACATATAAAAAGACAAAACAATAATAATGAAAACTAATAGTAGACCTGGAGCTCGAGGCCCGTACATAAAGATAACAACTAGACATTTAGATAAAAGAGATGATTCTAATAATAATACGTGGTTCATAACATAATACGCGGTCTGTAACGTCTCACCTTTCCTCCAAAAAGAGTTTGTCCTCAAGCTTTATCTGATGCCTTCGTCGTCAGAGTCCTCGACGTGCAGGTAGAAAAGTAGGTTGCACCTGTGGCCGCGAGTGTACTGCTCATCGCAATTAAAACGTAATCTCTAGGGGCATCGTCGCAGCATCTCAACACGAGATAATCGGCGGACCGGTGGGGCTAGAGGACCCTCGATACGGCCTTGTTGAATGATGTTGGTGGCAGATGGGTAGGCCTCATGTGCTAGCTGGAGGAGACGATCGCAGAGCCAGGCCAGACTCATAGCAGTTACTAAGCCTGAAGGGGCCTCAAACTCGACATCCAGTCGCAGGCGCTCGCGAAGTCCAGCGGTGAAAATGTCAACCTGCATATCCGGGGCAAGAGGGACATGCACTGAGAGAAGCTGAAATTGTTCCAGGTACTCGTCCAAGAACATCGTTTGTCGTAGAGATGTGAGTTCGCTCGGGAGTTGTTGCGGATAGAAGGTCTGAAACGCAAGTTGCATAGCCGCTTGAAGTCGTCCCATAGCAGATTCGCCCGGTCTGTGAGAAGTCGAGAGACCCACAAAACAATGGAGTCAAGCAGATGGAAAATTCTAGAGAGATTTGGTCAGCTGTTTGTTGGTGGTCGAATAATTGCTCACACTTGGTGAGCCAGCTCAAGGGATCACTTTTCCCATCATATGTTGGAAATTCCAATCTGGTATAGAGTGGTACAATCACAGCGTCGGGGTGCGCGAGGATTGCGGCGATGGCTCGTGGACAGTCGGGGGTGGCAGGGAATGGCGGAGAAGTGATGATGCTTGATTGCTGCTTGTATGATTGTGTGCGGGAGTGGTAGAAAGCTCATTGAGGTGCTTGAAGAGTGCAGTAATGGCCTGATGACGATCCGCGAGAGCAGTTTGCGTGGCTTATTGTACCATGACGACATGTAGCATGGTCATAATCTGATTTAGTTGGTCAGACGAGTCACTCATAGTGCGAGATGGGGAGCGAGAAGAGGAGCGGGTGATAGGGCGATCAGATTGCGCCGAGTCAGATGATTGTGAGTGGCCATGGGAGCCAAGGTAGTGCCAAATGATTAATAAAGTAGAGGGTGTTGGGGCTTGGATTGGAAATGGCAAGAAGAAAACCAATGGGGAAAAATTAAAAAAACTAGTGGGGGAAGAAGAAATTAAGTCGCTTGATTTAAAATAAAATAAAGTTGTGTTGTAATGATGAAAGTTGATGGCAAAAGGAAAAATAAAACTTGTGGGGCCCACGGAGGATAATTATAGAAAATACAAGACTAAAAGAGGCTCTGTTGGGATGTTACGGGCGTAAGGATAGAAAACGCTCTCTCATGCGCTGAAAGAGGCTTCTGTCGGGAGGCTATGGGCGCAGGGCTCGAGGGGGAAGAAGCGACGAAGTTGCAGATGTAAGCGCGACGGCGGTTTGTGTTGGAGACGTGACGGCGGTTTGCTGTTGGAGACACGACAGCGGTTTGTTGGGCTCGTAGGACTCACAGGGCTCGCAGAGGGAAGCGCGGTGGTGGTTTGTTGTTGCAAACGCGACGAAGATACTTATGGGTAGGCGTCGTCGAAGCTGATCGAGAAGGGCGATGCAGAAGCGGTTTGGTGTTGCAGACCTGTCGGGAGAGCTGATCGAAAATGGGGGGGACGGGGGAATAGTGTCGGCGCGATGTTGGCGTGTGTTGTTGAAGAGGACCGAGATGCTCTGATACCAAGTTGTTATGTGTCTAGCTCGGAGGTGGCCGAAGGTGGAGGTGGCGATGACGGAGATACTACGAAGTCGTGACCACGGTTGCCTAAGCGGGTTGCTCGTTAGAGGAGAGAGCCACCAAGATCTCGCATTCAAGAAAATGAGAACTAAAATTCATCTTGCTTCCTTCATACAACACCTCCAATGTCTTTATATAGGCTACAACATATAAAAAAACAAAACAATAATAATGACACCTAATAGTAGACTCAGAGCTTGAGGCCCTGCATGAAGATAACAACTAGACATCTAGATAAAAGAGATGATAATAATAATAATAATAATAATACGCGGTCCATAACATAATACGCGGTCCGTAACAGTTAATTGCTTCAAGCTTCATGGCTTCCCTTCTCCCAGAGGCGGTCTAGCACCTCGTGGTGGTCGTGGCTTTGTCCGATAACAGAACAAATCATCTTTGTCCAGGTCTGCACATACGTCTGATGTTGTGGAGGACACTTCTGTCCCTCACTCTCTGGATTCAAATACGGCTTCCCCTGTTTTTTCTGCTGGAGAAATTCAGGCTTTTCGTCACTTGATGCATGCTCCACCTGCTGAGTTGTCCAGTTCATTATCTTCTTCCTATGCCCACAAGGGCTCTCCCAATGCTCATTCGGCTACTACACTCCTGTCCTCACAGTGGATCATTGACTCCGGAGCTACTGACCACATGGCTTGGTCAGCTACAGGCTTTGTATCCTACACTCCTTTGTCTAGCCAAGTCAAAGTGAGTGTTGTTGATGGATCTCTCTCCACCGTTGTTGGGAAGGGATCTATTCCTTTCTCCTCTCTTACTCTCTTTTTTTGCTATTCATGTCCCTGCATTTACTCAAAATCTTTTGTTTATTAGTCATTTGACGAACTCTATGAACAACTCAGTAACATTTTTTTCTGCCTCTTGTGTTATTCAGTACCAGAAGACGAGGACGGTGATTGGCTCGGGTAGAGTGTGCAATGGGCTATATGTGTTCGACCCTTCCACCTCATCTTGCTCTAGCCTCATTCAGTTTCCAAAGGCTCATCCTATTGCTCGGCTCTCTGATTTAGATGCTTGGCACTGTCGTCTTGGCCATCCCCCATCTCTACTATGAAGCTTTTACTTCCAACTATGTCTACTACTCGGTCTAATGGTTTTCATTGTGATGTCTGTGAACATGGTAAACATCATCGTAGTTCTCTTCCTCTTATGTCATCGCGTAACTCTGTTCTATTTGTCCTTTTCATACCGATGTTTGGGGTCCTAGTCCAACTGCATCTATTTTTGGTTGCTCCTGCTTTGTTTCGTTTATTGATCGTTACTCTCGTTGTATTTTAGTGCATTTGATGAAGCATAAAAGTGACGTGTTTTCTCTTTTTCAACGCTTTCATAAGATGGTCACTACTCAGTTTAGTGCTACCATTAAGATCTCGCATAGTGACAATGGCTATGAGTATAATGACTCCCATTTTGAGAAATACCTGAGTGATCTTGGTATTATACATCAAACTTTTTGTGCTTGCACTCCAGCTCAAAATGGGGTTGCGGAGTGCAAAAAACGGCACTTTCTTGAGGATTTCAGATGTCTCCTTCTCTGGATGAATCTCCCGAAATATTATTGGGGTGATGCAGTCCTCACTGCTGTCTATCTCATCAATTGCATGTCTACTCGTGTTCTTGGGTTTCAGACTCCTCTAGCCACTCTCGGGGTTAGTCTCACTTCTCTCTCACCTCGTATCTTTGGGTGTGTGTGTTTTGTGCACATCCATCCCAAAACCAAACTCGACCCCTTGCGTTCTGCGGTGTATCTTTATTGGCTATTCTGCCACCCAGAAAGGCTATAAGTGATTTCATCCCATCACCAAGCAGACATTTGTCACTATGGATATCACGTTTCGGGAATCTGAAGCCTACTGTGGAACCTCTCTTCAGGGGGAGACAAGTACTACGGAAGTGAGTTCCCCTGCTTCTGTTCCCTTGCCTATTCACCCTGCTTCTATTCCCCGGTCTATGCCTCCTCCTATCCCTACTGATTTGGTGATGCCTTCTCCCATCCCTACTGATCCGGTAATGTCTCTTCCTTCTATCCTTACTGATCTGATGATGCATCTCCCTCATATGCCTCCTCCATTGCAGGTTTACACTCGCTGACGACGGGGAACGAACACACAGGCCTTACCCACACTACCTGGGCCACCTTTTGATCCATCATCCAGTACTGACAGAGGTAATTATGTTTCTACTCAGCATTCTCTTTCCCATTTTGTGACCTATGACTCTTTGTCTCCTTCACATAAAACATTTATCACATTTTTGTCTTCCATATCTATTCCTCATTCTTAGCAGGAAGCTCTTGAACATAGTGAATGGAAGGCAACTATGTTGGAGGAAATGGTGGCTCTTGACAAGAATCATATTTGAGATCTTGTCCACCTGCCTAAAGGGAAAACCGTTGTGGGTTGTAAATGGGTCTTTTCTGTGAAGCAGAACTCCCAAGGCCTGGTTGAATTGTACAAAGCTAGGCTGGTTGCTAGAGGATACACTCAAACAACTGACATCGACTATCAAGAGTCATTTGCGTCAGTTGCTAAAATGAATTCAATCTGGATATTGCTTTCATGTATCGTGTGCAAAGGGTAGAGTCTCAGTCAGTTGGATGTGAAGAAGACATTCCTTCACAGTGATCTTGAGGAGAAAGTCTACATGTCCCTGCCTCCGGGTGTTCTTCAAAAAGGGTCAGCAAGGAAAGTTTGCAAGCTGAAGAAAGCTTTATATGGCTTGAAACAGTCACCACGGGCTTGGTTCGGGAGATTTCACAGGGCAATGGTGTCCTTTGGGTACATGCAGAGCAACGCAGATTATACCTTGTTCATGAAACACCGATATGGCAAGGTGACTGCCCTTATTGTCTATGTTGATGATATATTGATAACTGGTGATGACACGGAGGAGATTGAGAACTTAAAATCTAGGCTGGCAAAGGAGTTCAAAGGGAAGGACCTTGGGACTCTCAAATATTTTCTTGACATTGAGGTGGTCAGATCCAGGCATGGGATCTTTATATTTCAAAGGAAGTACATCCTTGATCTATTGGAAACAACATGAATGATTGGGTGTAGACCTGCTGATACCTCAATTGAAACCAATCACAAGCTTGGTAGAGATGGTGGAGAAATGGTTGATGATATACCAAGATTCTAGCGACTGGTGGAGAAACTTATCTATCTATCACATACCCATCCGGACATATCTTATGTTGCGGGGGTTCTCAGTCAATACATGCACTCACCGAGATCACATTATCTTGATGTTCCATACAGAGTCCTAAGGTATCTCAAATTTTCTCAAGACAAAGGCATACTGTTTACACCCAACAAGGCATTAATGGTAGAAGTTTACACATATGCAGACTTAGCAAATTCTATTTATGATTGATGATCTACATCAGGATATTGCTTCATTGTTGGGGGCAATCTGGTGACCTGTAGAATCAAGAAACATGTTGTAGCCAGATCCATTGCTAAGGCGGAGTTCCGGGCAATGACACTTGGGATATGCAAAGGGTTATGAATTCAGTCGATTATGAGGGATTTGGGTGTGGAATGCGGTGGACCAATCAGGATCTATTGTAATAGAAAAGCTGCTATTAACATTGCCCACAACCCAGTCCAACATGACTATATTAAACATGTGGGGATTGACAAGCACTTCATTAAGGAGAACATAGTAAGGGAATTGTGTGTACCCTCTTTGTTCCGTCAGACCAGCAACTTGTAGACATGATTACTAAGGGATTGAGTCGGTGCTCATTTGACAAGATATTCGGAAAGTTGGGCATAACTGATATTACACACCCAACTTGAGGGAGATTGTTGGAGATATCGTTTTTGCTATGTAGCGTTATTTTATATATTTTAGTCCGTCTTTACGGTCTTGCCACTGTACTCATTTCCCCTCCTATATATTCAGGAGTGGTGCTGAATATTAATTATGCACTCTCTTTTTCAATTGTCAACAATATGTTTATTGGAAGACCTGCAAACCGGGTGTAAGAAAGTTATTAACAACTTCTATTACATGCAATGGCTACTGCATTTCACCAATTGCAAGAAGAAATATAGGTTACAGTCTTGATCACTTATAATAATTTGAGAACTGCTTAACCAGTATATAACCAATGTGAGTGGCAAACTGAGAATCTAGCATATATGATAGTTCATAATGCCTCCATCATAGTTCTATTCCCTAATATAGTTCTCTCTGGGGTAATTTATAAAGAATTTCTTGCCAATAAAATCTTTAGAGCATAAAAATAAACACAGATCGTATATTTAAATTACCTTAACACTTCTCTTCTTCTCCGTACACAATATTTTAAGGTAATATTGTGTTCTGGTAAAAAAACATACAAATTGGTTGTTTGCTTCCTTCAGTATTGCTTTAAAAAACATGATCACTGATGAATTCAAAATAACTTAGTTAACAATAAAAGGATCACTAAAGAATTAAGATAAAAAAATGCCATGAAATTTATGCCTTTTAGCTAGCTTTTGAGATTGAGAATAACCAATGACACCTTATTGATGAGAGGCGAACTCACCTAATGCAATGAATCAAGGCATGAAAGCACAAATTGGTCCTAAGATCGGGGGAAAAAGTTGTTGCCCGTGACATTCTCTTCGGAGTCAAGGAAATCTTGAAAGAATCGGCGGAGAATGACCCGAGGAAGGCGCTATTTGATTCTATGGACTCGGATCTTCAATCCAAGCTCCAAATTCTAGGCAAAGGTTTCACTTCCTCTCTCCTATCTCTCTCAAAACACGCAAGTTGATCAACTGAAGTTATCGGCCCCCAACTCTCCACCTAAAACCGCATAGAAAAGATCTCAACCAATCATTCATAAAACATTTAGTGCTGCTTATATCAAGTTGGAGAATAGCGTCAACCCCTTCCACTCGACAATTGTCGATCGTTAGCTCCGGTCGGCGATCACTACACCTGGTTGGCGATTGTTAGCATCGGTCAGCAATTGTTGGCTCCAGTCGGCAATTGGCGATAGTTAGCTCCAGTCGGCGATTGGCGATCGTTAGCTCCAGTCGGCGATTGGCGATCGTTAGCTCCAATCGGCGATTGGCGATCGTTAGCTCAAGTCGGCGATTGGAGATCAGTAGCTCGGGTCTGCGATCCAAGATCGCGACTTTTGATCGGAAATCGTAACTCCCAGTCGGTAATTGGCGACTGCCAAGCCCCAGGCTCCAGCACAAAGCCCCTCGACACGGGAAGGTTCGAGTCGTGCAACTCTCTATATGGAAACTAGACGATGATAGCTACAAAATTAAGCACATTTTGGGTATCAAACATTCATCAGATGGCCTATAAGGGACACATGGGGGCATTCAAGGGCTCTTGGAGTGTTTGTACAAGGGCCAATGAAATTATTATGTGACAACAAAACGGTAATTAGCATTGCTCGTTAAACACTTTATCGGGAAAAAATTGATGGATGCCATCATGCCACTAGATCTATCCCGTGTTAGATCAATTGACTAGATTGATAACCAGAATGGGAATTTGCACTCAGATGTTCACTATTCATGTTGTTAAGATAAGCATGAAGAACAATCACGCTCTTTCTTTAGGGGGAGTGTGTTACGGATCTGCATGAGGACGAGCCCAAATGGCAAGTCCACACGCGCCGGGCGAGAATATCACATGGGCTCACCGAGATCACAGAGAATATTTAACGTTTATTCTATTCTATGTTTAACATTTATTCTATTTTATATTTGGATGTCGTAATTTTAGTATTTCCCATCTTTTTCTATTGCTTTCCTTTTGTATTTGCTCCTCGTTTCTATAAGAGGGCACGCAAATGTTGTAATCGTCATCTCGGATAAATGAATGTTTTCTCTCTTCCTCTAAATCTCTAACCCTAACCTCTCTCTCTCTCTTTCTCCCTCTCTTACTCTCCCCCTCTCCCACTTCCGGATTGAATACGGCCGCCCCGCACCCTCACCCTCCGGACCCCATCAGAGTGTTGTTTAGTGTAGAAGTTTATTAGTTTTTGTGTATTTATTGAAACACATATAAATACTTTCGAGATGGAATAGAAAATAAGAAAATTCATTTTTCTTCATATACCTGTGAATTAACAATATCAGCTGACAATATCAAACTCACCTCTATGTTGGGAGGAACATATCCATTAAGCTTCGCATTGCTGAAAAACTCTGGATGGCTCACATCTATTTCTTGGTGGCTGCAAATTAGTGGAACAAAAAATGTCAAGACTGGATATCTAGATAGAATGAACAGAAGATAAACGAACCCAAGATCTAACACTTACAATAACTTTAAGTCAAGATCTCTATAATCAGGTATGAAAGTAAAACGCTCAATTAAATGTGACATAAGCAATAACTTTTACACAGTCGCTTAAATGGACTTGAAAATCGTAAAATAACTCTCCCAAGAAAGGCAAACCAAGAGCAAAGAAGATTACGATCAAACTAGTACTAACAATTGTAGGCCATTTTGTAAGAAAAAAATGTTAGAGTTAGTAGTATTTATATTATTGAGTTTAGCCCCACACCGCCTATTGGTGTTGGGTGTCTTGTTGTATCTCCTATATCATGCCCCATTGTGGAAGAATATATTGCACCTTTCATTTCTCTCTACATGGTATCAGAGCAACGTTCTGAAACCTAAAAAATAAAAATTCCCGATTCCGCGTCCGTGATTGCTCTTCCACCCCCCCAACCCGTGCTTTCGTTTCCCAGAACTTGTAGGGCTCACACCCGCCGCTCACGCTCATGTCGACGAAGTCGATCGTTGATCCCGTCGACAGGAGCGGTTCCGATTCCATCGTTGTTGTCGTGTGCTGCTTCCGCCTGCATCATCAACGTCGTGTGCTGCTTCCGCCGCTGCTGCTTCGTCGACTGCTTCCGCCGCCGCTGCCGTGTTCTGCTTCCGCCTGCGTCATCGTCGGCTCCGCCTGCCTTCGTCGACGATCCCGTCCAGCGCGCTGCTTCTCCCGACGACTTCGCTGACTGCTTCTGCCATCGACGACTGCTGCAGAGCTTCCCCTTCTCCTGTCGACAGCAGATGGTGTTGCTGCTCCGCCCGGGCCTGCTTCTTCTCTGGCCCAGAAGGCTCCTTGTCGGCTGCTCTTCTGCGCTCAGCTTCTCCCGTCGGCCTTCTATTGTTGTTGCACCTCCTCTTCCAGCACCTCCATCTACGCTAGATCTGCAGGACTGTGCCTCCTCCCGCCTGGTCTTGCTTGCAGCTCCTGCCGTCGACAACTCTGGCTTGTTGTCTCCTCTTTCGGCTTGGTGGATCCTTGTTGTTGTTGCGCATGAGCCTCTTCTTCTTCCCGGTCTAGCTTTTTCGTAGCTGCTATTTTTTTAAGTTGTTTGTGGTTGTTGTATTGTTGTTTGTGTCTCTTTACGATTTCGGCCTTCCCCCACGTGATCTGGGTTCATGTACCCGACGAGAGTCTCACACGTGCACGTGGTCTACGTGAGGGGGAGTGTTTGGGATAACGGCCAATGTTGTCAAAATCGCGATCTTGCACGTAAGATCGTACGATCTTACGATTTTTACGGGGGATACGATCTTCGGGCGAGCCTACATCGCGCTTACCGTAGAAACGGTAGGATCGCTGTTTAGGATCGTAGGATCGTACGATCCTACGATCCTAAATGATCTTACCGTTTCCACAGGAAACACATATATTAACTCGCGATGTCACAAACCTGAACCCGTCGCAGGAATTTTGATGCCTGGAGAACGAACTCGCCTCTTCTCACTAGGGTTCGGCCCGACACTCCCTCCCGCGAGCTCTGCGAAGCAACCGCTGCCCGCCGCCACCCTATTACGCCTGCGCGCGACACTGTTACGTCGTTGTCGCCCTATTCCCCCTGCGCGCGATAATGAGATGTCGCCGCCGCTGGTGTTTGCTCGCCCGAGAAGGATTCGGCCGCCTCTTGCCATCCCGATCTGGTGCGAGTTCTTCTTCTCCTTCCTGTTGTTCTGTCAAGCTGTTCTGCCGCCTCTTGCTATCCCGATCTGGTGCAAGTTCTTCTTCTCCTTCCTGTTGTTTTGTCGAGCTGTTATGTAACTTCTGTTAACATTAACATTTCTTCCAATTATCCATGAACATCTCTACTCTCTGATACGTTCACAAGGCATTATGGGGTATCAATATTTTGATCATAGAGTTTTATAGCTTGAATGAATAATTACAGCTAGTTGAGGAATTGTTTATACATGAAATACGTGTGAAATAATATCTTAGTAAACTCCACTTATAAGTCTAGGTAATTAGTTCTTTAGTATAATGTTCAACCCAAGGAATTATTTATACATGAACTAGGTGTAAAGTAATATCTTAGTAAATTCCTCTTACGCATCTAGATAATTCATTCTTCTTTAGTATAATGTTCAACCCAAGTCAAGAAATTTGCATGCATTAGTATTAATATCTAATTTTTATTCAAAAGCATTCCCCTAAGGTTCCTGTTAGATGATATAGGGAATGTTGATGTAAAGGCTCATTTATAGGCCCAATTCCATACTCTTCTTTACTCTCACATCTCTTGTATATGATTATTTCTCCCTCTCTTTTCATATATATTTGTACTCTCTTTTGTATTTTACACATGAAGAAGTATTTACAAGGTTTTCCCATTACTTTCTACATGATATCAGAGGAAACGATCCGGCCTGATTTGGTTTAACCGCCCAATTCTTTTCTATCCGGGCGGTCTGTCATTCCACCTACTCGCTCCTCTTTGCGGTCTCTGGTATTTCTACCCTCTTCCATTCTTTCTCCCGTGGATCCGCCATCTCAGCTTCCTCGTCGCCCTTTTATAACTGTTTCTCTCCATGTCCCGTGGTCCCCACTCTAGTGCGGCTAGTCTCTCTACCTGTTACGACTTTACTCCTCTTGCGACTTGCCTTCCTTGCTTCTCCCTCGCGCGATCTCTTTGTCGCACGGGTTCTTTTCTTCTCTTGCCGCTCGAGTCCTCTTACTAGCGGCTTTCGGTTCTACCCGCCTACCCGCTTTCCTCTCCGCTGCGGTCTACCCGCCTACCTCTCTTGCTTCTACTCGACGCGGATTGATCGGTCTTCCCTTCCCATGGCTTGTCCCGCGGCTTGTCTCCTCGCTGCCGCCTCACCTACTCGCGCGGTTTCGCCTCCACTTCTCATTCTCGTTGCGATCTCTCTGGTCGCTGCGGCCTCCTCTCTTCCCTTCGGCTCCGCCTGCTAGCGCGGTTTCGTCTCTGGTCGTGGCCTCGTTCTTGCCGCTGGTGGTTTATCACCGTGACCGAGCGCCCTCTTGTCTCCTCGCCTCTGCCGACTCCGCTTTCTCTTTGTCGGCATTCTCTCCTTGGTCGTCCGGCTTATCTATTTTCTCGTAACCGCCCGGCTTCTTCTGTTCGTCGCGGCTTGGGTTCTCGCCGCCGTGTTTTGGTGTCCACTGCTGGCCGCTGCGGACTGGTTCTTTGTCCACTACCTGTCGTGTTTTGGTGTCCGTTGCTGGCCGCTGCGGACTGGTTCTTCTGCTCCGGCCTAGTGTTCCTACGGCGACCTTGTTCTCGCCACAGCTTCTCCTGCCACTCTTCTCATCCGGCGTGTTCTCCCGCGGCTGCATCTTCTCGTAGTTGATCGCAGTTCTCAGTGCTTCCTCCGTAGTAGTCGCTGGTTCTGTCCGGCAAGCCGCATACCTCCTTGCCGCCCGGTTTCCGTGCCTAGCCGCAAATCAGGATTATGGAAGCCGCCTCGAACACTGCTGATGATATTGTTGTGTTGCGTGCTTAACTTCATCAGCTTCAAAGGGTGGTTCATCGCTCATCTGGCTCCATAGCCTCAATGTTCAAGGAAGGTATATCGTGTCTCTCACACAGCTCTCACTGGATTATGGACTCGGGTGCTACACATCATATCTCTCTGCAGTCGTCGCCAACATACTTAGATACTGCTTACTCCAAGCACATCACTGTGGCCAATGGTGACACGCTCCCGGTTTCTGGCACTGTCAATCTGTGTCTTACTCATTCCCTTTCCTTATCCTCGGTTCTTCATGTTCTGGGCTCTCCTTTTAACCTTCTTTCTGTTAGCCGTCTTACGCAAGACCTTGATCGCTGTGTTACTTTCTCACGTTCTTCCTTTGTGGTGCAGGATCGCCTGACGCAGACTATACTTGGTAGAGGGCAACCTCTGTCTAATGGGCTATATCTTCTTGACGTTCCTCCCACTGCTCACTTCTGATCTCACCTCTGTCTCCACCACTGATTGGCATTGTCGTCTTGGGTATGCCCTCTCCCAATTCTCAAGAAAGCTCTTCTTACTGTCTCTCTCCAAGAGTTCTTTTGTGAATCTTGCATTTTCGGTAAGCAACACCGTGTCTCCTTTTCTCCTTCATGTACTCGAAGCGATTCTCCTTTCTCCCTAGTACATTCTGATATCCGGGGGCCCTATAAGGTCCCTAGTCTCTTCGGGTATCGGTACTTTGTTACCTTTATAGATGATTATTCACGGGTTACCTGGCTGTATTTACTTCGTGATCGTAACGAACTCACGGCTACGTTTCGTGCATTTCTTACGGAAACACGCACTCAGTTTTCTACCTGTGTCAAAACTCTTCGTACGGACAATGCTCGAGAATATACTGGTCGCACCTTCTCCAATCTGTGTGCTGAGTTCGGTATTATACATCAGACTTCTTGTGTTTATACGCCTCAACAGAATGGCCTAGCAGAACGTAAAAATCGTCACCTCCTTGATGTGGCTCGTTCTCTCATGATCCAAATGCAAGTTCCTCCCCTCTACTGGAACTTTGTCGTCTCTACTGCTTGTCACCTCATCAATCGCATGCATTCATCTGTCCTCAACTTTGTGCCACCCATTACTCTCATTTACTCATCCACAACTCTCTTCTCTCTCATACCTCGTGTGTTTGGGTGTATCTGTTATGTCCACCACCTTGATCCTTCCAATGACAAGGTACCCCCTCGTGCTACCAAAGCTATGTTTGTTGAGTACTCCAGCACTCAGAAGGGGTATGTCTGCTTTTATCCTAGCACTGGTAAGGTGGTTGTGTCTGCTGATATCTCCTTTCAAGAAGACCAACCATATCACACCAGCCCTTCTGATCCCCTTCTTCCTCCTCCACTACCTCGGCCCATCATACCCGTCACGTCTCCACTTCCACTACTTCTCCCTACCCCTTTGCAACACCAGTCCAAATCTCCTCTCATCCCGGTTTCCCCAACACCACCAGTCCTCTCCAAACCTCCTGTCATTCAAGTATACACTCGTCATCCTCCTCGTTCAGACGCCCTGCGGCAGCTTCCCTCTACCGGTGTAATCTCTGGCCTGTTGATTCGGCCTCCTCCTCGACAGCACATCCCATGGCCAACTATGTCTCTCTACATCGGCTCTCTCCGCCTCTCCTTACCTTTGCTCTCTCTCTCTCCTCTATTTTTATACCTACCTCTGTGCAGGATGCCCTCCGACATCCGCGGTGGCGGGCCGTCATGGATGATGAAATGACGACTCTGTGGGGTAATCACACTTGGGATCTTGTGCCTCTTCCTCCTGGTCATAGTTGCGTTAGCTGCAAGTGGATCTTCTCTATCAAACATGCTGCGGATGGGACAGTTGGCCGATTAAAAGCTCGACTTATGGCCCGGGGTTTTACTCAACAGTATGACTTTGATTATGAGGAAACTTTCTCCCTGATCGCCAAATTGAATTCGGTTCGGGTCCTTCAATCTTTAGTTGTTCGTCGTCAGTGGCCCCTCCATCAGCTGGATGTCAAGAATGTCTTCTTGAACGTCGATCTTCTTGAAACAGTTTACATGCATCAACCATCCGGATTTGAGACCACGGGGGAGTCTCGTGTATGCTTGCTTCGCAAATCTATTTATGGTCTCAAACACTCTCTCCGGGCATGGTTTGGGAAATTCATCAAGGCTGTTCGTGAGGTTGGCTTCAAACAAAGCTTGGCAGATTCCTCTCTCTTCACTCGCCACCAATCAACAGGGACCATAGTACTTCTGGTTTATGTGGATGATATTCTGATCACTGGTGATGACTCCACCGGGATACAACATGTGAAGCAGCACCTAAACTCTATCTTTCAAATCAAAGATCTGGGAAATCTTCGATACTTTCTTGAACTGGAAGTAGCATGACGACCCGATGGCTTAGTCTTGTCTCAGCGTAAGTATTGCATTGACCTTTTGCATGATGCTGACCTCTCGGGTTGTAAACCTGCGGATACCCCGATAGAAGTAAACCACATGTTGCGTGCTCAGGGATCTGAGGAGGATTCTCTACTGCCAAATCCGGAATACTATCGCCGTCTTGTGAGAAAGTTGATCTACCTAACAGTTACAAGACCAGATATATCATTTGTGGTTGGTGTGGTCAGCCGATTTATGCATACCCCACGTATCTCTCACCTCCAGGCTGTGGAGCGCATTTTCAGATATCTGAAGACTTCCCCTGGGCAAGAACTTGTGTATAAGCCATCTTCCTCTCTCTCTCTTATTGCATACTCAGATGTCGATTATGCGGGCTCGTTGGATGATCGACGGTCTACTACTGGATTTTGTACATACTTTGGAGGAAATCTCATCACATGGCGGAGTAAGAAGCAGACAGTAATTGTCCGCTCGTCTGTTGAGGCTGAGTACCGTGCAATGGCGGCTGTTACTTTTGAACTAACCTGGCTTGAAAGTCTCCTGAAAGATTTGGGAGTTAAATTGACCTCACCTTCAACCGTGTTTTGTGACGGTCAAGCTGCAATACACATTACAAAGAATCCTGTGTTCCATGAGCGAACAAAACATATTGAGGTTGATTGTCACTTCGTTCGGGAAAATGTCCAATCAAAAGAGCTGAAGCTTGAATATGTTCCTGCGTCTGTGCAAGTTGCTGATATCCTCACCAAGGCTTTACCTCGCAAGTTATATTACCATTTTTTGTTCAAGCTTGGTGCCTACGACTTGTACGCTCCAGCTTGCGGGGGAGTGTTAGATGATATAGAAAATGTTGATGTAAAGACCCATTTATAGGCCCATTTATAGGCCCAATTCCTTCCTCTTCTTTAGTCCCACATCTCTTGTATAGGATTATTTCTCCCTCTCTTCTCATATATATTTGTACTCTCTTTTGTATTTTACACAGGAAGAAGTATCTACAAGGTTTGCCCATTACTTTCTATAGTTCCACCTATTTTTGTAATATGATATTTTGTGAATAACATAGCTTTAAGATCATACTCATCATGTTGTGAATAACACAGCTTTAAGATTTGATATTTTTGTCATAAGTTTGACATAGCTTTAAGATTTGTATGCCTGTATGAGTTAATTTGTTGATTTTCTAGTTTCTTTTGTGTGAATATTGCTTATGAAAGTTGATGTACTTTATGCAAGTTACTAAGTTAGTGTATGCTTCAATATTTTTTTTTGTTTCATGTGCTTATGGTTTCATTTGTATTGAGTAGACAGTTAAAAATGGCTTCAAGTGGTGCTTTAGGTAGTGCAGTTGGGAGTAGCAATGTTCCTGTCACTGCTAGCAAAGGGTCTAAAACGGACAAAAATGCTCCTGGAAGTATGGCATCCCAGTTGAAGAAGATGCAAGAAAAATAAAGTGCAAATTTTGTGAGAAAACATAAACCGGGGGAATTTATAGACTGAAGCATCATTTGGAGGGTACTCAAAAAGACGTTGGAGCATGTAGAGATGTTCCTGCGGAAGTGAAGCAAGAGATATTGGAGATTGTTGTTGGATTGCAAGAAAAGTTATTGAAGAAAACAATCCCCCATGTGGAAGAAGAAGAAGAGGGTGTTGGAGATTTGAAAAGGAAAAGGGAAGATATAAGCTCAACTGGACTTTTCAAGAGAAGTGGAGCAAGTACAACTAAGTAACATCAATTCAATTTTCAAGAAGGGATTGCATGAAGAAGCATGCAATGATATAACATCATTCATCTACAACAACGCTTTACCATTCAATGTGGTAAAAAGTGAAGAATTTCATATGATGTGTGAATCTATATCAAGGCATGGCTTGGATTTTAAACCTCCATATCATGATATCAGAGTGAAATATCTGCAACAACAATATCAACAGACTATGGAGAATATTTCAGAACATAGAGCTCATTGGAAGAAAATGGGATGCACTATAATGACAGATGGATGGACTGATAAAAGAAGAAGAACATTGATCAATTTCTTAGTGAATAGTTCAATGGGAACTATATTTCTAAAGTCCATTAATGCATCTCATATATCCAAAACAACAGAAAATGTTTTCAAGATAATTGATGATATTGTTGATGAGGTGGGTGAAGAGAATGTTGTCCAGATGGTGACGGACAACACTGCAAATTACAAAGCCGCTGGAGAAATGTTAATGTTAAAGAGAAAAAGATTATATTTGACTTCATGTGTTGCTCATTGTATTGATTTGATGCTAGAGGATTTTGAGAAGAAGACACAAGTGCATCATGATACAATTCCTAAAGCAAAGAGAATCACGACATATATTTATTATAAAACATCTCTCATATCTTTATTGAAAACCTTCACTAAAGACAGAGATTTGGTGAGACCGACAATGACACGTTTCGTCACTTCATACTTAACTTTGTGCTGCCTTAATGAGAACAACTTGCTTTGATAAGAATGTTCAATTCAGATGAATGGAAAGTTAGCTGATATGCATGCTCAAGTGAAGGAAAGCTAATTGAGGAGGTGGTGATGGATAAAGATTTTTGGAAGAATATTGTCATTTGTTTGAAAGGTGTTTATCCCTTAATGAAGGTGCTTCGTTTGTTTGATTCTGATGAGAAGTCTGTAATGGGATATATATATATAAGGAAATGGATCGAGCAAAAGAACACATTACTCGTGCCTTTAATGGTGTGCAAAAATTGTAAGTCAATTAGTTTCTTTTTTAAGGATTATAGCTTTATAGATATGTGATCTAAAATCCATAGATGCATCTCATATATCCAAAACAACAGAAAATGTCATCAAGATGATTGATGATATTGTTGATGAGGTAGGTGAAGAGAATGTTGTCTAGGTGGTGACAGACAACGCTACAAATTACAAAGCCGATGGAGAAATGTTAATGTTAAAGAGGAAAAGATTATATTGGACTTCATGTGTTGCTCATTGTATTGATTTGATGCTAGAGGATTTTGAGAAGAAGATACAAGTGCATCATGATATAATTCCTAAAGCAAAGAGAATCACGACATATATTTATTCCAGAACATCCCTCATATCTTTATTGAAAATCTTCACCAAAGACAGGGATTTGGTGAGACCGGCAATGACACGTTTCGCCACTTCATACTTAACTTTGGGCTGCTTTAATGAGAACAAACTTGCTTTGATAAGAATGTTCAATTCAGATGAATGGAAAGTTAGTCGATCTGCATGTTCAAGTGAAGGAAAGCTAATTGAGGAGGTGGTGATGGATAAAGATTTTTGGAAGAATATTGTCATTTGTTTGAAAGGTGTTTATCCCTTAATGAAGGTGTTTCGTTTGGTTGATTCTGATGAGAAGCCTGTTATGGAATATATATATGAGAAAATGGATCAAGCAAAAGAACACATTGCCCATGTCTTTAATGGTGTGCAAAAATTATAAGTCAATTAGTTTCTTTTTAAGTATTATAGTCTTATAAATATGCGATTTTTTTCTTATATACTAATTATATTATTTGTGATGATTAGTTATCAACCGGTTTGGGATGTGATTGATGCTCGATGGGACAAATAATTGCACAGACCATTACATGTTGCATGTTATTATTTAAACCCTCAATTTCACTATAGTTTGTCATTTAAAGTTGATTATGAGGTGAAGCGAGAACTATATGACTGTTTAGAAAAATGATCGGGGGAGAAATTGACGAAATTTCTAAGATTGATGGCCAATTGGAGGATTTTAAGAATCGGAAAAAATTCTTTGGCTCTATAGTAGCCAAAGCTGGTATTAATATCAAAACTCCGGCGGCATGGTGGGATTCTTATGGAGAAGAACATCAGGAGCTACAAAATTTTGCAAAACGTATATTGAGCTTGACATGTAGTTCTTCTGGATGTGAGCGAAACTGGAGTGCATTTGAAAGGGTATAGTTACAATTTATTAAATATTTTTAATCACCAAAATTATTGTATACTAATTAAATTTTTTTCTAGAAACACAAAAAAAGAAATCATTTGAAGCAAAAGATAATGAATGATGTTATCTTTGTGATGGAGAATTCTCGTTTGACCAATAGCAAGTTAAAGAAAACTCAGAAATATAATTTTGATGATATTACATCCGATAATGAGTGGATTGTTGCCGATGAAGATGATGAAAAAGATCTTGAGATAGAGCCTTCGGATGTTGAAGAGGTAGCTGCTCACATATAAGGAGGAGAACAAGATCTTGGGATAGATGAAGACAACGAAGATGCTTTATTGGGCAATTTGGACTTTTGCTTAGATGACTTTTTTGAATGAGATAAAGGGACTACTACTATTATTATTTACAATGCAGTTGAACTTTTCTTTTATATATATATTTTTTATGATTATTGATCTACTACATATATTTATATATAAATTAGATTTATTTAATTTTGTATACTAAGTAAGATCTTACCGTTTCGTGTCGATTCCACGTTTTACGATTTTACCACTGCCGACCGATCTTAGGTAAGATCTCGATCTTGACAACACTGATAACAACGACTCGGATGCCTCTTTCCCGACTCCCAGGTTGATTTTGTATGTTGTTTGTCTTCTCGTTTCTTTTCTTCGCTTTGTGGTATGAATGGTTTGACATTCTTGGTTGAACTAGTTTCAGCTCCGGGTGTATCCAGCGTGATCATGGTCGGTTTGTGAACCAATGTCGTGTGGCCTTTGCCCGGTTGTAGTATCTCCGTTGACACGCGGTTGGGCCTCGGTGGCTGTTGTTTTGTCCCACGTTGTCAACCTTCTTTTACCTTTCGTTTTATGTTGTGTTCAAGCTGTAGGTTTCCCCTCCAGCTTGAGGGGGAGTGTTAGAGTTAGTAGTATTTATATTATTGAGTTTAGTCTCACACCGCCTATCGGTGTTGGGTGTATTGTTGTATCTCGTATATTATGCCTCATTATGGAAGAATATATTACACCTTTCATTTCTCTCTACAAAAAATAATGACACTATTTAAAGAAACAGTTGGTAACGCAAGAAAGTAAAAGTATTGGTAAGAAACAGAAAAGAGGCCCCTGCGTGAAGGTGAAAGAAAATAATTATAAACATTAAATAGTTCACGCTTATCTTTATTTTTTGATGCAAATTACCTTACGTTAAGATCCCCACACCAAACTAAATGTTTATCTAGCTGAACGACAAACTCAAGCATCCTTTTGTCCCATTTTCTTCTTCGCTGAAATGAATTTTCATCCTCTTTCCAGCCATTATTTGGTACATATGTGTTCAATAGGAAAAATGACTCAAATTCAGCTAAAATCACCCGCCCATCTGGTTCATGCTTTGAAGCTGGAACATATAAAAAAAGTTGTATAGCAATTGCAATAGAAGCAATATCAGTAACTCTCAAGAACAATTGTAAATTAGAATTCCAATATGGAAGATCATACTGCCTGATCATAAAAAAACATCTGTAATACAAAGTTAATTTTTTCATTTCATCAAAGATAACGCAAAATTGAAGGACCCAAAAAAATATCTTCTATTAATAGCACGCTTACAAGCTCTGATAATAAGTGATTTTCAAGCCGGAATTTATGAAATGTGTCCAAATTTAAATGTAAATTTTGACTTTATTTATAGGATGGACCCTGCCGTTCGACGTGGCCCTCCTTCACTGTCGCCAATCTCCTCCAGCATCTCGGCATTATAACTTGATATCAGAATTGGTGACATTCCCTCTCCTCCACTTCAAGAGCTTCTCACCACTAGGCGCACTTTTTCGTCTCCACTCGGCCCATTCTCCGTCTAAGAAAAGAACTTCCGCAGGAAGGGACATCTCAATCTCCAATCTAGAAATTTCGAGCTAGCATTCTCTATTTGTGGCTTTGTGCACTCCTTCAAATCGTCATGCATCATGCATTTGCTCCTGTCGTTCGGACTCCATAAATTTAGGTTATGGAGGAAGACAAGGAAGATACAACATAACATATTGTAAATTTTACATGTCTCAAAAACTCGCAAAATAGTAGATTCCTCTTGTCGCAGATGATACAATAGATTGTATTATCTGCCTACCACAGAAACTAGCCCATTCCACTTTATTGCGCCAGTTTATTTGCTTCTTCAGTCAATCCTACACTGAAGAAGAGGGTTGAAACTATTTTCTAGTCAACACTAGATGTTTCTCGGTTATAACCTAATTACCCGTGCAATTGCTTATTTCCATGCCTAGAAATCTTATTGCCTGGCTCAGCTTTTACATATTTAATTTTTCTTGCATATCTATATCTATATTATATGCTATATTTTTAAGAGAAGGCTTATCATTACACCATCAAAATAACCATGGCAATTGAATTATTTTCAAAGAAAATATTTTAAAAAAAATTATTTAAAATTTTATTTTATTTAAAAGACTAAATTGATATTTTAACAAAGACGGGGCTTGAGCCTAAGACCGAGAGTGTTTCATCAACACCCTTTACCAACTACATTAATTAATTTCTATGAGAAAATATGTAATATATATACACGAACAACAATACTACAACTGTCAAATAGTATGCAATGGGGGTATAGAGTGAAGTAGTGGTATTGCCATGGCCTCACAATACCTACATGGGGTGAAAGTGATCAATGGTATTGTCGTGATCTCACTGAGGAATCCACGTGCACTATGACTTATTTTACCTATGTTTCACTACTACCACTAGGAGAAAGAGTCTCTCTTACTCGTCAATAGGCTGATCTGTATTCACTTATCTTTTCAGGGAACACATGTCGGGCGATTTGCTTAGGGTGAACTTTCGAGTCATTTTTTGTAGTTTTCGATTAATGTCTTTTCCTTTAGAACATTTCTCTTGACTTTGTGTCGTATTCACTCAATGTATCCGACTTATTTCTAATTTTCTTTAGAACATTTCCCTAAATCCTAAACCAAGATTTTTTTCGCATTTATCATTTATAGTTGGCACTGTGATAAAAACTTTAAGGCCCTGTTTGTTTTGCGGGTTTTGTTTGACAGGAATTGTTTTGGTCCAAAACTAAAAACTGGAAGGTTTTAGTTTTCTATCAAAACTCAATTCTTCTGTTCGTTTGCAGGAAGGTTTTCAGGCCCAGAAATTGATAAATGTCAAATTTTTTGTTCGACTATAGGAAGATTTTCGGGCACAGAAATTGATTTTAAAATTAATAAAAGACATTAAACTCATATAAATAAACATTTTAAACATCATTAAAAAGCTAATTGTCCATGATATAAGTTTTCACACATCAAAAAGTTAAAACTAACATAGTGTTTACGCATCAAAAAAGATACAATCATCATGATATAAGTTTAACACATCAAAAAGATACAATCCACCATAGTTTTTACGCAGCAAAAAAACTAATCACACAAGTGCACGCGCAACTGATGTGATCCTGTCGCCGGCACGTTAGTGTCGTCTAGTCTTTACTTACTTTAGATATTGTCGCAGTTATGCTATTGTATTGTCGTTTATTTATTTCCTGTCATGGACGTTTATGTTTAAATTTCCTGTATTGTGACCCGACGCGTGAGACTGACCACCTCACGTGACCCTGAGTGGATCGGTCCAGTTTGGAATGTGCGGGCGGGTCGTATTGTTATTTTGTTTATCATAAAAACAACCTTGCTGAAATTAAATTTATCATAGGATTTTTCTTGTCTAAATGAGGGGAAAAGGGGAGGGGCTTATAAATAGTCTTCTAAATGAAACCCTAGTCAGCGGAGGATAATACCGAGATCGAGCTTTCTCTCTCGGTGAAATCTCGCCGCCATCCCTTCTTCTCCCTCGTCGCGCCGAGCAGCCCTCCTCCGCCGCCGATCCTCTACACCAACACCTCCGCCTGTCGCCCCGCCAACTACCTCACCCGAGCTCCGTTCTCTCCGCTGGAACGTCGCCCGTGCAGCCATCCTCCGTCGCCAATCTTCTACACCAACACCTCTGCCAGTCGCCCCGCCAGCTACCTCACCCGAGCCCCGTTCTCTCCACTGGAACGTCGTCCGTGCAGGCCACCTCCGCCTACCGTCCTCCTGTTGCGCCGCCCGAGCTCTGGCCCCTCCGCCGGATCTCGCTTGTGCAGTCCACCGTCACCTCCTACACTCCAGCCATTTCCTCTACCGCCTTCCTAGACATCCACCACCACTTCTTCATTTACTTGTGGTGACCGAACCGCGAAGGATCGAAAAGCTATTGTGGAAGCCCCCGGTGAGATCTCGCATTTCCCCTCCCCTCAATCGTCTTTATCTGCGTTTATTATGAAAATTTCAGCATGGTTGTTTTCACCCTCGAGTAGCATGCGCTCGCCCTAATATTTCCTCACTGTTTGTTCATCACATTTGTGTGCGACACGTTTTGATTAAATAAATTGCGCTCGGTTAAGTTTGTTACCTAGACTTAGGAAGTTTGAAGCCTGGTTTGCATCAGCAACCAAGCCCTCCTATGAATCTCTGGCATAACCAGAAAGCACTCGCATTTGGTTTCGTCGGCGGAAAGCATATCTATAGACCTGATTATATTAGCCTCTGAAAGGTCTGTCATAAGCGCAAGTGCCGCATACATCATCTCAATCTGAGTCATCTCCCTACGTGGATGAACTACAGGTGCTACTTCAACCGGGTCATCTAAGTTATATGCAATATGTGTGACGGCCTCTGCAATCATATCCAAATTTGATGTTTTTTTTGCCTTCTTCTTCCTTGGGCGCATTGGTCCATTACCAACATCATCATCATCAGTATCTTCAACATGAATTTGATTAGCTGATTCCACACTAATCAATGAGTTGATTCCAATGGCCCTATCGGTTCCACATAGCGCCGCAAGATCACTCCAGTTTACAATGACTTTGTCCTTGTAATGCCTAAGGGAAGGATGCGCCTACATTATTTAAAAAATAACATCAATTTATGTGTCAAAATTTATGATAAAAAAATGAAAAAAAAAACTTGCCCTAATATAATCGGCCCAAACCTCATCATTGTCTACTTTTACCACGTGTCTTTCCCAGTCCAACTCAAAACCAGATGTGTCTAGCATTGCAGAAATCTCTTGAAAATACTTATTCCAAGTTTTGAGCCTTGCCATAATTTTTTCTTTTGTCATTCTAACATGACACTTCCCACAATGTAGTAATCTCAGTTGTGAAGGCAATTCTCTTCCATCCATTTGCCCCTTTATTACCCAAATTAAGTTGCTCCAGCAGAGGAAGATAGTGTCGTATCCATCTCAGTTGTCCAATGAATGTACGATTTTTGTTTCTCTTTCTCAGCTTGCTCCTTACCACTGTCCATTTGTTGCACTATACGAAAAAAACATTACCAAGTAGATATAATGTACAACTATACAAAGCATATACAACTAATCAAATCATCCACGGCTAAGGAACTAAGTACAAAAAACATCACCAAGTTGACATAATGGAACACATTGTTGAAATGTCTACTAATAGTATCGTTAGAATGTAAATATGTTCCCCCTACATCACTAAATTTGTTATTGTGCGCTATGATATATAGGAACAATCCGAACGATCCATTTACCGTTACATTTTGAGTTTCAATAAAAAGCCCCTTCTCCACTAAAATGTTGCACAAGCTTCGAAAAGAGCTTTTGTTCATGCGCAGTAAGTTGTAGCAATTGATGTCGGTCTCATTATATAACCTATCTAGTAATATTCTTTGTATGTTATCTTGTCGGTCCCTAAGGCTTGAAGAACCACGTAAGCTCGGTTGACTCTAAACAACGGAAGTCGCAGCAAGCACAACTACAATTTTTCTATTCTGCCTGAACAACCTTTTTTCTTGCGTAACTCATTAATCAAATTCATCTACGAAAACAAACAAACCAATTTATTGCACACAACACCTAACATACACACAACTAGAGCTCGAAGACTAGTAAGGTGCAGGAGGACATAATTTATTACACACACACCACATACACACAACTTGTGATGTAAATTTTTTTTCAAAAGTTAGGGTTAGGTATACCTCTTCAAAAACTTAGGCCTTGAGTTAGCCTTTCAAGAGAACCGGAATACCGCCTGAATGTCGTCATTGGAATGCCGCTGCAAGACTGCCGCCCCTGGGCAATAAATCGAAACAGGACTGCAGCCGCTGGATGCGCTGGAGATAGGAGGAGAGCAGCTCAGTCGCCGGAAATAGCAAGGGAAAGGCGCCTCTTGAATGTCATGTTCGTTTTGCAAGACTGCCGCCGCTAGAATGCCGGAGATAGGAGGCGAGCAGCTCGGTCGCCGGAAATGGCTGGGTAAAGGCGCCTCTTGAATGCCGGAGAAATGAGGAGAGCTGCTCGGTTGCCGGAGAAAGGAGAACCGGAGATCGCCGCAGTTGCCGCAGGTCTTCGCTCGATCGGGAGGGGGGAGATGATAGAGGCGGGATGAAAATCGAGCGAATGAGGTGAGTTTTAAGGCTGGACAATTTTTATCCCGGTGAAAACCTACCGGTTTTTTTGTTTTGCTATGGTAACAGTTTAATTATTATTGTTTAGTTTACTTCATATCACGAGTGTCGGATGGGATTTTGAAATGTTGCTAAACTAGGTATGGGTGTTACACTTGTCCTTGATGAGATTATGGTAGCTCTCTCCTGAGCCCGCTTATGCATGCAGTCACAGTTCAAGCTCCATAGTATCTTTCGCTTCCATTATTCCACATCTGCCCACCATTTAAAGTTGTGATCAAGGTACAACGGGTTTTCCCGTAACAAGGGTTTTTGTAAATTTGAAAGACAGAGGGAAGGTACTTTGTATATGCAAAATTAGAGGGGAATTTTTTTTCAATTATTCCTACTTAATTATATACACTTGGATTATGTCTCCTTGATTTAGATGGAGACTGGGAATCGTACTAGCCGCTTAAATTCGCCAATAACAATAGTTTTCAATCTATTTTTGTGCTTGAATGGCGCTCTATGAAGCAATCCACTGGAGGAAGTCAGAAGACCGTTGAGAAGTAGGTGTGCGGGAGATTGTGGGTACAATGTTAGTTGATGATGCACCTGAAAAAATCACCTGATCTGGGACAAATTACAAATTGCATGGGATAGATCAAATGAGTACAAGGCTGTAAGCCACAATTAGTGGTGTTTGAGATTAAAGATTTTATGTAGGTCAAGGTTAATTCGCAAGGGATGCCACCCAAACCAGTTAAATTGGAAAGTAAGCCAAGGTTTGTTTTGCCCTTGAGAAATAATCGAGCATATGGGAAAGTTTTCCCATAGTTGCCCTTACGAGCAATGGTATATACACTCTCATACTATAACTAAAATATACGATTTAATGTATGTATATTGTAATTAAAAATAATTACTCCACAAAAAGTTTTATTACAAGCCACTGCTCCAACTTATTTGTATTAACCTTAAGCATGCATTTGACCCACATTTCTTATTCAATGTGCATTAAATTAAAATTCGTAAATAATTATTACTCTCCTCTACACAAATACAAATCAATAAATCATATGAGGATATTTTCTACTCTCTGTACAATTCCATTAATTGACTTGACAAAAAAAATACTTCTATAGTAGATCTTCCAAGAATGAAACTAATTTGATTTTTTGAAAAAGGTTAATACTTACTAGATAAACTTAAGTGTTAGAATTTAGCCCTTTCCATTTAGACACTTCCACCCTTTGCGTCATAAGAACACAAAATCTAAACAAAGAATAAGGTAACACTTCGTGAGCATTTGATACAATCCCGGGAAATCCGGGAGAGGAATCGGGCAAGGGAAAGGACCGGCGGTGGAGAGAGAGGAAGGAGGAAAGAACGAGAGGAAAGGTTAGGGAGCAACCCTAATTCTCATACATCCAAACATAATCCGAAAGAGTACAACACCACCCCTTATAAGTGTGGGGTGCAACAAAATAAGGAATACAATATAAGAGAAAAGAAATAAATGTGTACAACCAAATAGGAAATAACAAAATAGGAAATAAATAAAAACGTCAGGTTGGCGCCGCGTCTTCGGTCTCTCCTCCTGTCGACGGGGCCGACGTTGTCTTCCTCAGCGTGCGGACCCGCCACAGTGTCTCCTTGGCGTGTGTGTGTCCCGTCGGCATGCGCAATCGTAACAATACCACTGTCTGGAAAACATGCATTGTCCTCAAGGCAGTGGTCGGAGCGGTGTCGGTAGCAGTGATCCTGAGACAGCCTCGTGCCTTCGGTCTCCAGATGGTAAGACCCGGCAATCAGGGCCTCCTGCGGGCCAGGGTCCCCCTGAAGGTGGTAGCAGCAACCAAGTAACTTGGTTGGGTAGTTCTTTGTCGAGGGAGAACGGAGAGTGTAAGAGAGTGGAGTCACCGTCGAGGCCACATGGTTGTCCCTCGTGTATGAACTGCATGGACATAGTCTCCCAGCTGACGCATACCTCGTCGAGCGTGCGGAGCCAAGCCACTCTCAGCACGACGTCAAGGCCGCCAAAGCCAAATGTGTAGAAGTCTGCGGTCACGGAATAGTCCCCATAGAGAGAGACGGTCGTTCAACAACCATGAGTCGGGCGGTGGCGCCCATTGCCTATGCGGACCGCAACGTCCGGGGAGGGAACGAAGAGAAGACGAAGCTGCTGCACCAGGTGCTCAAATATGAGGATGTGGCTTGCATCGCTGTCCACCATGATGATGATAGGGTGATCCCACAGTGTGCCCGGAAGTTGCATAGTATACTGGCTGGAGATCCTGCCCGTCGAGGCGCCGGATAGCTCCAACCGGTGGAATGTAGCTGCGGTGGGGTGGAGAGGTGTATCCTTCGGTGAGAGCTCCAGGGCCTCAGAGTTAGCCAAGGTAACCTCGGGGTCGACGTCGCTGATGATGGCGCAGAACTCCTTCATCGCACAGACGTGGGTAGGAGCAAGGTTGTCAGGATCGCGATCCAGACCATAAGATCTTACGATCCTACGATCCAGATTTTGTAAAGCGATCCTTGATCCGACCCTACTATGAGATTTGATCCTACCTCGAAACTATCTCATCTAGGATCTCAATCCTGACAACCTTAGGTAGGAGAATAGAGCTGGCGGCAGCGAAAACACAACCCCTTGCGATGGAGGTCGTCCAACTCGCGGTTGGAGAATCGCTGAGGACCTGGTCGGCCTGGCAGAGCGACTGGAGGAGGCCTGAGGAGCTGGTCTCTCTGGGGTGCGGGGGGGGGGGGGGGGGGGGGGGGGGGGGGGGTCCGCATGACGGCGGCAATGGCCGAGGAGACAAATCCGCATCCACGAGGTGAGCCATGTCGAGGGCATCGGAAACTGTCCGAGAGTGGTGAGTGCGGAGCCAGGAGAGGATGTGGGGCAAGAGGACCTGCATGAAGAAGTCAAGATAATGATCCGTCGGTAAGCCCAGAACATGGGTGACGAGGGTCACAAACTCATCGATTTAATCATCCAATGCACCGGTTTGGCGGGCCCCACACAGCCGTTCGATGGCGGATCCAGAATAGCGGCTAGCATAGCGGCGAATCATCTCTTGTTTGCTCTCCGACCAAGAGATCGTCGGGTTGGACGGTCGAAGCCACCGAGCCGGGTGGAGCCGTCGAGTCCCACGACGGCCGTAGAGACCTTATCCTGCTCGGGAGTATGGTTGAGGTCAATGTACTGCTCCGCCTTAGCAATCCACCCCATCAGGTTCACACCGGCAAAGGTGGGGAGGTCCAAAGCGAGGGAGGGATGGCCTGGAAGAAGCGGAACCGCAGAATCCCTGGTGTACAGGGGAGGCTCCGCCCCGAGGATGGACAGGCCGGCGGGTGAACACGCTGAGCCGGTCGCAGGTGAGGCGGCAGAGGGTCGTAGGGCGTCGAGCTTGGCGTGATGGAGAGGATGGAGGCGTGCATGGAGGCTACGAGCGCCTCCGGGGCTTCGACACGGCAGAGGGCCTCGGCGGCGGTGTCCTCCTGTTGCTGCTCCATGTTTGAACGGGTGTTGGGGGCCATTGCTCCAGGTGGAACGCAGTAGCGGCACTGGCCACGACGGAAGCAGCGAGAGCAGAGCCTCGCGAAACTGCGTCGATCGGCGTCGGGCTACTCTGGTCGCGATCTGTTGGGAGCGGGCCAGCGGAACGCCTGGGTCGGGACGCGAATGCAGCACTATTGTGCGATGTTACAGAACAGTCAATGTTAAACGAAATCGGAGGGGTGGAAGTTCTGTGCGGCGCGAATGAGCGCCGATTTCCGCGAGATCGGGCGGAGCAGACGACGCAGACAGGTTGGATCGACTGTGGCTGAGCGCAACTAGCGGCTTGTGGCGGGCGGGACGGCGAGGTTGGACCAGTTGATACAATCCTGGAAAATCCCGGAGAGGAATTCGGCAAATGGGAGGGCCCGCGGTGGAGAGAGAGAGGAAGGAGGAGAGAACGAGAGGAAAGGTTAGGGAGCAACCCTAATTCTCACACATCCAAGCATAATCCGAAAGGGTACAACACCCCCCTTATAAGTGCGGGGTATAACAAAATAAGAAATACAACATAAGGGGAAAGAAATAAATGTGTACAACCAAATAGGAAATAAATAAAAACGTCAAGTTGACGCCGCGTCTTTGGTCTCTCCTCCTGTTGGCGGGCCCGACGTCGTCTTCCTCTGCGTGCGGACCTGCCACAGTGTCTCCTCGATGTGTGTGTGTCCCGTCGGCGTGCGCAATCGTAACAGCATTACAGGTTCCAGAGGACTGAACATGAATAGATTTATAATTCAAGAATTTTAAGATGTTATTTTAAATGTTAATTTTAATATTTTTGGGAATAAGATCACAAAACATAGCTTTGCTTTCCAAGGTTCACCAAAGATATCATACACAAATTGTACAAAATCAGCATTACTAATCAAGTAATCATTTATAAAAATGAATACACCTACAATAAAGGATTCTTTAAGTATTGTTTAAAATGCAATTTTTGGGTATTTTCCGAAAAAACCCATAAAAACATATTTTGTTTAACAAGGTCCATGAAAGAGATGGCAGATGATATTTACTAATAATGCATTATAATAGACAAGAACAAGCTATATATGTTGAATCTAATGCTTACCTTTTTGGTCTAGGGAGAATGAGACCTTCTTTGGTTTGCACTGGTTTTTTATTAACAAAGCAGTTCCGGCATACTTAGAGTCTGAAAGTGACCACCACACGCCGTAATTTTGAAATGGAGGAGATGATAACACACGCATAATTACCTGCATCAAATTGGTAAAACATGCTATTTAAAGGAGTCAAGATTGAAGCTCCAAATTTTGTTAAATAATACTAAAAAGGCAGCCCGGTGCACAAAGCATTTCACATCTATAATATTATAAGTGTGTTTTTCACGTCGACATGAAAGACGTCGAAATTTCAATATTGACCTTCTACGGTGAAAAATACCCTATCATTAAACCACCTCATACCATCTTCATCTTCAATTTGCTCAATTCACTTCACCGCATGCTTCTCCTCCTGATATGTATTTTGTCATGTAGTGTTCTTGTCTTGTAGAGGGGTCGCCATCTATAGCAAGAGCCCCTTAGGTGGTGAGATGGTTATCTTTTGAGTGTTAGTGATGTAAACTCGAATTAGAGTTCAAAATATTAAGTATTCTATAGCAAAAATATTTTTTTATTATAAATAAAATCAGAATTTCTGAAAATTAAGAGGATTTTAGTTTTGAAAAGCGGGCTGAGCGTGCGGAGACGAGAGTGGATATGTGGCAATAGACCCTACATGAAGAAGCTCAAGTAATGATCGAGCGGCAACCCGGGAACGTGGGTGACTAGGGCGACGAGCTCATCAATATAGTGGCACGAGACGGTTGTCTGGCAAACGCCGCAGAGACGCTCGATAGCGGAGAAGTCAGAGTAGCGGGCGTCATATCACCGAATATTCTCATGTTTGAGCTCAAACTAGGAGAGAAATTAGTTCGATTGGCGGAGCCACTCGAACTAATTTCTCATGTTTGAGTTCAATGGATCACGGAGCCGTCGAGACCGACAAGAACGGTGGGCACCATGTCCTGTTTCAGCGTGAAGTTGAGGTCAAAGTATTGCAGCACCTTCGCGATCCACCCCATCAGATCAGTTTCGACGAAGGACGAAATGTCAAGGGAGAGATCCGAGCGGCTCGGAGTCGGATGGGATAGCAGTTCGGCTGGGGGTCTCGATGGCATGGCGCCGAGAAGGGATCTCCTGTCTGCGAGCGAGCCGGGTCTAAAGGCGGCGGCCGACGCTTGGAGGGAGTCGATCTTGGAGTGGAGGGAAAGGAGCAAGGCGTGCATGGAGGCAATGAGTTGTTCTTGAGCCTCCACGCGATGACTAAGGACATTGGTGGTTGCAACCGGAGGGAGATCACAAACGAAGCAAGTGTTTGGGCCCATTCCACCGACAGCTTAGGGAAAGCAGTGAAGCCACGCCGGACGAGAGGCGGGAACGGCGGCGAGCGGAGAAGCAGAGGTGATGCGGTGTTGGGACAAGCAGCAAGATGACAGCTTGCATCGATGTACGTTGATCATGCGGCGGCGTGATGCGGCCGACAGATCGATGTGGGTTTGTTATATGTGGACAATGTGGTGGAGACAGAGATGAGGTTGGCGGGATAGGCTTGGCGAGCACGATGCAGGCAGAATGGAGAGACGAGGCAGGTTGATCGGGCTTGGTAGGTAGCGATGTAGGCGAAAGCGAGATACAAAGCATGTGGGTGAGGCTTGGCGGGTCGCGATTTACGCGAAAGCGGAAACGTTGCAAGAAGTTGGGCCGCAGATGATGGGCAAAACTGGCGACGGAATGGCGGGCGGTGAGGCAGGTTAGACCAAATTGATATGATCCCAAAGAGAAATCCGATAAGGGGAGGGCCAACGGTGGTGGGGGAGAAGAGAGGGATTAGGGTAGAGAAGAAATCTTAGGGAACAACCATAAATTCCATTCATCCAAGCATGAAAAATAATCCAAGCATGAAAAATAATCCAAGCATATAGCACCCCTTATAGGAGTGTAGTATGAATAACAAAAGCGGTATGCAAATAGTAAAACTCAAAACAACGTCGAAATAGAAATAATTAAGTAGCTTGCTCCTCGGCGGTCTCTTTCACGATCGGTGGACTAGTGTTTGTTGCCTTCCTACGCATGTAGACTCGTCACTGCGTCTCGTCAGCGTAATCGATCGTAACACTCTCGCACTTTCATTCCATGCTCGTAACTCGTTCAATGGCCCTTCATGCCTCCTTCACAGCCTCGGCTGACTCTCATTACTTGGATCAACTCAAAGCATGGCCTGAGGATCTCACCCACCTCCTTATAGAGCTTGAGGCCACGGAGGTAAACTGCCCACCAGACCACCCCCCCCCCTCCACCGCTGCCACAGCAACCCCTTCGGCCCGTTCCGAACTATATGAGGTTTCTCCACCCCGCTACGGACACCCATCTGGCCCATCTCCGCCAGATCAAGATCCATGTGTTCTTCGACGACGCAGAACCCCTCAGTTGGACATCCCACTTCGAACAGTTATTCTGTAACACCTCCCCTATAATGACCATATAATATGGGTTCAGCCGGGGCCCCACAACACATAGACGCCACAACTTTAGCATTATAAAATGATATAAAAGAACTACCCATCTCATAACTCAGAAATCAAGACAGCCAAAACATACAACAGACTAGAAATTATCCACAACTATAGGAGTCTGATACGGCCTTAAGGCCTTACAACAAACAAATGCCAGCAAAACTGTAGCAATAACAAATAGAGAAACGTGTCTTAACACCCCTAGCTACATCGGCGTGCAAGCCGGAATTACACAGCATTAAGCATAACATTCAACAAATCATAAGTACTACAAAGGAGAACACTTCATAAGACTTAGGCCTTTTTGGCCAGCAAGTTTGCTCCAGCTTACAATCTTTGCCCTGTAAAATTTGTTGTAACGTGGGTCAGTAAAGGCTGACATCATCTGTGTAACCAACACATCTCCTCTCGGTCGTCCCTAGCAGACCCCGGGGCACTCCATCACCCTGCAGGTCAGCACTTCGTACGCAAATGTACATAAACATAGAAAATAAAGTAACAGGATTGGATGTCACATACATCAAACACGTTTCTAGGTTGAGCATTTACTAAAAAGGGGCCTAACATGCAGCATGTATGCAGTCTCGGGTTTCACCCAAGGCATCTTATAGCACATCATCACGCATCATCACATCACATCATACGAGTACTTTCAATTTCCCTTGTCGGCGTTCAAGCCGCAACACAGAATTCTTGCCTAGCCCCCACCCGCTCGTGGGTCTCAAAACCTGGGCTTGTCTGCATGCTCTAACTTCTCACGTCAAGATTCTGTCACACAAACAAACCGATGCTAAGAACTCTTGCTTGACCCCACCCGCTCGTGGGCTTCATCGCTCGGGCTTGTCCAAAGTTTGGCGTTCTCGTCAGTTTCACAGAAGGAGACTTGTCTTGTCGGGACACTCTCCACACATGACTTTGCAACGCCACGGGCTAGTCAGCCACAATGTCTAATTCACTAACGGAGCGGATTTCTAATGCAACATCATGTTGATGATGTCAGGGACGGACACAATCGACTCGGTGGCTTCTCTTGAACCATGGTGATTCGTACCCCCCTCACTTGAGAGGTCTGGTGCCTAAATGCTTGAAAGAAAACAAAAATGAAACGGATGTCATGCACGCATCCTAGAAACTGAGAGAAGAAATGTTGTTACCATACAACTCCTCTTCCTAGCCATGGAGATCTTGGTTTGCATGGATGGAAGTGTGCGTCTTCAATTCCTCTTCACGGATCTGGCCTCGGATCGACGAACGGAGCTTCGGAGCTTCGCTAATGGCGGAAGAAGCCCTTCTTCTTCCTCCTCCACCACTCTCTCAAAACCCTAGAAGATGAGAAATAATGGGGAAGTTGACCTCTCAGCCCTATAAAAAGCCCAAGGACGGAGATTTCTGGGTCATGGGATTGAATCCTAAGAAAATCAGACGGCCAAGAAATCAGATCTACGGAACTGCTTCCGACAACTACCGCCGGGTGGTAGCTACCTACCACGCCGTGGTACCTTACCGACCCGCTAGTCTCAAAATAACGCTGCACTACCGTCAGCGGTAGTGATACCATTGCTATTATGACCTAACTAGGAGAAGAAGAGAAAGTAGGAAGAAGACTAGAGGATTAGGGTTTAGCAAAGGAAGAAGAGAGGATACCTGGAATAATCTTCTTCTCCACCAAGGAGGAGGGGTTGGGTATTTATGCTCCCACCCAACCCCTAGGGCCGGCCGGCCCCATTGGGCCTGAACCCATGTGGTTCAGCCCCCCCATTCTGCTTTATTGTTGGGTTCGGGCTGAACCGGATGGTTCAGCCCGATTTTCATTCTCAGTCTCCTTCGGCCTTCGCGCGTATTTAAATCCACGGAAACGTAGATCGTCCGGGGGCGTAACATTCCCCTCCCCATCAAGAAGCACCTTGTCCTCAAGGTGAAAATCAGGATAGCGCTCCCGGAACTCCAAGAGGTCCACCCACAAATTGTGCGTCGCGGGCATCTGCTTCCATTTGACGAGGATCGTTGGCCGGTATTCAGTGTCGTGTTTCTTCCACTTGGTCATGAGAACTTCTTCAGGTAAGGGTCTCAATTCGCCGCTGCTGGTAGCCTCAGGTAAGGTAGGAGTAACGGAAACAGCGTTCCCCAGCTTCTTTTTGAGTACTGATACATGAAAGGTAGGGTGAATGCGTGACCCCTCCGGAAGTGCCAAAGTATAGGCGACGGGTCCTACCCGCCGAATGATCCTGTACGGCCCGTAATAGCGTGGGGCCAGTTTCTGATTGGCCCGACGGGCGACTGAGAGCTGACGATATGGCTGGAGCTTGAGAAACACCCTCATCACCTACCGTAAATTCCCTTTCCGTACGGTGCTTGTCGGCTTGGACCTTCATGCGGTCTTGGGCCGCACGTAAATTGTCGCGGAGAATTGCCGAGGTCCGATCCCGATCTTGGAGAGCTCGATCTACCGCTGGGAGGGCAGTGTCGGCCGGTTCATAGGAGCACAACGTGGGTGGCGGACGCCCGTACACCGCCTCGAACGGAGTGAGCCTGCTGGTCGTGTGATAGGAGGTGTTGTAGCAATACTCGGCCCAATGTAGCCACCTGGTCCACGTGCGGGGTTCATCCATGACAAAGCACCGTAAGTATGTCTCGACTCCTCTGTTGAGTACCTCTGTCTGCCTGTCGGTTTGGGGGTGATTGGCCGTGCTCATGCGTAGTGTGGTACCCTGAATCTGAAAAAGCTCCGTCCAAAAATGGCTGACAAAAACTGGGTCCCTATCAGAGATGATGGTCCGAGGAATCCCGTGGAGTCGAACGATCTCTTTGGCGAAGAGGTCAGCCACTGTTTCCCCGGAATATGGGTGGCTCAAAGCAAGGAAGTGGTCGTACTTGGACAGTTTATCGACCACGACTAGAATGACCGACTTGCCCTGCGATTTGGGAAGGCCCTCGATGAAGTCCATGGAGACGGTGTCCCAGATCTGGTGTGGGATGTCTAACAGAGTAAGAAGGCCCGCTGGGGAGATCGTCTCATACTTTTGCCGCTGGAAGACATCGCATTCCCGCACGTACTGCTGAACGTCCCGCTGCATCCCCTTCCAAAAGACGTTGGCCTTGACCCACTGTAAGGTTCGATGGATGCCGGCATGACCACCGGTCGGTGAAGCGTGAAACTCCCGAATCATAGTAGTACGCCAAGGGGACGTGGCCGGTAGAACGAGCCGACCCTGGTAGTAGAGCCGTGTGCCAAGTAAGTGATAGCCATCCTCTGTGCCTCAGCCCTGCTGCAGTGCTTCAACAATGTCGCGGAGAACTGGGTCCTGGAGAACCTCTGCCTGTATGTCGTCTAAGGAGGCAATCACCGGTCCCGAGATGTGAGTAAGGGAGCTTTCTGGTATCCGAGACAACGCATCGGCCGCCATATTCTCCTTGCCCTTCTTGTAGACAATCTCATAATCATACCCCAGAAGCTTCGTCAGCCACTTCTGCTGCAGCGGGGATGCCAACCGTTGCTCAAGGAAATGCTTCAGACTCTGGTGGTCTTTACGGACCTGGAAGTGTCGCCCCAAAAGATAGGGCCGCCATAAAGCGACCGCGTGAAGTATGGCGAGCATCTCCTTCTCGTACGTAGAGAGCCCCAAGGTCCTGGGGGCGAGAGCTTTACTGAAATAAGCAAGTGGCCGACCCTCCTGCATGAGGACCGCGCCGATGCCGACGCCAGATGCGTCCGTCTCCACCACAAAGTCCTTGGAGAAATCCGGAAGTGCTAGTACGGGGGTGGTGGTCATGGCCCTTTTGAGGCCATTGAATGCTGCATCGGCCTCCGCATGCCATCGGAAGGAATCCTTCTGCAGCAACTGGGTGAGTGGCCGTGCGATCTTCCCGTAGTCCTTCACGAACCGGCGATAGTAGCCGGTCAGCCCAAGAAAGCCTCGTAAGGCCCGGATCGTCGTGGGCTGCGGCCAAGTCACCATGCTTTCAATCTTCCTCGGGTCGGCCCGGACCCCTTGGGCGGAGACCAAATGTCCCAAGTATTCGACCTCCGCCTGCCCAAAAGAGCATTTGGATCGCTTAGCATACAGTTGGTGCTCCCGCAAAATGTGAAACACATGCTGAACGTGCTCCCGATGCTCCTCCCAGCTCCTGATATAGATCAAAATATCATCAAAGAAAACTAGCACGTACCGACGAAGCAGTGGTCGGAAAATCTCGTTCATGACGGCTTGGAAGGCAGATGGGGCGTTGGCCAAACCGAACGGCATCACCAGAAACTCATAATGACCGTCGTGAGTACGAAACGCCGTCTTGTGAATGTCTTCGTCCCGCATGCGTATCTGATGGTAGCCGGATCGGAGATCCAGCTTGGTGAAGAGGCTTGCCCCATGCAGCTCGTCTAGCAGCTCCTCGATCATCGGAATAGGAAACTTGTCTTTAATGGTCGAGTGATTCAGTCCCCTGTAATCGACACAAAACCGCCAGGAGCCATCCTTCTTCTTGACCAAGATGATCGGAGAGGAGAACGCGCTGGTGCTGGGTCGGATGATGCCGGCGGCCATCATCTCACGTATGTTGTGTTCTATCTCCGTCTTCTGAATGTGGGGGTACCGGTATGGATGAATATTTGTCGGGTTTGCTCCGGCCTTCAGCTGAATCTGATGATCTCTGAACCGTGCGGGTGGTAAAGAATGTGGTGCCTGGAAGATGTCATCAAACTGAACCAATAAATCCTGCAGTTGCACTGGTTCCGTCGTCGGCCCAAGAGCCTTTATCCCCCACAGCAGGGCCATCATACTACCCTCTTCCTCCATCCTTTGCAGGCTCGTGAGTGATATCTCCTTGAGCGGAGACGTCTGTATCCCCTGTAGGCAATGCTCTGTCCCCAGGTGCGAGAACTCCAACGTCATCTTCTCCCAATCAGTGGTTACCCGCTTGAGTTGGCGGAGCCACTGCACGCCCAACACCATGTCCGACCCCCGAATCGGGAGCAGGTAGACATCCGTCCGGCACACATAGCCCTGTAGTCGCAGCTCCACCCCTTTCAGGACCCCTTCGCACCTCAACTTGTTGTCGTCCGCCACCATAACCTGGAAAGAAGCCCCCTTGTCGACTGCATGTCCCGCCTTCTGTGCTGCTGCGGGGGTGATAAAATTATGGGTACTCCCGCTATCTATCAAAATAGTCACCCGCTCGTGCCCCAACTTCCCAGCAATCTGCAACGTAAGAGGGGCTGAACATCCTTCCATGGCCTGGATGGACACCCCAAACTCCGCAAGGTCCAAACCATCCACCTCATCACAGGTAGTGAGCTCCTCCTCGTCATCCTCCTCCCTCAGCATGAATACTGGCACCTTTTGACACCGGTGTCCTGGTGTATACTTTTCGTCGCAATTGAAGCATAGCCCTTTGTCCTTCCTGGCCTGCAGCTCAGGCCACGTCAGGCGTGTCACTGTCGTCCGTCCGGCATGCGGCTGCTCACGCCGCCCTGCTACTGGTGTTGTTGGTGCTGCGGGAGTGCGTGCTTCCCCTCGATTTCGCTGGCGGTTGCACCGCTCCTCCTGTATCCTGACTAGACTGATGGCGTGGCTCAGACTGTACGGCATGTAGGCATGGACCTCATCTCTCAGGTGGTCCTTCAGTCCTGAAATGAAACAAGTGAGGAGGATCTTTTCCGCCCAATTGACCCGATTTGCCAGCCGCTCGAACTCCGTGCGATATTCCGTCACTGTCCCCTTTTGTCGGAGTTTCTGCAAGGTGGCCTCCACGTCCTCGTATTCCAAGGGGCCGAAGCGGGCCGTGAATCCCTCTATAAAGTGCGCCCACGGCGCGTACCCATAGCTTCGAACGAACCATTGTGCCCACTGGTATGTGTCGCCCTCCAAGTGAAACGACGTCAACTGCACCCATTGCTCATTGGGGATCTCTTGGTATGTGAAGAACAACTCGGCCTTTTGTACCCATTCCAGCGCGTCACTACCTCGAAATGTCGGAAAATTCATCCTCGTATGTTTTGGTTGCATAACAGCCCGCTGGTTCGCTCCTCCATTCCTGTCATACCCTGGCTCTAGCCCTGTTGGCCTGAGTTGTTCGGCCACTGGATTCGGCCTACCATAGTAGTCTTGATAATGTTCCCCACCGTATCCCCCTCCCATAAGAGGGCCCTCCTCGTCGTCAAAAACGTGTCTGGGAGGATATCCCCGCCATTGTTCGCCTTGCCCCATCCTCGCCGTAGTCCCTAGTGTCGGTGGCCTGGGGAGGATCCCATTTTCAACGCCATTTGACCCTCCCATGTGCAGCGGCGGCGTCCAATTAGGCTCCTGAGGTCCAAAAGGGCGGCCGGCAGCCACCCCGGCGACTCCACCGCCGGCGGCCACCCCTCCCGGGCCGATCCACCCCCCGGCGACCTGCTGGTGGGGGTTTGGTCCCGATCCTACCCACAGCCTGGCGGCAGGAACGCCCGCGCCTGGGCTGCGCGGGAATGGCATCGTCGGCCCTGTAGGGCTCGGCTGTGCCGACGGCCCACTGTGGTCGGCCGTCCAGCCTGGTTCCGGGTTGGGGCCGCTGTAGGGCATCATTCTCGACCCTCCCGTGGTGCCTCCGGTGGGAGACGGTGCCGCATGTGACGATTCTCCCTGTTCCGCGGTTTTCCCCCTTAGGGTTTGCGTTAACAGCGCCTTTAACTCATCCAAGCGTCCTTCCATGCGTTCTTCTAGATTTTTCGTGGAGGTTTTAACTTGTTCTTCGATCCCGGCCACGGAATCTGCCAAGACGACGTAGTTTTCTTCGATGGTGGCTAAGCGTGCCATCTCCGCCTCCGTGCGTGTCACCATTGTTGCAGGAACGGTGCTCTGATACCAAATGTTATGACCTAACTAGGAGAAGAAGAGAAAGTAGGAAGAAGACTAGAGGATTAGGGTTTAGGAGAGGAAGAAGAGAGGATACCTGGAATAATCTTCTTGTCCACCAAGGAGGAGGGGTTGAGTATTTATGCTCCCACCCAACCCCTTGGGCCGGCCGGCCCCATTGGGGTTGAACCCATGTGGTTCAGCCCCCCCCCCATTCTGCTTTATTGTTGGGTTCGAGCTGAACCGGATGGTTCAGCCCGGTTTTCATTCCCCGTCTCCTTCGGCCTTCGCGCGTATTTAAATCCACGGAAACGTAGACCGTCAGGGGGCGTAACAATTGCACAGTAGCTACTCAAAGCTTTCGACTCGACGCCTCGACGAACAAGGGCTACCGTCGGGCGGTAGCTTCCTAACACCACGCGTTAGCTATTCGGCGCTTTCGTCTCGACGCCACATCGAAACAAGCCAACCGCTGGCCGGTAGCTTCCTACCGCCGAGCGGTAGCTCCCAGAAACTCACGCTGGCAAACAGGGTGTTACATATTCGACCTTCGATCAACCCTCACGCCCCACCAACCAAAAGGTTCCCCTGGACACTATTTATATGGAGGGCTCGACACTCCATTGGGTGTGTTGGAAGCACCAGCAGGCTGACCTATCTTGGCCCGAGCTGAAGGAGGAAATCCTTCGCTACTATTACACCCGTCAAGCGGGCAATGTCTACAAGTGTGTCTGCTCCGTGCACTAGCTCAACACAGTGGCCGCCTACATTAACGACTACGTCGAGGTCGCCACGCATGTACTTGGCCTATCCCCCAAATACTCCCTGGGGGATTTCCTTAGGGGTCTACAATACACCATTAGGCGCACCTCCGAGTACACAATCTGATTACTCTTTCCCGCACCAAGGAGCAAGTTCGTTGTCTTGACGAAGAAATCTACATGGCACAGCCGTCCTTCTGGTCCCACTCACCCCACCAGTCGTTGTCAGTGTCTTTGTTGCCTCCTTGCATCACATGCACCCGTATGGGCCCCTGCAGCTAGGCTTGCCTCCTCCGCCGCCGTTCCGTTGGGCCCGCCTCCATCGGCGTAGCGACGTCCTGACGACCCCACCACTTATCTCACGAGCAGCACCTCAAGCTTCGTCGCAAGGGCCGTTGTTTTTGTTGCCAGCAACCATACTCGCTCACCCACATATGCACGCTCACAGACGTGTATGTTGGTGGGATTTGAAGACGGCGCCCTTGACTTCGGGGACTTAAAAGTTAAAACCCTCTCGTACAAGACCCCAACGGACCTTGACCATGGGGACAAGATCGTTTTTGGGGAGGAAAGTGTTGATATGTATTTCGTCAAGTAGTATACTAGTATCCTTGTTTTGTAGTGGGGCCTCCATCTTTAATAGGATCCCCATAGTTGGTGAGATGGTTATTTTTTAGTGTCATTTGGTCTTTCATTGGAGAGCAGAGTACTTTAGAGGACTCAGCCGCATGGTCCTTGGTGGAAGCATGTCTCTCGAATTGTATCTTTTATTTCATGCAATGCAATTTCTTATCCATGTTCATGTTCTCGATAAGGCATAATTAGCTTGCATCACCTACAACCAATTGCTAGAACGCTGTGTTGCACGTCACATGTTGTTTCTGATGCGGAGCAGAGACGAGGACCTGCAGAGGAGGACGAGCTTTGGGCCCGTTTTAGGATGATTTGGCGATTTACCATATATGGCGTGCTCGGATCGACGATCTGACTCCACGGATGCGTCCGAATTCGCGTTGCGAGTCGATTTAATATATTATTTGATTATTTTGCATTTTATTGATGTATTTGGGTGGCCTCACCTCCAACCAATCATAGTCATCGATGGTGGGATGTCCTAAGTCTCTTATTATTATAAATAGGATGTTAGTGGGCAGATTAGAGCCATTACAGAATTTTGAGAATAGAATTTTGGATTCCCGCGATCCCACCATGGTGCCGATTTCGTGGAGCCCTAGGTGATGACTCTTAAGCTTGTATCTTCCTCCCCAAGGTATCCCCAAACCATAAGCTTCATTTCCCCCCTCCAATCCACCTTCCAACCTCCCAAATTCACCCAAAATATCCCATGGTTGGTCGTTTCCCTTCTATACAGCAGGCTTCCAACACCCCCTTCCAGCAACCCACCACTGCCCATCCAATTTCCCCTCCCAACAATCCTACTGTTCAAAAATGAAATGACATGTTCATTAGTATAGTTTCCTCATCCCTGAAGCCCGTCAGCCTCCCAACTCCACTAGCAGACGCCACTGGCTTCCTTTCCCGCAGCCGCCACTGGCTTCCTTTCCCACAGCCGCCTGGATTTCCCCTCCCCCTTCTCTAGCAGCACCACCCTCCAAATGCTGGAGCCATCGCCGCCCATCCTTGCCTTCCCAGACCACCACCACCCCCTCCAAACTCCTCCCCCAGCCGGCCCTAATTCTAGCTGTCGGTCTCCACTGCCGCCCGTCCTTCCGCACGTAGTACCACCATTTGACTCACCTCCTCATCCCGGATCAGTCCAGATCAGGGAATTTCAGCCCCCAATCTGTCGTTCCCTCCACCCGTACTTCATCCCTTAGCCCGGATCCGCTACCAAACATCGGATCCATCCCTCGCCCGCATCTACCCAAACATGCCCGGATCTATCCATTTTTAGTCTGATTCCACCGTCCACCGCTGAGGACAGTCACCTCTGTTATTTTTACGTCACCGGTTCCACCTCAGATCGTCGCACACATATCTCCGGCTCTGGATTCTTTAGTGTCTTGCTCAGCCCACTATTTGGTGAGATTTTTTGTACTGAATTATTATTTTCAGTATATTTATATTGAATTGGATCTTATACTTGTCTTGGATCGCTTGTATAGTAGTTGTTTGATGCGATATATATTGTGATTTGCAGGATTCATTCACTGCGCGCTCTCACTTTGCCCTCCACACGGAGGAAATCTTAAGCTTGTTTTGTCCTAATTAATTATTTTGTCTTGCTGTGAATTTAACTGCGTGGGATGTTTAAATTAATAATCTAATTGTGTCTTAACCGTCAGATTTGCATGGCATGTAGAGTTAGGTCATTGTTTATCCGCCGCCTATAAATTCGCCATGCGTCAGTTTCTTCCAACAGTATTTCAAGTTCCGCCACTTTATTTTCATCCAAACGCTACCATATCGTAAGGCTCTTCATATTTATTCCCCTACACAATCGATATCTCTCATCTAGGCACAAAGGGATTCTATTGTAGTATGTGGGCTTCTTTTCTCTATTTACCAACGGTCCTTGAATTTATAAGCGGGTAGGGAAACTACTCAGTATAAGCGGGTGGGGAAACTACTCAAAATATGCAAATAGGCCAATATGCGTACACATATTTAACACTTGCTCTCCAACACGTGTATATCATGTAGTGTATATTGTTGGAACCGAAAAATTCGATTCACAAAACTTCAGACCAAAAATAATGTCGGAGATTTCTAGCCCTCGAATTAGTAGGCATGGGCATGAAGTGAACCAAAGAGAGGTTGTGACTATTTTACTATTAAATGAGATAGTTGAGGTGCATTATGGAGGTCTCGCCGCAGAACCAGGGTGTATAAAATCTCCCCCTTCCGAAGCAAGTGTTGTGTGAGTTTGGGTGAAGACAGACGAGGTTGCCAAATCTTCAAATAGGTGACTCTGCGCATGGTGTGAACTGTGAACTACCTCCCACAAAGACAGGGGGTGGTACCCCCTGATGAATTTTGTTGAGTCGAAGGCCGACAAGCTGAATTTTGCCGAGTTGAAGGCCCGCGAGTTGAATAATGCAAAGCTAAAGGTCGAAGAGCTAAATTCTGCTAAGCTGAAGGTTGACGAAGTGAATTCTACCGAGCTTAAGGCTGACGACCTAAATTCTACCAAGTTGAAGGGTGACGAGCTAAATTTTGCCAAGATGAAGGCTGACGAGCTGAATTCTATCGAGCTGAAGACGGACATGTTAAATTTCTCGAGTTGAAGGCCGGTGAGCTGAAGACTGACAAGCTGAATTTTGTCAAGCTGAAGACTAGTGAGTTGAATTCTACCAAGTTGAAAGAAGACAAGCTGAAGGCTGATGAGTTGAAGGCTAACAAGCAGAATTCTGTCGAGCTAAAGGTCAATGAGTTAAATTCTTGAGGTCTCTTTCTTAGGTATATCTGAATTCGACGAAAAACGGGTTATACACATACATTAAATTTGATCGTCAACATGTGTTTTATATATCATAGAAATGTGTCGACTTCACTATAAATATGTCAAAAAATGTAATGATAATATCAATACTAGCAGTTTTTCCTCTTCTTATATCTAAAAAATAATTACTTGGTTCTTGACTCCTCAATACACATACTTGAGCTCGGTTGATTTGATCCCTTTTTGATGCATCTCAACTAGTAAGATCGTTTATAACGACCCAACCCAAAATATTTGACTTATTGTCTAATTTGGTTAAACACAGACAATATTACGCCGAACCACTCAGTTTTATCTTTTCCATAGATGGTATGAGTACTTCCTAGAAGATCACTCGTTCTAGTAGTACTCTTGCTCAAGATCATTTAACTATAGATATCCTGAAGAAACTCAACCATTTGCTCTAAAAGGATACATTTGATGTTTGGGGGTTGGGGCCCAAATTATCACTCAATCTAAGTAACTTTTCCTACAATTCTGATATAAGATTATGTTCATTCTTGCCCTCATTTCACCTAGAAGTGTCTCATGCTGAAAGACTGACAAAAGTTGTTCTTTGTCCGGGTTTCACTGTGCTAGAGACACTATATCTCCATCTTGATTCGAGATGTTACAGACACACCATCTTCCACTCAATTCATCCATGAACCACATCATACTGCATGAGGTTCAGATTTTAATATTATTTGTAATGACTTGGTCAAACATATCTGAGGTATTGTCCATTTTGGATCAACCCTGCCCATATTAAGTTGATTGCACTAGTTTATCCTTGTTTTTCAAATATGTCATGGGTGTACTTCCCAGAAGGTCACATATCTCAGTACTACTCTCGCTCAAGATCATGCAAAATTGAAGGTCGACGAGAAGAATTTTGTTGATCTGAAGGCTAACAAAGTGAATTATACCGAACTTAAGGCTGATAAGCTGAATTCTGCCAAGCTGAAGGTCGACGAGCTAAATTTTTCCAAGCTGAAGGCTGACGAGCTGAATTATGTTGAGTTGAAGACCGGCATGTTGAATTTGCCGAGTTGAAGGCTGACGTGCAGAAGACTGACAAGCTGAATTTTGTCAAGTTGAAGGCCGATGAGTTGAATTCTATCGAGTTGAAGGAAGACAAGTTGAAGGCTGGTGAGTTGAAGGCCGACGAGCAGAATGCCGCCAAGCTGAAAGCCGATGAGTTGAATTCCTGAGGTCTCTTTCTTATGCATTTTTGATCTCGACGAATTACTGGTTATACACATACATTAAATTTGATCGTCAACATGTGTTTTAAACATCATAGAAATGTGTTGACTTCGCTATAAATATGTCAAAAAAAGTAATGAGACTATCAAAACTAACAGTTTTCCTCTTCTAATATAGCTAAAAAATCATTAATTGGTTCTTGATTCCTCAAAGGTCTAACGTCAAAATCCCACAAAATAGAATTCTACTCGAGCTCAGTTGGTTTGATCCCTTTTTAATGCATCTCAACTAGTAAGATCAAAACCAACTAGTCAAAATCCCACAAAATAGAATTCTACTCGAGCTTAGTTATTGTCTAATTTGGTTCAACACAGACAATATTACGCCGAACCACTCGGTTTTTTCATTTTCCATAGATAGTCTATGAGTACTTCCCAAGAAATCGCTCATCCTAGCAGTACTCTCGCTCAAGATCATTTAACTACAAATATCCTAAAGAAACTCAACCATTTGCTCTAAAAGGATGCATTTGATGCCTGAGGGTTGGGGGCCCAAATTATCACTTAGGCTTCATTTGGTTCGGCGGTGGCGGGTGGAAACGGAGTGTTCGAAACGGAGGAGAGAGGTGGCTGCTCCAAACAGAGCTTTTTGGGGTGTTTCTCAAGGCGGGCGGGTGGAAACGGAGCAAACGCCGCCGGAGGTTCATTTGTCTACCCTCCTTCCGGCGGCGTTTGCCCAAAACGGAGCAGCGAAACGCCCAAACAAATAGAGCCTTAATTCAAGCAACTTTTCCTGCAATTCTGAGGTAAGATTATGTTCATTCTTGCCCTCATTTCACTTAGAAGTGTCTCATGCTAAAAGACTGACAGAAGTTGCTCTTTGTTCGGGTTTCACTATGCTAGAGATGCTATATCGTCATCTTGAATCGATATGTCACAGACACACCATCTTCCACTTGGATTATCCCTGAACCACATCATACTAGATATGGTTCATATTTTAATATTATTTGTAATGACTTGGTCAACCATATCTGAGGTATTGTTCATTTTGGATCAGCCCTGCGTGACGTCGTTGACTACAGCAGGTATTAGAGTATTTAAAAAATAACATTACATTTATACATTTATAATTAGAGTAGTTAAAATTAAATATACAATAGTAACATATTAATTCATTTGAGGAGGAGAAGACTTGAACCGAGCGGTTCAATCGTGACTCACGCCACAAGGAGGCGTGTGTGTCGTTCACGGGAGCAGCGGTGCCCGATAAGAAGGAAACAGCTCGCAAGTCTTTCTCTCCCAATTCACGCGGGAAGTTCCAGGCGACGGACGACAGCTGATCGACGCCCTTGCCTCCCAAGAGCTCAAATCTTCCCTGTTTCTTGTGATTTCTTCTTCTACTGAAAGGTAATCTCTTGCTCTCCACTCATCTTCCATATGTGAAGGTTTTGCATGGATTGAAGAGGGCAGAAATGCTAGGGTTTGAGTTTTGGGGGTTTCTTTCACTTATTTTCTTATTAAACGTTTCTGCAAGAAATTCTCATGCCCTAATCCACAATTTTAAATAGTTTCGGTGAATTTATAGTTGAAGTAAAGTAGATTCCGAAATTTCTAGTGTTCCTAATGATGAAAAAAGGGCTCCTAGAACGTACACATCACTTTCATGGCACTAGGGTGACAATTATTACTTGAGAAGTTTAACCTTTTTGCTCAAAATCGTTAATTGGAGGCTAAGGATTGCTGCTCCCTCACTAAATTAGTGAAAGTCCTTATTTAAAATTAGGGCAGCAAACCCCTAGCTCATTTAAGACTCCTTTGGCCTAATTAGGTCAAGTGGAATCTATCAAGGTGAATTGTGGCGCAATCGACATTAATGGAAGACGTCAATTTGATAATTAAGAAGGGTAATTAAGGATGGTATAATATAGGTCATGGCATCTCAAGGAGGAGGGAGATGCAATGACGATGGTAGGAGGGACAAAGAAAAAGGAAAGACCGCGATGAGTTTTTATCCCTTACTTGCAGTCACTCTTGTGCTATAAATTAGTGCTACTATGATTATCATTGCTAAACTAAAATTGTCTTATGATTTATGAGAAAATAAGTCCAATTGATAATGTAAATGAGTAAAGAAAAAATAAAAGTGAAAAGCAAAGTTAATAAATTCGATGAAATTGGATATGTTAAGGGTGTAACCAACTAGTGGAGGTGGGGTGAATGTCCTCCTAACATAAAATGAAATGAAAGCAAACGTGCGAATAAGAAAAGACACGTAAAAGATTTGTGTGCAAATATGAAAAAGCACACAGATAAATATATAAAATCACGCTATATAAATATAAGAAATATCATTGTATTTTTTTACATTGCACAATAACGAAGAGAACAAGTGAAGATAAAAATTATTATGAAAATACGTACCAAATGATACAAACGTACGTAAACAAATAAAAGAAATATGAAGAAGGAAGCAAAAAAGGCACACGAAGACGCAAACCTTTGAGCCTGATGAGCCTTGATCCTGAGGTGCGCCTGAGGCACGCCTTAACAACATAATCGTCCGCTCCCCCAAACCTTATAAGGGACAAGGCTTTTATTAGAGTGGCAACAATAACCTCATCTCCGCCAATAACAAACCTAGCATCTTATTCTACCTCTTTCCATTTTTGTTATTTACTATTTTGAACTGATTTGAGCAAACTTGGACTTCGGCGATTCATGTGGGGTTATGATAGTGAACAAAGATTTATTTTCCAATAGTTGGAATGTTAAAGTCATTGTGGAGACGTTTGGGGAAACTAGTTTTTTGATTCTCTAGCTATGCAATTGATTTCAATCTTTTGTTTCCAGGACAGTTGTACATAAGTTCATCTCTGAATTGTATTTGTGTTATACGTTTGCTTGGGAAGAATTATCATAACCTAAAGTTTAAGTTCATTATTTTGTGAAAAATTCTTGGAGTATATCATTGAGTAGCAATGTTCTTATGTTGTCACTAATACCCTCTCTTCACTTAATTTCGGAGTTATATGCATTTTTTTAAGATTGCATATGCATTAGAAAATAAAGAGAGAGTTCAGCTAAATACTATTACATAGTACCCACAATGTCCGCAACAACCAAATCAACAAATTCCGCAGGAGAGTCCACCACTGTTGGCCAGTAGAATGACAATGTCATGGCATAACGGGCGCATAAATCCACCACACAGTTCGCCTCATGGGGAACAAACGAGTTATGCATTTGGGGTGTCCCATGATGCATTATTTGGTATCAGAGAGAGGTCAATTTGCGTTAACAAACGAAGTTGGTGTAAGGAATCATGGTTTCAAAGGTAGGTTGTCACTAGTTGAGTTTATGGAGGCAACTTTGACCCATTGAGAGAATATTGATGACTAATGTGATGAGGAGATCCATGCTGATGGAGTGTGCAAGTGTATGATTGAAATCCCTTGTGCTCAATCAAGAAGTAGATTTCAATATCAACTAACATATGTATGCACACAGCAATAGTAGACTGTTAAGAAGCTTAGAGCAATGCAATGGAAAAAATAATATATTCATTCATGAGCGTCATTCCAACTCACCCAACTGCTAGTTCAAAAAATAAGAAAAATCAATTACAGTAGAACATTTACCTGTTTTTCCTCCCTCGAGGTGCTTGTATCATCTTTCACTTCACTAGGGTTCTTTGGTGCTCCTTTTGAGCCAGCTGCAGGCATGCGCACTTCCTATCAGAGATCCAATGTGAAGTTACTGATTATGTAACCAGCTCTCTTAAATTCACTTATCAACTAAAAAGTATACCCTTTAGCTGTTGAAAAGAATAAAAATGATGCATGTGGTTTTCCAACTATGAACTATGAAGTTGACTAAAAAAGAATTGCATGAATAGTCTTGGATGATATTAGTCAGAGCACAAGGTCTCTACAACTGTAAATCTTAAATATTCCACCCCATTCTTGGGTGTGTGTCCTCTTCGAGCCTTCACTTTTTTTCACTTGCTAGAATATAAGTAGTCAGATTATTCAAACAGTAAACCTTCCAAAGATGTCTCAGATTTGGCACAAAGATGGAATGCGCTTTTTTGTTATTTCAGATAGTTTACTTCAAGAAGCATGGCCTTGAGTTCTTTTCCAATCTGTGTAGTCAAAATTTTACCAATATGAAAAGTCCTTCATTCATTTCACAACTCACGCGCTAAAATACCCACACAAACCAATCACAAGCAAGGTGGTCAGGGTCTTGCCCACCAAAAGCTGGTCTTCTCATTATTACTGGGTTCTAAATTTTCCAAAATGCAAATTAAGATAGTTGATTTGTCATGTTTATTAAACTTGAGTATGGATCAAATTTTCAAATTGTACACATTTTCTTTATCAGTATTAGAAAAAGGGATGCAGCATTCATTAACTGTATTAATATTTCGAATTGGACACAACTCTTTGCAGTTTAATTTACAACAAGAATTAATCGGCTCGTCTGATATTTATAAGAAAGCTTCATTAATTTTAGGCGATTGTTAACCGCAACCCGTTATTGGCTAGTCGCACCCCAAAATCTCCTAACTTTTCGCGTCTTTTCGAAATACGCCTTGTACATGCAATTTCAAGAAAAGTGTTCAACACGAAAGTTGTAAATCTCGACGAGATCTACAACTTTCGTGTTGAACACTTTTCCTAAAATTGCATGTACAAGACGTACTTCTGAAAGACGCAAAACCTGAGCATATTTCCAAATTAAGGCGTATTTTGGAAAGGCGCAAAACCTGGGCATATTTCCAAAGTACGACTTGTACATGCATTTTTAGGAAAAGTGATCAAGACGAAAATTATAGATCTCGACGAGATCTACAACTTTCGTGTAGAGCATTTTTCCTAAAATTGCATGTACAAGGCGTATTTCGAAAAGGCGCGAAAATTTATGAGATTTTGGGGTGCGACTAGCCAATAACGGGTTGCGGTTAACAATCGCCTAATTTTATCTTTAAAAGGATAGCCAGCACAGTTCATAAGATTATACAGATAGTGAACAATAGATAGTTCAATAGTGTACTTATCAAAGTTCTTATTTTAAGCTGTTGATCATTCCAAGACATAAATTCAAAGGCAAGTTCACCAATTTCCAATCAACTGGAATGGAAGACTAATTATTCTTCCCCTCTTTATGTCTTTGTATATATGTCTAAGTGAACATGGGAGATATAAACTTAAACATGTATGATTATGATAAATACAATCTTCTGGGCTCGTGTCTCCCTCTACTTATGTAGCCTGAAGGGACATTATCGTAATTTTTATGTCTCACTCCCATATATAAGAAAGTGATAGTGTCTCTTATTTTGCATCTTGGAGATATTGTGAGTGTTTGGCTCTCCAAGGCGAGAGAGGCTCTTATGAGGAACCAACTTCCAAGAGTTCAGGCCGAGCTTGTCTCAACATTCGTATACTTGTTTTGCATTTAATCTTACAATTTCAATTCTAAATAGTATGCAAATATCAATTGGTCTAACCTGCCACTCACTTAGGGTTTCCTCCGACACCCTAAGATCCTCCACTGTTTCGATCAAGTTGATTCCTCCGCCTGGTCCGCTTCTCGTTTCCACAGATCCACATCTGTTGCCCACAGCTAATCCTCCGCTCTAGCGCAACCCACAGATCCATGTTGCTCCTGACATGTTTCCTCTTGACGTTGCTCGATATCGAGTGATTGTAGTCATCGCATAGGACGTCGTGCGTCAGCTACGATCGTCAGCTTCTGCCGACACCAACCCTCCTGCAGTGTTGTGACCCCTTGCATTGTCCACTTCTAGTGCGTCAACTTCTGCTCATGTGCCTGATCCTCGTGCCAAGTCTGCCTCCTCATGCCAAGTCAGAAAAGTGCATTTGTTGTTTGTTTACTTTGTTGTCATTGTTGTTATTGGGGATGATGAAAGTGTCAACAAGTAGCATAAAGGACATTTGCAACAACTTTAGACAAAGAATCTGGAAAAGTTAAAATATTCTCTTGGCAAAAAATGGTTAGAACACGACAAGACATTGTTACTATGCAAAGAAAGTATGTCCTCAATATTTTAGTGGAAGCATACATGCTTGGATCAAAGGAATGTGATGCCCCTATGGATCAGACGCTTGAACTTATATTTGGTCAAGAAGGGCTTTATGATGATCCATGGAGATATTATCGACTAATTAGGAAATTAAACCATCGCACGCGGTCAAACATCATTTTTGTTGTATGTGTAATTATATTTTCTCAATAATCCTTAGGAAGTGTGGATGCATTGATGTTGATTGGGAAGGCTCTCCTTTGAATAAAAGACCTACATGAGGGTACTGTATTCTTCTTGGGGAAAATCTTGTTCCTTGCAAGAGTTGGGCTCTATTTTGGAGTGCATTGTCAATGGATCCTGTGAAATTTGGGTCGCCGGTAATAAATAGAGCCCCCACCCTTTGGTGGAAAAAAATGATGATTTTGGTCTTACCCACCGCGCTAAAGCACAAAAATGGAGGTTACCAAAGCACTTTTACTTCTTCAGTGAGGTGAATTAAAAAGGCAACCAGAACAAAAAAAAGAGTACCGGGCAGAGCCTAAGAAACAAATGAATTGATATGGCTTAAGAAACTGTTGATTGAACTAGGTTTTTCCCAAAATGAACCCATGACATTGTTATGTGATCATCAGGATGCAATGTGTATTGCATCAAAACCTCGTATTTCATGAAAGAATAAAAAAATGTTGCAATTGATTATTCTTTTGTTCGATAAAAGATTAAGACCGAAGAGATTGATGTCTATTGTAAGCTCAAATGACCTAGCACTTCCACTTTAGCTTGCTGTTTTTATGGGTTGAAATGTTGTGGCTGCCCGGGTCCCCCATACTCTTGTCCGAGTCCTTTCATTCGTCGTCGATCAGCGGCAACATGTGGGTACCCCCAGTCCTCTCTGTAGGGGTTTCCACCCACCAATGGCGGCCTAAACTCTAAGGTTGGTAAATGGTGATTTGTGTAGATTATATAATGTTGAATATGACTAAGCTTCTATATTTCTTTTTAATATTGATGATAGATGAACTAAATGATAAGCTTCAAAGGGCATAACGATTTTCACCACGCATACAATTGTATACACCAAGATCACTATGAACTAATTAACTATACCTTGCGACCTTGCTAATGAACCAGTAACTTTCCAAGCATTCTTGAACACTATTTTTACACTTTTTGAGGGATAGTATAATTAATTTTTATGACAATTTAATTTATATCTACTTATTATCAACCCATTGGACAGGTCAATAAAGAGATTTAGAAGCCCTCCTACCTCACTATTTATATAAAAAAAACTTATTATTGTTGATCAAGTTTAATTTATGGGACATTAATCGGTAACATTGGAATGCTAACTCATGCTACTCAATAGATTTCATTGGATTTCTGAGAATCTCTTGGTATTACAAAAAATAACTGTAAAAGACTATGCTATCAATGTTGCACCCCTCGCTAATCCTTTAACAAAAGGGTATTCCATCCAAGGACAACATCTAGAACTCCACCCTCAAACACTCGACTCACAGATCAACTCACTACAACTGAATGTGTTGCGAACTGAAATTAGTTGGCAGGAGGGTCAATGATATTGTAGTCTTTTGGGTCTCTTATGCAGGGTAAAAATGTACCCTAATCTTGCTATGTTTTTCTGAAGTCTAGCCGTATGTCCAGTAGGAAAATCTCCCCCTAAAGAACTACCTGTCGTTCAGAGGTGAAATTCCTCTTAAGTTTGGTTATTTTGTTGCTATTATGTTGCTGCCTTCCTTCTGATTTCCTAAGGAATTCCTATCCACTTACTGCTTATTACTAACAGTCATGTTCCATTGCGTACGGCTTTGTTTGGTGCATGCTTATTTGCTCCAGTGAGTTTATATTTGGCAAGACAAAGGTTACAACCGCTATCAAGAAAATAAACAAGTTTTGAGCATAAAATGCATTAATTTTTTTAGGTGACGTCAGGCATTGGCAAACAACAGTTCATACAGACCACGGCATTCACTACCACCGCCACGGAGCCAAACGAAGCCTGAGTGTTCTGTTGAGCATTGTCTTGTGGGAAGAGTTCAGATCAGAATGTAGTTGACCTAGCAAATAATGCCAAAAAACGGAGAAAATCACTTGAGAAATTCCACGTAGAAACAGGTAAAAAGCACCAAAGCACCCGAAATAGTAGGTTAACCCACATTCCTGTTAAAACGATAATGGTGATATGGAAGGGGAGGGAATCGAGAGGGGACCTGAATGGCGATGACATCCGGATCAAGGGTTTGGACTAGCTTGGAGAACTGGGGTAAGTCTTTCTTCAGGCGGAGCAGGAGGCTATTGGCGTTCCAAGTGAAGAACGTGCGTGGATCTCTCGTCTCTACTTCGCCCGCTTCGGCTGCGGGGGTGCAGTCGACGGGAACTGGGTTGCCGGCGGCCGTAGAAAGAGAAGGGCGGGAGGGGGAGGAGAGAGAATGCTTCTTGAAGGAGCCGTCCTTCTCCACTGGCTGGAAGAAACGCTTCATGAGAAGGCAATGTGGCGTCAGTGTTGCCCCCACTCCGCTCCTTCCTCTCATTCCGGCGATTTTGTTTTTTTTTTTTTTTGACCAGGCACCCTTTACAAATGTATACAGGTCCGTTTGTTTCCGCGTGGGTGCGTTTGGGTTGAAGACAAAAATAACATTACGAAGCCTTGACTCTTGAGATTGAAAAAGTAGTTTTTTTCAACTTTGACAGAAAAAAAATGTTAAAATAAGAGTGCTTATTAATAAATTTATTTTTATTACTAGCAAATAAGAAAAAACAAATAAATTCAGTCATTTTTTGAATTTTTTTTTCCAAAAATTATAACTAGCAAATCAATACTGCTTCTTTTGTAATTTTTGTATTTTTGAATTTTGAGTTATAAATGTTTCTCATTTGAAAAAGTTATCATCATTAAAGTTGTAAATTTCATCGAGATCTAGAACTTTCATGTTGATCATTTTTTAAATGTAAGCCGTTTAGGCCTCCAATTTGAGCTCGAAAATAGACACACACGGAACGAGTCGTCCGTACAGATTTTCGGCGTGATTTTTTTCGAGACTCAAATCGGGGGTCTAAACTGCTTCAAATCAAAAAATTATTCTACATGAAAGTTGTAGACCTCATCGAGATCTACAACTTTCATGTTAAACACTTTTAAATTTGAAGTCGTTTAAGCCTCCGATTTGACTCCCGAAAAGGTCACGCCGATCTCGGGCGTCCCTACATATGTTCGGCGTGACTTTTTTCAAGAGTCAAATTGGGGGTATGAATTGCTTCAAATCAAAAAATGATCAGCATAAAAGTTGTATATCTCATCGAGATCTACAAATTTCATGTTGAACATTTCTCATGAAAATGTACGTATAAGACGCAGTTCAAATAGACACGTATATTCTTATATATACTTAACTTCTATATACAACACACTTTTATAGGAATTAGAAATCAAATATATTTTTAAGCCGGACGATATTTTGTTTAAAAGTTTTGGCGCAGATGATCATATTTTGTTGAAATAACAATTTTGGACATACTAAACAAAACTTTGCGACATTTTGAATCATTTCTAATGCTAACATAAGTGGTTGAATGAATATATTTGAAATCATTTGTAATGTAATTATATGTAATAGGTTATTTTAAAAAAATGAATGTTTTAAACAAAAATTAATTTTTTTAAAAAAATTTATGTTGCTCTGCTAGTAACAAAATGGTTTTCAAATAGTTATTTTGAAAAATGAGGATTTACTAATAGTAATGGTTTGCTAGAAATCAAATTGGGTTTGCTAGAAACAGCACCCTAAAATAAACAGAGCCTAAGATTTCATTTGGGGAGACTTATTTTCACCAATCTACGAGGACAAAATCGGAACATAGTGTAAGTGCACAAGGCTAGTATTATTATGCACAAAAAAACAAACATGGTCTTGTTTATTGCTACAAGCGAAGGGCGTAAATTTCTCTGACATTTCCTTGTCTCCTCTCAAGTGATTCTCCAACGAGCTCTATGAGAAGTATTGTAACAAGCTTCTGCTTCGTCATCTTCCTCCATATTCTGCTTCAGAATCATCTTGAACGAATTGTTTAGAGGTGAGTTTCATTGAACTCCATTTTATCTAGATTTAGGGTGTTATTTTTTGGCTTTAGGTTTTTTCTTTTACAATACAGTCCGGTGGAAGGGATGATCTTCTGGGAGATCATTGTCGATCTTCGAGGAATTCATTGTTGATCTCTTAGATGGCGTGGAGCTCCTTCGAGATCATTTTGGATTATAGGAAATCATTTGAATTTCTTGTGAGATCATTTTGGATTTTCCAACACAATATTTTCAATCATTTATCATATTATTTTTGACATCCTTCCAAATCGTTTTTGATCTTCTTTCAAATCAATGCATGATGTTAAAATATGATCTTCTGGAAATTTGTTATATTTGTTGTGGCTAAACTCGACATTATGGTCGCACCGGATTAAATTGGACTGTCTTAGTCCACGGAGCGGTCGAGCGCGCACACAGTCACAAAGAAAGAAAAACTGACAAGACAAATTTTTACGTGAAAAACTCGTCAACTGGGTGAAAAATCACGTGGTCGGATCTGTGCCGACCAAACCTCCACTAAATCTGAGCATTGTTACAGGGCTTTTCCAAGAATTCGAGGGTGACAGGCCGCCTCTCGTTACAATATTGGGGAGAGAGAGGAGCTCGGAGGATGACAGACCAGCATTCACAGAGCTAACAATTTCTTCATGTGATGCGGGGAGCTATACGTTCGTTGTATTCTGGAGTCCTCTGATAGTTCATGAAAGCGAGAGTAGCTTGTTGCACTTGTTCCGATGTCTGAGGCTTGGAAGCACGTGGGACATGCTGGGCGCATGTCACAACCCGCATTTCCTCAACGAGTACATCGTATCAGCGTAAGAGGAACTACGTGTTATGATGCCACGTCGTGCAGGGGATAACTGCACACGCTCAGGCAAACCCTCGACGCTACTTTAGTAGTTGAAAACTATCAGTTGTATGCAAGAAAACTGTTTAGTTTGATGGTCGTATCCCTCGGCCTTATGGATCAAAACGTGTGTTTGTACGCGGCGGAAAATACTTTAATTTACTTATGACGATCGTTTATATGCATTCTAGATTTATAATAAGATCAGAAATCATCCTTTTTACGTTGTGAGGAAACTATTTGTTTAGGTGACCAAAACATGCTATGAATGTTATACAATAATAGGTTTTGTTTAGCTTAAAATACCTAATGCAACCTAGCATAAAATAGTCCCAAGAGTAAGTAGAGATCATTCCAATGATTCATAATAGCAGTCTAGCATTCATATGTAGCAAGTAAAGAAAGCCCCCAATGGGCGCCAACAAGCTGACACGAACCCATTGGGGCGTATGTATGTCTGTACAACAAAGTAAAGAACTACCTCGCTAAGTAAGCTCGGCTAGCTCCAAAGAAACTCTACCCAAGCACTAGCCGCTCAACCGGCTACAACCTGCACCTGAGGCATTCAAGAAAGAACACCTCAGCAATCATCAAAGCTACAAAATAGAGTATTAAGTTCATAAAATATGACGAAGGGGCTTACCGACCCCGTAGCAATTTTTCATGTAAAACGAGTGAAAAGAACTGGGTGGAAAACAAGTGTCAAACACTGTCAACCCAAAGTGTAAAACGCACCAAGTGTGTGAAAGTCTCATCCAGTCCTGCTCAACCCGCAGGAGCACAAAGGCAACATATACGCCCATTCCATCATCTTGACAACATGAAACACCTATACTAGTGAAACATAAGCAGCAATTAAGGTCGATTCCGCAAGGGTCTTTTGGTGGCGGCCCTAAAGTGGAACGCACCAATAAAAGCCAGCCCAAATCGGGGCCAAAGCGGTGCTCTACACCACAAAACAAAACCCGGTGGCCACCAAGGCTGAAACCACACCACCCCTTACCGAATCCGTACACAAATGCTCCTGCCATGGTTCACAATTCGCCTCGCAAAACTCACCATAACCCAAGCTAAACACGTTTCATTTCATCGTCCTCACTCATGACTGCATATTGCCCAAGTTATGTCAAACTTGATAGAATTTGGATCTCTACTTCACCATAAGCAAACCCCACAAGTAACAACGTCGATGAAACCTAACAAGCTCGCGAATCATAGGAACAAGAAAGGTAGCTATAGAAAAATACAAGGTACAACTGGACAAAAGTGAGGTAAGCAACAAGGAGATGAACAATAGGTAAGCACATAGATTGAGAAATTCTTGAAAGACAAGATTATTTATGCTTGTGAATCCTAAACAAAAGTAAGAGTAACAAGGCTAAGCTATTTTGACCAAAGTGAGGTGCAAAACAAGAAGAACAAGCTATTAAAATTGAAAGGGGAAAGCTAGCTAAACTTGCATAATCAAAGAACAAGAAACAAGATTGGCAAGGGTGAAAAACACCGCTTGCCTGAACCGATACAACACCGCAACGGCTGCTCCTCTCTTTTCTTCCCTTGTCTTAGCTTTGCTCCCTTGATTTCCTTTTGGAATGAGGAAGAAGATGAAGAAGAGGGTGGAGAAAGATGAAGTGAGGAGAAAATAAACTCTCTTCTCAGCTTTATTCTTCAAGGACAGAGCTGGACGACTTGATCCAGAATCCGAAAAACGAATAGCACAAAAAAAACTGAAAAAGTCGATTTTCGGCCCTGTCACGCCCTGTGACACGCCCGTGTCACAGGGCGTGTACTTTAAGCGGCGCAGAATCCGACAATTTCAAATTTATCTACAAGGTACACGGCCGGGTACACGCCCGTGACGGGTCGGTCACGCCCGTGACCTAGGGCGTGTAACCCGTATCTCGACATCTCGTCGACCAAAAGTGTCGACACTTCGACAAAGCTGGACACGCCCTGTGACACGCCCGTGTCACAGGCCGTGTCCCCTCTCTCGACACCCGACACTCGGCACTCGACACTCGACATAGCGGGACACGGCCCGTGACACGGCCGTATCACGGGACGTGTACCCCATTCGTCGAGCTCAACTCGACCCAAGAAAATTCGTCGAGTCAAGGAAGTCACGCCCCAGGTCACGCCCTGGGTCACGCCCCGACACGCCCGTGTCGGGGGGGGGGGGGGGGCGTGTTCCCCCCGCAACTTCGTCGAACGAAGTTCGACGACCACAAAGCCAAACCGCATCCCGAGCTAGACACGCCCGTGTCCCAGGCCGTGTCACTCAAAAAAATGACCATTTTTCACTGTTTTGAAAAGTGTTTCTGTTTCGTCCTAGACCATTTTTTCCTTAAGGACTTTTTACCCCTTTTTTCTATACAATCAACCCGTTTTGAGTCATATTACCCGGGCTCGAAAAAGTGCAAACATTCCCTAAGAGGCCTCACCGAGGCCCGCGTAAAAACCATGCTCGAACAACGGCCAAAGCCAACGTAACGCCCATCAAGCGTATGCAATCATTCGACGAAAAATACGGGGCGTTACAGCGCATCCTATCCTCTGTGGATTGTCTCTTGTTGTACTTAGAGGAGACGAGAATTGCTGACTTGCAGAAGCTTGGTTGGCTCGTTGCTGAGTTGAAGATGTTGAATACTTGCAACAGTTTTTGATGGTGACGATATCTCGCCGTATGTTCATGGTGTTGTTCGTGACCGGTTCGGTGGCAACGTCGCCTCAACGCATTATTATGACTGTCATCGCCACTTGACTTTTGAAGACGTTGATGGACGTTGCGCGAAATGTTTGTCAAGCTTGAAAAGTTGAAGTTTGCCGCGACATCCTAAGCCAACGCCGCGTCAAGTCTCCGCCACAGTTCATGAAAGTTTATTTCAGCATTTTTAAATTCCTGCAATTAAGAGTTGAAGTTTGCCGAGACATCCTCCGCCAACGCCGCGTCAAGTCTCCGCCATAGTTCATGAAAGTTTTATTTCAGCATTTTTAATTTCTGCAATTAATTCCAGCATTTTAATTCTTGTAATTTTAATTTAGATTTTTTTTATTTGGTGTGGATGGCCTAAATTAGATCTCATGATGGGTGGTCATGATTTGGTTTGTAATAACTATATATATTCATATTATGCTAATAAAAAGAAGAAGGTTGATGAAAAAAGAAGAAGTTAACTCTAAATTGAGAATTCCCTCTCATTCTCTTCCTGCTTTGGCCGTCGGCCTCCCTCCTCCCTTCCTCTTGTGGTTCGGCCACCTTTTCCCCCCTCTCCCCTCCTCTTTTCTCCAACCTAATAACCCCTCTCCTCTCCAACTCCCCACAAGGATTTGAAGGCTAAACCCCCTTGAGGAATTCGGTCATCTCTTGGCTTCTCTCATAGGATTCGGGCAACCAACTTCAGCCCTTCTTGGTGGAGTCTCGGCCAAGAGCAGGATCAACGGCGACGACGAACCTTCTTCGGTGTGAAGCAAGGAAGGCTGCCAAGTTTCTCTCCATTCGGTGTGACTCCGGCAGAATCATTGAAGTGCGAACCAATTTAGTAAATCAGAATCACTCATTCCGATTGGGGTAACGAAATTTCTACCTTTGAGTGTTTCCCTCTTAGAATAAGTCTTGTGGTGGTTTTCTTTGGCGTTGCCTACAAACTTTGAATTTGCCGTGGTTTTGATCTGAACGACTTTGTTATTTTCTTTTGATCTATTTATATTCGTGAGGATTAGCGGAGCTCGTTTTCGTTTTTTTATTGGTAGAGATCTAACACTTTCCGAATCGCTTATTTTCGGTGGATCTCTTTTGGTACAACACACGCTCAAACGGATCGGGTCGGTCCATTTCGCTTGAGAGAATATTGGTTCATCGCCTCCATTTGATCTCTAAGGGTGTAGCAAATCCGTGTGTTAGCATTAGATTGATAATGTTTGTTGCGGTTCGTCGGGAGACGTAGTCTGCATCAATTTGGTATCAGAGGGAGGTTCATGTCAATTTCCTAATTGTCACCCGCCCCCTTTTCTTAGAACGCCGACACGCACTTGCATTATCCGTTGTCCAAAATAATAAAATAAATTTTTAGTTTTTGGTCTGCAAATAGCGGACTAAAATCTTTATTTTTCTGCAAAAAAATCAATATTTTTTAAATAATCTCCTATTTATTTTCATCAAGAAAATCCAAAAAATATATTTAGTACCCTAGTTATTAAGCGAAAACAAATTCATCTGTTATAAATTATATCAGGACAGAATCAATTTTCTATCATTGCATGCACACTAGACTTGGGCATATAAAACTTCACTTGTTATAACTTATAAAATTTTCTCTACTCACTCCAAGTATGGGCCGTATGGCCCATGACGTTCATGTTTCCCGATTAGACTATTTGTATGCTAAAGTTATGGCTAATCACACCCCAATTTTGCCTACATGTCATAAGAAAACCAACCGTCCACACACTTTTCCTCAAACTATGTACGAGGTACCCACTTATGACGGTTATGCGAATTCTCAAATTTTTAGGAACTGGCTTAAGGGAATGAAATTTAATTTTGATTGTCACGAATGAGACGACCACCAAAATGTTGTCGTCGCTCGAGAGAGATTCGTAGGTCAAGCACAAGTGTTTTGGCATAACGAAGAGCAACGTGTGGGAGATTATCATTACGCTTGGCCGCAAATGCGTAGCCTTCTCACGGATCAATTTGACCCCGCCTACCTCCGTACTACTGGCTCCAAGTCCGCGAGTGCGTACAACCCCAAGCCCGTGTGTGGCTATAGCACCACAACCGTGAGCAAGTATAGTTATGACACTAAACATGTTTCTTCTTATAGGAGTGACTATATGCCTCAAGCTAGATCCTTTCCCCCACAAGGGTAGGACTATCCAAAGTGCACCTATTTCCACCTTTAAGGAAAATAAGCAGTTTAGACCCTATGTTTCGGACTCGATAGATGTTACTGCCAGGGAAGCCATGAGCCCGCGGGGTGAGAGTATTCAAGTTAGTGAGAGTCGCCCCACGATTTATACTCATGATGTTGGGGGAATGTCTGACCCCGATACAGTCGAGTGGCCAACTCAGCCGCCGACCTTAGTCTTATTAGAGTCTTCTCCCAAACTTGCTGATCTTGTGTTTTAATCTTCTGATGATTCTGAGTTATTATCTTTGAGTGAGCCCCACGCTGAGGGCGATGTCATTATTGATGAAGAGTTTAGTGACGTTGAGGACTTGGGTTACCCAAGTGACATGGAAGAGGAATTTCCCTCTGAAGTGCCACACCATATGAATATCCAACCTACCCTCGACCTTACCCCAGATCCATCACCTATGCTAATTGAAGAATGGTCTGATGACCCTGACTTAATGGATGTTCTGACTGATTGAGAAGATTTACCTTATGAGAGAAGGTTAATTTTGGATAACTTTAGCGCTGAGAACCCGAAGGATATTTCTTTGATGTTATCACCATTGCCTGAAGCTACATGTGAATTAGAAATTTTGTCGGGTTCGATTTTGCCTATTTCTGAGACCTTTATTGATTCGGATTTGGATGATGTATCTAGTGCGGAAGAATTTTCTAGTAAGGGAGTTGTACTTTTGGATAACATTAATGGTGTAGACCCGAATGAACTTTCTTTGATGCTGTCTCCGTTGCATGAAATTCAAGACGAATTTGATTTTCTCTCGGGTTTAATTTTACTGACTCTCCCTCCTGATCCTGTGACTCGATTAGAGGACTTGTTAGAACACGAACTTGTTAGGCCTAGTCCGAAGTATTTTGCGATGTTTGCTTTGTTAGCCCCTCTGTTGACCTTTCTGGCAGAGAAGCAGACCTCGAGTTTGATGAATCATGTGGACATTGCCTGCGAGTTTTTTCATGGCAAAATTATGAATGTTTTAGGTGCCATCTAGCTAAGGGTGATGCTCCTTGCTCGGAAGATTGGCAGTCGAAAATGAAATCTTGGCATTTGTGTGTTGATAATCACACCATAAAAGATCTATTTCCCTTTCCCCATTTGAATACCATATGAGATATGTTAGCCAGTGCCACGATTTACCTAATGTGGTATGATCCGCTCTTTTGTTCGCACCTCCTTATCGTTAGAGAGATCCACATCGATAGTTTTGTCATTCTGTTGGGTTGTGGTACGATTATTCTGTTAGTGGAGGAAACGTTTCGTTGGCCACGTTTACACTCACTCATCCACATGATAACTAAAGATCACTGCACATGCCAACTCACTTTTAGTAGTCCTCCACATCAACTTGCCGTCTTATTCCCCAATGAACTCGTGCATGGCTATAAATCACCGGTGCTATCTGATTTAGTTTTGTTACCTCCAACGTATAAATCAAGTGATTTTCACAAGAATTCGCTCTTCATATTCACAATTTACATAAGCACATTCATGAAACGTTAGTCATTCAATATGCGTTTTATAAATCTCATGCTAACTTACATAGAAGAGTATCTCACTTTAATGTTGATGATTTGGTCTTGGTGCGCCTCATCCCTGAACGGTTGCCTTCGGGCTCCATAAAAAAGTTAGCAAATCGGCGAGCCGGTCCTTTCCAAATTTTAAATAAGTTAGGAGAAAATGCATTTCTTTTGGAGATACCCACTGATTGGGGTATATCCCCTATTTTCAATATTTCGGATTTAACGTCTTATGTTTCTCCGCCACTTGAATTATCTGTCTCTCCGTTTATTCCGTCCACTATGTTTTCTAATGGGTTGAGGGGTGAGCTGGGTCCTGGATCGCTCTCTTCTACGGTTTCCACTGGAGGTATGTTAAATGTTGATGTTGAAACTTTTTCCCCTTCTTTGACTAATGCTTTTCTAAGGTTCCACATGACCTTATTTTTGCCTGACAGGTGTTATTTGATGTGTGATGACCACGCTACTACGACTTGGATGAGTAATTTTGAGCGGGGGAGGATTGATGGTGACGATGTCCCGCCTTATGTTCGTGGTGTTGTTCGTGACCGGTTCGGTGGCAACGCTGACTCGACGCATTATTCTGACTGCCATCGCCACTTGACTTTTGAAGACGTTGATGGACGTTGCCGCGAAATGTTTGCCAAGCTTGAATAGTTGAAGTTTGCCGCGACATCCTCCGCCAACGCCGCGTCAAGTCTCCACCACAGTTCATAAAAATTTATTTCAGCATTTTTAAATTCCTGCAATTAAGAGTTGAAGTTTGCCGCGACATTCTCCGCCAACGCCGCGTCACGTCTCCGTCACAGTTCATGAAAGTTTTATTTCAGCATTTTTAAATTCGTGCAATTAATTCCAACATTTTAACTCTTGTAATTTTAATTCATATTTTTTTTATTTGGTGTGGATGGCCTAGATTAGATCTCATGATGGGTAGCCATGATTTAATTTGTAAGAACTATATATATAAATATATATTCATATTATGCTAATGAAAAGAAGAAGATTGATGAAAAAAAAGCTAACACTACATTGAAATTCCCTCTCATTCTCCTCCTCCTTTGGCCGCCGTCCTCTCCCCTCTCCTCTCCAACTCCCCACAAGGATTCGAAGGCTAAACCCCCTTGAGGAATTCGGTCATCTCTTGGCTTCTCTCATAGGATTCAACCAACCAACTTCAGCCCTTCTTGGTGGAGTCTCGGCAAAGAGCAAGATCAACGGCGACGACGATTCTTCTCCGGCGTGAAGCAAGGAAGGCGGACGAGTTTCTCTCCATTCGGCATGACTCCGACGGAACCGTTGAAGAGCGAATCAATTTAGTAAATCAGAATCATTTATTCGATTGGGGTAACGAAATTTCTACCTTTGAGCGTTTCTCTCTTAGATAAATTCTTGTGGTGGTTTTCTTTGGCGTTGCCTACGAACTTTGAATTCGTCGTGGTTTTGATCTGAACGACTTTGTTATTTTATTTTGATATTTTTATTTTCGTGAGGATTGGCAGAACTCGTTTTCATTTTTTTGTTAGGAGAGATCTACCATTTTCCTAATCGTTTATTTTCGGTGGATCTCTTTTGGTACAACACACGCTCGAACGGATCGGGTCGGTCCATTTTGTTTGAGAGAATATTGGTTCATCGCCTATATTTGATCTCTAAGGGTGTAGAGAACCCGTGCGTTAGCATTGGATTAATATTATTGTGGTTCGGGCGTGCTGCATTTAAATTGTGCGAGCTTAGAATTGGAACGAGTGAAAACGATTCAGTGTCTTTTGTCTGTTGCGGTTCGTCGGGAGACGTAGCCTGCATCAGTTTTGAGAGCGGAATACACGGAGGTACGTTTGGTGCGGACTTGATGGCGGACCGCGCAGAGAGCTGGCAGCTGATGGAGAGCGTGTGGGGCGCTTGCTGGAGGAGAGTGCGTGGGGCGCTCGTTGGAGGAGAGCGTACGGGGCCCTTGCCGGAAAAGAGCACGCAGAGTGCTTGTTGGAGAGAGTGTGTGGGGCGCTTGTTGGCAAAGCGCTTGTTGGTAGAGAGTAGGCGGGGCGCTTGTTGGAGGAGAGCGCATGGAGTGCTAGCAGGAGGTCAGTGCGCGGGGCGCTTGGCTGGAGTGCTCACTGAAGGGGAGCGGGTGGAGTGCGGAGGGAAGTGGTGCGTGCGTGGAAGCGTCGCGCACGAGAGCGCGAGGGAGCGTGCAAGGAAGAGATGTGCACAATTGCACGCAAGTAGGCGGTGCGCGCGACAGCACGCAAGGAAGAGATGTGAGCGAGAGCGCGCAAGGAGGCGACACGCTTGGGAGCGCACAATAACGAGATGCGCGCGAGAGAGCACAAGGAGATGGCGCGTGCAGGAGCGTGCAAGGGAGAGGAATAGAAAAGAGATAAAATCCGTAGGTGGATTTCCCAGGGAAAGAAGATGTAGATCCTCAAAGGAGGTGTCGAAGATGAAGAAGATCTTCAATGAGCGCTTGAAGATCTTCAAAGAGGGAGAAGGAGATGAAGGATGGAGGAGAGAGAAAATCCATAGGAGGATTTTCCGGTTCAGAGGAGAATGAAAATTATACGGGTATCTGGGGCCCTATTTATAGGCTTCGTGGGTGGTTATGGAGGTTGTGCTACTATCTGTAGCTCATAACCACCATGATCGCTATTAATAGGCCGCTTTTGATATAATTGTTTTTATGGGACTATGATTTAATATGCACATTAAATTTATAATTTATATTAAACATAGACAAATTCTATTTTTGACAACGCACTTTCCCCATTACGGGAGGTCATTCGGACGTTACGTGGGTGATTGCCCACGTAATGGACGGTGGCAATTGCGCGAGCATGATCGGACGACGGATGATGGTGGCGACGACGTGGGAGATTTCTCGCCGGCGAAGGTCTTGCTTGACTGAAGGAACTCGATCGGCCACCGTGGGGAGGTCAGCCGACCGAGGGGAAGGGGAAGCCGCCCCTTGGTGGTGGAGGCAGAGGGAGGGCGGCGAAACGGTCTCCCACCCCGATGAGGAAGAGGTCGCCTTTAACACCTCCATCTGTTGCATGACATATAATAGAAGGTCCGGCCGGGGCCCCACACTATATGTCACAAACAAGCGGCGAAGTTACGGGTTAATATCAGAGTTGCGCATCCTAACTCAGAGCATTCTAGCGGAAGATTTTAAGTTGATTGAACTCAGCTCATCAGAATGTCCACAACATATAAATTAGCATTTATATATACATCACAAATGAATATACTCCAAATACACAGCAAGCCTGGCCTTATGACCTTACAGTTAAGCTTTATACCTGTGACTTTCATACATCGGCACGCAGGCCGGCCACGCATGAAAAGGACTATCATATAAACTTCTTTGGCCTTCGAGGGCTAGCATAATAGCAGCGGCAACATCATCAACAACAAGGGCTTCAGCCCCCTATTTTTCGCCCAGCTCTCCTGCACCTGCACGGGACAATCCATCACAAGAGTGACAAATAAGGCAACGATCAGTATTCAGCTGACCAATTTATAACGACCCTACCCGTTACCCAGGGCAGTGACAGTCCTTCCCTGCAGGCATAACATTTCACAAGCAGATATATCACACAATGTGCACTCACGCACAATCAACATATCACAAACGTCGCCCACACGACCCACGCTCCGTGCACTAAGGGCACATTTTTGGTGTACCAGATAAACCAGTCGCCCACCGCCGTTCAAGGCCCGAAGCCCAACGACAAACTTTGAGCATTTTGCTCCACGACCTTCAACCAGAGACTTTAGTCTTACTGGCGCGCAGGCCTAAGACTCGCTATGCGTTTCTGCCGAATGCCAGGCGCCCAGGTACTCATGACAGACAACTATAACGCGGATACAGTTCAACCCTTGCTCGTTGCTCAAATCGTTAGTTCTATGACCAGATTAACGCGGGTCGGCATCCCCTTGTTCGTTCCGCACACAAAGCTCACAAATAGCCACACTGTCCCCGAAGGACTGGCTTCACAATCACATGTTAGCTAGGTGCCATCACCAGCGACACTCACTCTCGCCCAACGTTAACGACAGAACTCACTTTCCAACCCTAGCCCTAACCGTATATAGATCAACCATCCAGCAATCCCTGCAGGCACATGCAGTACCAGAAACACTGGTCTTTCAAAGCATACAACACAAGCACTTTGCGGGTACTTTCCTGAACTTTCACACTAGTACTTCCTGCTACTACCCTTCACAGGCACAACCCACTGAAGTCACAAGCATATTCATTTTTACGCAGAGTCTTCTCCGATGTGCATCATAAAACATCACCAATCCAGACCAACCTGTCCAGATGAGATTCACACAGTATGTCTATTCCGTACTCCATATTTTCATATCTACATGCAAGATATCTTGGGGATATCCAAAATCAACCCAAGGGGAATCCCTCAATTCTTCACCTTTTGGTGGGGGAAACTCATGCATATGCCAAATTAAGTACTTCACATGTACAAGGAAGAAAGATCGTTACCCTTAACGATCACTTTGGAACCATGGAAATCTAGTCGTACGAAAGGCACCGCAACGGCCTTGCCTCCACAAATGTGGACTCAGCACGTGATTCAGTGGCTCTAAAACTCTACCGGCAGCCAGATTCCTCCACATTCTCCCTTGCTCTCCCCACTCTCTAACACTTGAAGAAAGAGAAAGGCCTTGGGAAAATGAGAGAGTTTATCCTCAACTCTTGGTCTTATCAGCAGTAGGGAGAATTCTGGGCCATTAGATCCCCTTTGAAAGGAAGGGACGACCACAGAAAGCCCTGAAAATCATTTTCCCAGGCTGAACATGGCTTGTGACACGGCGTGTCACAAGCCGTGTACCTTAAGCGGCAGAGAAACTGACTTAACCAGACCAGGACACGACCGTATGACACGCCCGTGTCACAGGCCGTATGGCATACACGGCTTCAGACAAGCCTGTGTTCAGCCCGTGTTCAACAGTCTGCCTAAGCACAGAGAAGGACATGGCCCTTGGCTTGCCCGTGTCATAGGTCGTGTGCCCCACTCGAGGATCATCGAGTGTATTTCGTCGAACTCACTCGAGAACTCGTCGAGTGTATAGTAGGACACGGCCCTGGACAAGCCCGTGTCACGGCCGTGTACTCCACTCGAGTATCGTTGACCGCATTTCGTCAAGCTCACTCGAGACACCCTTCCAGCACTCGAGTGCAGGATACGGCCATGGACACGCCCGTGTCCCCGACCGTGTACCTCACATAAAGTAGGACACCGTTTTGGGACATGCTCGTGCCCATGGCATGTTACCCACTCTCCTCAGCCCAATCATCATTGAGAATTGGGGTGCTACAATCCTCCCCTCCTTACAAGAAATTTTGTCCCGAAATTTGACACAGTACTCGGGAAACTTTTCAACCACAAATGTTTTACAACATTTTCTGTACAACATAAATTGTTATACACGTTTAAACAAATAACTCGGGAAACTCAGCACGTATGGTCTGCTCTCACTCCCATGTTAGCTCCTCACGACCACAGTTGTCCCATCATACCTCGACCATCCCGATTGTCTTGTTCCGCAACTGCTTATCGGCTTTATCCTCGATCAGAATGAGCCTAACCTTCGCTGTTAGCCCAAATTCGATCGGTAGACGATCATTCACAATCACTTGAGCTGGATCTTTTACGGCTTTTCGAAGCACTGAGATGTGGAACACATCATGCAATCCACTCAATTCATCTGACAGAGCTAGTCGATAAGCAACTTCACCAACTCTTTCCACCACTTCAAATAGACCAAGATATCTCGGACTTAACTTTTTCAAGTGCCGAATCCTCGACACACCTTTGAAGGATTTGATTTTCAAATAGACCAAATCGCCAACCGCAAACTCAACATTTTGGTGCTTGGTGTTGTAATATTTGGCTTGTCTATCTTGGGCTATCAGTAGTCTCTCCCGAATAGAGCGTATTGTCGAATTAACTTCTTCGACATCCTTACATTTATATAGTTTAGATTCGTCTGCTTCGGCCCAAGCTAAAGGTGTACGACATTTTCGACCATACAGAGCTTCAAACGGTGTCATACTGATGCTCGCTTGGTAGCTATTATTGTAGGTAAACTCGACCATATAGAGATGCTCTTCCCATCTCTTACCAAAATCTAAGGCGCACATTCGGAGCATATCTTCCATCGTTCTGTTGGTTCTCTCAGTCTGGCCATCAGTTTGGGGATGAAAGGTCGTACTGAATGTTGACTTTGTTCACAACAGTTGATGGATTAGCCTCCAATCATTCGATGTAAAGCGCCCGTCACGATCACTTACGATGCTACGGGGAACACCGTGCAATCGAACGATCTGCTCAACATAGAGTTTTGTCAAGACATCTACCGAATCGTCCCTCTTATTCAAAAGAAATTGAGCCACTTTCGTCAACCGCGTTGAAGCCAAAATTTGACTTCGACAAATATTCGCAAAATAGGGGCATATCGGACACCTACTTGGCCCAAGCTCCGACCTCTGACTGGTCGTGAAGGACTAGAAAACTGGCCCAAAGCCGCAGCAGGGAGGTCTCACCGCTTACTCGGAAGATCACTGAGAGCTTCCCCTCCAAAGCCAAAAGCTGGGCGTGGAGCTCCTCAGAAAGCACAGAAGATGACGACACAAATCCCCGGGAGTAAAAAAGGTGTGCTTCTGAAGAACCCCTATGGGCTTATTTATAGATTTCGGAATCTGAACTGCCAATAACCAAACTGCACTGGTCTGAAATTACCAGGGTACCCCTGGCTGGGTCTGCCAACAGCCAAACTCCGTTGTTCTGAGGAGCTATATGCAGACCACTAAGGGTAAAAGTGTAAAAAAAGCCCGGGGTAGAAGAGAAAAATCCCATGGAGTATAGATCTGTCAAAATGGCTTTTCTTCTGTATGGCGAGTGGGGGAACATCTGCGGCGAGATGGGCCTTCCTATCCGTCTCGCCGATATCCTTTGCTGTGAGGTCTTCTCGCCACTGGAGGCCTTCTCGCCGCTCACCGCTGGAGGCCTTCTCGCCGCTCGAGGCCTTCTTGCCTCTCGCAAGTGGGCCCACCTGGTCCCACTCGCCTGTCTATTCCTCTCACCTGCCTCGTCTATTCGCTCCTTGAGGGCCTCTCGCGAGCCCGAGATTGTACACAATCCCCGCTCTTTTCGAGATTACTCTAAGCTCGGAAAGAATGTCCAACCGAGGCTCGTTATTTAAAGCGCATTTAAAAACGTATTTATGAGGAATCTTTTATGAGGCCCCCACCGGGGCCTATAAATATAGGATTCCTGCTCCGCACACCGGGTGCCCTACTTTGCACATCCTTCTTCCCCAGCTTGAATCCTTCGTCATGATGCACATCCAGAGCTTCCGTGAACGTCTCGCATTGGTACGAGAGCAGCACAAGGCCAACGTGGCCTCTTTTACTTCTTCATTAGTTCGCCCCCTCCCCCCATCGTCTCGCCTAAAAAAGATGAAGGCAGGTGATCCGTCGTCTGCCGCCGCAGATCTGTCTCGCGCTGTTTCAGAAACCATCCCCACTCCTCATACATCTTCCAGGGAGAAAGAGGTGGGTACTTGCTTCTGCCCCTGTCATTTCCGCAACGGGTGTTCTCTTTTGTTGATTGGTTTTTTCAGGGAGCTCTCGTGGTCTTGCAGCACCCGGAGAGCCCGCGAAATGGTTCTGTTATCCACCGCGAGGAGTACGACTCGCAGCCCTCTTCTACTCCCCCAACTACTCCCAGCGAGAGGAGGGACGCCCCCTCCCAGGTCGCCGAGACCTCTCGCCTTCCTAGTAAAAGACCTTCCCTCGCGCTTTTGAATCCTCTTCGCTATTCTCACACCCGTCTGCGAGTGCCTCTTCCACCCTGTCTCTGCACTCCTCGCACAAATTCTCGGGCCAACTCGCCTATTGAGGAGCAACCAAAGCGACTCTCCGTCTTGTCTCCTCTTGTGGATGGGATTGAAGATTACCTGGGCGACCCTTCGAACCCAGCAGAAATGAAGCGCAAGACGGCTGAGCTGTTTCGGAAGCACGCGCGCATCATCCATTCCTTGGCGCAGGATAAGCAAGCCGCGGAGAGGCGTATCGAATGGCTGGAGAATGAATGTGCTCGTCTGTCCTCCGAAGCCAATGCTGAGCTAGATGTTGATGGCACCAACCCTGAAGCCATCATTAATGAGACTGATATGCAGCTCCGTCTCGCGCACCATGGTCTTGAGTCCATTCGCGCCTTCCACTCGCACAGTAGACCTCCCTGTGCGGGAGCTCGCGGTGGCCGCTGGCAATGACACCCGTATTGAAGGATGTCCGTCTCGCTGTTTTTCTTTTCCTTTTCTTTTGAATGTTGTAATTGCAGTCTTGTAGCGTCGTCTTGCCAAAACATTAAGAAACTTGGTGCCCGCCGTACGCGGGATGATCTCTGAATATATATTTTTATCGCTGGTGTTTTATTCCTTTTTTAACTCTCTTTCTTTTTTAATTTATTTTTTGTGATTGCGATGGGTCGCGCCGATCGAGGTTTAGGAGAGAGAAACAACCGTCGACTCTTCCCCTCCCCTTATGTTTTTCCCGCCCATCAATCATTGCTCTGTTATCCGCTATAAATATACCTGGCCCGGGATCAAAAAGACACCGCACTCTTCACTCCTGCCGCTACCAAAGCTCTTGCCTCTTTGATTCTTTCGTCTCGCCGGCCCCTCTCGCCCTTCTCTCTTGGTTCTCTCGCCAACTCCTTTTTCTTCATCTCGCCGAAGACCGTCTCGCCGCCAAAGATGGGTAAGAAGAAAGCTGAGGAAGGTGAGGGGCGCAGTCGCTGCGGGAAGAAGTTCAGAGACCACGACTTCCCGCTCGGCCGGCTCCCCCAAGAAGATTACCATAGATTCGCACGCGAGTACCTGGGGGACGGTGTTGAGTCGCGTCCCCCCAAAGTTGGCGAGTCCATCAATACTTACTACGCGGGAGAACTCGCCTTCCCCGTCTTGCACTTTGAGGCGGGGTTGAGGCTGCCCCTTTGGCCTGAGGTAAAGCAGGTCTTCAAATATTTTGGCGTCGTCCCGGCACAGTTCAACCCTAACGCCATCTCGGTGTTGATTGTGTTCGCCTGCTACATGCGCCAGGAGCGCATCTAATTCAGCTTGACGGTCTTCCGCAAGCTCTTTATATACCACGCCAATGCCGATGACGTCTCGTACTTCACCAGGCAGGGGCTCAAAGTGTGCGAGACGCCCAATAAGAACCATCACTGGCTCACCCGGGTTGTCTTCATCCGGGGAGATCGCGCTGATTTTGGCGGCATCCCTCTCGCGCCGGTGTCTCCGCCAGAAAGCTTCTACGCCACTCCACGGGTCAGTGGCCCAGAGAAGCTGCTGTGCGAATACCTCATCGACAAGAACTTCGAGGTCAACTTCTTACGGTGAGGCCTCAACTCGCTTCCTCCAGTGCTCCCTGGTGAAGGTATTCTCGCTCCTTCGTCTCGCGTCTCGCTATTTGCCGTCTCGCCGTAAAATAACCTGCTTGTCTTTAGGTGAGCGAATTATTCCAGCCCTCCCCCCTTACAAGAGCAACATCCATCCTGCAAAGGGCCTCGACCTCGCCAACGCGGCGGCCGAGGCGGTGAGAGAGTCCTTGGCGCCCATCCCGCCGAAGAGGCCCACAGGCGACACGGTCCCTTCTCGCTCCAGCCCCCCAGAAAAAAGATGAAAAAGACCGTAGTTATTTCTAAGGAAAAGAAGAAAGCTCCCCAAGGGAGCCCCATTTCTATAGGGGAATCTCCACCGCCCCTTTCACCTAACCACCAGGCCGTCTCGCCTACTCGTGAGACGGTACTCCTTAATTAGCCGGCTGTCATCCCCAGCCAGCCGGTTGCTGCCTCCCACCTGCCTGTTACTGCATCCAACCCACAAGCTGTTCTTCCTGACCAGGTGACTGCCACCTCCTCTCGCGAAGGTGACTCCTCCAGCCGTCCCGCCCCCTCTTCCCATATGAACTATAACCTGGGTCCCGTGGTCCACGATGCCGTCGGTGACCTAGTTCTGCTGTGGGGGCGGGACTCCAACCGCGTGTCCATCTCCACCCTCCTTCCTTCTTGGAAGGAGCAAGAGGTCCCCACCAGCCATGCCTTCGCCGTGGGGTATGGCCTCTACGACGGTCTTGATGCCGTCTTGCCTGAAAACGAGTCCACAAAGGATCTCGTGCTGAAGACTTCCCACCATCAAATGCGAGCCTTGGAGTTCTCGCACCGCTCCTCTCGCCGCCTTATTTATATCAACGCAAAGTGGAAAGCCAGTGAGGAGAGCCTGGAGGCGGAGCGAGAGAAGTCCACCGGTCTCGCGAAAAGGCTATCTGAAGCCGAGTCCCTCCTCGCGAAGGCCCAAGGCGGTGTGGTAAGCCTTAGACTTTTTCCTTTGGTTTTTCTTTTTCAATCATCCTTGACTAACTGCTGGGTCATCTCGCAGGATGCCGAGACGGCGGAGCAATTGCGTTCGCGCGTGACGGCTTTGGAGGAGGAGGTCAGGGAATTAAAAGCTGGGAATGCGCGTCTTCAGGCTGACGTCGCATCGTCGTCTCGCCGCGAGCCCTTTCAGACGCCTCCGCCACATTATTCTCAGGAGGAAGTCGAGGAACAGTGCCGAGACGCTAGCGTTCGGGCGGCAGAGCTGGTGTTGCAGATGATGAAGGACCTAGGGGTTGTGAAGGACGATTCTGAAACTGTGATCGCTCGCGACTTGGTTCCCGAGCTCTACAACGAGGAGAGCGATGATTCTTCATCTGGCGAGGAGGACAGACGTGCCGACTACAAGATCCAGAATCCCTCTCTCCTTCTCTTTTTGCTGCTACTTGTAAAACTTACTAATTTTTGTGATCAGAAATCTAATTTTTGTAACAAACTGTTTTTTGGTCAAATGCATATTTTGTCCTTTTAACACTTGCACGCTTTCTCTCTGCATGCTTTCGCTTGCGAGGCGACGTTATTTTGCCGTCTCGCCGACTTACCTCTTCCCTCTTTTCTTTGCTTTGTTTTGCTTGCTGCGAGACGATCCCCTAACGTCCTTACGTCAGCGAGACGGTGCTGTCCTGGCTCGGTACCTTGTTGAAGAGTTGGCTTTTCGCAGTGCACGAGTCGTCATTTCTTTTCCTTGTGCGTACAATTTGACTGGTACAATCTTCTCGCCTTGCTTTTAGGTACTTCTCGCGCGAGTGGCTCTTGGTGATGCAACCTGCACTCTGATTATTTAGAGCGGGCCTTCTGTCTTCGCGAGTGCCTACTCGCCTATGCGAAACCATCCTTGTAACTGCCGGCTGCGAGTGTCTCCACCCATACTGCCTCAACTTTTACCCTAGTTTATTTCCTTCCCCTAAGTTTAAGCTGGGGTGTTGTTTTAAGGAGCTTTTCCCAACTCTTTTGTCATCGAATGAGTTTACTTCCTTGCTAGCTTGGTGGGCTTGGACAACAAGTCTACCGAGGACTGGTCCGAGCTCGAAGTGATGTAGAATGTCCCAGGTTTAGACCTGTTCCCAAGCTTTGGACACAACCTTCAAGAACCAGACCTATCCCCCACAGGCGAGCCTTCGGACCTACCAGTTAGATGAGAGCCTGCGCAGCGGGTCTACCTGGGGCCGAGCCGAGCTCGGGGTGCCGATGAAGTGTCCTCAATCCAAACCTATCCCCCACAGGCGAGCCTTCGGACCTGCCAGCTAGATGAGAGCCTGCGCAGAGGGTCTACCTGGGGCCGAGCTGAGCTCGGGGTGCCGATGACGTTTCCTTAATCCAAACCTATCCCCCACAGGCGAGCCTTCGGACCTGCCAGCTAGATGAGAGCCTGCGCAGCGGGTCTACCTGGGGCCGAGCCGAGCTCGGGGTGCTGATGACGTTTCCTCAATCCAAACCTATCCCCCATAGGCGAGCCTTCAGACCTGCCAGCTAGATGAGAGCCTGCGCAGCGGGTCTACCTGGGGCTGAGCCGAGCTCGGGGTGCCGATGACGTTTCCTCAATCCAAACCTATCCCCCACAGGCGAGCCTTCGGACCTGCCAGCTAGATGAGAGCCTGCGCAGCGGGTCTACCTGGGGCCGAGCCGAGCTTGGGGTGCCGATGAAGTTTCCTCAATCCAAAACTATCCCCCACAGGCGAGCCTTCGGGCCTGCCAGCTAGATGAGAGCCTGCGCAGCGGGTCTACCTGGGACCGAGCCGAGCTCGGGGTGCCGATGACGTTTCCTCAATCCAAACCTATCCCCCACAGGCGAGCCTTCGGACCTGCCAGCTAGATGAGAGCCTGCGCAGCGGGTCTACCTGTGGGCGAGCCGAGCTCGGGGTGCCGATGAGGTTTCCTCAATCCAAACCTATCCCCCGCAGGCGAACCTTCGGACCTGCCAGCTAGATGAGAGCCTGCGCAGCGGGTCTACCTGGGGCCGAGCCAAGCTCGGGGTGCCGATGAAGTTTCCTCAATCTAAACCTATCCACCACAGGCGAGCCTTCGAACTTGCCAACTAGATGAGAGCCTGCGCAGCGGGTCTACCTGGGACCGAGCCGAGCTCGGGGTGCCGATGAAGTTTCCATCTTCCTGCGATTAGGACTTCACAATAGACAATAAACAAGAAATAATTTGAGAAATATATTATATTTATCATGCTTTGAGTACATATCTTCCGCTCTCCCTTCTCATGGGTAGAAGCGTTTCAAGTCGTCCCCACTCCAGGAGTGGCTCAAGGTCCTACCCTCCGCATCCTGGAGGTAGTAGCCTCCTGCTCTCAATACTCTCTCCACAATATAAGGTCCCTCCCAGTTTGGATTGAGCTTTCCCACCGGGGCAGACCTCCCCGCCGCATCAACCTTCTTTAATACAAGATCTCCCTCTGCGAATTATTTTATCCTGATATGCTTGTTGAAGTGCTTTGCCATTCGACGCTTGATCTCTTCTTGTCTGATGACTGCCACGCCTCGCAGCTCCTCTGCCAGTTCTAGCGAGAGGCGTAAGCCTTCTTCATTTTCCATCCTCCAAGCCTCGTCTCCATCACCTGCAACCGCAACTCGTGGGGACCGGACCTCGAATTCCACGGGCAGGACTGCCTCGCATCCATGGGAAAGCTTGAAAGGAGTCTCGCCGGTGGCCGTGTTCGGGGTTGTTCTCAAGGCCCACAAGACCGAGGGGAGCTGTTCTACCCAACTCCCTCTCAAATTCTCCACCTTCATTTTGAGCAGGTTTACAATTGTAACACCTCCCCTGTAGTGAACGTATAATATGGGTCCGGCCGGGGCCCCACAACATACGAACGCCACAGCTTTAGTATTATAAGTTGATATAGCTACTCAAACTCAAAACACTTGCACAACACAGCGGAAACAAAACAAGACTAGAAGTTATCCACCACTAAAGAGTAAAACAAATGGCCTTAAGGCCTTACATCAAGTGTCCAAAAAGAAATAGTACATCAAACATGAATGTGCTCAGCACTCCTAGTCTACCTCGGCATGCAAGCCGGACAAAGATAGTCTCAAACAAACATCATTATAACTGTAGTGCTACAAAAAAGGATAAACACTTCATGGGGCTTAGGCCTTTCTGGCCGGCGTGCTAGCTTCTGCATGCGATCCTTGCCCTGTAAAAATTATTAGTAACGTGGGTCAGCAAAGGCTGACCTCAAACTGTGTAACAACACATCTCCTCCCGGCCGCCCCTAACGGACCCCGGGGAACCCTCCAACCTACAAGTCAGCACTTCGTATGCAATATAATCATCTATAAATAGAAAAGCATTAAAACAGGCTTGGATGTCTCAATCATCAAACAAGTTCTCTACTGGTTGAGCATGTAATAAAAGGGCCTACTATGCAACATGTATGCAACACTCGGGCTTCGCCCAAGGCACCCTACTGCGTATGCAACTAGCACAACATCACAACATTTGGGTACTCACATTTCCCCAATTGGCATAAAGCCGCAAACACTAAGGGAGACACCTCTCCCTCAAACGGCGCACAGGCCGCCACAAGGAAATCTTGCCAAGACCCCACCCGCTCGTGGGCTTAGCCCCGGGCTTGCCTGCAAGCTCTGACGTCTCATGTCAGGATTCCAACAAACACAGACCGACCGATTCTAAGAAGCCTTGCTGGACCCCACCCGCTCATGGCCTCTTTGCCCCGGGCTTGCCCCAAGCTTGGCATTCTCGTCAGTCTCACAGAAGGGGACTAGTCTCGCCGGGACACTCTCCACACATGACGCACATGTCACGGGATAGCCAGCCGACCACAGAGACATAGCCACGCCTTGGCACAACACAAACCAAGACTAAATACAACATAATCCCTCATTGTACTGCAGCATTCCCGCGCACCAAGGAAACCATCTCCAACTCGCGCGGAGCTAACCTTGTCCCTCAAGGAAACCATCTACCGCCTCGAGGAGCTAACCTTGTCCGGGTCCGACTACACGTACCTTTGCAAATAAACGGGACAATCACCATCACATCACAAACGGCATCTTGCCGCAACGAAAAGTCTCTACGAATCCCTAAGTTCGTATGCAACATCACCGAGTCGGACTAACGGTCGCGACTACGGCTTCACCCACCATGCCTAATCCACTAGCGAAGCGGATCTCTAATGCAAAATATGCCGGGGACGGACTCAATCAACCCGGAAGTTCCTCTTGAAACTTGGCAAACCAAAACCCCTCTCATTTGAGAGTTTGGTGCCCAAAAATTAGAGAGAAAGAAAACTAAATGATGCTAATACATGCATCCTAAGGACCGAGAGGAGAGATGTCGTTACCTTCCGACTCCTCTTCCTTGCCATGGCAAAAAAGCCGGATGGAAAACTTCGCAACGCTCCAAGCTTCACGGATCCGGACTCGGCTCGCGATTTGGAGCTCCGAAACCCTTCCTACAGCCCAAGACCTTCTTCTTCTTCCTCTTTGCTCTAACGTTTCTCAAGAACTTAGAAAGAGAAGACTTGGAAAACAACGAGGGTTTCCCCACCCTAAAAATCAGACTTAACTCCCCAAGAACAGCCCTGAGCCGTCAGATCCCAAAATCTGGGAAAGAATGGCCACGATTCGCCTGGAAAATAAAAGACCTGGGCCGAACACGGCCTGGCACACGCCCGTGTCCAGGGCCGTGTGCCTCATTCGCCGTCTCAAATCGACGCGCCTGGAACCGCACACGGGCATCCGACACGCCCGTGTCCAACCCGACACGCCCGTGTCCCCAGTGACACGGCCGTGTGGCCGGCCGTGTGCCTCCAACAACACGGGCCCGAAACCAACCCGAGAGATGACACGGCCTGGGACACGCCCGTGTCCCAAGCTGTGTACCAAGTCTCGACACCCGTCGACAGGCTTTGTGTCGACACCACGGAAAAACGTCGAGCGAAGATCGTCGACCAAGCGAGATACGCCCTGTGACACGCCCGTGTCACAGGCCGTGTGCCCCAGTCTCGACACTTTGTCGAGCGAATGTGTAGACACTTGGGCCGAGTGTCGACACGGCCTCGACACGCCCTGCGACACGCCCGTGTCGCAGGCCGTGTGCCCCACTCTCGACACTTTGTCGAGCGAAAGTGTCGACACTTGGGCCGAGTGTCGACACGGCCTCGACACGCCCTGCGACACGCCCGTGTCGCAGGCCGTGTGCCCCACTCTCGACACTTTGTCGAGCGAAAGTGTCGACACTTGGGCCGAGTGTCGACACGGCCTCGACACGCCCTGCGACACGCCCGTGTCGCAGGCCGTGTACCTCCTGCCAGAAACCCAAAAATGTTCAGAGCTGCAGACTGAACCTCTTGCAAAAACTGGGGTGTCACAGCTCTCCCCCACTTAACAGAATTTCGTCCCGAAATTACAAAACAAAAGGGTACAAAGCTTAAATTGTACCTGACATGAAAAGTTCTGGATAATCTTCTAGCATGGCCTGTTCTCGTTCCCAAGAGAACTCCTCACGACTGCAGTTGTCCCATCGAACTTTCACGAGTTTGACTTCTTTATTCCGCAACTGCCGAGTCTCCGAATCCTCTATAGTAATTGGGAGGACTCGCGTCCTCAAGTCTTCCTCAATCGGCACCGATGCCGGCTCTATCACCACGCTAGCCTCCACCAAGGCTTTCCTCAAAGCGGAGACGTGAAAGACGTCATGTAATCCACTCAAGTCTGCGGACAATGCCAACCGATATGCTACTTCTCCTACCCGCTCAACAATTTCAAAAGGCCCCAAAAACCTTGGACTCAACTTCTTGAGTTGGCGAATCCGTGAGACGCCTTTGAACGGCTTGACCTTCAGATAAACCCAATCACCAACTGTAAATTCCAACTTCCGGTGACGAGCATTAAAATATTTTGCTTGCCTGTCTTGTGCCACCTTCATACGCTCTTGGATGGTCCGTACCATCTCACAAGCGTCAACTACCGCACCCTTTCCCAAAAGTTTGGTGTCTCCTGCCTCTGCCCAAGACATTGGCGTTCGACACCGCCTCCCATACAAAGCCTCGTATGGCGCCATCTTTATACTAGCTTGAAAACTGTTGTTGTACGCAAATTCTACCATGAAGAGGTGATCCTCCCACCTCTTGCCAAAATCAAGAACGCACATCCTCAACATGTCCTCCATAGTACGGTTCGTTCTCTCCGTTTGCCCATCAGTTTGAGGATGGAACGCCGTACTAAACTTTAGCTTCGTGCCCAAGCTCTTCTGAACCAATCTCCAGTCCTTGGACGTAAATCGTCCATCTCGATCACTGACTATGCTCTTAGGAACTCCGTGCAGTCGCACAATGTTGCGAACATACAACTCCACCAGCTTCTCCACGCTGTCCTCTTTCCGATTTGGGATGAAGTGAGCCACCTTGGTTAGGCGATCCACGATCACCCAAATAGCATCATTACCATGCTGCGATCTAGGCAAACCATGCACAAAGTCCATGGAGATGTCCTCAAATTTCCATTCAGGAATTGGAAGGGGCTTCAGGAACCCGCCCGGTTTCTGACATTCGGCCTTCACCAAGGCACATGTTTGGCAACGACTCACATACAAAGCTACATCTCGCTTCAACCCCGGCCACCAAAAGGATTTCTTCATATCCAAGTACATCTTTGTACTGCCCTGGTGAATGGAGTACTTTGATAAGTGAGCCTCAAACATCAACTCCTCACGGAGATTGCCAAACTGCGGTACACAAACCCTTCCATCCTTTCTCAAGATTCCCCCAATCATCTCCCAGGCGCTGCTCTCGCCCTTTTGAGCCTCCAACACAAAAGGTTGAAACTCCACATCCAATCGAGTCGCTTCCCGAATACGATCGGACAAGTCGCTTTGCACTTCAATCCAGTTCAACCGAGCCACGCTAGACTCGCCTCTCGCAACACATTCCAACCCAAGGGACTCCCATTCCCGAACCAACCGCTCATCATGAGCTTCGATCCAATTTCCTTGCCCCGAGTACTTTCTACTCAACGCATCCGCCACCACGTTGGCCTTACCCGGCGTATACTGAATCGCCACTTCGTAGTCTCCAAGAAATTCAACCCATCTGCGTTGCCGCATGTTCAAGTCCTTCTGATCCAAGAGATACTTCAGGCTTTTATGGTCAGTGAAGATCTCCACCCTTGCGCCATACACATAGTGTCGCCATATTTTCAACGCGAAGATTACCGCCGCCAGCTCCAAGTCATGGACGGGGTAATTCCTCTCATGAGGTTTCAGCTGTCGAGACCCAAAAGCTATTACCTTGCCATGTTGCACCAACACGCAACCCAAACCGCATCCCGATGCGTCACTGAAAATCTGAAATCCATTGGTCCCTTGCGGTAAACTCAGGATCGGAGCCATCATAAGCCTCTCCTTCAGTGCCTCGAATGCTTGGCTGCACTCTTGGGTCCACACAAACTTATGGTCTTTACGAGTGAGTGAGGTGAGGGGTAGAACTATCTTCGAGAAATTCTCCACGAATCTCCTATAGTACCCGGCTAGTCCAAGAAAACTTCGGACTTCCGCCACGGTCCTCAACACCGGCCAGTTTCTGATGGCCTCTACTTTCGCCGGATCCACGGCCACCCCATCACCACTAATCAGGTGGCCCAAAAATGCCACCTTCTCCAGCCAGAACTCGCATTTGGAGAATTTTGCATACAACTCATTCTCCCTCAACACTTGCAAAACTAATCTCAAGTGGGCCTCATGCTCCACTTGCGATTTGGAATACACCAAAATGTCGTCAATGAAGACAACCACAAACGAATCCAAGTATTCCCGAAATACCCGATTCATAAGGTCCATGAACACCGATGGTGCGTTCGTCAACCCGAACGGCATCACCGTAAACTCAAAGTGTCCATACCTTGTACCAAAGATAGTCTTGGGTATGTCCTCATCTCGAATTCGCAGTTGATAGTAGCCTGACTTCAAGTCCAGTTTCGAATATACCACTGACCCCACCAATTGGTTGAACAAATCGTCTATCCGAGGGATCAGATACTTATTCTTGACGGTCAACTTATTGAGCTCTCGGTAGTCTATGCACAGGCGCATGCTACCGTCTTTCTTCTTTACAAACAACACCGGTGCGCTCCACGGTGAAGAACTGGGTCTAATATACCCTTGCTCCAACAGTTCCTGTAACTGTACCTTAAGTTCCGCTAACTCCTTTGGTGCCATCCTGAATGAGGGACGCGACACCGGTCTAGCCTCCGACATTAACTCGATCGAGACGTCGATCTCCCGCTGAGGAGGCGCTCCAGGAAGTTCATCCGGAAACACATCCTTGAACTCTGCTACCACAGGCACTTCCTCAATCGAAAGTTTGGAGAGACAAACCTCCAACAACGCTACCAGCGCCACACCTCCCTGGTTAACCACCCGCATCATTTGCATGGCCGTAATTAGGGAATGGGCTATTCCACAAAGGCCCATGAACTTGACTTCCGCTTGCCCCTTACTCTTCAGGGTCACTACCTTGGATAAACAATCAATGCTGGCGCGCTGCTCTGCAAGCCAGTCCATTCCCAAAATGACATCGAACTCTACTAACGGCAACACTGCCGCTTCCAAAACGAAGTCAACTCCGTCTAGCTCCCAACAGATGCGCCCTTTAGCCCCGGTGGTCATAGATGACCCATTGGGCATGCGCACTTTCAGTTCCGCGTCCTCCAAGAAAGTCTCGACTCCTACCCTTCGGATGAAACTCTCCGCAAGAAAAGAGTGTGAAGCCCCAGTATCGAACAATACCCTAGCGGGGTATCCAGAAACTAACACGAAGCCTACAACAAGACAACACACGGAAAGGGGGTCTAAAAGTGTGAAGCACAAATGCAAACTTAAATTTTCTTCATACCTGTCACCACATCGGTTTGGCGGATCGCTTCTTGCTGTCCAAGGTTGTAAGCCCTTGGTTGCACCGGTTGGAACCGAGAAGCGCTCGACTCCGCCATCTTTCCTTTCTCTGCAGCACTGGGGCCCGAGCGCACAGACTGCTCCTGCTTTGCCTCTTGCCCCGCTCCCCCTTGCTGACAAGCACGGGCTATGTGCCCAACCTTCCCGCAGTTGTAACACGTCGGCGGTCCCCTAGAGTGAGAACCCCCAGGCGTCCAAGTGCTCCTCTCACCCGACCTGGAAGGGTGAGGCTTCCTCCTCCACCTGCTCCCATCAGACTTTACATGAGATTGGGAGGGCTTCCCTTCCCCATGCTTGGGAGTAAAACCCTTTCGACGCTGGGTTCGCTCCAGATCACTCTCCAAACTCCTGGCGGCTTCAACTAGCTCATTAAATCCCGCCCTCTTCATGAAGATGAGAGGCTGTCTCAGATTCTCCCTCAAACCTTGGTAGAAGAGGTTATCCCTCTCTACATCATCCGCCATTGTCGTTCCCGCATAATGACCCAAACGGGTGAACTCTTGCACGTACTCATCCACTGTCTTGTCTCGCTGCATTAGATGCAGAAACTGCCTCTGTAGGGCCAACCGTGTTGAAACTGGAATATACCTCTTAAGAAAAGCGTCCCCAAACTCTTCCACTGACGGGGTGCGCCCCGGGAACAGGCGGCCGCTATGGCTCACCCACCACAATTTGGCGTCTCCTTCTAACATGAACGCCGCATACTCGGATTTCTTCTCCTCTGGCGTCTCTGCCGCCCTTAACAGTTCTTGAATACGAACCCACCAATCCTCCGCGTCCGTTGGCGTTCCTACACCCTTGAAAGACGGGGGATGGAAACTCAGGAAATACTTCATGTGTCGGTCTCCATGCCCTACCACCACCCTTTCTGCCAAAGGCTCCACTCGCCTGGCTTCTCCTCCTGGCACGACCGTTGCCGTATCTGGTGTGGCAGGGGTTGCCACCTGAGCCGCTGCTGCAGCTTGAGCTGCCACCATCGCTTCTGCAAGCATGCGGCAGAAGTCGGCCGGGTCTACACCCGTGCCCAAAAGGCCCGGAGCAGTAGCACTGCTCGCCGAGAGATCATCCCTTGCTCTTGAAGTGCCCGCCTCGTTGCTTGCACTCTTCAGGAAGACAAGAAATAAGGGATTAGTCTCCAATCTCAAGACTAAAACATAAGGACACTCATGGTCCCGCGTTACTCTTATGTGGATAACTTCTCTACGCACTAACCTTGAATCAAACCTCCCTCTGATACCAAATTGTAACACCTCCCCTGTAGTGAACGTATAATATGGGTCCGGCCGGGGCCCCACAACATACGAACGCCACAGCTTTAGTATTATAAGTTGATATAGCTACCCAAACTCAAAACACTTGCACAACACAGCGGAAACAAAACAGGACTAGAAGTTATCCACCACTAAAGAGTAAAACAAATGGCCTTAAGGCCTTACATCAAGTGTCCAAAAAGAAATAGTACATCAAACATGAATGTGCTCAGCACTCCTAGTCTACCTCGGCATGCAAGCCGGACAAAGATAGTCTCAAACAAACATCATCATAACTGTAGTGCTACAAAAAGGGATAAACACTTCATGGGGCTTAGGCCTTTCTGGCCGGCGTGCTAGCTTCTGCATGCGATCCTTGCCCTGTAAAAATTATTAGTAACGTGGGTCAGCAAAGGCTGACCTCAAACTGTGTAACAACACATCTCCTCCCGGCCGCCCCTAACGGACCCCGGGGAACCCTCCAACCTGCAAGTCAGCACTTCGTATGTAATATAATCATCTATAAATAGAAAAGCATTAAAACAGGCTTGGATGTCTCAATCATCAAACACGTTCTCTACTGGTTGAGCATGTAATAAAAGGGCCTACTATGCAACATGTATGCAACACTCGGGCTTCGCCCAAGGCACCCTACTGCGTATGCAACTAGCACAACATCACAACATTTGGGTACTCACATTTCCCCAATTGGCATAAAGCCGCAAACACTAAGGGAGACACCTCTCCCTCAAACGGCGCACAGGCCGCCACAAGGAAATCTTGCCAAGACCCCACCCGCTCGTGGGCTTAGCCCCGGGCTTGCCTGCAAGCTCTGACGTCTCATGTCAGGATTCCAACAAACACAGACCGACCGATTCTAAGAAGCCTTGCTGGACCCCACCCGCTCATGGCCTCTTTGCCCCGGGCTTGCCCCAAGCTTGGCATTCTCGTCAGTCTCACAGAAGGGGACTAGTCTCGCCGGGACACTCTCCACACATGACGCACATGTCACGGGATAGCCAGCCGACCACAGAGACATAGCCACGCCTTGGCACAACACAAACCAAGACTAAATACAATATAATCCCTCATTGTACTGCAGCATTCCCGCGCACCAAGGAAACCATCTCCAACTCGCGCGGAGCTAACCTTGTCCCTCAAGGAAACTATCTACCGCCTCGAGGAGCTAACCTTGTCCGGGTCCGACTACACGTACCTTTGTAAATAAACGGGACAATCACCATCACATCACAAACGGCATCTTGCCGCAACGAAAAGTCTCTACGAATCCCTAAGTTCGTATGCAACATCACCGAGTCGGACTAACGATCGCGACTACGGCTTCACCCACCATGCCTAATCCACTAGCGAAGCGGATCTCTAATGCAAAATATGCCGGGGACGGACTCAATCAACCCGGAAGTTCCTCTTGAAACTTGGCAAACCAAAACCCCTCTCATTTGAGAGTTTGGTGCCCAAAAATTAGAGAGAAAGAAAACTAAATGATGCTAATACATGCATCCTAAGGACCGAGAGGAGAGATGTCGTTACCTTCTGACTCCTCTTCCTTGCCATGGCAAAAAAGCCGGATGGAAAACTTCGCAACGCTCCAAGCTTCACGGATCCGGACTCGGCTCGCGATTTGGAGCTCTGAAACCCTTCCTACAGCCCAAGACCTTCTTCTTCTTCCTCTTTGCTCTAACTTTTCTCAAGAACTTAGAAAGAGAAGACTTGGAAAACAACGAGGGTTTCCCCACCCTAAAAATCGGACTTAACTCCCCAAGAACAGCCCTGAGCCGTCAGATCCCAAAATCTGGGAAAGAATGGCCACGATTCGCCTGGAAAATAAAAGACCTGGGCCGAACACGGCCTGGCACACGCCCGTGTCCAGGGCCATGTGCCTCATTCGCCGTCTCAAATCGACGCGCCTGGAACCGCACACGGGCATCCGACACGCCCGTGTCCAACCCGACACGCCCGTGTCCCCAGTGACACGGCCGTGTGGCCGGCCGTGTGCCTCCAACAACACGGCCCCGAAACCAACCCGAGAGATGACACGGCCTGGGACACGCCCGTGTCCCAAGACGTGTGCCAAGTCTCGACACCTGTCGACAGGCTTTGTGTCGACACCACGGAAAAACGTCGAGCGAAGATCGTCGACTAAGCGGGACACGCCCTGTGACACGCCCGTGTCACAGGCCGTGTGCCCCAGTCTCGACACTTTGTCGAGCGAATGTGTCGACACTTGGGCCGAGTGTCGACACGGCCTCGACACGCCCTGCGACACGCCCGTGTCGCAGGCCGTGTGCCCCACTCTCGACACTTTGTCGAGCGAAAGTGTCGACACCTGGGCCGAGTGTCGACACGCCCTGCGACACGCCCGTGTCGCAGGCCGTATGCCCCACTCTCGACACTTTGTCGAGCGAAAGTGTCGATACTTGGGCCGAGTGTCGACACGGACTCGACACGCCCTGCGACACGCCCGTGTCGCAGGCCGTGTACCTCCTGCCAGAAACCCAAAAATGTTCAGAGCTGCAGACTGAACCTCTTGCAAAAACTGGGGTGTTACAACAATAATCTTGTTTGCCGCCTCTACCTGACCGTTGCTCCTGGGGTGGTGGACGGAAGCAAACCTGAGGTCGATGCCTAGCTGAGTGCAGAAGCTGATGAACTATTCACTAGCAAACTGGGGACCATTATCCGTGATGATGGCCTGAGGCAGCCCGTGCCTGTAGATGATCTCCCCCCAGACGAAGTTCCTGATGACTTGGGAGGTCACCTTTGCTAACGCCTTAACCTCCAACCACTTGGAGAAGTAATCTATCATAACCAGGAGGAACCTTCTTTGCCCACTAGCTGGAGGGAAATGGCCAACTAAATCCATCCCCCAGATGGTGAAAGGCCATGGTGCTGTGATACTTCAGAGCCTTTGAGCCGACAAGAGCTGGAGGGGGGCGTAGAGCTGGCATTTTCGGCACTTCCTCGCAAACTCTGCTGCGTCCTTCCTCAGGGTGGGCCAGAAGTACCCCTGCCTGACCACCCTTGCTTCCAATGTCCTCCCTCCGGAATGACTACCACATTCCCCAGAGTGCACCTCCTCCAAAACATGTCGGGTCTCCTCCTCTGTCACGCATCGAGCTAAGAGACCCGAAAGCATTTTCTGGTGCAGTCCTCCTTCATGCATGAGATAATGAGCTGCCTTATGCCGGAAGTTTTTTGCCTCCTTGATCCCCTCAGGGAGGGTTCCTGTCATGAAGAAGGTAACGAAAGGGTCCACCCACGAGGGTCGCCGATCCACCTCCATTAGATCCCCCTCTTCGATCGCCAGATGAAATAAATCAGTCAAGGTACCCCCTCTCCGAGGTCCGAACTTAGCCAATCGATCGGCAGCAGCACTCTCTCCTCTAGGGACGTGTTGAATGGAGAACGTCCGGAACCCCCCGATGATTGCCCTCACCTTGGACAAGTACTTCACAAGGGTGGGCTCCCGAGCTTCAAACTCTCCTCGAATCTGGGATGCCACCACCAATGAATCCGTGAAAGCCTCAACGTCCTTGATCTCGAGATCCTTTGCCAAACGAAGGCCGGCTATCACCACCTCGTACTCTGCTTGGTTGTTGGTCGCAGGGAAATGTAAAACGACCACTTGTTCTATGGTCACCCCTTGAGGACTTGTCAATACCACCCCAGCCCCGAGGGAGTGCTTTCCTGAGGCCCCGTCAACCGTAATCTTCCATGCTTCCTGTGGCCGCGACTCCTCGGCCCCGACTTCTGCAACGTAGTCTGCCAAGAAGTCGGCCACTACCTGTGCCTTAATGGAGAGTCTTGGTACGAACAAAATATTGAATTCACTCAACTCGATAGACCACTTAGCCAGCCTACCCGAGTGCTCCACTCCTTCGAAAATCTTATGGAGAGGATGGTCCGTCACCACCCTGATCGAATGTGCTTGGAAATATGGCCGGAGCTTCCTGGCCGAAATGATCAAGGCGTATGCCAGCTTTTCTAGGATAGGGTAACGAAGCTCCGCCTTCTTTAGGATCCTGCTGACATAATAAATGGGCAGCTGCTTTCTCCCCTCTTCTCTGACTAAGACGGAGCTCACCGCCTCTGCTCCTACCCCTAGGTACAAGGTTAGATCCTCCCCCTCCTTTGGGCTTTGAAGCAGGGGAGCCAGGGAGAGCTGCTCCTTCAGTGTTTGGAAAGCCTCTTCACACTCCGCGGTCCACTCGAACCTCTGGTTCCCTCGTAGCACTTTAAAGAAAGGTGAGCACTTCTCCCCCGACCTGGACAGGAATCTGCTAAGGCCGGCCAGCTTCCCTATCAAGCGCTGCACCTCCTTAGCGTTTCGTGGTGATTCTAGTTCTAGGATGGCTTTTACTTTATCTGGATTAGGTTCTACCCCTGCCGGGGTCAGAAGGTGCCCAAGGAACTTCCCACGGCTTGCCCCGAAAACACACTTTAAGGGGTTCAGCCTCATTTTGAACTTCCTCAAGGTGGCGAACGTCTCCTCCAGATCCCGAAGATGCGAGTTCACCCCCTTGCTCTTTACCATGAGGTCATCAACGTAGACCTCTAAGTTCCAGCCCCTCTGGCCTTGGAAAACTCGATCCATCATCCGTTGGTAGGTAGCCCCTGCGTTTTTCAACCCAAAGGGCATCATGTTATAGTTGAAGCACCCTTCCCTTGTGATGAAGGAGACGTCCTTGACGTCGGGAGGGTGCATTCGGATCTGATGGTAACCTGAAAAAGCATCCAAAAAACTCATAATAGAAAAACCGACGGCTTAATCAACCAGCGCGTCGATCCGAGGCAGGGGGTAGCAATCCTTAGGGCATGATTTATTTAATAAAGAAAAGTCGATACACATTCTCCATTTTTCACCTCCCTTCTTCACCATTACTACATTGGAGATCCACCCTGGATACTGGATCTCTGAGATGAAGCCAGCCTCTAGGAGCTTCTTGACCTCCTCGCGTATTGGCTCCTCCAGCTTTGTCGCGATGGTCCTCATCTTCTGGCGTATGGGGCGCGTCCGGGGGTCCAGATTCAGGCGTTGGCAGGCCACGTCTGCATTGATGCCCGACATGTCTGCCGCGCTCCAAGCGAAGACGTCGATGTTGCTTTGAATGCAGGCCCGCACTTGCTCCTGGTCCTCAGGGCTCAAGCCCCCGCTGATCCGCACCCTTTGTACCTGCCCTGTGCTGGTGAAGACCTCCATCTCCACCACTTCCTCGGCCGGCTCCAGCCGTGACTGCTCCCAGCCGTCCCTTGCCTCTTCCTCCAGCTCCGGCTTTTCTTCCCTTCCTGCTCCCTCAACTTCCATCGCCTCACCCTGCTGCTGCTCAATTTCCACGCCTCTCCAGGCTTCCTACTTAGTCCCTTCTCCTTCCACTTCCTCCTGCCTTCTCTCCTGCGGCTCCAAATCCCTGTCCCTCCGGACCTCTTGCATATCTCCTCCCCTTTGCTCCTCCTCAATCTCCATTGCCCCCTCCGGGCTCTCCTACTGCTGCTCGACCTCTACACCCCTCTGGGCCTCCCTCTCGGCTTCTCCCTGCTCCTCTGCTATCTCCTTCCTCGCATCTCCCGGGCTCATCTCCTCTTCCCTGACAACTTATTCACGCGCCGCCATCTCCTTCTCCAACTCCTCCGCTTCTGCCATCCAAGATATGGTGTTGACCGCCGTAACGTAGCACTGTCTCGCCACCATTGGGTCCCCTCTGACCCTGACCTGCACCCCTCCATTGTTGAACTTGAGACATTGATGAAAAAGGAGGGGACGCAGCGAAAGGCACTGATGAGGGGACGCCCAAAGATGGCGCTGTAGCTGCTCGGGGCATCTACGATCACGAACCTGCAGTTCTGTGACACGCCCCCAACCTCACGTGCAGCCCTACTCCCCCTTCCACTTCTTTCCTCTCTCCGGAGAACCCAAACAACGGTCCATCCGAGGCCAATATCCTTTTGGTATCCACCTGCATCTCATCGAAGGCCCTCTTGAAGATCACGTTCACAGAGCTCACATTATCCACCAGTATTTTGGAGACCGTAAAGTTTTCCACCGCCGTCTGGATCACCAAGGCGTCGCAGAACAGGTCCTCATAATCTGGCATATCCTTTAAAGAGAAGGTAATTTTTTCTTTCGGGGGCGGAGCTTGGGAGGTCGAGGCCACCCCTCTTCGGAACATGGTCTGGAGGCTCCCCTTTCGGGTGGCCTCGATCCCAATCCCCCCATGGATTACCCCGATTCCTCCCCAGGTTCCTACCTCCACCCGGTCCTCGCACCTGTCCTCCGTCTCCCCTTGTTGCACTTCTACGATCCTTACTGGCGGATCCTGCCTCCTCAATCCTCTGGCCTCTCTCATCTCCAAGAACTCTGGGCAGGTGACCGTTGCGTGACCCTCCTCCTGATGGAAGTCACATAAAGGCAACGCCACCCTGCCCCTTCTTCCTTCTCTGTCCTCCCTTCTTCCAGCTCCTCCTCGAGCTCCTCTCCTTCCTCCTCTGCCTCGTCCGATCCCCATTGCCTCCTGCTGATGCTGAAAACGATCCCTCGCCCCCTGTATCCATGCCGGCTGATCAAACCTCCTTGGCTCACGGAAGTTATCCCTTCCCTTGAAACCTCCTCCTAACTCCTGGGGGCGACCCTCCTGAGGCCTCCAACATATCCGGTTGTTCGGCTCACGGGCCCCCCGATGATGCTGTCCTTACTGCCCCTGACCTCGGGGTTCCTCTCTTCTTCTCTCTGCTCCCTCTGCTCCTTCTGCTTTCCCGCTCCTGGCTCCTTCACATCGTCCTCTGCCAACCTGGCCAACTCCCTTGCAAATGCCGGATTGGCCCTCTCAAAATCCGTCTCCTTTGCCACCCTCTCCATGAGCTCCTCAAAAGAGAGGGGGGCACCCTTTTCAACTCCATACTAAAGAAGCCTGGCCTCAGCCCCAGGGTAAACGCATGCATCTGCGTATATCCAGGGACCTCCTGGACCAGGAGGATCTCCTCCTGAAACCGATCCACGTAGTGTCCCAACGTCTCATCCTGCTTCTGCCTCACCGAAAACAGGCACTCCACCTCCTTCTTATGCTTCTTCGATGTTGAAAACCTCAACAAGAAACCCCTCCGCAGATCCTCAAAATAGTAGATTGATCTCGCCGGCAACTGGTGGTACCAGTCCCGCGCCTTCTCCTTCAAGGTGATGACAAACAGCCGACACTTGAAGGCATCTGTCATCTGCCTTATCGAAACCACGTCTTCAAACTACTGCACGTGATGTACCGGATCATCCTTCCCCGAGTAGTAGGACATGTCGGGCTCCCGGAACCCCTCCGGCACTGGAGCTGAGATGACGAGCTCACTGAACGGGCTCTCGCCACCTACTTGCCGAGAGGGCACGTCTCGCGGCCTCGGCTGGCTGGCCCGATCCGCGAGACCGTGCCCAGGGAAGAGGTCTCGCACAGCTGCCTCCTTCTCGCCGTATTCTACCGGGATCTCCTTCCCGGGACACTGGCCTGGGAAGAGTTCTCGTGCCGCCACGTCCCTCTCGCCAGCCTCCGCCGGGACCTCCTTCCCCGGGCGCTGTCCAGGGGCGTTCTCGCCTAAGAGCGGGACCACCTTTATCGGGACCTGAGGCATCGCCCACTCGCTCCTTGCCGAGAAGGGCAAGCTTATGGTCTGCAGGACCTCTCGCCTGAAGTCCTCTAGCATCTTCCTCATCACCTCTTCTCCCCGGGTGGGGGAACCTCTCGAACTAGATCCTTCACCTTCACCTCCTGCCATATGACCAAACTCAAACTTTTCTTGCACCGGCTACCTTTCACGCTCACCGCACCAGAACTGTTGAAGCCAAAATTTGACTTCGACAAATGTTCACAAAATAGGGGCGTAGCCGACACCTACTTGGCCCAAGCTCCGACCTCCGACTGGTCGTGAAGGACTAGAAAACTGGCCCAAATCCGCAGCAGGGAGGTCCCACCGCTTACCCGAAAGATCACTGAGAGCTTCCCCTCCAAAGCCAAAAGTTGGGCTTGGAGCTCCTCAAAAAGCACAGAAGATGATGACACAAATCCCCAAGAGTAAAAAAGGTGTGCTTCTGAAGAACCCCTATGAGCTTATTTATAGATTTCAGAATCTGAACTGCCAATAACCAAACTGCACTAGTCTGAAATTACCAGGGTACCCCTGGCTGGGTCCGCCAACAGCCAAACTCCGCTGTTCTGAGGAGCTATATGCAGACCAATAAGGGTAAAAGGGTAAAAAAAGCCCGGGGTAGAAGAGTAAAATCCCCTGGAGTATAGATCTGTCAAAATAGATTTTCTTCTGTATGGCGAGTGGGGGAACATCTGGCGGCGAGACGGGCCTTCCTATCCGTCTCGCCGATATCCTTTGCTATGAGGTCTTCTCGCCGCTCACCGCTGGAGGCCTTCTCGCCGCTCGAGGCCTTCTCGCCTCTCGCGAGTGGGCCCACCTGGTCCCACTCGCCTGTTTGTTCCTCTCACTTGCCTCGTCTATTCGCTCCTTGAGTGCCTCTCGCGAGCCCGAGGTTGTACAAACCGATCTACGATTATCCAAATCGAATCGTTACCGCGTTGAGATCTCGGCAAATCATGCACGAAATCCATTGAAATATTATCAAACTTCCACTCTAGAATAGGTAGCGACTTCAGGAAACCTCCAGGCTTCTGACACTCGGCCTTCACCAAGGCACAGGTCTGGCATTTCGCCACATAATGTGCTATGTCTTTCTTCATGCCTATCCACCAGAATAGCTTTTTCATATCTTTGTACATCTTCGTGCTCCCTGGGTGAATTTAGTATTTCGTAAGATGAGTCTCATACATCAATTCTTCTCTTAGCTTACCCATACTTGGAACACACAAATGACCATTTTATCGCAAAAGGCCGTTATTCCAGGAGAATTGGTCCTTCGACCCATCCACTACATAGCATTGCAAACTTTCATCAAGTTCCGTTGCCCGCCGAATTCTGTACGCAAGGTCACACTGTGCCTCCGTCCAGTGCAAACACGCATGTGCTGTGGAATTCTTGTCAACACAAGAAATTTTTAAAGCTTCCAACTCCTGGGTCAGACGCTCATCATGCATCTGTAACCAATTTGCCCTTGACAAAGTCCTACGACTCAAGACATCTGCGACAACATTTCCCTTCCCGGGGGTGTAGTGAATTTCAAAAGTGTAGTCCCCGAGGAACTCCATCCACCTTCGTTATTGCATATTGAGATCCTTCTGATCCAATAAGTACTTTAGGCTCTTATGGTCCGTGAATATATTCACCTTCACGCCATATAAATAGTGACGCCACAGTTTAAGTGCAAAAATCACCGCTGCCAACTCCAAATCGTTGACGGGATAGTTTCGTTCATGCACTTTCAATTGCCGTGAGTCATAAGCAATCACCTTTCAAAATTGAAGAAGAACGCAGCCTAAGCCGCTCGCTGACGCATCACTATCAATCTCAAAGCCGTTCGAACCATATGACGACGTAAAAACGGACGTCGTGGTTAAACGACTCTTTAGCTCATCGAAAGCTCGCGCGCACTCCGGCGTCCAAACGAACTTATGATCCTTCCTCGTCAACGTGGTCAGAGGCAAAGCGATCAGTGAGAAATTTTCTACAAAATGTCTGTAGTAGCCTGCCAGTCCAAGCAAACTTCTGACTTCGGCCACCGAAGACAACACTGGCCACTCCTGGATGGCTCTTATCTTTGCCGGATCCACCACAATACCCTCTCCACTCACCACATGGCCAAGAAAAGCTACTGACGACAGCCAAAACTCACACTTTGAGAACTTGGCGTAGAGCTTATTTCTCCTCAGTGTATGCAACACCAACCGTAAATGGTTTTGTTGGAACACCCGATTACTGATTTGGGCAAGGATCACTATGTCTTTTAGGAAATCTGTTTTGACCTCCTTGTATAGATCTAAAGGTCAATTAGAATTGAGTCTAAGGGTTAGTATTTAGGTTTGAAAGCTGCCCCCAAGACCAGATATTTGAGGTTCAGGAGACTAAGTCATTTCGTCAAGCTCAGTATGACAAATCGTCAAACTCCATTCGACGATCGCTGAGCTCACTTCGACGAATCGTCGAACTCCATTCGACGATCGCTGAGCTCACTTCGACGAATCATCAAACTCCATTCGACGATCTCTGAGCTCAACTTCAACGAGTCATCGAACTCCATTCGACGATCTTCGAGCTCAGATCGATGCTCCTGTCTCCAGTTTGTTTCTCTATCTCTGAGCTCAGTTCGACGATAGTTGAGCTCAGATCGACGATCTCTATTTCAGTCTAAGACCAGTCTCTGAGCTCAGTTCAACGATAATAGAGCTCAAGTCGACTTTTTTCTGGTGAGATCGACATTTTTCAAGATTCAAATTCAGACAGTTATGGAATTATTCTCAGCATTTATTTCAAGGATCTTGTAGCCGTTTTCAATTAATCTTGAGCAAATTTCAAGGCATTTTCAAAGGAATGTTTTATTGGACTTTCCTCTAGAAGAGAAAATGCAGTTAAGGAAGTCATTTATGACAGGCTAACGACTATCTTGGACAGAGAATCATTCTATTCAGATCTAAGGAATAAAAGAGATATTCATATTCTGCTGGAACAGAAGAACATAGAAGATCATCAACAAGTGAACAACAACAAAAAAAGAGCTGCAGATATTCACAGTCTTAGAACTCTTACAAGAACACCATCACAAAAGGAGATCAACATACTGAAATTTTTAGATCCCTTTTGATTCCAGTGTTCAAAGGCCATCATCATTCAAGACTCTAGACAACACACATTTCAGCTGCTGCTGAAATCATCTTTTGCTGGAGATCAAATCTTCTGAAGGCCTATCACCCTACTGCAAAGCTTCACTTCCTGAACAACTCAAGAACTCAGGGGGAGCTTTGACAACATCCACTATCTTCTCTCTGATTGTTGACAGAGAAGATCATCTCATCCCTCTCTCTCTCTCTCTGCTGTAAAGGGTTTATCAAACTCCCTTCAAAAGTTTGTGCTGGTTTCTAAGATCTTGTCAAAACTCAGTCGTGGCAAGACACCTGATCAAAAAATCTGGTTTGGTTTTTGAGTACTTTATCAAAAGCTCATTGGTGCCCAGGACACCTGATCAACTCATCCTGCAGTGGATTCCTACCTAGGGTGGTAGAAGAGTGGATGTACCCAGATTGATTGGGGAACCACTATAGCTCCTTGTGTCATCTGGTTGCTTACTTTCTTTTGTTTTCTGGCTGTGGTTTGTGATTGCTCTGTGTTTAGTTAGTTGCTGTGTTTGCTTTATTTTATTTGCTTCCCTGTTCACTTAGGAATACAACAACAGTTGTAAAAAGTTTTTAGGAAGCACCATACTCTATTCACCCCCCTCTAGAGTATATCAGATCTAACCTGCACTTTTAATTGGTATCAGAGGGAGGTTGGTTAAACATACCACATCTTCCAGGGTTGGTTAAAATACCACACCTTAGTGGTTGCACATGCTAACACCTGAACCCAAAGATCCCTCTAGTTAGATCTGCTTGTTTTGATTTTGTTATTAGAATTATTCCTTCACAAAACATGGCCCAAAACAAAGATTATGCTAGCACCAGACCTTCAGTGTGCAATCTATCTAAGTTTGCACTTTGGAAGGCAAGGATTAGACTGTACATGAACTCTATTGATGAGGACATTTTCAATTTTATTTTGACAGTGTGTCCAAGACCTCCAGAGAATACAAGTACAAGTGATGTTCCACCTCTTTCAGGAACAGATGCAGAAATAAATAAATGGAAATTGGCTGATGCAAAAGCTACGAACATTCTAGCCCAGACTATGTCCGATGAGATATTCCAAAAGGCAGCTGAATGCAACTCAGCAAAGGACATCTGGGACAAGTTATCTGAGATAGTCTCAGGATCTGCTGATGAGAGAAAAGATAAAATATCTCATCTCATAACCCAGTATGAGAATTTCAAGAAAGGAGAAGCTGTGTCAGTAGCAGACATGTATAATAGACTCAGTCTCATAGTCAATGAGCTGAAAACTTTGGACAAAGAGATCTCATTGACTGAGCTCAATGATAAAATCCTAATGTGCTTCCCAAGCACTTGGGACTCAAGGATCTGGCCAATCAAGGATGCCAGAAGCCTAAATGAGAACACAACTGAAGCTCTCTTGGGCAAGCTCAAGTCTTATGAGCTGCTCATCAAGAATAGAGAAGAAGAGCAGAAGGCTGCTTCACCAGCAATCAGAAAAGAGAAGTCAATAGCTTTCAAAGCCATTGAAGATCAGCCTGAAGACAAAGTCACATACAATGAAGAGCTGCTAAGCCTGCTGGCCAAAAGATTTTACAAAATGTCCAGGAAGGATTTCAGGAAAAGATCATACAGAGAGCATGACAGGCCGAGGTATGACAAATCAAATAATAAAGAGATTATTTGTTTTGGTTGCAGGAAATCAGGCCATATTGTGCCTGACTATCCAGAAAATAAAAAACAAGGACAAAAAGGATAGGAAAGAAAGGAGAAAAGAAAAGGACTTCAAGAAGAGCAGTAATGGCAAACCCTCCTCCAGCAAGAACAAACATACAAGGAAGGGATTTGTTGCTGGAACTTGGAGTGAGAAAGAAGAAGAATCAGAAGCTTCATCCAGCTCTAGTGATGATGAAGATGATGCTGATGAAAAGGAATTCTGCATGATGGCTATCAATGCCTCGCAACAAAGTTCTGATGCAGAAGAGTCAGAGTCAGAATCAGAGACTCAATCTGAAGAGGACCAGGTAATAAGTTCTTTTGATTTTAATTCTGAGGACTTCAAGTGTGAGTTTAAAGCACTATGTTTAGATTTATTAAAATCTGAGAAGGAAATCATTTCTCTCAGAAATCAATTATCTGAATACAGTACTTTAAAATCAGATAACCTCAAACTCTCTGAGGAGTTGGAGTGCTGTAGGGAGCAGATAGTCTCACTGAAGAGTGAACTATCAAAGGCCAAGCAGTTTGAAGAATCCCTCAATGGGAGAAGTATCAAACTAATGGACATCACAAGCACAGTGAACTCAAGATTCAATAGTACACTAGGCTTGAGTGCTTCATCCAGCCAACCTATAGTATTAACAACCACAATCAAGTTTATCTCTGATAAAGACAAGGGAGTTGTAGAGGTAGCTAGGAAGAATTCTGACTTACCTAAGAAAGCAAGAGTTCAACAGAAATCGTCGAATGGAGCTAGACGATCGCCGAACGGAGCTCAACGATCTCAGGCTAAATCGTCGAACTCAGGTCAACGATCTCTAAACCCTGAACTCTGCCACAGTCGATCTTCGAACGGAGCTCGACGATCTGACCCAAGATCGTCGAACTCAGCTCAGCGATCGTCGAGCAGAGATCAGAGCTTTGAAAACTTTTTCAAAGGTAAATCAAAATTCAATCTTAGAGGTCCTTCATCCCAAAGATTTAACCCTTATACTGAATGGATAATACCTCCAAGGAGATATCATCCTGAAGGCTATAAGAGCCAACCTTGGATGTCTTTTATTTCTGAATTCAAAGGTTATCAACCTAGGCCCAAGGTAAACTGGGTGGTCAAAAATAAATAAATTATTTTATGTGCAGGAGAAGACCTATCCAACATCAAACCAGCAATGGTATCTGGATAGTGGGTACTCAAAGCACATGACAGGAAACAAGGACAATTTCACATCCTTCAAATCCAAGCTTGTACCCAAAGTAATATTTGGTGATTCAAACTTTGGACTAACAAAAGGATATGGTGCAGTCCAGATTGGCACAGTCAAATTCAAGAAAGTAGCCTACGTGGAAGGACTGAAGCACAACTTGATCAGTATCAGTCAACTATGTGATGAAGGCTACCAAGTGAATTTCAGCAAATCCTTATGCAAGATCAAATCAGAGGACAACACAACTGTGTTGACAGGTAAAAGGAAAGGTAACATCTATCTTGTAGATTTTCTTTCAACCAAGGTAGATATTTGCTTGTTTAACTCTATTAGTAGACCTAATGAACTATGACATAAGAGACTAGGACATATAAACCATAGAACCTTTGCTAGGCTATCCAAGGACAACCTTGTTAGAGGACTACCTTCTGACCCCTACAAGAAGGAAGGACTCTGCAGGGATTGTCAATTAGACAAGCAAACCAAAAATAGTTTCAACTCACTTAATAAGAGTGATTCACCTAGGATTTTGTATCTGTTACACATGGATCTTTTTGGACCCATTACAGTACAAAGCTTAGGAGGGAAATCTTATATTTTAGTGGTTGTAGATGACTTCTCTAGATTCACATGGGTGTTCTTTCTGAGGAAGAAGTCTGATAACTTTAAGTGTTTGACAGAGTTTCTCAAATGCATACAGAGTGAGTTCAATACTCACATTGCCCTGATCAGAAGTGATCATGGGACAGAGTTTGATTCTCTTCTTATGCAAGAGTTCTGTCAGAGTGAAGGGATGAGGCACACTTTCTCAGCTCCTAGAACTCCTCAACAAAATAAGGTAGCTGAAAGGAAAAATATAACCCTTATTGAATCTGCTACTACATTATTGTCAGATGCTCACCTTCCTCTATCCTTTTGGGCAGAGGCAGTGAACACCTCCAACTATGTGTTAAATAGAAGTTTAATACATAAACTGAAGGGCAAGACTCCCTATGAACTACTCAAAGGGAAGAAACCTAAAGTAGATTATTTTAAAATTTTTGGTTGTATTTGTTACATTCATAATAATGACAAGAAATACTTAGCAAAATTTCAAGCTACAGCTGATGAAGGAGTGTTTCTGGGATACTCCATGATCGGTAAAGCTTATAGGGTATATAATAAATCAACTCTCAAAATTGAAGAATCTGTTCGTATATCTTTTGATGAATCTAACATGTCTTTCAAGGAGAAGAATACTTCTACCATAGAACCTTTGCAGGTACACTCTCTTGCAGAAGACTTGGACAGATTACAAATTATTTTAAAAGAGGAAAGCAGTGAAGATGAAGAAGACATTCAACACCTTGAAGAGAAACTTCTTAAAGAGCCAGTTGTTGTACCACCAGAGGAAACGACAACACAGGTTGGTGAACAATCAACATCTCCTGTTGATTTAGTAACATCAAGAGACCATCCAATCTCCCAAGTGATTGGAGACATCTCAGCTGGTGTGCAAACCAGAAATCAGGTCAACCAAAACCTGATGCACACTTGCTTTATTTCTCAAATTGAACCTCAATCCATTCAAGATGCAGAGCAAGATCCACACTGGATCATTGCAATGCAAGAAGAGCTGCATCAATTTGAAAGGAACAAAGTTTGGGAACTAGTACCAAGGCCAAAGGATCACTCCATTGTTGCAACAAAGTGGGTGTTCAGAAATAAATTGGATGATCAAGGATTCATTGTAAGGAACAAGGCAAGGCTAGTTGCTCAAGGGTACTCTCAAGAAGAAGGGATAGATTATGACCAGACCTTTGCACCAGTTGCAAGGTTAGAGGCCATAAGAATTTTCTTAGCATATGCAGCACACAAAGGATTCAAAGTATACCAAATGGATGTAAAGAGTGCTTTTCTCAATGGAGATATCAAAGAAGAAGTCTATGACAGACAACCCCCAGGTTTTATCTCTTCAACTCATCCTGATTATGTTTTCAAATTGCATAAAGCATTATATGGTCTAAAGCAAGCTCCTAGAGCATGGTATGAGACCCTAGCATGCTTTCTTCTGAAAAATGAGTTTATAAGGGGTAGAGTACACCAAACTCTTTTTATTAGAACCCATAAGTCCCATACCCTATTAGTATAAATCTATGTAGATGATATTATATTTGGTTCTACTGATTCAAATTTGTGTAGAAGGTTTTCCAATGTAATGCATTCTAAATTTGAAATGAGTAGCATGAGTGAGCTATCCTTATTTCTAGGATTGCAAATCAAAGAACATGCTGAAGGCATATTTATTTCTCAAACCAAGTATGCAAAAGAATTGGTTGAGAAATTTGGTATGTCTGAAGCATCATGTATGAAAACACCTATGCCTACTAATGTTGTATTAGATGCTGATGAACATGGGAAACCTGTTGATCAGACAACATATAGAGCAATGATTGGCTCTTTATTGTACCTTACAGCTAGTAGACCTGACATAATGTTTGCTACATGCATATGTGCTAGATTCCAAGTGAGCCCTAGAGAGTCATACCTAACCTTAGTAAAAAGGATTCTTAGGTATGTAAAAAGTTATCCAAATCTAGGTCTCTGGTATCCAAAAGATTCAGCATTTGACTTAACTGGATTTTCAGATGCTGATTATGTTGGATGCAGAATAGACAAGAAAAGCACCAGTGGAACTTATCAGTTTCTTGGTGATAAATTGTCTCCTGGTTTTGCAAGAAACAAACATCTGTGTCAACTTCAACTGCTGAAGCTGAATATATGACTGTAGGTAGTTGTTGTTCACAAATTTTGTGGATTCAAAATTAGCTCCTAGACTATGGCTACAACTTAGAGAAGTCTAAAATATTTTGTGATAATACTAGTATTATTTCTATAGCACAAAATCCAGTCCTCTATAGTAGGACAAAACACATAGAAATTAGACATCACTTTCTAAGGGATAATGTTGAGAAAAATAAAATTGAACTTCAATATATCTCAACTGATTTGCAAATGGGAGATATTTTCACCAAACCCTTGGATGAAAAGAAACATACATTCTTCCTAAATCAGTTAGGAATGTTAGATGGAGGAAGTCTGAAATAATATCCAAGATTTTAAAATTATAAAAATGAGCAATACTAGGCAAATCAATATGTTCTTTTTGTGTATAGAGTATGTTTCTGATCTCTGTACTGCGCTCGACGATTTTCCCCACGATCGTCGAACGGAGATCGGCGACTTCCCAAATCGTCGACCTGAGTTCAGCGCTTCTCAGATAATGCTAAACTATCTTTCTTTAGGTTAGCGATCGTCGAACGGAGCTCGACGCTCTACAATATCGTCGAACGGAGATCGACGATGTTGATGACCTTTCAGTTTCTTTAGAAGCCCAGATCGTCGAACAAAGTTCACCGATCTTTCCTTTTCTGTGTCGAACCCTAATATAAAACTCATTTTCGGCCGTCGTTCTCCCTTTGCGCTTTTATACTCTCTGCAAATTTTCTCTTTCCCTCCAAACTTCTCTACACTTGGTCGTTTGTTTGTTCATTTTTGCAGGAATCAATGGCAGTATCAGTCGCCATCTTGGCCGCAATGAAATTTGACGCTGGATTTGATATCGACATGGATTCTTTCAACAACAGCGATCAAATCTTCAAGGACATTCTGGAACTTTTCAAAGAACAATAACTAGTTACCATAATGACTACAAGGATCAAAGTAGCTGCAGATGAGATAAAGGAATGGGTGTATACTGCCCATAACCTAGATCAGAATACAGTGGTTGGAACCATCTCAGGAACCCAGGTATCTCTAACACCTGCTGCTTTGACAGAGGTTTTCAATTGAAATCTAGAGAAGATTCTGTTGAGCTTTCTGGAGAGGAATTTTCTAATATGCTTGAAAAGATGGGACATTCAGAAGCAAACCCTAGCAAATTGCTTAAGAAAAATCTGTCTGTTGAGTACAGATTTCTAGCTGATGTTGTTGGAAAAGTGTTGTTGGCCAAACACTCAGCTCATGATACCATATCTAGGTATCAGCTCTGTCTGATGGGTGCCCTAGTGGAGAAGAAGCAACTCAACTAGGGAGAAGTTTTCTTTGATTTGATTAAGAAAAAGATTAACAAGAACTTTGTTAATTTTGGAAGGATTTTAGGGCTGTTCCTTCACCATAGATGCCCTGCACTGATTGTTTCCAGTCGGATGCACATCAATGCCTCCAAGAGGCTTACCTGTGCCCTATTTGGAAAATGGGACAGGTAGATTGTCAAGTCCAGCAGACCCTCTGCAATTTCTACTTCAGGCACAAGGATTACTTCAGTCTCTTCCCCTCAGGTTTATGCCCCTGCAGAAGACTTGCCTGCTTCTTCTCCTCCTCCTCCACCTCTTGTTTCATCTACAATAGTCACATCCACCATCACAATTTCTACCCCATCTCTAACTTCAATTCCTTCTCCAACTCCACCACTCACTGAAGAAATCTTCCATCCTCTACATCACTACCCACACCTGGATATTGATTCATCCTCTCATATTCCATCTTTCACTCTTATAGATGATTCCTATATGGATGATTCTCCTTCATCCCCTCCTGAGCCACCATCCTCATCCACCTCTTATCAACAACTACTTCAGGACATAATTACTCAACCATCCTTCACACTATCCATTTCCATTCCACTATCTTCCATCTCCATAATTTCAATTTCCCAACCATCCTTTCCACCATCCACAGGTTCTCCACCAACATCTCCTGCTGCTCCAACCTTCATTTTTACCTCATCTATCCCTACCTCTATTCAAGTCCCTCTTGAGCAAGTAGATCTTCTAGCCCTTGCAGACAGGTTATATGAGCTGATAGCTCCAAGGCTATCCCTCTTGCTGGAGACCTCTTTGGCTCCACTTCTAAAAACAGTTCAGGAGCTGTCTACCAGGCTATCTTATTTTCTTCCTCCTCAGGCAATCCCTTCTTATGGGTGCCTTGATCCAGTTGTCCCTGAATCTAGGCAGAGGGAGATGCCTTATGAAGCTGAGAGATTGCCTGCTGCAGAAACTTCAGCCCAAGCTCCAGTTGCATCAGTTGCATTCATTACAGTGGACCTCAGGTCACTGTTGTCAGTTTTTGATTCTGTGTACTTCAACTACCTTCCAGTCCAGCAATCTGAAGATCTGACTAAGGCCATTGTGCCTATCTCCAGATATGACCCCAGCTTAATAAGCTCTTATATAAATTCCTTCAATACTGTTGACAGTGCTCCTGCTGCTGCTCCTACTGCTACTATTGATATTTCTGTCAGTTCTGATATTGCTATTTTTGAGGATATGCATATGACAGAGGAATTTGTTTTTGAGCATGCTGTTACTGCTGTTGTTGCTCCTTCTGAAGTTGATTTTCCAGTTTCATCTGTTACTACTGCTTCCATTACTGCTGATGTAGCTTCTGTTTCTGAAATTGTTGTATCTGAATCTGCTGTCATAGCTCCTTCTGCCAGTGTTGCTTCTACTCCACTTCCTGCTATTGTTGCTGCTACTGTTGCTATTTCTGCTATTTCTTCTGCTCAGTCTCAATAACAGAAAGATTACCTCAAAAGGATTGATGCAGTGTATGATAATCCTCCAAGCTCAGACAGTGATCAGTTTAGGACTGACTCAGATGATTCCTCTGCAACAATTGCAAGGAAAAGGAAAGCAAGAAGCAAGACTATGAAGAGAGTTCCTCCAGAAAAAGTGAAAGATACAAATGACATTCCATACTACATACTGCATGATTGCCCTATCACAAAACCTTGGATGCAATACTCCAGGAATCAACTGAAAGCTATGAAGAAGAAAAGAAAGTATGAGAAAGGATCTTCCCATTTAAATCCTCCTCCTCCTCCTCCCTCACCTGATGCAGGTGCAGGTGGTAGTTCTGCCTTCCAATCCTCTGCCAGAAGCCAAACTTCATATCAACCTCAAGGAAGATCCAGTACAGAGGAAATCAGTCTAGAGGTTACCAGTCCAGAAGACGACAGTACAGAGGAAATCAAAGAGGACTCAGAGTATATTCCAGGCAACATCCTTATCAAAGGGAAGGACAAGGTTCATCTGACACTACTTCTGGTCCCTTCCCTTATAAGCTTAAAAATTTAGTCTCTTCCAGAGCTCCTCCAGATAATTCTTCAAATAGATATGAGCCTCCTATTCCATTTGAGGACCCAGAAAATAATCCCACCTCAGGGACTGCAAGAATGAAAGAATTGGCTGCTTTGGACTAAATCAAGAAAGCTAGAGAACAAGGAAAAGATGCATCAAATATCACTACTTTATCAGATCAAAGAAAGAAAGAACTTGAGAGATACTCCTCCAGTAAATTTTTTGATTCAGAAAGCTATATGAAGTTGCACCCAGAAGCTGTAGTGCTCAGGCCAAATCATCAAATCTCTCTAGGTGCAGCTGATGACAGAAGATCTAAGAAGTAAACTCTCAACCCCAACAGAGAAAGAGTTCATATAAAGAGCAAAGAAAAGGAATGATTCTGTAAGATGACAGTATATTTTGTTTTCTGAACTATCTGAGATAATGTCTGTGTTTCTGCAATGTCTTGTTTGTTACATTTCTGCTTTGTATGTTTTTATTTTTCCAATATCTATAAACAGTAATCTTAACCCAAATAGGGGGAGATTGTTAGAACACCCTATTACTGATTTGGGCAAGGATCACTATGTCTTTTAGGAAATCTGTTTTGACCTCCTTGTATAGATCTAAAGGTCAATTAGAATTGAGTCTAAGGGTTAGTATTTAGGTTTGAAAGCTGCCCCCAAGACCAGATATTTCAGTTCAGGAGACTAAGTCATTTCGTCAAGCTTAGTACGACGGATCATCGAACTCCATTCGACGATCGCTGAGCTCACTTCGACGAATTGTCGAACTCCATTCGACGATCGCTGAGCTCACTTCGACGAATCATCGAACTCCATTCGACGATCTCTGAGCTCAACTTCAACGGGTCGTCGAACTTCATTCGACAATCTTCGAGCTCAGATCAACGCTCCTGTCTCCAGTTTGTTTCTCTATCTCTGAGCTTAGTTCGACGATAGTTGAGCTTAGATCGACGATCTCTGTTTTAGTCTAAGACCAGTCTCTGAGCTCAGTTCAATGATAGTAGAGCTCAGGTCGATGTTTTTCAAGATTCAAACTCAGATAGTTATGGAATTATTCTCAGCATTTATTTCAAGGATCTTGTAGCCATTTTCAATTAATCTGGAGCAAATTTCAAGGGATTTTCAAAGGAATGTTTTATTGAACTTTCCTCCAGAAGACAAAATGCAGTTAAGGAAGTTATTTATGATAGGCTAACAGCTATCTTGGACAGAGAATCATTCTATTCAGATCTAAGGAATAAAAGAGATATTCATATTCTGCTGGAACAGAAGAACATAGAACATCATCAACAAGTGAACAACAACAAAAAAAGAGCTGCAGATATTCACAGTCTTAGAACTCTTACAAGAATACCATCACAAAAGGAGATCAATATACTGAAATTTTCAGATCCCTTTTGATTCCAGTGTTCAAAGGCCATCATCATTCAAGACTCCAGACAACACACATTTCAGCTGCTGCTGAAATCATCTTTTGTTGGAGATCAAATCTTCTGAAGGCCTATCACCCTACTGCAAAGCTTCACTTCCTGAACAACTCAAGAACTTAGGGGGAGCTTTGACAACATCCACTATCTTCTCTCTGATTGTTGACAAAGAAGATCATCTCATCCCTCTCTCTCTCTCTCTGCTGTAAAGGGTTTATCAAACTCCCTTAAAAAGTTTGTGCTGGTTTCTGAGACCTTGTCAAAACTCAGTGGTGGCAAGACACCTGATCAAAAAATCTGGTTTGGTCTTTGAGTATCTTATCAAAAGCTCATTGGTGTCCAGGACACCTGATCAACTCATCCTGCAGTGGATTCCTACCTAGGGTGGTAAAAGTGTGGATGTACCCAGATTGATTGGGGAACCACTATAGCTCCTTGTGTCATCTGGTTGCTTACTTTCTTTTGTTTTCTGGCTGTGGTTTGTGATTGCTCTGTGTTTAGTTAGTTGCTGTATCTGCTTTATTTTATTTTCTTCACTGTTCACTTAGGAATACAACAACAGTTGTAAAAAGTTTTTAGGAAGCACCATACTCTATTCACCCCCTCTAGAGTATATCGGATCTAACCTGCACTTTCAGGTTCACATGATCTTCTTCCGATCGAGTGTACACCAAGATATCATCGATTAAGACAATCACAAACAGATCCAAGTACTCTCGGAATGTACGGTGCATTAGATCCTTAAACACCGATGGCGCATTACATAGCCCAAACGACATTACAGTGAATCCGTAATGACTGTAGCGTGTTCCAAACACTGTCTTGGGAATGTCACCTTCCCGAATTCGCAACTGGTAGTAGCCCGATTTCAAATCCAGCTTTGAATATAATTTCGATCCTGCCAATTGATCAAACAAGTCATCTACCCGTGGAATCAGATATTTATTTTTCTCCATCAACTTGTTCAATTTACAATAGTCAATACACAAACGCAGGCTACCGTCCTTTTTCACAAACAGAACAGGCGCTCTCCAAGGTGACATACTTGGGCGTATGTATCCCTGTTCCAACAACTCTTGTAGTTGAACTTTTAGTTCGGCCATTTCCTTTTGGCGCTACTTGATATGGCGAGCGGGCCACAAGTTTTGCACCCGACACCAGCTCAATCGAGAAATCAATCTCCGACTGTGGTGGTAATCCCGTAAGCTCCTTCGGAAACACATCGGCAAACTCTGAAAAAATCGGAACATCACTCACACTGGCCTTTGGCTCCACAGCCTCAACAAGCGTGAAGAATAACTCCGCGCCTTTCCGAACTACCTTAACCATTTGAAGAGCAGACACCAATGTCATGCTCGATCCTCACATACCAGCGAACTTCGTTTCTCGTTCGGTGTTCTGCTCTAGTGTGACTTCCTTTGACTGGCAATCTATATAGGCACGCTACTCCGAAAGCCAATCATGCCAAAGATCATATCAAACTCCGATATCGGCAGCACCAATGCTTCCAACTCGAAATCCCGACTTCCTATTCGTACCTCCACAAAACAAGACCTGTCCTCATGCATTACACATCCATTTGGTAATAACACCTTCATAATATCTGCCACCGTACAAATCAGTACACTGACCCGTGACACGAAGTCCACAGATAGAAATGAATGAGAAGCACCAGTATCAAACAGTGCTCTCACTAGATAGTCACGAATCAGGACAAAGCCTAATACAAACACATCATACACAAGCGACAAACAGGGTATGAAATAGCAAAAACAACAAGTAACTATGTTACCGCGTACCTGTGACAATGTCACTTTGCTTTATGGCCTCCTGCTGGCCAAGATTATACACTCGCGGTTGTGCCTGGGATGCGGTGGACTCCACCACTGCCTTCCCCTTTTCAGCATATGACACTCCTGTCTTCTTCTCAACCTTTGGTGGACCACTCCGACAGTAGCAGGCTATATGCCCCACTTTACCACATGTATAGCAGGTCCGAGGCTCCGACCTCGAAGTTTCTCCCGATGCAACACTCGAGGGGGCCTGTGAATAAGACTTGAATCTCTTACCCCATTTCCTTCGGTACGCCGATTTCAAGGATGCGGCACTTTGAACTCAGACTTTGCCACCACAAAGTCCCTTTTTCCTTGCACCCGCTTCATGTCCTTCTCGAACGCACACGCCTTATCCACCAACGCCTGAAACCTTTGGTTCACCGAACTTGATAGCAGGAATCTCAACTAATCCCGCAAGCCTTCGTAGAACCGATGGGTTTTTCATTGTTCATCAGCAAAGATAGATCTCGCATAGCGTACCAATCACATAAACTCATGCAAGTAGGTATCGACACTACTCTATCCCTAAGTTAGACGATGGAACTCATTTTCCATAGCAATGCGTTGAGCCGCTGGCAAGTGTTTTGCCAAGAAAAGTTGCGAAAATTCCTCAATCAAGACTTCGGTTAATTGCCTGCCCGCTAAGTGGTGTAACTCTATCTCGGCCCACCATAGCCGAGCCTCTTCTCCCAACAAGAAGGTGGCCAAGGTGACCTTCTGATTTTCCCCCGTCCTTATCGTCGTCAATATTCGCTTGACACGTGACAACCAATCTTCCGCCTGTGTTGGGGATCCCACACCCGTAAACGTAGGAGGATTGAAGCTCATGAACTGCTTCAACTGCCGTTCAGCTGCCCGAGGATCAACAACCTCAACAGGTTCTGGCCTTACACCAACCCGTTCTGGCACCAATGCCGGTTGCGCCTGCCCCGTAGGCTGTGCATGAATCATTGCAAACATCGCCTCAACAGCTAAGCGTACTGTTTCCACAGAAGGAGGAGGTGTAGGAACCTCAGCTGGTGCCACACTCTCATCAGAACGCTAGGGATCAGATTGCCTAGCACCACTACGAGTCAACTATAGGTGGACAAGACACACATTCGCGACCTTACACAAGAAATAACAACAAAATAGGAACGCGCAGGTTCCTCAAATAGGTGTATTTGCATTCCTTAGTGGTCATTCTTGAGTTCGTTAATGTTATAGTGGGTCGCACTTACACGTGCTCGCTACCCCACAAAAGAATTCGACCACGAATTCGAGAGGGAAAGACCGAGACAAGCTGATACCAAAATTGTAACACCTCCATCCGTTGCATGACATATAATAAAAGGTCCGGCCGGGGCCCCACACCATATGCCACAAACAGGCGGTGAAGTTACGCGTTAATATCAGAGTTGTGCATCCTAACTCAGAGTATTCTAGTGGAAGCTTTTAAGTTGATTAAACTCAGCTCATCAGAATGTCCACAACATATAAATTAGCATTTATATATACATCACGAAGGAATGTAATCCAAATAAACAACAAGTCTGGCCATATGGCCTTACAGTTAAGTTTTATACATGTGACTTTCGTAAATCGGCACGCAGGCCGGCCACACATGAAAAGGACTATCATATAAACTTCTTTGGCCTTCGAGGGCCAGCATAGCAGCAACGGCAGCATCAGCAAAAACAAGGGTTGCATCCCCATATTTTCCGCTCGGCTCTCCTGCACTTGCACAGGATAATCCACCGCAAGGGTGACAAACAAGGCAACGGTCAACATTCAGCTGACCAATTTACAATGACCCTACCCCTTACCCGAGGCAGTGGCACTCCTTCCCTATAGGCATAGCATTTCACAAACAGATATATCACACAATGTGCGCTCACGCACAATCAACATATCATAAACATCACCCACACGACCCGACGTTCCGTGCACTCAGGGCACATTCTTGGTGTACCAGATAAACCTGTCGCCCACCGCCGTTCAAGGCCCGAAGCCCAACGACAAACTTTGAGCATTTTGCTCCACGTCCTTCAACCGAAGACTTTAGTCTTACTGGCGCGCAGGCTTAAGACTCTCGCTATGCGTTTCTGCCGAATGTCAGGCGCCCAGGTACTCATGACAGAAAACCATAATGCGGATACAGTTCAACCCTTGCCCGTTGCTCAAATCGTTAGTTCTATGACCAGACTAATACGGGTCGACATCCCCTTGTTCGTTCCACAAGAGCTCACAAAGCTCACAAATAGCCACATTGTCCCCGAAGGACTGGCTTCACAATCACAGGTTAGCTAGGTGCCATCGCCATCGACACTCACTCTCACCGGCATTAGCGACAGAACTCACTTTCCATCCCTAGCCCTAATCATATCTGGATCAACCATCCAGCAATCCCTGTAGCCATCTGTAGTACCAGAAACACTGGTCTTACAAAGTATACAGTACAAGCACTTTGCAGGTATTTTTCTGGACTTTCACACCAGTACTTCCTGCTACTACCCTTCACAGGCACAACCCACTGAAGTCACCAGCGTATTCATTTATATGCGGAGTCTTCTCCAGTGTGCAACATAAAACATCATCAATCCAGACCAATCTGTCCAGATGGGCTTCACACAGTATGCCTATTCCGTACTCCACGTTTCCAGATCTACATGCAAGATATCTTGGGGATATCCAATATCAACCGAAGGGGAATCCCTCAATTCTCCACCTTTTGGTGGGGGGAAACTCATGTATATGCTAAATTAAGGACTTCACATGTCCAAGGAAGAAAGATTGTTACCCTTGACGATCACTTTGGAGCCATGGAAATCTAGTCAGACGAAAGGCACCGCAACGACCTTACCTCCACAAATCTGGACTCAGCACGCAATTCGGGGGCTCTAAAACTCCACTGGCAGCCAGATTCCTCCTCCTTCTCCCTTGCCCTCCCTACTCTCTAACACTTGAAGAAAGAGAAAGGCCTTGGGAAAAAGAGAGAGTTTATCCTCAACTCTTGGTCTTATCAGCAGCAGGGAGAATTCTGGATCGTTGGATCCCCTTTGAAAGGAAGGGGCGGCCACGAAAAGCCCTGAAAATCATTTTCCCAAGCTGAACACGGCTTGTGCCATGCCCCTATCATAGGCCGTGTACCTTAAGCGGTAGAGAAACCGACTTAACCAGACCAGGACACGGTCGTGTAACACGCCTGTGTCATAGGCCGTGTGGCAGACACGGCTTCAGATATGCCTGTGTCCAGCCCGTGTTCAACAATCTGCCCCAGTACAGAGAAGGACACGACCCTTGACACACCTGTATCATAGGCCGTGTTCCCCACTCGAGGATCGGCGAGTGAATTTTTGTCGAACTCACTCTAGAACTCATCGAGTGCATAGCAGAACACGGCCCTGGACACGCCCGTGTCATAGGCCGTGTACTCCACTCGAGGATCGTCGACCGTATTTCGTCGAGCTCACTCGAGACACCCTGCCAGCACTCGAGTGCAGGGCACGACCATGGACACGCCCGTGTCCCCAGCCGTGTACCTCACACAGAGTAGGGCACGGATTTGGGACACGCCCGTGTCCCAGACCGTGTTACCCACTCTCCTCAGCCCAGTCATCATTGAGATTTGGGGCGCTACATCGCCCCTATTAGGGGTAGCTAGCGGCAGATAAAAGACTACCGACTGCTTCATAGCAACCCGTCCTGGACGAGGAAGGGGCCGCTCCTAACTAGGTACGACCGACGGTGGTTGAAAGAGGACGAGTTGCTTCATAACACCCCGTCCTGGGCTAGGAAGGGACCGCCCCTAACAAGGGGCGGCCGACGGAGGATGGGCCGCATGTTTGTATGAAAAGGACATTACCCATGTTAGGGCGGTAATGCCTTTCCGTGTGCAGGGAAAAAAGGGTGGAGGGCAGCCGACGGGGCCGCCCTCCCCGGATGGGAAATCGCCCGCCCTAACCGGGCGGTCGGGGAGGCGAGAAGGTCGAGCGGCCTGGAAGCAGCCCGACCAGTGCAGTACGACAACGTGCAAAAGCACGCTGCCGGCCACCCTGTGCGTGTAGAGGTGCGCACGCATAGGAGTGTGCCCACCTAGGTGCGCCCGCACTGGGCGCGCCCAAGTGTGCGCTCCCAGCTGTGTGTGGCCATGTGCACGCTTCCCCCTGTGCGCGTGCATTTTAGCAGACCACACGCCGCATTGCGCGTAGCCAGGCAGGACGCGACTAGTGACTGGGGTTGCCCTTTGTCGGACTGCGGCTCGACCAGACCGAACACAGGGAGCCTCATCACATGCCCCAAAAGTTTCGGAGGTCATATTGCTAGAGAATGAGCCCAAAATTTTCCTGAAGCAGTTCTTTGAATGCTCCCCTGATAGGGCGAGCAATTGTAAGCTTGCACAATTACGTACTTGTTGTTCTGTCAAGATGCTAGAAAATGTGGGCGTATTGCATGGAGATGAGCATGCTGAGGGCATAGTGAGGGGAATGTGAATAGTGAGCGTTATGCGTTGATATGTGTGGAGGGCGCAGTGTGCGCAGGGTTCACATTTGGACTTCATGTGCGCATGGTGCGATATGCACAATCGTGTCTTGTGTGCGAGTAAGGCACAAGGTGTGTGATATGTACACAAGGTGTGACGTGCACAATGTGTAATGTGCACAATGTGTAAGGGTGTGGAGTGAGCGGTGCGTGCAGCGTGCGCAATATGTGCAAGGCGTAATATATATGGCACATTGAGCTCTCATTTGTGGAGGAGAAGAGGTTGTCAAGATGCGGATTTTCTGAAGCTCCCGAGTTTGCTACCGGGGTACCTCGTGCACATGGTCAGAAGAGGGAACTTGTTGTATGGATGTGGATGCGGTGCCGCCATCTTCATTGAGGCGAAAGGGTTCCCTAGCTGGCGAGATTCTTGTTGTTTCTCTTGATGTTGTTGTCCATGCTGACCCAGATGTGACGACATTGAGATCTTCTGCCCCTTTCTTTTGCAGAAATGTTGTTTTTCATAAGTTTGACTTGCGGCGACGCTTTGCGCGGGTTGTAATCGCGTCTTTGTATACGCGAGGTTGGCTCGCTGGTTGTGATCACAGTTTAGTTTCCATGAGGTTGGCTCGTGGTTTTGCTTATTTTGCGCGCACGGGGGGGGGGGGGGGGGGAAGACCCTGGTGATGGAGGGTGTTGGCTTGTAGTAACGATGGAGAATGTAGTTATTTGATCAGGTTGCGCAGCCTAGCCGGGCTATGAGACGAAGAGGCCAGAATCTCTTTTGTGGGGATTTGAATACTCTGTAAGGGGAGAGGACGAAGTCCCTTATTGGGAGCACCGAACACTCTGGAATGAGAGAGGCTGGATTCCCTTATTAAGGACACCAAACACTTTGTAAGAAGAGGGGACGAAGTCCCTTGTTTGGAGCACCGAACACTCTGTAAGGGGAGCGTCCAGAATATCTTGTTGGGAGCACCGAATACTCTATAAAAAAAGAGGTCGGAGTCCCTTATTGGGAGCACCAAACACTCTATAAGAGGAGAGGCCGGAGTCCCTTATTGAGAGCACCGAACACTCTGTAAGGGGAGAGGCTGGAATACCTTGTTGGTAGCACCGAACACTCTGTAAGAGGAGAGGTCGGAGTCCCTTATTGGGAGCACCGAACACTCTGTAAGGGGAGAGGCCAAAATCCCTTGCTGGGAACACCGAACACTTTGTAAGAGTAGTGGCCGGAGTCTCTTGTTGGGAGCATCGAACGCTCTATAAGGAATCCATCAATAAGACTAAAGATAACACTTGTTGTTTGTTCCACGAATGTTGAAAATACAAAATACAAGCAGTGGTGGAGCTCTGAATGCCACTTTAGCAAAAAAGAAAGCTCCTCTTTCAGATGTTCATCCTAGGGATCAGCCCCGCACTGCATCATTCTTGACATGTTGATTCAGAGCCTTTATTTTGGAGAGAACTCTTAAGGTACCCAAGGCGAACGAATCATTCAATTTATGTCTTCAGTCTTGAACAATCTTCTGTCTTTTTCCTATGACCTTGATGTAAATTGCAATATTTAGAATGGTCCCCTAAGTTTGGAGTAAGAGCCCTTAGCCTTTGGAGAGACGGATGGTTGCATATAGCGAGCAACACTTCTGCTTGTGAAGTGTTGATGGGAGTGAAGTCTTGATGTTGGTGATGCCCCCCAGCCCGTCGAGAGTTGACACAACACGAGTTGCTCTTTTTGGGAACCGCCAGTGGTGTCAACCCCCGTTCTCGCTGTCTCTTTGAGTTGCTTTTGAATTGTTGGTGGTGTGCTTCAACTGCATCATCAGCAGCAATCTGGGCATCGATCCGTCGAACAAGATCGGGATAGTTGGGTATAGTCTCTCGTACTAGTACGGAGTGGAAGCCACCAGGATGAAGCCCTCTAAGAAGAAACCCCTGTAAGAGTTCCGTTTTTATTCTAGGGATTTGTCGTGCCTCTGTAGCGAAATGACGAAATAAATCTTTAAGGGTTTCCCCTTCACTTTGACGGATACCAGACAGGTGGGAAGGATAGTTGAATATCTAGCAGTTGGTGATGAACTGATACGTGAATTGTTGTGTTAGTTCTGCGAAATCCTTGATTTCTCCTACCTTCAAGGAAAGGAACCAGGTGCGAGCTTGCCCTTTTTGGGTCGCCGGGAAAGCTTGACACAACAATTGATCTGGGGTGTTGCAAAGTTGCATCACGATTGCGAAGTGTCTGACATGCTCTGACGGGTCACCTGTGCCATCATATATCTCGATCTTTGTCTTGAAACCGTTAGGGATTCGGTGTGCCCGAACCTCAGGTGCGAATGACGAGCAATGATGGAGAGGGCGACTTGCCAAAGTGGTATGCTGCTTGGCTTGCTCGCGCTCTCCTGTGATTAAGTTGAGAACTTATTCATGTGTGAGCCTTTCATAGAGGCCCGCTACTTCAGGGCAGTTGCAGTATTATTGAGCTTCAGGTTCTATGGCAGGACGGGCTTCACGGCCTTGAATATCCACACAGGAGGGTTCTGCTTCAAGCATGTTGATAGGAAAGTTCCCGGTACAACTCTAACGGCCTAGGGACGCCCTTCCCGAGAGAGCGGGGACTACGATAGCTAATTATCTACTTAAGATGATTCGGCTCGAATCTCTTAGCGAGGGCTCTAAGTGTGCGTTTTGTTATTTCGCAAACGGGCAACTCAATTTAGCGACAAAGTTCGTGCTAGGTTAAAAGGAAATAACGATAGGAAAATGTCGTTAAAAATGCAAGCGCTAACAATACGATCAGATAAATTAATTGCATGAGTAGTATACAACATCGGGGAGCATAAAGGTATACTTGCGAGGATTTCCCAGGCAGAGGAGTTCCCACAAGTATTTGGGACAGCAAGCTAGTCGGTTTTGGGTTGGTGGTGGCTGGATGAGATGGCTGTAGGAGGTGGCTGGTTGAGACTTGACGGACGAAACTGGTAAGTGGGGGGAATAGAATCAGAAATGGAGGGTTTGGGATGTTGGTAGTAGGTAAGGTGAACGGTGCAGGTAGTCAGAGTTCCAGGAGTCATGTGCGTCAGAGAAGGAGCAGCACTGCAGGCTGGCTGGGGAAAAGGACGGGAAAACAAGTGGATGTTTACCGTCCTTTCAAGGGTCGCTGGATCCGCTGTCGCCGCTAGGGGAAGTGGGGGGGGGGGGGGGGAAGTCTAGCCGGAGCTGGAGGATGGTGGGCCGCTGGGGCTCGTTCGATGCCTAGACGATGGAGTCAGAATGGGAAGGAGGAGAATACGAGCTAGGTTTGCTGGCCAGAAACCGAGAGAGGAACTGAACCAACGTGCCCCCCAAGGGTCATCCCTTATGTAGTTCGGGTAAATTCTCCCTCCATAGTCTTTAGTCAAGAGTACCACTGTGTTGAGGCTACAGTCTTCTGAGGATGCTGGGAACTCAGTTCTCGAAGATGGTGCCAAATTGTTGCGGCCAAACTCGACGCCCCGGTCGGACCAGATTAACTTGGATTGTCTTAGTCCACGGAGCGATTGAGCGCACACACCGTCAAAGAGAAAGAGAAGCTGACAAGATAATTTTTTAACGTGGAAAACCCGTTAACTGGGTGAAAAACCACATGATTAGATCTGTGTCGACCAAATCTCCACTAGATCTAAGCGTTGTTACAGGGCTTTTCCAAAAACTTGAGGGAGATAGGCCGCCTCTCTTTACAATTATTATGGAGAGAGAGGAGAGCTCGGAGGGTGACAGACCACTGTTCGCAGAGCTAATAATTTCTTCGTGTGATGCGGGGAGCTATACATTCGTTGTATTCTGGAGTCCTCTGATAGTTCTTGGAAGCGGGAGCAGCTTGTTGCACTTGTTTTGATGTTTGGGGCTTGGAAGCTCGTGCAACATGCTGGGCGCGTCCTATCGTCTATGGATTGTCTCTTGTTGTACTTAGAGGAGACTGGAATTACAAACTTGCTGACGCTTGGTAGGCTAGTTGCCGAGCTGAAGGCGTTGAATACTTGTAGCAGTTTTGAGAGCGGAACACACAGAGCTACGTTTGGAGCGGACTTGATGGTAGAGCGCGCAGAGGGCTGGCTGATGGAGAGCATGTGGGGCGCTTGCTGGAGGAGAGTGTGGGGCACTCATTGGTGGAGAGCGCGCGTGGCCCTTATTGGAAGAGAGCGCGCAGAGGGCTTGTTGGTAGAGAGTGTGCAGGGCACTTGTTGGCGGAGAGCACGTGGAGCGCTTGTTGGTCGAGAGCGGGTGGGGCGCTTGTTGGAGGAGAGGGCGTGGAGTGTTAGTAGGAGGTCAGTGCGCGAGGCGCTTGTCTGGAGTGTTCACTAAATGGAGCATGTGGAGTGCAGAGGGAAGAGGTGCGTGCGCGGAAGCGCCGTGCATGGGAGTGCGCAGGAGTGTGCAAGGATAAGATGCGCACAAGTGCGCACAAGGAGGCAGTGCACGCGGGAGTGTGCAAGGAAGAGATGCGCGCGAGAGCGCGCAAAGAGGTGGCGCGCTTGGGAGGGCGCAAGGAAGAAATGGGCGTGAAAGCGCGCAAGGAGGTGGCGCGCGCGGGAGCGTGCAATGGAGAGGAATGGAGGAGAGATAAAATCTGAAGGAGGAATTCCCAGGGGAAGAAGATGAAGATTTTCAAAGGAGGCGTCGAAGACGAAGGATATCTTCAAGGAGTGCTTGAAGATCTTCGAAGAGGGAGAAGGAGATAAAGGAGGAAGAAGAGAGAAAATATGTAGGAGGATTTTCCGGTTCAGAGGAGAAAGAGAATTAAAGGGGGATCTGGGGCCCTATTTATAGGCTTCATAGGTGGTTATAGAGGTTATGCGACTATCGACAGCCCATAACAACCATGATTGCTATTAATAGGCCGCTTTTGATATAATTATTTTTATGGGACTATAATTTAATATGCACATTAATTTTATAATCTATACTAAACATAAACAAATTCTATTTTTGGCATCGAACTTTTCCCATTACAGGAGATCATGTGGGCGGTTACGTAGGTTGTTACCCACGTAAATGATGGTGGCGATTGCGCGAGCTTGATCGGACGACGGATGATGGTGGCGGCGACGCGGGAGATTGCTTGCCGACGAAGGTCATACTTGACTGGAGGAACTCGGCCGGCTGGCGGGGGGAGGTCAGCCGACCGAGGGGAAGGGGAAGTCGCCCCTTAGCGGTGCCGGTAGAAGGAGGGCGACGAAACGGCCGCCCGCCCGGCGAGGAAGAGGTCGCCCCCTATTAGGGGCGGCCGACGGTGGATGAAAGAGGTCGGGCTGCTTCATAGCAGCCCTTCCTGGGCGAGGATGGGTTGGCCCCTAACTAGTGAAGGATTGTGACAGATGAAAGAGGACGAGCTGCTTCATTGCAGCCTGTCCTGTGCTAGGAAGGAGCCGCTCCTAACTAGGGGCGACCACCCGTCTGGATGAAAAGGACACCACCCCTGTTAGGGGTTGTGGCACCTCTCTTGTGTAGGGAAGGGGGGGAGGGAGGCCGACAGGGCCGCCCTCCCCGGACGGGAAACAGGCTGCACTAACCGGGCGGTTGGGGAGGCGAGAAGGTCGGGCGGCCTGGAAGCCGCCCGACCAGAGCAGCACGACAACATTCAAAAGCACGCTGCCAGCCACCCTGCATGCGTGCAGGGGGCGCAGAGGTGCGCATGCCTAGGAGCGTGCGCACCTACGTGCGCGTGCCCTGGGCTCGCCCAAGTGTGCGCTCCCAAGTGCGTGCGGCCAGGTGCGTGGTTCTCCCTGCGCACGTGCATGGGAGCGGACCGCACGTCGCGTTGTGTGTGGCCAGGCGGGATGCGACTGGTGACTGGGGTTGCGCTTTGTCAGACTGCTGCTTGTTGGATCCCTAGTTGGATTTAGGCTAGGTTCATTAACTAGGATGATTGACTCACCACGTATAGCTAGGGTTATGTCTGTGTCCTAGAGTTTAGGCTAAGTCCTTAGAATCAACCACACATGGACCAACCAACAGAAGACAACATAAGACTCAAAGACTTAGAAGAAAATCAAGTTCAGAAAAGTGAGTTCGACGTTCGTCGAACTGAGCTCTCCAAAGTCGTGCTCCGCTCGACGAACTCTGAGTCAATTCTCTGAGTTCAGCTCGACGATATTCGAGCTCAGGTCGACGAATTCTGGAAGTTCAACTTCAACACATTAAGTCTAGAATACTTTCTCTGAACTCAGGTCGACAAAGTTATATTATTAGCTCGACAAACTTGGAGCACAGAATTGGGAAGTTTTTCACAAAAAGCAGTTAGCTGAACTCAGGTCGACAAACTTGGTTCTCAAGTCGACGAACAAACTTTCTCAGGTCGACGAACATGATTTCTCAGCTCGACGAACTTTGATCTTAGGTCAACGAAATCTGTTCTCTGGTCGACGATTTCTGTGCAGTTCCAAACTTGGAAATTTTTGTTATTTTGTCCTTATTCTATAGTAGTAATTCCTAAGTAATTAATGCTTTTATTCTCTGAATATAGTCGTTAGTGGCAGCATTGATTACGATCTTCATCAGGAATATTACTTATTGTTTTTAATGGTACAGTTGATGAAACTCATTAATGAAATTATTCTCCAGCCGTATTTCATTCTCCAAGCAGCCAGCATTCAATGCAATGAGATTCAAAATTCAAAGGAGAAATCGACTGAAGATATAAAATAGTTTTTCTTTTCCAGAGTAATAGAGAGAACTGATAACATACAGGAATACGGAGACATAGAAGAGATCTACAGCAAAGCATTCTGAACCTTCTCTGTACAGAAAGCAGTTCTGAACAATCTGACAGTGAAGAATCTGAATCTGAAGCTGATCAGGTACTATCTTCATTTGATTATAGTTCTGAAAATTTTAAAATTGAATTTAAATCCATGTGTATAGACTTAATAAATTCAGAAAAAGAAATCAAACTACCTAGAGAAAAATTAGCCGATCATGAAAAATGTATTTTTGAAAATATTAAGCTAAAGGATGATTTAGTTTTAGCAAATGAACAAATCATTTCTCTGAAAACAGAATTATATAAGGCTAGGCAACTTGAGGAATCTCTCAATGGGAGAAGCCTTAAGCTGATGGACATCACAAGTACAGTCAATGTTAGATTGAATGACAAGGTGGGCTTAGGTGTTTCATCAAGCTTACCTCCCATACTTAAGAAAAATATATTGACAACACCCATAAAATTTGTTTCTGAAAAAGGAAAAGAGAAAATATAAAATGATAAAATTGTGAAACCAACTGAATCAAAACCGAAGAATAAGAAAAGGAAAAACAAAAAGAAAAATCCTAACTTTAACAATGTTCAACAGATTTCGTCTAACGCAGATCGACGAAATGTGCATAGTTCATCGAACTCCAGTCGACGAACTCCGAACGCAGATTTATATAATAATTATTCGTTGAACTACGATCGCCGAAACCTGTATGGTTCGTCGACCAGAGATCGACGATTTTGGGGATCAGAAAATGGCTACTTTCATTCTTTGAGTGGAGTTCGACGAACTCATCCTAATTCGTCGAACTCAGGTCGACAAACTCACCCGAATTCGTCGAATGCAGTTCAGTATAACAGAAATTTTAATTATTCTAAAACTTATAACCAACCAAGAATATTTAATAATCAATTTAATCAATGGATCATTCCACCTAAGAAATATCACCCTTTAGGGTATAAAAGCCAACCTGAATGTTCATTCATTTCCAGCTTTAGTTACGTAAAGAAAGAAGGACCCAAGGTAACCTGGGTCAGGAATGACTAATCTGATTTATTGTAGGTGAAAGACTATCCTACCACAGAGTAATAGTGGTATTTGGATAGTGGCTACTCTAAGCATATGACTGGAAACAAGGCCAACTTAACCAATTACAAGGCAAAGCTAGGACCAAAAGTAATATTTGGTGACTCCAATTGTGGCCAGACTGAAGGCTATGGAAAAGTCAAGGTTGGAGCTGTCACCTTCAGGAATGTTGCATATATAAGTGGACTGAAGCATAACCTTATCTCCATAAGTCAATTATGTGATGAAAGGTATCAGGTATCATTTACTAAAATCTCCTGTATTATTACTTTTTTAGATAATCATGTAGTAATGACTGGCACTAGAGTAGAAAACATTTATATAATTAACTTTCAGTCAGCTAAATCTGAAATTTGCATGTTTAATTCAACTAGTAACAATAATGACCTTTGGCATAGGAGACTAGGTCATGTTAACCTGAAAAAATATTGCCAAACTATCTAGGGACAACCTTGTTAGAGGATTGCCTTCTTGCCCCTACAAGAAGGAAAGCATTTGCAGGGCTTGTCAATTAGACAGACAAACTAAAAGTAGTTTTAAATCATTAAACAAAAGTGACTCACCTAGGATATTGTACTTACTACATATGGACCTTTTTGTCCCTATAACAGTACAAAGTCTAGGAGGGAAATCTTATACTTTAGTTATTGTAGATGACTTCTCAAGATTCAGTTGGGTTTTCTTTCTGAGATCTAAGTCTGATAACTTTAAGGATCTTACAGATTTTCTCAAGAACATAGAGATTGAGTACTCTACTCCAGTTATATTGATCAGAAGTGATCATGTTACTGAGTTTGAGTCTCTTCTTATGCAAGAGTTCTGTAGGAAGGAAGGTATCAGACATTGCTTCACAGCTCCTAGAACACCTCAACAAAATGGGGTTGCTGAAAGGAAGAATAGAACACTAATTGAATCAGCAGACACATTACTTGCAGATGCTTATCTGCCCCTATGCTTTTGGGCAGAGGCTGTAAGCACATCAAATTATGTACTGAATAGAAGTCTTATACACAAACTTAAGAATAAGACTGCTTATGAGTTGCTTAAAAGGAAGAAACCTAAAGTAGACTACCTTAAAAGTTTTGGATGATTATGTTATATACACAACAACAATAAGAAACACATTAGAAAGTTTGAAGCCAAGGCTGAAATGCAAATTTTTCTTGGATATTCTCAAGTAAGTAAGGCTTATAGGGTGTATAACAAATCTACCTTAAAAATTGAAGAATCTATCCATATTTCATTTGATGAGACTAACATGTTTTTCAAGGAGAAGACTTCTTCCACCAATGAATCTTTGCAGGAACATAATCTGTGCGAGAAGCTTAATGAACTGACTCTTACCAATGAGGCAGTTAGCCATCCTTCTCCACAAGGTGCTGAAGAAAGTGAAGAAGAAGACACTATAATTAATGATGAACCAACAACAACTAACTTAATTCCACAAGAGGAATTTATTCCTCAAGCTGTTGAACAACCAACTCCACCCACTGAATTTGTCATACTTAGGGATCACCCCATATCTCAAGTAATTGGAGACATGTCAGTTGGTGTGCAGACAAGGCATCAACTCAACCAAGATTTGATGCATGCCTGCTTCATATCTCAAATTGAGCCCCAATCCATCAAAGATGCAGAGCAAGATCCACACTGGATTATTACAATGTAAGAGGAGCTCAATCAATTTGAGAGATGCAGAGTTTGAGATTTAGTTCCAAGACCCAAATACTACCCAGTCATTGGAACTAAATGGGTATATAGAAACAAACTAGATGCCCAAGGTGTCACATAAGGAATAAAGCAAGGCTTGTTGCTCAAGGTTATAGGCAAGAGGAAGGGATTGACTATGACCAGAATTTTGCACCAGTTGCAAGGCTGGAAGCAATCATGATCTTTCTTGCATATGCTGCCTATAAGAAATTCAAAGTCTATCAAATGGATGTCAAGAGTGCCTTTCTGAATGGAGAACTTAAAGAAGAGTTTTATGTTGAACAACCTCCAGGTTTCATCTCTCCAACTCATCCCTCATATGTCTTTAGATTGCATAAAGCTCTCTATGGTTTAAAGCAAGCTCCAAGAGCTTGGTATGAGACCTTAGCTAGCTTCTTGTTAGAGCATAAATTTTCTAGAGGCATTGTAGATAAAACATTATTCACTAGACACCATAAGGATCAAATTTTGTTAGTACAAATTTATGTAGATGATATTATATTTGGTTCTACAGATTCCAAACTATGCAAGAGGTTTTCTGACCTCATGCATTCAAAATTTGAAATGAGTAGCATGAGTGAGCTTTCCTACTTCCTTGGTCTCTAAGTGAAGCAGCTACCTGATGACATCTTCATCTCCCAGGCTAAGTATGCTAAGGAGCTTATCAAAAAGTTTGGGATGGCTGATGCCTCAGCAAAGAAAACACTCATGGCCACTAATGTTGTACTTGACTCTGATGAACATGGCAAGCTTGTTGATTAGAAATTATATAGGGGCATTGTTGGGTCCCTGTTATAACTTACAACAAGCAGACCAGATATAATGTCTGCTACATATCTTTGTGGTAGTTTCCAAGTAAACCCTAAAGAATCTCACATAATTTTATAAAAAAGGATTTTGAGATATATAAAGAGTTGTCCTAGTCTAGGACTTTGGTATCCCACTAAGTCAGAGTTTGAGTTAACTAGATACTCAGATACTGAATTTGCTGGATGTAGAGTAGACAGAAATAGTACCTCAAGAATATGCCAGTTCCTTGGTATGATATTAGTGTCTTGGTTTAGCAAGAAGCAGTCATCTGTGTCCACTTCAACTGCTGAAGCACAATATATAACAACTAGCAGTTGCTGTTCCCAGATGCTGTGGATTCAGAACCAACTTCTAGGCTATGGGTTCAACTTAAATAATTCAACTCTACTATGTGACAGCACAAGTGCAATTCCTATTGCATAAAATTCAGTCCATCACAGTAGGACTAAGCATATATTCATTAGGCATCATTTCATTAGAGAGTGTGTAGACAAAAATAAAATTAATCTTGTCTATATCTACACTAATTTGCAAAGAGTAGATATCTTCACCAAACCTTTGGATGAGAGGAACCATCTATTCTTCATAAATCAGCTTGGTATGATAAATGGAGAAGCCTTAATGAAAGTGAGGGTTAGGTCTACAATACTCTAGAGGGGGGGGGGGGTGAATAGAGTATATTTAAAATTTGTTAGGTCCCTATAAAGGTGCTGTTATAGCTTTTGCTGTAAACTGAAAAGGTGCAGTAATTAGGAAACTGGAAAACAGAAAATAGTAAACCTAATCACAGCCACACAGCAAGAACAAAAAGAAAAAGATAGACAACCAGATGACACAAGAAATTTATAGTGGTTCCCCAAATCTGGGTAGTCCACTCTTCGACCACCCTGGTAGGAATCCACACAGGTTTTTGATCAGGTGCCTGACACCAATGGGTTTTGATCAGGTCCCCAAAAACCAACTCAAGTCTTTTGGTTAGGAGACTTGCAACCAGGAATCACTTTTGAAAGGAGATGACAACCCTTTATACAAGAGGGGGTGAGAGAGTGATTTTATCTTCTCTTTCTCAATAAACTGAGAAGACTTAAGTGGATTGATGTTTAGCAAAAGCTCCCCCTGAAATATTGAATGGTTCAGGAAGATTTGGAAGCTTTGCTGTAGGGTGATAGGTCTTCATTCAGAGTTCTTGACAGACAGTGATGCAGAAGCTTCTTGACTGATTTGATATTTTGTTGTCCTTGGAAGTCCTGGAGGTATGATCACTGCATGTCACTGTAAGCTTCAGTATGACTTTTTGTGTGAAGCTTTTCTGCTGTTGTATGAATTCTTGCAGTCAGTCTATGTGCGTCTCTGTTTATCTGACTGAGTATGTTCTTCTAAACGCCTGATTATTGATCTGGTATTCTTCTATATCTTTTCAAAAATTTGAATCATCGGTAATTAATGCTGACGCCTTGAGAATAATCGGCATTGAATCATTTCCTGAACTGTCTCGTGGAAAATTGGCAAGTAATATTCTTGAAGAAGACCGTAATCAATGCTCCTTCTAACGGATACATTCAGAGAATGTAGAGCATTAATTACTCAGGAATTTCCGCATTAGAATGGGGACAGAAGGTCGGAAATGGCTAAGTATAGAGTCATCGAACGAATAACAGAATTCGTCGAGCTGAGTTACTAGTTCGTCGAACTGAAAACTTGACTATTGTCTGTTGCCAATTCTCTGTCTGAAGTTCGTGGAGCCGACAATTGCATTCGTCGACTGGAGTTCAGCAACAATTCTGGACTTAGTCAAGTATTTTGTGTTGACTGATATTCTGTGTGTTGACATGAATCTTCTGGTGTCGACACAGGTGGGTGTCGACTGATTAGTCTTGGTGTCGACACAAATCTTCTGGTGTCGACATAAGTGGGTGTCGACTGATTATTCTTGGTGTCGACACAAGTTTTCTGGTGTCGACATAGTTGGTGTCGACACATGCCCTAAGTGTCGACACAAATCTTCTGGTTCCAGAATTCATCGAGTAGAGTATTGAGTTCGTCAACCTGAGAAGTTGACTTCGTCGACCTGAGATCTTCTAACAGAAGGTTGTTGTGAAACCGAGGTCCAAGTTCGTCGAGCTCAGAATCTTGTTCGTCGACCAATGTCTGAAGTTGGACTTAGAATAATCTGGAGTTATCCTGACTTTAGTTTGTTGAAGTATCCCATTTTGTCGACCAGAGAATAAAGATCGTCGAGCTCAGCTCAGAGAAATATCTCAAGATCGTCGAGTTGAGAACGTCTTTCGTCGACCTGAGTTCGACGAACGTCGAACTCATTTTACTTGGTCTTGAAATCTTCTAAGTATTGAGTCTCTGATAGTCTTGTTGATAGCTGGTCCATCTGATGTTGACTCCAAGGACTTGGCCTAGACTCTAGGACACAACTATGACCCTGGCTATACATGTTGGGTCACATCATCCTAAGTTAGTGAACCTAGCCCAAATCAACTAGGGATCCAACAATCTCCCCCTATTTGGGTGAGGTCACTAATAGACTCAAAACAAAACATAAAAATAAACAAAGCAGGAAAAGGTATATCTGACAGAGATTACTAACACATGCATCAGATATATATGTACATGAGCTTTGTTTTGAACAGACAAATCAGTTTTAAAGCTAATGCAGAGAAAGAAAGAAAAATTGAAGCAATGTAAAGATTATTTCTTCTGTTTCTTATCTATGGGCTTATCTTCTTTAGTCTTTTCTCCTGGCTTAGTAAACATAATCTCTCTCTTTGGATCCAGAGCCTGTGTCTATGTCATTGTCATGTCAGCTGCCCCAATAATCTTCAGAGATGTAGTTCTGGGGACAACTGCTTCAGAATGTAGCTTCATGTAATCATCAACATTAAAAAATTTATTTGCTTTATCAAATCTTTTGAGTTCTTCCTTTCTGTATTTGGACATAGTTGAATATCCTGATATATCTCTGCCTTCAGCTTTTGCTTTATTAATCAAAGAAAGACCAATAATTTCCTGGAATCTAGCCATTCTAGTAGTGTTAGCTGTTTCAGGATCCTCAAAAGAAACAGGAGGTGAATATGGTCTTTCAGGACTATTAGCCTTCTGGTCTGCAGAGATACTTTGTTGTTGCTGCTGATGTTGTTGATGTTGTTGATGTTATTGTTGTCTTTCAGAAGTGTAGTGCCTTTGCTGACTATTTCCAGAAGGTCTCCCTTAGTGTCTCTGATAGGTTTGAATAGGGGCAGACCTCTGAGAGCTAGAGCCAGTGGCACCAGCTGCTGGAGGAGGTGGAGGAGGTGGATCTCTTTTGTACTGATGAACTGGTGGAGGAGAATATTTTCTACTTCTTTTCTTCTCCTTTTACTGATTTTTAGACAACCACATCCATGCTGGCATTCCTTTGTAAGGAGTAATATTTTGGAGGATATAGTATGGAGTGTCATTATTTGGGCTTGGCTTAGCAGCAGGAGGAGGAGGGGCTTTCCTTTTCTTTAACAAAAGTTTCTTCTTTTTCTTAGCATCTTCTTCATCTGAATCTTCTTCTTCATCATCATCATCATCATCTGAATCCTAAGGATTATCATATAAAGCATCTATATCTCTCAAGATGTCCTCAGATACAATAAGTTTTTCAGTTGGAACCTGAACTGAGCTTTCAGTTGCTTTTGTTTCTTCTGCAATGTCAGCCAAGATCAACTCATCTAGATCTGGCATAGGGGAGTCATCCATTACAAAAGTTGGTGCATAGATAACTACTGGAGGGGATGGAATGACTGCCAAGGTTGGTGCAGATATTGGAATTATAAAGCTATCACATAGTTGATTAGCAACTGCTGGACTGACAGGAGAGGTATAAGGAATAATAGCGAAATATGGCTTAGTAAATTCTTCTGGAAGATAATGCATATGTATAGTGTCAAAGAGTTTCAACAAATCTTCTAAGTGAACTGTGGGATTTAGAATAAAATCACCAACAGTTTTGAATCCTTCAGAATCTGACTCATCAAAATCCATGTAAGTATCAATAAAATCAATTAAATCTTTACTTATACAATCTGTATATTCTGCTGTGAAGACTGGAGTATCTGTTGGTGCTGGAGTTGAATACTCTGAAGCTGTAGCTGCTGCTTCATCATCAGACATCTCCCCCTGCTTGGTTTCAGTGGGAACTGAGGCCAGGCCCTTGACTGAGGAGGGGGCAGTAGTGAGAGCAGATATTTGGTCAGATAAAGATGTAATGGTGGTAGCAAGAGGTGTAATGGCCTCTGCTATAAGTGATTTAAGAAGGGGAGTGATGATGGTGATGATAAATGAGATGGTAGAGGGGTCTAATGATAAAGTGGTAGATGGTGTTGCAGTTGGTGTGGGAGAGGTGATAACTATTGATGGAATAGAGGTTGAAACATCAGGTATGTGAAGCTTAGATGTTGATGGGGATGGAAGGGTGGCATCTTGCATCATGGTGTCTGATGGTAGGATGTAAGATAGTATGGAAGATAGATGTGGGGGAAGTGGAGACTGTGGTGGTGTAGAAATGTATGTGTCATGAGGGGATTCAGGAGGTGTGGGTGGTTGATTTTCCTGAAGGGGGAAGAAGCAATTTCAGTGATGGTGATTGGTAAAGATGGAGTGACTGGGGATTTTGTTGTTGTTGGAAGGGGGGCTGGAAGAGAAGATATGGAAGGAATGTTCTCTTCAGCAGGGTGGGGAGTGGCTTTGACAGCCCTTGTGCCTTCAGAAGCTTTGGTGGAAGAGGTGGAAGCCGTAGAGGGCTTAGTGATGGTCCTCTCCCATCTGCCAAATAAGGCACATGTCAGCCTTTTACTGGCATTTATGAATATGGTCTGGGAGACCAGAGATTCAACAGCCTTTTCCTGTAGGAAGATTCCTAGAATTCTTCCAAAACAGACTTCCTTCTTAGTGTTCTTCTTCTTTATCAAATCAAACATAAGTTGTGCCCAGTTTATTGGCTTCTTGTTGATGATTGCACATATAACCAGAAACTAGTGTCTGGTGATATAATCGTGTGCAGTGTGTTTTCCAAGTAGCACTTTGCCAACCAAGTCTGCTAAAAATTTATAGGGAGCAGACAAGTGTTTCTTCAACAGTTTGTTGGGATTGTCTCCAGCATAATCCATGAGGTTTAGCATCATATCTGATTCCTCTACTTCAATCTCAAGGTCTTCTTCTCCATTTCTCAATCCAAAAATCTCAGTTAAGATTGCTGGGGTTAAAGAGACTGAGTTACCCGCGATAGTGCCCGTCATGGTGTTCTCTTCTGTGGACGACAGTGTGTATACCCATTCCCTGATTTCCATGCTGTGCAGTTTGATCCTTCTCGTCATCAGGGTTTTTAGTTCCTGTTCTTCAAGAAGTTCCAGGATATACAGAAAGATTGGATCGGAATGCTGAAACGAAGCGAAATCCACGTCAAATCCTGCATCAAACTTCATTCCTGTGAGATTGCTTGCCAGAGTCGCCATTGAAGTCAACTACAAGAAAGACACATAAATGGCGATCAAGTGCAAGGGAACAGAAAGTGCGGGATGGAGGTCGAAGAAAACCTAGATATAAGGTTTTCGAGAATATGAATCGACAAACTCCGTTCCACGAAAATAAAATTAATTCTTCGAACTGAGGTCGACGAAATAGCTTAGAGTTAAATAATTTGTCGAGCTCATCAAAAGAATTGAAGACAGTTCGTCAAACTTAGGTCGACGAATATCTTCTGAAGCAAAGTTCGTCGATCGCTGGTCGATGAAAATTGTTTCACTCACAGAGAGTTCGTCGATCTCCGTTCGACGAGTATCTCTCAAACTTTCCCTGGTTCGTCCGTCGAACTCCGTTCAACGAACTCTGGAAAATTCGTCGAATACAGACAGAACTTAAACTAAGTCTTCTTCATTGATCATTCTCAGCTGATTTAGAAGGAAAGCATGATTTTTCTCATCCAGAGGTTTGGTGAATATATCAGCTTTTTGTAAATCAGTGTAGATATAGATAAGCTTAATCTTATTTTTGTCTACACACTGCCTAATGAAATGATGTCTTATGTCAATATGTTTTGTCCTACTATGGTGAACTGGATTTTGTGCTATGGCTATGTTTCTACATTAAAAGTTAAATGCGAATGAAGGTGATGTGTAGATCTAACAAGGGATCTTTTGGTTCAAGATTTAACTTGTGCAACCAAAGGAACCTGCTCTGATACCAATTGAAAGTGAGGGTTAGGTCTACAATACTCTAGAGGGGGGGGGGGGGGTGAATATAGTATATTTAAAATTTGTTAGGTCCCTATAAAGGTGCTGTTATAGCTTTTGCTGTAAACCGAAAAGGTACAGTAATTAGGAAACTTTAAAATAGAAAATAGTAAACCTAATCACAGCCACACAGCAAGAACAAAAAGAAAAAGATAGGCAACCAGACGACACAAGAAATTTATAGTGGTTCCCCAAATCTGGGTAGTCCACTCTTCCACCACCCTGGTAGGAATCCACTCAGGTTTTTGATCAGGTGCCTGACACCAATGAGTTTTGATCAGGTCCCCAAAAACCAACTCAAGTCTTTTGGTTAGGAGACTTGCAACCAGGAATCACTTTTGAAGGGAGATGACAACCCTTTATACAGGAGGGGGTGAGAGAGTGATTTTGTCTTCTCTTTCTCAATAAACTGAGAAGACTTAAGTGGATTGATGTTTAGCAAAAGCTCCCCCTGAAATATTGAATGGTTCAGGAAGATTTGGAATCTTTGATGTAGGGTGATAGGTCTTCAATCAGAGTTCTTGACAGGCAGTGATGTAGAAGCTTCTTGACTGATTTGATATTTTGTTATCCTTGGAAGTCCTGGAGGTATGATCACTGCATGTCATTGTAAGCATCAGTATAACTTTTTGTGTGAAGCTTTTCTGCTGTTGTATGAATTCTTGCAGTCAGTCTATGTGTGTCTCTGTTTATCTGACTGAGTATGTTCTTCCAAACGCACGATTATCGATCTGGTATTCTTCTGTATCTTTTCAAAAATTTGAATCATCGGTAATTAATGCTGACGCCTTGAGAATAATCGACATTGAATCATTTCCTCAACTGTCCCGTGGAAAATCGGCAAGTAATATTCCTAAAGAAGACCGTAATCAATGCTCCTTCTAATAGACTCATTCAGAGAATGTAGAGCATTAATTACTCAGGAATTTTCGCATTAGAATGGGGACAGAAGGCCGGAAATGGCTAAGTCTGGAGTCGTCGAACGAATAACAGAATTTGTCGAGCTGAGTTACTAGTTCGTCGAACTGAAAACTTGACTACTGTCTGTTGCCAATTCTCTGTCTGAAGTTCGTCGAGCTGATAATTGCATTCGTCAACTGGAGCTCAACAACAATTCTGGACTTAATCAAGTATTTTGTGTTGACTGATATTCTATGTGTCGACATGAATCTTCTGGTGTTGATACAGGTGGGTGTCGACTGATTAGTCTTGGTGTCGACACAAATCTTCTGGTGTCGACATAAGTCGGTGTCGACTGATTATTCTTGGTGCCGACATAAGTTTTCTGGTGTCGACATAGTTAATGTCGACACATGCCCTAAGTGTCGACACAAATCTTCTGGTTCCAGAATTCGTCGAGTAGAGTACTGAGTTCGTCAACCTGAGAAGTTGACTTCGTCGACCTGAGATCTTCTAACAGAAGATTGTTGTGAAACCGAGGTCCAAGTTTGTCGAGCTCAGAATCTTGTTCGTCGACCAAAGTCTGAATTTGTACTTAGAATAATCTGGAGTTATCCCGACTTTAGTTTGTTGAAGTATCCCAGTTTTCGTCGACTAGAGAATAAAGATCACCGAGCTCAGCTCAGAGAAATATCTCAATATCGTCGAGCTGAGAACGTCTTTCGTCGACCTGAGTTCGACGAACGTCGAACTCATTTTACTTGGTCTTGAAATCTTCTAAGTCTTGAGTCTCTGATAGTCTTGTTGATAGCTGGTCCATCTGATGTTGACTCTAAGGACGTGGCCTAGACTCTAGGATACAACTATGACCCTGACTATACATGTTGGGTCACATCATCCTAAGTTAGTGAACATATCCCAAATCAACTAGGGATCCAACACTTAATTTGATTGTTGTCTATGGTCGATGAATTTTGTAGAGTTCGTCGAATGGAGATCGACGAACTCTCTATGAGTGAAGTCATTTTCGTCGACCGGAGATCGACGAATTTGCTACAGAAAACTTTCATCGAACGGAGCTCGACGAAATGTTTTCACATCTTATGACTGAGATCGACAAATTCTTTTGAATATAAAATATTTCGTTGACCTCAGATCGAAGAATTTTTTATTATTCGTCGAACGGAGTCTGCCGGTTCATATTCTGAAAACCTTATATCTAGGTTTTCTTCGAGCTCCATCCCGCGCTTTCAGTTCTTTTGCACTTGATCTTTCTATTTTTTGTTGCAGGAGAACTCATGACGATTCCGGCGAGCAATCTTTTCGCAATGAAATTTGATATGGGTTTCGATATTGACTTCGACTCATTTCAGCATTCTGATCCAATATTCGTGGAAATTCTGAAGTTGTTTGAAGATCAACATCAGAAACAGTTCATGACCCACAGAATAAAGATCACCATGACAAAGATCAAAAGAATGCGTCTTTACCTCTACAACAACAAAAGATACCATGACAGGAATAATTTCTGGTAACTCAGTCTCCCTTTCTCCCAATATACTAACCGAAGTTTTCGATTTACTGAATGGTGAAGAATAAATTGAAATGGACAATGAGGAGTATGAAAATATGTTGATCAAAATGGGTCGCTCTGGAGAGAACCCAAACAAGTTATTAAAGAAGAACTTATCTTTCGAGTATAAGTTCTTAGCAGATATCGTCGAGAAAGTGTTGTTGGGCAAACACACCGCCCACGACTACATAACCAGGCTCCAATTTATGGTGATGGGTGCTCTGGTAGAGAAGAAAGCAGCAAATTTGGGCAAGCTGCTGTTTGAATTAATCAAAAAGAAAAACAACAAGAAGGAAGTATGTTTTGGAAGGATTCTGGGAATCGTCCTTCAAGATAAGGCTCCTGAACATCTGGTCTCCACGACCGCGCTCATCAATGCCTCCAAGAGCCTTACCTCTGCCCTGTTTGCCAGATGGGAGAGGAAGATCACCAAGCCCTCCAAGGCTTCTTCCTCCTCAAGACCTTCTGAGAGCACCAGGGCCATCACAGCCGCTCCTACACCCCCAGAAGAAGTTTCTTCCACCACCACCATTCCTTCTCCTCCACTACCTCAACAACAACAACAACATCAAGTTCATCTACCTACACCAACTCCATCACCAGTTCACTCTCCAGTTCCTACCTCACCAACTCACCAACAACATCAACCCACACCAACATCCACTCCAGCTCCATCTCGTGAGCACAACGCTCCACCTCAATCTCCACTTCCACCTCATTTAATTACCACAAACCATGACCCATTTATCTCCTCTCACACCTTCAATCTATTGTTTCCTCCACCATCTCCACATCAGGAACTCATCTCCTCCCCCACAATAATAGTTCCTCTTTCTACAATTGCACCTCCCTCTGTCCCCTTCCCTCTACTCCTCCACTGCTCCAGAATACCTCTATCTTAACTTCTCTGACATTGTTAAAGATCAACTAGCATTCATCTCTCCCACCCTTACTAAACTTCTAGATGATGCTCTAGCTCCTCTCACTGCTTCCATCAACACTCTCTGCCAAAATTATCGCTTTATCCCCTGTCCCTTCTTCTGGGAGACTGGCTTTAGGACCCCCTAAAACCAGTCAGGGGGAGATGCTCCATGATGAAGAAGCTCCAGTGGTAGTAAAAGCAGCAGCAGCAGCAGAAGCAGCAGCAGCAAAAACATCAGCAGCAACTGAAGCAGCAGAAGCAGCAACAGATGAAATAATATCAGATTCTTCAGAGGAAACAACCACTCCTACTGATATAATAGATTTACTTGATTCAAATACAGATATGGATGAGCCAGTTATGGCTTAAATTGAAACTATTGGTGATTATATTCTAAATCCCACAGTCAATTTGAATTCTTTATTAGAGCTATTCAATTTTGTGCACAGAGATATTCTACCTAGCTCCACTTATCAACATTTTTTGCCATTGTACCATACATTACACCAATAAGCCCCACAGTTGCCAAGCAGCTTAAGGCTAGTTTGGCAGTAACAAAGCTACCAGCTGTATAATTCCCCTCCAAGGAAACTTCTTCTCCAGAAGCCATCTCAGCTCCAACATATAAGATGGATGACAGTCCACTGCTAGATTTAGATGAAATAATTATGGTAGATATGGAACAGGAAAATTTATCACTTGCTGAACATACTCCTGAAACAGTTGCTCCAGCTCCAGAACCTCAAGCACAGCCTCAGGCTGAAAAGCAAATTAACAAAGATCTTCTGAAAGCTTTGGATGACTTATATGATAATACTCAGGGATCCTCTTCTGATAAAGATGATGATGATAATGATGATTCTGATGATAGTCCCACTGCCAAGAAGAAAGTTTCAAAGAAAAGAAAGGCTCCTCCAATTGCTGCTCCCAAGCCAAATCCCACACATGATACACCTTATTATATCCTTCAGAAAATCACTCCATACCCTGAGATGCCAGCCTAGATGTGGCTATTAAAGAATCAGCAAAAGATAAGGAAAAAAAGTAGGAGATATTCTCCTCCTCCTCAGAGGCACTGGAAAGGTCCTCCTCCTCCTCCACCTACTGCTGGTGCTTTAGGTAGCACTTCTTAGAGGTCTACCTCAGATGCTCAAACCTATCATAGACATCATGGTAGATCCTCAACATCTCAAGGAAGCAGCCAGCAGAGGTACTCTTTAAGCAGACAACAACAGCAACAACAACAACATCATCAGCAACGACAACAACAAGCTCCTGAACCATAAAAAAGCTAACAGTCCTAAAAGGCCAGAATCTCCACCCATTCCATTTGTGGAGCCAGAGACAGAGACAACTTCTAGAATGACCAGGTTCCAAGAACTTGTTAAACTTTCATTGATAAATAAAACTAAAGCTGAAGGGAAAGATCCATCACAATATTCCATAATATCTAAATACAGAAATGAAGAGCTAAAAAGGTATGAGAAAGCTAACAAATTGTTTAATGTAGATGCTTATATTAATCTACATCCAGAGGCTGTTGTGCCTAGAGCTACCTCCCTTAATATAATTGGAGTTGCTGATATGATAATGTCCAAGAGGCAAGCAGCCAATCCAAATAGGAAAATCAAGTTTACATAGCCGCTGACCAGGAGAAAGAGGACAAGCAAAAGAAAAAGCAAAAGAAGAAGAAATAAGAATATTTTATTTTGTTTCTGTTTGTCTGAACTTTATATCTATTCACTATCACAAAGTTACTGTGTAAATATCTGCTGCATATTTCAATTTTTCTACCAGATATATTTTTTCTGCTTTGCGAATGCCTTTATTTCATTTGTATTAGTGACCTCACCCAAATATGGAGAGATTATTGGATCCCTAGTTGGATTTGAGCTAGGTTCACTAACTATGATGATTGACCCACCATGTATAGCTAGGGTCATGTCTGTGTCCTAGAGTTTAGGCTAAGTCCTTAGAATCAACCACACATGGACCAGCCAACAGAAGACAACAGAAGACTCAAAGACTTAGAAGAAAATCAAGTTCAGAAAAGTGAGTTCGACGTTCGTCGAACTCAGCTCGACGAAAGTCGTGCTCCGCTCGACGAACTCTAAGTCAATTCTCTGAGTTCTGCTCGATGATATTCGAGCTCAGGTCGACGAATTCTGAAAGTTCAACTTCAACACATTAAGTTCAGAATACTTTCTCTGAACTCAGGTCGACGAAGTTATATTATTAGCTCGACAAACTTGGAGCACAAAATTGGGAAGTTTTTCACAGAAAGCAGTTAGCTGAACTCAGGTCGACGAACTTGGTTCTCAGGTCGACGAACAAACTTTATCGGGTCGACGAACATGATTTCTCAGCTCGACGAACTTTGATCTTAGGTCGATGAAATCTGTTCTCTGGTCGACGATTTCTGTGCAGTTTCAGACGTGGAAATTTCCCTTATTTTGTCCTTATTCTATAGTAGTAATTCCTGAGTAATTAATGCTTTTATTCTCTGAATATAGCCATTAGTGACAGCATTGATTACAGTCTTCATCAGGAATATTACTTGCTGTTTTTAATGGTACAGTTGAGGAAACTCATTAATGAAATTATTCTCCAGCCGTATTTCATTCTCCAAGCAGTCATCATTTAATGCAATGTAATTCAAAATTCAAAGGAGAAATCGACTTAAGATATAAAAGAGTTTTTCTTTTCCAGAGTAATAGAGAGAACTGATAACATATAGGAATACAGAGACAGAGAAAAGATCTACAGCAAAGCATTCTGAACCTTCTCTATACAAAAAGCAGTTTGTTTTCTCCTTGACATTACTGAAGAAGAAGAAGAAGAACAATCATCAAAAATCAAGAGTCTTCTTCAACCTTCACTCCAGGAGCCTTCAAGTACAACAAACCCCTATCAGTCAGAAGTTCCTGGATATCATTTTCAAGTCAAGGCTGAAGACTGAAGACCTACACCCTATGCAAGACTCCAAGTATTATTGAGAGGAGTTCTTGACGACAACAAATCCACTTGTGTTCTCTGATTGAATAGAGAAAGAGAAGACACCATCAATCTCTCTCCCCCTCTGTATAAAGGGTTTATTAACTCCCTTCAAAAGTTTATTTTGGTTTTTGAGTACCTGATCAAGCTCATTGGTGGCAGTCACCTGATCAAAACCTGCTAGTGGATTCCTACCAGGGTGGTAGAAGAGTGGATGTACCCAGGTTGGGGAACCACCATAAAATTTCTTGTGTTGTCTGGTTGCCCTTTTCTTTTGTTCTTGTTGTGGCTGTGATAGATTAGGTTATCTGTGCTGTGTTAGATTAGATTAACTTAGGTTGTTTTTGCTTTTTGTTAATCTTGGTATCTCTTATTTCACTACTCTGATATTATTTTATAAATAGCAAAAAGATTTCAAATTACTCTATTCACCCCCCTCTAGAGTAAATCAGGTCTAACCGCATCTTTCACGGCTCGACTAGACCGAACACATGAAGCCTCATCAGTATTAGTTGGTGCACCTTCGTGCATTCCCCCAAATTTTTTTTTGCATCTCTTCTTTTGTCCGAACTATCTTCCAATGACAAAGAGAGCTATAATCCTTAAAGAACCTATGAAGAGAGATTCATGTTTCACTCCGAGAACAATTGCAACCATACTGGTGGTGCGGGGAGACCAAAAGAAGACGAAACCTGCGGTAAAATAAAAAAGAATACCGACTTTCTACAATAATTTGGAAACAGAGTCGAGTGCTCCGTTCACCCAGACTTAGATTTGGAAACAGAGTCCGGTCCGAATAATTTCGCCTTTGGCTGAGGCCTAAAAGATTTGAATGGTACCATTATTTCACCGGATTATATAACCAGATGTGTTTGTTGCGGGTCACTCGAGGAGCTCATAAACTAGTTTGAATAGATCATCCTGGCTCGTGAGCGTGTCAAGCACGCAAACAGTCATAGAAAATTACCGGTGCTTGACAAACGAGCTTTTGCGTGGCAAACCCCAGAAAGTGGAAAAAACATGGGTTCGAGTATGTGTCAGTCAAATTCACTATTTTTTCAGAGTTCCGAAAGATTTTTTTTCTGGGGGGTGACATTCCACCACTCATTACAATTATTCTTCCAGACTACTGGAGTAGGCGAGAATGCAGTGTTAGTAGATGCGCTCGAAAGCGGTCTAGTCTTGAGCTGCTGAGTCGAGAGTAGTATTTAAACAAACTTCTGGGAGACCATCGAGAATTTTGTGTCCCGAAAGAAGGCGTCAAGAGCTGGAGGGAATCTCTGGTGCCTGGAATCAAGTGCCGAGAGCGGAAGGGGATCTTCAGTTTTCTGAAGGAATCTAAATGGATTCTTTGAATCTCAGAAAGAAATCTTCAAGCAGTCTTCGAAGCTGATGAAGATCTTCGAGGAAATCTTTGAGCAAGCAAGAAGATCTTGAAAGGAATCATTTGGAGCTCTCTTGGGCATAGGAGACAAGGTGAGTTCAAATGAGGGCTTGAAGGCTGTTTTATAACTTTGGAGGATGTCATTTTCATAATTAAGTGGCTAGGGAGTCAGGTTATCCGTACACCCGTAACCATATAATTTATTATGTGTGTTGAAGCCAAAATTGACCTATGTGGAGTTCGGGGTCCCAAAAGAGGGATGACCTCACACCTACTACACTCGGGGGAACGTCACAGACCAAAGACTTGGGACACTATGAACAGACCCTCGGCTCTAGCACGTAGGTCCCACCTCACACCCGGAAGACCTTTGAAGTCTTCCCCTCCCTAGCCAATGCTGAGCTAGATGTCGTGGAGGAAGAAAGCAAAGGGATTTTTGGTGGCCAAGATCCCCTCTCCTCCAAGGCACCCTTAAGGGTCTATTTATAGTTTTCCCAATCCCATGAACCAAAAGGTCGGAAATACCCCGACGACAAATAGTCCCTGGGCCAATAGAAAACATCCACGCTGGGGGGGGGGGGGGGTAAAGGGGTAATTCCACCCCCGGGGGCACAATGGTAAAAGCATGGCCAAAAGAGGTCCAGCTCTAAACGGAGGCTAAGTCATGTCTATCACCTTCCCTAGACACCTAAGGCGAGACCCTTGCCGCCGGCCGGTCTAGCCCCGCAAGGCTGGGAGCCTGGGGGAGACCCTTGCCGCCGGCCGGTCTCGGCCCACAAGGCTGGGAGCCTTGGGGGAGACCCTTGCCGCCGGCCGGTCTCTCCCCGCAAGGCTGGGAGCCTGGGGGGAGACCCTTGCCGCCGGCCGGTCTCGCCCCGCAAGGCTGGGAGCCTGGGGGAGACCCTTGCCGTCGGCCGGTCTCGCCCTGCAAGGCTGGGAGCCTGGGGGAGACTCTTACCGCCGGCCGGTCTCGCCCCGGAAGGTTGGGATCCTGGGGGGAGACCCTTGCCGCCGGCCGGTGTCACCCCGTAAGGCTGGGATCTTGCGGGGAGACACTTGTCGTCCGCCAGTCTCGCCCTGCAAGGCTGGGAGCCTGGGGGGAGACCCTTGTCGCCGGATGGTCATGCCCCGCAAGTCTGGGATCCTGGAGGGAGACCCTTGCCGCCGGCCGGTCTCGCCCCGCATGGCTGGGAGCCTGGGGAGAGACCCTTGCTGCCAGCCGGTCTCGCCCCGCAATGCTGGGAGCCTGGGGGGAGACCCTTGTCGCCGGCCGGTCTCACCCCGCAAGGCTGGGAGCCTGGGGGGATACCCTTGCCGCCGACCGGTCTCGCCCTGCAAGGCTAGGAGTCTGGGGGGAGACCCTTTCCGCCGGCCGGTCTCGCCCCGCAAGGCTGGGAGACTGGGCGACTTTTCAAAGGGGCCAAGGCGGAGATAAATATTTCCTCCCCCTACTAGTATATTCCAAGGGCTAGGCCTAAATTGGTCACCAAGAGTGCAAATCACTCCAAAAGCTTAAAAATATAAAGTTGGTCCTGCCCCCGCCGAGGGGACCCTACTCTGCGAATACGGGGTTGTACACAATCCCCGCTCTTTGCGAGGTTGACACAAGCTCAGAAAGAAACATCCAACCCAACATATTTGCTGAGTGTAATTTTCTTGCTCGGTCGAAATAATACTTAGCCTCGCCGGGGAGTCAACCTGCCATGCCAGCTGATGGGAGCCTGGGTGGCGAGACCCCCTCATGTTGAAAAACACTTAACCTCCCAGAGGGGTCAACCTGTCATGCTAGCTGATGGGATCCTGGGTGGCGAGACCCCCTCCGGGTAAAAAACACTTAACCTCCCGTAGGGGTAAACCTGCCATGCCAGCTGATGGGAGCCTGGGTGGCGAGACCCCCTCTGGGTAAAAAACACTTAACCTCCCAGAGGGGTCAACCTGCCATGCCAGCTGATGGGAGCCTGGGTGGCGAGACCCCCTCCGGGTAAAAAAAACACTTAACCTCCCAGATGGGTCAACCTGCCATTCCAGCTGATGGGAGCCTGAGTGGCGAGACACCCTCTGGGTAAAAAACACTTAACCTCCCAGAGTGGTCAACCTGTCATGCCAGCTGATGGGAGCCTGGGTGGCGAGACCCCCTCCGGGTAAAAAACACTTAACCTCCCAGAGAGGTCAACATGCCATGCCAACTGATAGGAGCCTGGGTGGCGAGACCCCCTCAGGGTAAAAAACACTTAACCACCCGGAGGGATCAACCTGCCATGCCAGCTGATGGGTGCCTGGGTGGCAAGACCCCCTCCGGGTAAAAAAAAAACACTTAACCTACCGGAGGGGTCAACATGCCATGCCAGCTGATGGGAGCCTGGGTGGCGAGACCCCCTCCAGGTAAAAAACACTTAGGTTCCGTTTGGGGGAACTTATTTTCACCGGTCAAGTAGTTACGACTGTAACGACCTAGAGAGGACCCCTAGCGCCGCCCGGCCCACCAGCAGCCCATGGAGGACCCATGGCACCACGGTGGTACAGCCGGAATCTACAAGGCCTGCAGGCCGTACACCCCAACGCCTCTTCCGCCTGTTTCTCAGCAAACAACGCGTTGTTGGCGCGGGGTTTCGAACCCGCAACCCTTGATAAGCAACCTTCAACAGTTCTCATCACCAACTGAGCTGCAGCTCAGCTGGTGATGAGAACTGTTGAAGGTTGCTTATCAAGGGTTGCGGGTTCGAAACCCCGCGCCAACAACGCGCTGTTTGCTGAGCTTCAACAGTTCCCATCACCCACTGAGCTGCAGCTCAGTTGGTGATGAGAACTATTAAAGGTTGCTTATCAAGGGTTGCGGGTTCAAATCCCTGCGCCAACAATGCGCTGTTTGCTAAGAAACATGCCAGATAGGCGTTGGGGTGTACGACCTGCAGGTCTTGTAGATTCCGGCTGTACCACCATGGTGCAATGGGTCCTCCATGGGCTGGTGGTGGGCCAGACGACGCTAGGGGTCCTCACTAGGTCATTACAACGACCGCATGAACCAGAACTTATTTAAGGTCCGGTTCATGCGGTCATAACCGCTTGACCGGTGAAAATAAGTTCCCCCAAACGGAACATTAACCTCCTGGATGGGTCAACCTGCCATGCCAGCTGATGGGAGCCTGGGTGGAGAGACCCCCTCCGGGTAAAAAAATACCTAACCTCCCGGAGAGGTCAACATGCCATGCCAGCTGATGGGAGCCTAGGTGGCGAGACCCCCTCCGGGTAAAAAACACTTAACCTCCCGGAGGGGTCAACCTGCAATGTCAGCTGATGGGAGCCTGGGTGGCGAGACCCCCTCCGGGTAAAAAAACACTTAACCTCCCGGAGGGGTCAACCTGCCATGCCGGCTGATGGGAGCCTGGGTAGCGAGACCCCCTCCGGGTAAAAAACACTTAACCTCCCGGAGGGGTCAACCTGACATGCCAGCTGATGGGAGCCTGGGTGGCGAGACCTCCGCCGGGTAAAAAACACTTAACCTCTCAGAGGGGTCAACCTGCCATGCCAGTTGATGGGAGCCTGGGTGGTGAGACCCCCTCCGGGTACAAAACACTTAATCTCCCGGAGGGGTCAACCTACCATGCCAGCTGATGGGAGCCTGAGTGACGAGACCCCCTCCGAGTAAAAAGAACTGGACATCCACGAGAGGTATGCCTGCCCACAAGCTAGTGAGAGCCTGACAGCGGAATCCACCTCGAGGTGAGACCTACCCCACCCTCCGAGAGATCAACATGCCATGCGAGCTAGTGAGAGCCTGGCAGTGGAATCCATCTCGAGGTGAGACCTACCCCACCCTTCGAGAGATCAACCTGCCCTACCAGCTAGTGAGAGCCTGACAGCAGAATCCATCTCGAGGTGAGACCTACCCCACCCTCCGAGAGATCAAGCTGCCCTGCCAGCAAGTGAGAGCCTGGCAGCGGAATCCATCTCGAGGTAAGACCCACCCTACCCTCTGAGATATCAACCTGCCCCGCCAGCTAGTGAGAACCTGACAGTGGAATCCATCTCGAGGTGAGACCTCCCCCACCCTCCGAGAGATCAACCTGCCCTGCCAACTAGTAAGAGCCTGACAATGGAATCCATCTCGAGGTGAGACCTACCCCACCCTCCGAGAGATCAACCTGCCTTGCCAGCTAGTGAGATCCTGGCAGCGGAATCCATCTTGAGGTGAGACCTACCCCACCCTCCGAGAGATCAACCCGCCCTGCCAGCTAGTGAGAGCCTGATAGCGGAATCCATCTCGAGGTGAGACCTACTCCACCCTCCAAGAGATCAACCTGCCCCGCTAGCTAGTGAGAGCCTGACAGCGAAATCCATCTCAAGGTGAGACCTCCCCCACCCTCCGAGAGATCAACCTGCCCCGCCAGCTAGTGAGAGCCTGACAGCGAAATCCATCTCAAGGTGAGACCTCCCCCACCCTCCGAGGGATCAACCTGCCCTGCCAGCTAGTGAGAGCCTGGCAGCGGAATCCATATGGATGTGAGACCTACCCCACCCTCCGAGAGATCAACCTGCTCTTCCAGCTAATGATAGCCTGGCAGCGGAATCCATCTCGAGGTGAGACCTACCCCACCCTCCAAGAGATCAAACTGCCCTGCCAGCTAGTGAGAGCCTGGTAGCGGAATCCATCTCGAGGTGAGACCTACCCCACCATCCGAGAGATCAACCTGCCCTGCCAGCTAGTAAGAGCCTAACATTGGAATCCATCTCGAGGTGAGATCTACCCCACCCTCTGAGAGATCAACCTGCCCCACCAACTAATGAGAGCCTGACAGCGGAATCCATCTCGAGATGAGACCTACCCCACCCTCCGAGAGATCAACCTGCCCCGCCAGCTAGTGAGAGCATGACAGCGGAATCCATCTCGAGGTGAGACCTCCCCTACCCTCCGAGAGATCAACCTGCCCTGCCAGCTAGCGAGAGCCTGAAAGCGGAATCCATCTCGAGGTAAGACCTACCCCATCCTCCGAGAGATCAACCTGCCCTGCCAGCTAGTGAGAGCCTGACAGCGAAATCCATCTCGAGGTGAGACCTACCCCACCCTCCGAGAGATCAACCTACCCCGCCAGCTAGTGAGAGCCTGGCAGCGGAATCCATCTCGAGGTGAGACCTCCCCTACCCTCCGAGAGATCAACCTGTCGTGCCAGCTAGTGAGAGCCTGGCGGCAGAATCCATCTCGAGGTGAGACCTACCCCACCCTCCGAGAGATCAACCAGCCCTGCCAGCTAGTGAGAGCCTGGAAGTGGAATCCATCTCGAGGTGAGACCTACCCCACCCTCCGAGAGATCAACCTGCTCCGCCAGCTAGTGAGAGCCTGGCAGCGGAATCCATCTCGAGGTGAGACCTCCCCCACCCTCCGAGAGATCAACCTGCCCTACCAGCTAGTGAGAGCCTGACAGCGGAATCCATCTCGAGGTGAGACCTACCCCACCCTCCGAGAGATCAACCTGCCCTGCCAGCTAGTGAGAGACTGACAGCTGAATCCATCTCGAGGTGAGACCTCCCCCACTCTCCGAGAGATCAACCTGCCCTGCCAGCTAGTGAGAGTCTGGCAGCAGAATCCATCTCGAGGTGAGACCTACCCCACCCTCCGAGAGATCAACCTGCCCTGCCAGCTAGTGAGAGCCTGACAGCGGAATCCATCTCGAGGTGAGACCTACCCCACCCTCTGAGAGATCAACCTGCCCTACCAGCTAGTGAGAGCCTGGCAGCGGAATCCATCTCGAGGTGAGACCTACCCCACCCTCTGAGAGATCAACCTGCCCTGCCAGCTAGTGAGAGCCTGACAGCGGAATCCATCTCGAGGTGAGATGTTTCATGGATCACAAACATTTTTCGGTGGTTCCTGCCATTAATCATAGTTGATACAACTGCAAGCAAAATTCATTACAAAGAGATGATTCACTTCTTTCCTACCTCCCTCTTCCATCGTGAATCATCAGATCCCTACCCGGGTGCCCACATTAGCCCTGCCCTCACATCTCTCCTCTGCTACCCCAGGTCGGACTTCTTCAATCCGCATCGGATCTTGCGCTTGTTGAGGCTAATGAGGCTGAGGTGCCGGAGCTCTTGTCCTTCTCAACTCCAGAAATTCGGGGCAAGTAGATGTTGCATGGACTTCCTCCTGGTAGAACTCACAGTAGGGTAACTCTACTCTGACTCTTCTCTTTCCCGTGAGGTTCCTCCTCTCCCTTCGACCAATTTCCATCGCTTGCTGTGGTGGGGGTAGGAGCTGCCTAGGGGCTTGCCTTTGGAAGTTGAACCTCCCTCGACCTTCATAAACCCCCTCACCTTGGATGTGACCTCTTCCCGGACCATGAACGGGTCCATGTTGCCTCCAACCTGGCTCCTGACCTTCTTGAGGTCCCTGGAGCCCCGGAGCTCTCTGCTCCTATCTCCTTCTCCCCTCATGATGTCTCGAGCCACCTTGTTCCTTCGACTCCATCTCTGTTAGCTTCGCCAACTTCTTGACAAACTCTGGGTTGGCTGCCTCCGTGGCTATCTCCTCTGTCGCCCTTTCCATCAGATCCTCGAAGGAAAGGGGGCCCTTCGGGTCAGGTTCATCTTGAAGAACCCCACGCGCAACCCCACCATGAACGCCATCTGGAGGGCATACCCCGACATCTCTTGGACCTCCAGGATCTCTTCTTGGAACCTGTCAACGTAACGGGCCAGCAACTCCTAGGCCCTCTGCCTTATCAGGAAGATGGACTCGGGACTCCTCTTCCTCTTCTTGGAGGTGGAGAAGCGAAGCTGAAAGCTCCGGCTCAAGTCCTCAAACCCATAGATTGACCTCGGAGGGAGTTGATGAAACCCGTCCCTTGCCTTCTCCTTCAACGTGATCGTAAAGAGACGACACTTGAAGGCATCCGTCATCGGCCTGATGGAGACGGCATCCTCGAACCACTGCAGGTGCTGGACGGGGTCATCCTTCCCGGTATAGTAAGCCATGTCGGGCTCTCTGCTCGGGAACGGGAGTTGAGATGATCAGCTCGCTGAAGGGTGACCCCCTGAAGGGTGGTCTCGCCACCTCTACTCGCGCGACCTGCTCGCTTGGGAGGCTGGTACTCACCAGGCTGGAGAATAACTCTCGTTCGGCGAGGTCTCGCTCGACCCCACCTCCCATCCTCTCCTTCTCGGGCCTTCTTCATGATGAGCTTCCTTCTCCCCCTGTTGGGGTCATCTCGCCTAGACCCCTGGGAGTCAACTCATCGAGATGGGGGGGGGGAGCTAGCTCCTGGGGGGTTGGGGTGGAGCTGCCACTCTAAGGAGCAATGCTTCGCAACATCTCCATGATGCCTTGGATGGAGGCCATGAACTCTTGCCTTCCCTAAAGTGTCCTGGGATAGGGAGCTCGCCGAGATCATCACTACCTCCCTGACCTCCAGCCATGACACTCTCTCGAGATTTTCTGTGCTGGTCACTTTCCACGCTCACCGCACCAAAAGTGTTGAAGCTAAAATTGACCTCTGTGGAGTTCGGGGTCCCAAAAGAGGGTGACCTTACACCTACTACACTCGGGGGAATGTCACAAACCAAAGACTTGGGAAACTAGGAACAGACCCTCGACACTAGCACAGAGGTCCCACCTCACACCCGGAAGATCTTTGAAGTCTCCCCCTCTCTAGCCAATGCTGAGCTAGATGCCTTGGAGGAAGAAAGCAAAGTGATTTTTGGTGGCCAAGATCCCCTCTTCTCCAAGGCACCCTTAAGGGTCTATTTATAGTTTTCCCAATCCCAAGGACCAAAAGGTCGGAAATACCCCTACGATAAATAGGCCCTCGGCCTATAAAAAACATCCACGCCGGGGGTAAAGGGGTAATTCCACCCCCGGGGGCACAACGGTAAAAGCATGGCCAAAAGAGGTCCAGGGCTGAACAAAGGCTAAATCATGCCTCTCACCTTCCCTGGACACCTAAGGAGAGACCCTTGCCGCCGGCCGGTCTCTCCCCGCAAGGCTGGGAGCCTGGGGGAGACCCTTGCCGCCGGCCGGTCTCGCCCTGCAAGGCTGGAAGCCTGGGGGGAGACTTTTGTCGCCGACCGGTCTCGCCCCGCAAGGCTGGGAGCCTGGGGGGAGACCCTTGCCGCCGGCCGGTCTCGCCCCGCAAGGCTGGGAGCCTGGGGGGAGACCTTGCCGCCAGCCGGTCTCGCCCCGCAAGGCTGGGAGCCTGGGGGCAGACCCTTGCCGTCGGCCGGTCTCGCCCCGCAAGGCTGGGAGCCTGGGGGGAGACCCTTGCCGCCGACCGGTCTCGCCCCATAAGGCGGGGAGCCTGGGGGGAGACCCTTGACGTCGGCCGGTCTCGCCCCGCAAGGCTGGGAGCCTCGGGGGAGACCCTTGCCGTCGGCCGGTCTCGCCCCGCAAGGCTGGGAGCCTGGGGGGAGACCCTTGCCGCCGGCCTGTCTCGCCCCACAAGGCTGGGAGCCTGGGGGGAGACCCTTGCCGCCGACCGATCTCGCCCCGCAAGGATGGGAGCCTGGGGGGAGACCCTTGCCGCCGGCCGGTCTCGCCCCGCAAGGCTGGGAGCCTGGGCGACTTTTCAAAGGGGCCGAGGGGGAGATAAATATTTCCTCCCACTACTAGTATATTCCAAAGGCTAGGCCTAAATTGGCCACCAAGGGTGCAAACCACTCCAAAAGCTTAAAAATACAAAGTTGGTCCTGCGCCCGCCGAGGGGACCCTACTCTGTGAATACGGGGTTGTATAATGTGCAACTCATTATAAGTGGTTTTATCATTATATGCACACTCATGATGAGTTACATAGATGTGCGCACATCCATGATAGAATATTTGTTATACGCACACTATAACCAAATAATTTACTATTTGCACACCGCAACGGTATACTTTACCACATGTATACCCCAATCATATATTTTTTTTATTTGGACACCCATTATGAGAAATTGATATATGCACATTCCATAATGGGTAGTTCCAAAGATAGTGGGTTGCGATAGTGACAGTGTGGAAGTTACTCAACCGAGGTGTTGGGGGATGGGCAGCAGCGAGTGGCCGACAGAGATTGGGGAGCGGCGATCGGGCAACAACAACTAAGTGGCGGAGGCCGCGGCGGCGACCGGCCTACAAAGGAGGGCTTTGCGGCATGCGAATGGATGGTCAGCGGCAGTATGCGGCCGGCCATGGACGGTCCTGCAGTCGACGATGGGCGGCCATGCGGCTGCACGCAGGGTCACGCACGACCCTCCGGTCGTGCGGTCAAGGGGCCGTGCGGTTGCGCGGCCGGGGCGGAGCGCAGCGGTGCAGCCGCACACATGGTCGTGCAGCTGTGTGGTCGCACAGTTGCGAGCAGGGTTACACACGACAGTGTGGCGGGTCGGGCGACGACGGTTGCCCAGTTGGGGTGGTTCGTCAACGTGTCTCGTGGTCACACGTGTGGTTGGCGTTGGCGGGCAGTTTCAGTCATTGATTGAGTGAGTGGACTTTGATCAACCCCACTCCCCCCTTCCTCCATATGGAAGGTGGATCTCTTAGCCATCCGCAACCCATATTTCCTATAAATTTAGGGGGTCCTCATCAGTGTTATTCAAGTGCAGCTCAATTTAAAAATCTATTTACAAACAATTTTTTGGGCATAAATATAAAAGAAATCTAATTTAACCATTATTTATCCCACAAATTCTCCTCAATTCTTTGCATTCCTTTTCTCCAACTCCACCAATCTTCGTCACATGAGGTTATATTGGCTATGGGAAGTGTTTAGTTCATCATCAAAATTATTCTATGGTGTGACACGAGACAAGTCATTCCGTATCTTGGGTGTCTTTTTTTGTGGCATATGACTTTGTTTTTCACATTTGATAAGAAATGCCACTTCTTCCTCATCTCTCCTTATTGGAACTCCTAATCCACACAAACTAAGGTTGTTATTTGTTTCTGTTATAAATTTGAAAATATGCAGAGCGTTATCCAATGAGGATGATGATGATTGTATGCCAAGAATATTATCGTGGAATTGTGATGCCTTGCTCCCGCACTCCAAGTGTTGGAGTCAGAAAACCGGCTCACACTTAGGAGTCGAGGACTCGATCCTCAAAGTGTGAAGATCTTAGCTCGCAAATTTTGGACCAAAAAGAAGGTTGAAGGTTACTAGCCCATGAATTAGCAGACATTTATATGAAGCGAACATGCGAGAGGTCGTGATTATTTTATTATCAGACGAGAAGATTGTGTTACATTATGGAGGCTCCGCCACATTCCTAAAAGTATATAGGAGCTCCATCTCTCGAACCAAGTGTTATAGGAGTTCGGGGGAAGGCAGGCAAGGTCGCCAAATATTCAAATGAGTGACTCTTCGCGGAGGTGTAAACTATCTTTCACTTGTTACGTTGGGGTCATATTTATAGACAAAGATAAGGGGTACCCCCCACCACACGCCCCTCGGCAAGGTACCCAGGAGGTCACTGAGAGGCTGGCAAGCTGAATATTTGAGGCTGTCGAGCTGAACACCCGAGGGCGTCGAGCTAGAGATCACTGAGCTAAAAGTCAATGACCTGGACAGCTAGACTATCTTCCTTGTGCATTTATGTTATCGATGAATTCGGAGTATGACACAATCCCCACATTTTTCGAGATTGATGCGAGCTCGGAAAAACAATATAGGACCCGTACTTGGCGTGATGGGTACGAGATGATATGACATGCGAGATCCTTGTATATATAAGGAACACAATCAAATGTATTGTTGAGAAGATTACTCTCAATCTTCCAAGATTTGAAGTGACATCACTACTAATGCTATGAACATATTGTATTTGATGCATATCCACTTTATGAGCATGCATGGTACTTGGTATTTACTACAAGATATTGGTTAAAGCAAAGTTGAGCTATACAGTTGAGACAGCTTATAGCTCTCAGCTATATCTGTGAGACAATGGTCTATATCGCTGAGAAGAGTTCAGAAACAACTGAAAGTCACAAATCTCGATGCCAAAACAAATACCGCTGAGAATGAAAGATCTTCTAGCGATACAGTTGAGAAGATTTAAATTTAGCCGCGGAAAACCGCAAGTCTCACCGCCAAGTCTAATGTCGCTTAAGAATGAAGTCAATACTCAGTGGCACAGCTGACATGACTCAAATAATGTTATTGAGCCCATACAAATTGACGGGATCCAAAATTGGCGGAAGCGAGGAAAGGATGGGCAGAACATTCATGTTTTGTCCAATACTTTGACAGGACCTTTCCAAGGACTGTTGGAGAAGGTCAAAGCTATAAGAAGACACTTAGGGTGCCTGAAGAAAATATCGTTGCACAAGAAACCTAAATTCAATAAAGAGCTTGACGACGCTCCAATTGAAGGAAGATAGTTCTTGCTGAAGGATTTCAAAAGAACAAGTAGAGCCAATTCTCTGAATCAAGATTGATCTTCATCCATCTGTAAGAAGAAGAAGATCAAGGTGGAGCTTGCTCTAACCGATGCAAACCTGAAGATCATTCAATCGAGGTGTTGGGTCCATTGCCCACAATGTCCTAGATTTGAGGAAGTCAATCATGTCAATGATATACATAAAGTTGTATTTAATATATGCCTGAGTTCATGCATGCAAGGATGTAATAACAACAATGATGGGACAAGTAGACTAAGTGTCTAGGTCATGTAAACGATTACCTAAGGTGTGGATAGGTAGAAAACTGTCTATGCCCACAGGCGTTGAGTGAAGATCATTCACTCAACGCCAGATGACTTATAGTGCTGAGTGGAGCCTATACAGTAAAAGCCAAAGTAGTGGCAAGCTAAGAAAGAGGCTAAGTCCACAGGCATTGAGTGAAGTCAACTCACTCAATGTCATAAAACAAAAGACTGTGAATCAGACTAATGTAGTAATAGCCTAAGGAGAAATGGGCAGAAAAGTGGCTAAGTCCACATGCATTGAGTGAGTATCACTCACTCAATGCCATACTCTATATTGTCGAATATTGCCTTATAAGTCAAAGCCACAAAAAAAATGTGCTAATATTTGACTAAGTCCACAAGCGTTGAGAGAGACAAGCTCACTCAACGTCATATGATAAAGTTTTGATTGTATCTCATCCAGTCAGTGTCTGTGTTTTCAGACGTAAAAATTTGGCTAAGTCCAAATGCATTGAGTGAAGCTTACTCACTCGACGCCAAGGAGCATAAAAATCTGGCTAAGGCAGAAAGCGTTGAGTGATGCGTGCTTACTCAATGCTCTCAACGTCATGATTCAAAAAATCTGGCTAAAGAAAAAAACGTTGAGTGAGGCGTGCTCACCCAACACTCTCAATGCCCAAGATGCTGAAAAAGCAGGAAATTGGCTAAGGCAGAAATCGTTGAGTGAGGTATGCTCACTCAACACTCTCAACACCTAAATTACAGAAAGCATGGATAAGGCACATGGCATTGAGTAAGGAGTGATCACTCAACGCTCTCAACGCAAAGCATGTAGAAATGGCTGAAGAATATGCTAAGGCAAAAAGCGTTGAGTGAGGCTTGCTCACTCAATGCTGTCAACACCTAGATAAACAGAATTCTGTCTAAGTACTTTGGCGTTAAGTGAAGCTCATTCACTCAACGCCTATTCTACCGATGCTCGATTTTGGTTAAGTCCATAGGTGCTGATGTCAGCAATATCTACAAAATCGACAAAGTCAACTAATTTCAAATCAAGTACAAAGAAACTACAAAACACGACAAATTCTGCCGTGAAGCTACTGTATGTCTTCTTCCATTAAAGCAAGGTGCAGCTGGATGCTGCAAGTGGGCCCTACTAATTTCTTAGAGCCGTTGATCAACGAACTACAAAAGGAAGAGAGTGGCCAAGACGACAACAACTTTTATGGCTTTATCAATTTTAAAAGTTGCGGCTGGACTTCTTCTTCCTCGCCATTACTGTGGAGAAAAAGCTTGAAGTCTTCCAACAAGAACTAAAAAGTTCAGTTAGCTGTGTGTTCTTCAACAACATCAGCAAGATCAGAGCAAACCTCTGAGGAAAAGATAGCAAGTTAGCTGGTGCCATCTTCACCTGCACCAGCAAGATCAGAAGGTTTTCCTTCTGAGGGAGAAACAAAACCAAGGAAGAAGTTTCCGCAGATCAAGTTGCTTCTTAGTTCAGCAAGCTCAAAACTGAAGATCCACTTCTAAAGCTGAGAAGAAGAAAGAACACAGTGGCTGATTCTGTCTTGGAAAGGAAGAGGAAGCAAAGCAGTTTACTGCTAGTTACTTTCAGCTCAAGATCCTTGTACCAGTGAAGAAAGTTTGAGCTAAGATAACTCAGCTCAAGGGGCTATCACAGAGAAATTTCTCTGTGATAGATATAAATCTATCACACTCTAGTAGGATCCTTTTGGATCTGTGTTGTAGGGCAAATTTGCTTGAGCTATAGGATCCAGTTTGGATCTGAGGTAGGTGGTCAATTGATCATTGAACTATAGGATAGGAATACTCTCTGAGTGTAGGACCTTTGGGTCTGAGGTAGGATCCCTAGTGGATCTGAGGTAGGGCTATTCTCCCAGACTGAGTGTAGGGCTTTTGGCCTGAGGTAGGCGATCTGCTGATCACTGAGTTGTAGGCCTTTGTGGCTGAGCTGTAAGTCTTGGAGGAGACTGAGAGATCCCGAGGGATCTGAGGTGTAAGCTCTGTGGAGCAGTGTTTTGGAGAAGTTCCTTGACTAACAGGAAGTTGGCAAGGCGGGAGGAGAGTGGATGTACCCAAAAGTTGGGGAACCTCCATAAATCTATATGTGTTTTTTTGTGTTGTTTTCCTTGTGCAAGTACTTGAAAGCTAATCACTACCAACACATTAAGTACTAAAGAAAGATAAAATCAAAAGCTAATAAAATCAGTCACACAACCTATTCACCCCTAGGTTGCGAGCTTCCTTGAAAATAAAGAATTTCATGGGGTCCAGCTCCAAATCTTGTCATCAAAGAAACAACAACAGTAGTCTCAGTCTTCAAGATCTAACTATAAATTAGACTTTTGTTGTAATCTCATTCATTACGTTTTCTATAGAGCCTTTGTTCCTGAGTTATAGGACCATTGTGCCTGAGATGTAAGGTTGTACTCACAACCTGAGTGGTAGGATTTTAGTAGAAATCTGAGGTAGGACTTTAGTCAAGTCTGCGGTAGGAATCCTGGAAGTTTTTTGAGCTGTAGGAGTTGGAGAACTCTGAGGTAGGGCTTCTTGGTAAGCCTGAGTGTAGGGCATGTATGCTTGAGGTAGGGTCTTGGAGGAGACCTAAGAAATCCTGGGGTATTTGTGTGGTAAGCTCTGTTGAGCCGAGTTTTAGAGGAGGTTGCCTAGTCTTGCACATAGCTAGATATAAGTAATGGGAAAGTGGATGTACCCAGACCTTAAGGAAGCATTATAAATCTCCGCATGTTTTCTGTGTGCTCGCTTTATTTCTTACTGAATTGCTGAAATAAAAAAGAATCCCCCAAAACTTCAAGACAACTATTCATCCCCTATAGGTGATTTAGACTACAACTAACTATAATTTATCAAGTGACATCAGAGGGAGGTTGGTCAAAAAGGGACTTAATAGTCTGACCAGAATCCTACAAGGGTAGTCTAACCTTACACCATGTCTTCAAGTGAGCATCATAAGGAGGAGAAGAGTTGGAGTCAAAGTGACTTAGATTATTCAGATTTTGAGGAAGAAGAAGCCTATATTGGGTTGTTTGCTGATGAAGAAGAAGATACCAATCCTGCGGCCAGGATAGGGATCAGAGCTCCATTGTCAAGTCGTGAAAGTGACTGTGAAGTAGGAGAATAAGAGGATAGCTGTGGCCTGATGGCCATAATAGAAGACATCAGCCAGGATTACTCTGAAACTGATGAGGTAATCATTCTTCCCATCTCTTATTCTGATTCTGATTATGCAACTGTCTCAGAATCTGAAGCATCCTTCTATTTTGGAGTTGAGGGTGGTTCATATTTAGAAAATGACATTAATCAATTGATTGATAAAATATGGGGGCACTCCTCGAGGCCTTGGGTAAATACAAAAGCTTGATACGAAGCAAGTTGAAGAGCTTAAGGTTTTTAGACTCCTTAAGTCCCAGTTAGATAAAAAATGGAATCAATCCATCAAATGGCCTTTAACTCAATTGAGCTTAGGGGATCATTGAAAAGCACATTGAAATAATATTTCAGAATGAAAAACTTATTAAGAAGCTTAAAAATGATCTTCTCAAGCAGAAAAGTTTAGTGGCTCAATTATCTAAGCCAAAATTTATGCCTTCCATCATTGACTCTTTCACCTCTCAAACAAATTAGAGAGGATGGTGATTTAATGGAAGGGCAACATGTGTTTAGAATAAAAGGAAGAGCAAGGCTCCAGTTAAGCCTCAGACCACCTTTCAAAAGATGTTGCTTCCTTCAAACATGTATGACCAAGATAGCATCTATGATCACTGGAAGAATTGAAGCAACTATAGTAAGGGAAAAAATGCCCCTCACTATGAAGGAAGGGCATGAGGTTGAGTGCTTTGAAAGCTCACAATGAAGAAATCCAAATGACCTATCATTGAGCATTTGTGTTTGATGCTCCAACCCCCACACTTAAGGGTAAGGAAGTGACATCCTCCCAAAAAACTTCCAGCAAAGAAGATGGTTGATGGCAAGACAGTAAGCAACTCTCACAGGGTCATATATAATGCCATCAACACCATGTCAGCTGAAAAGCAGACATCTGTTGCCTACAAACAGATACCGTCGAGTAAGCCTATTTACCGTCGAGCTTTCTACCAAATTGTAGCTGAGAGAAATAGGAAAAATGCTACTATCTTCTCTGCTGAACAGTAATATTATGATGCTCCATCTACCTCAAAGAATGTTTAGAAGAGAAGATACAACATCCATGAGTGATGGTGTTGTGCCAAGGTGAGACACTTTGTCAATGATTGTTGGCACAACCCTAATGTGTCGAATGCCAAGATGAGTTTTCCTGCCAAGGCTGTTGTTGGCAGAAATATTTCATATTATGCTAACAAGAACTTAGGACCCAAATTCAATTAGGCTCCTAAGGTAAAATAAATTGCATTTTGCATGATAATTCAAGTATCAATCTCAAACAAATATGGTACTTGGACAGTGGGTGCTCAAGGCACATGACAAAGACAAGGAGCCTACTAAAGAACTACACTCATGTGAAGAATGGTCCAAAAGTCATCTTTGAAGACTTAAATAGAGGAGTCACCAAAAGATATGATATGATCTTTAATGACATAATCTCTATCACAAGGGTAGCTTATGTTGGAGATTTGCAACACAACCTTTTAAGCATATGCCAACTATATAACTTGGGTTATATCATTGAATTTCACAATGATAAGTGCCTAATTAGAAGTCTATTAACTTATAGGTTATCTTCTTATGCACTAGGAGTGAGAATGTATTTTTCTTAGATTTCATTTATAATAATTCCTCAACTCCCATATGCCTTGTAGCTAATGAGAAATAATCTCTCTGTGTTCAATGACACAAAAGACTTGCTCACCTTAACTATAAGATAATTAGTTTGTTATTTTCTGAAAACTTAGTTAGAGACTCTCTTAAGTTAACATGTGTTAAATAGGGTCCATGTCATGCATGTCAAATGGGCAAGCAAACAAGGACCACCTTTAAAAGCTTAGCTCCTAAAAGCTCTATAAGATGTCTATATTTATTGCATATGAATTTGTCTAGTCCTTTGCCCATTCAGAGTTTAAGAAGGAAGTTGTACACCTATGTGAGTGTTGATGATCACTCTAGGTTTACATGTATATTCTTATTGAGTAAGAAGTCAGATACCCTAGGTGTCTTCATGACTTTTGTCAAGGTTGTTCTGAATGAAATGGAATGTTTTGTGGTCAAAGTGGGAAGTGACCATGATACATAATTTCAGTCTGATGTCATGACAACGTTCTGTGAAGAGCTTGCTATCACCCATGAATTCTCCTCTCCCAGAATCCCACAACAAAATGAGGTGGTTGAGAGAAAGAATATGACACAGATTGAGGCTGTCGGGACTTTGCTAAGTGACTCCTCACTACTAAAATACTTCTAGACCGAGGCAGTTAACATTGTATGTCATATCTTGAATAGGGCCTCCATCATTAAGGTCCATAAAAAGCCTCACTGTGAACTCATGAAAGGTGGAAAACAAATCATATCCTACTTTCAAATTTTTGGTTGCAAATGACTTATATTAAACAATGGGAATCATCAATTAACTAATATACTTAAAAATGCAATGTGGGAATTCTTGTTGGATATAACTCCCATAGTAGAGCTTATATGGTATTCAACAAAAAGATCAAAGTAGTAGAAGAATCACTGCATGTTGTATTTGACGAGATTAGCCTTCTATACAAATGTCGGTCTAGTGTGCCTAATGATGCAGGTTCTGAGCTCAACATAGAAGATTTATCTATCCATGATAAGCCAAGCTTAAGCAGGAATTCTTCAAGAGTTGAAGTACTCTGTGAAGACATTTAGCTAGCTGACAACACATAGGAAATTGACGAAGAGGAACAACCGACTGAAATAATTCTAGGCGGTCAACAAGGTGTTGTAAGGATTCCTGCAACAACCAGGCATATGAAGGACCATCCTAGCACCTTCATAATTGGAGATGCAAGTAAAAGGTGTCACCACCAAAAGCAGACTTCAAAATTAAGCTCTATTCCTAAGCTTCCAGTCTCAGGTAGAGCTAAAAAGATTTGAAGATGCCAATCAAGATGCATTCTAGATCAATGAAATGTAGGAAGAACTTCAACAGTTCAAGAGATGTAAGGTTGGAATTTGGTGTCAAAGCCATAAGGACACAACATCATTAACACCAAATGGATTTACAGAAATAAGATGGATGTGAATGGTGTCATTGTGAAGAACAAGGATAGACTTATAGCTGAGGGATACAAGCAAGAGGAAGAGATTGACTTTGATCAAACCTTTGCCCCAATTACAAGATTGGAGGTCATTAATATATTCTTGACCTATGCAGTAACCAAGGGATTTAAAGTCTACCAAGGGTGTCATTGTGAAGAACAAGGATAGACTTGTAGCTAAGGGTTACAAGCAAGAGAATGAGATAGACTTTGATCAAACCTTTGCCCAGTTGCAAGGTTGGAAGTCATTAAGATATTCTCATTCTATGCAGCAATCAATGGATTTGAAGTCTACCAGATGGATGTCAAGTTTGTATTCCTAAATGATAATCTTAAGGAAGAGTTATACGTAGAATAATCCTCAGGTTTTGTTCATCCAACTCTTAAATCTCATGTCTATTTTTTAAGAAAGTCTTGTATGGGTTAAAGCAAGCCCTTAGGGCTTGGTATGAAACTATGTCTAACTTCATCATTAAGAACAACTTCTTAAGGGGGATGATAGATAACACATTGTTCCTAAGGGAAACAAAGGGCAAGTGTTTCTTAGTCCAAATTTATATTGATGACATAATTTTTGGGTCTACTGATGACAACCTTTGCAAAAGGTTTGCCAACCTTATGCAAGGGGAGTTTGAAATGAGCAGTATGAGGGAGTTCAAGTACTTTCTAGATTTCCAAGTGAAACAGTCTGATGAGGGGATATTCATCTCTCTGACCAAGTACAATAGAGAACTTACTAAGAAGTTTGGGATGGAATCGACCTCCACCATGAAAACTCCCATGGAAACAAATGTATCCCTAGAGAAGGATGAGAAAGGGAAATATTTTGATGAATCCATATATAGGTGTATCATTGGATCCCTATTATATCTAACTTTTAGTATACCAGACATTATGTATGCAACATGTGTCTGTGCTAGGTACCAAGCATGACCTAAAGAATCTCATTACTCAGCTCTAAAGAGGATTTTGAGATACCTTAAAGGGCAGCCAACATCGTGGCCTATGGTACCCAAAGATCAACGATTTTGAAATGACTGGATTTTCAAATGCAGATTTTGCAGGTTGCAAAGAAGACAAGAAAAGTATAAGTGGTACTTGTCAATTCCTAGGAAAGAGATTGATTTCCTAGAGCAGTAAGAAGTAAACCGGTGTGGTCATTTCCATTGCTGAGTCTGAATACATATCTGCAGGGAGTTGTTGTATACAATTACCGTGGATTCAACATCAACTGGAGGACTATAACCTCAAGGTGAGTAAAACCCCCTTGTTTTGTGACTTATCTAGTGCTATTTACATTGCTAAGAATCATGTCTCACATAGCAGGACTAAACACATAAAAATAAGGTATCATTTTATTAGAGAATATGTTGAGAGTGAAGATATCTGTCTTGAATTTGTCTTCACTGACAAGCAAGTAAAAGATATCTTTGCAAAGCCATTGGATGAAGCTAAGTTTAATTCATTTAAAATTGAATTAGGTATGTTAAACATGGAGTAATTTATCCCTCACATATCATTTCTGCTATCAAGTTTTAAATTTTTATCATCTGAATATATTCTGTTATTCATCATTAATTGATTCAGATACATCAATGTATGATTAGCACGTAGAACATTATTTTGTTCAATATTTCAAGTTCTATTAGCTGCTAGAAGGCTTATGTTCAATAACAAAATTGATAGTCAATCTTAGCTAATATCTCTCACTAGGTGACATTGACTAGCTAAGAACACCAGCTAAGAAATCTAGTTAAGTAGCCTAACTGAGATGGCTAGCTGAGGCAAGCTCAGCTACATTATGGAAACCGCTGAGAAATTCCTCAACGATATATCTCCCCGTATCAACGATACCGCTGAGACGGGATGCTATATTAAAAGATGATTAATCTCAGTCATTAGATCAACTCTTTATGTGCAGTCAAATAGTTGATGGTTCAATACCCATTTAAATCAATTCGATAAATGTGAAATTAAAAGACTATATAAAGCCAAGTAAACTAAGAACCTAAACACTAAGCCCTAGAAAGTCGTCAACAACCTTTCGCCTTTCTCAGCTTCTCAGCGTCTAAGTTCTCTAATCAAATGGACCCAAAATTAGTTAAGATACTTCACTCTGGGTATGAAGTCATTAGGGATAGATTCCAACACGCTCATGAGGAAATTAAAGAAGTAATCAGACTATTACAGGCCATCGGCCTGAAGTTTTTGCCATCTGAACGAACATCAATTCTGAAAGACGACGTGTTGAAGTTTTATTCCAATGCTAAACTCTTCGCATCAATGACTAAAATCAAGAGCAAAGTAGGGGAAGTGAGGATAAAAATAAACCCTAAAAGGTTGGCCAAAGCCCTAAACCTGCATTTTGTAGTCAGTGAATGGATAGATGAAGTATCTACCCAGGCCATAGAACAAGCCTTGGTGTGGTGTGAATATAATGGAGAAAGATATGACTCATTAAAGAAAAAATGCTTCAACCAAAGATGTAAACTTCTAGATAATATCATTAGGAAAGCAATCCTGTGTAAGACATGATCCCATGATAGAATTTCCAAGCTGATGTTTGAAATAATTACAAGAGTAATTCTGCATAAAAGACTGATTGAGCTCTGATAGTCTTTCAAAGAGTGATTGCCAGCCTACAGGTTCCCAATCTAGACAGAATCCTGTCCCTATTTCTGATCAATGCTTACCCAGAGCATTTCAACAAGTCGTTATATGAAGAATATGGATGCAAAGACTCCAGAAAATTTCACCAGAGTTTTACCAAAGAGCCAAGCTGTCTAGACAAAGGCAAAGAGAAAGAAAACAGCTGAAGAAAATTCTTCTAGTTCTGATTTTGAATGTCAGAATGATGTTAACAACACACACATCTTTGAAAATGATCTATCTTCATCTGAAGAAGAAGAGGACTATGCTATTGAAGTTCAAAGAATTCAAGTGGATGATAATATCTCTACTCAAGATGAGTTAGAGAGGTTTGCAGAAGAATTTGGAGAAGTTACAAAAGATCTAGAGTTGGAAGATGGCCCAACTGAGGGGGAGATGAACCAATCACCTAAGAATCTACAAGGATAAATTCATAGGATAATTGATGATATACAAAATAGATTTGATCAAATCACGGATGATTCTCAAGTCCTGATTCGGAAAAAGAATGATGCTCCAGTTGAGGGGAAGCTTCTCATTTAAGTCTCTACTTAGAGAGAAGATTTGAATTTCTTCCAAGTGGCTGAGACATCCACTCCAGTTAAGATGGATGGATGGTGAAGATGACCAACGGAAAAGTACAGATCTTGTTGAGATTCAACCAAAACAGATGCCCCAACATCTACCTTCTACCAACAATGCAGTGAGCTCAATCATAGCTTTACTTAAAGCTCTACTGGATGAGCATACAACAACATTGAAAAACTACATTGATGAATCTATTCAAGGACTGAAGGATGAACTTATGTTAGAAGTGCAAAAAGTTAAAACTGAGATAATAAGTGATCTTAAGATTATGAAAGATGATACTGCACTCATCAACCAAGAGATCACGAGATGTTTTGACCTGGTAGCAAGCTCTGTCAAGCAAAATATTACCATTCTCAGGTCAATGGATGAAAACCTGAAGGAATCTGTACTTGACTTACATAGTGTGAAAAACTATGTTAGTCAAACAGATGAAGTCATAAGAGTGAGTGTGGATTATATAAAAAATTATGTTTTCTCCACTCAAATAAAGGTTGCTGAACTGGCCATTGAGAACAGGGACACTATTATAGCAAATTTGGAAAATGCTTTCCAGATAGTGTCTAATAGGCTTGATGACAACACTCTCCATTTGGACAATAAAATTAATGAAGAAGCCAGAAAGGGGGAGAAGGGCAGTGCGGTGCAAGCCCTTAAGGTTCTTCAGGGTACAAGGGTTGCCTTACACTTACCCCTGCTGGATCCTATAAGGCCTGAAGACTTTGATTTCTAGGGATAAGCCAGAGTGGCTCAGGATGCTCGGTTGGCTGAGAGAAGAAGAAGAGATGGCGTGATGCTTCATGAGGAGTTCATGGCTAAATTAAAGAAGGGCAAAAATTGCAGATGATCTTAATTATGAATACTGGAGTGAAGACTCTGATAACATCATCATAAATGCTTGGATCAATCATGGACAACTCTTGAATAACATTAACAATGTCTATCCCTTTGAAGAGTGGATCAAACACTTGGAGAGGAATTCTCTAAGGAAAAGGGTAAACAAAGAAAATTATATACACATGAACAATCCAAGAAGGATACTCTCCAAATACCTTCCCAAGCCATTCTTGTTATTTAAGAGACAGGACAACAAAGCTAAACATGCTGAAAGGTTAGCTGCTGCACAAGGAGAAGGCTCATGCTCTCCTCCCAAAAAGATGAGAACTGATATAGTAACCTAGCCAGTGGACTAACACTTTGAATTCTGCAATTTTTTTTGATTGTATTTATAGTTAAAATTGAATATAATTATGTATCTTGTTTGAACATTTATGATTAAAATTATAGTGATGTCATGACTTGTTGTTCGCTTTGTAGATATGTTTGATAATTATCTATAATAACAAATATTGGCACAATGTAACACATAGTAATTTGTTGTTCACTTACATGTTGTATGTCTTGACATGATTCTATTGATATCTTATTGTTAAAAATTTGGTTTATTGGTTAATGTTACTTAGCATTGTAAGATGTTATGCCTTCTTCAAATAGAAGGAGATTGTTGATAAGATTGCCCTCAATCTTCCAAGATTTGAAGTGGCATCGCTACTAATGCTAAGAACATATTGTATTTGATGCATATCCACTTTATGAGCATGTAAGATACTTGGTATTTACTCCAAAATATTGGTCAAAACTGTTAGAAAGTAGCGAAAAGAAGCGAAAAGTAGAGAACAAGCCGAATAAACTTTTGAATAATCGAAATTTTATTATCCAAAAAAGATAACTATTACAAAGGTATGCCCTCCCTTATATAGAATGGAGGAGAGAAGAGAGAATACAAATAAGAGATGTGGGACTAAAAATATACAAGCTAAGCGGACTATACAAAGTAAACCGCACAGGCCGCGCGGTTAGACAGAAGGACTAACCGCACGGCTTACAATAAGAGAAGCAGAGAGGTCGCCTGTGAAGAATGCCAGACCGCCCGGTTAACTAGTTGCCGAGTCAAACCGCCAGACCGCGCGGTCTCCAACCCGCCAAGACAGACCGCCCGGTCTCCAACTTCAACACTCCCCCTCAAGCTGGAGCATATATATCAATCATGCCCAGCTTGTCGCAAACATGCAGAAACGAGGCGGAGACTGGCTTGGTGAAGATGTCAGCTAGCTCTTTATCAGATGTGACAAACGGAGTGCAAATTTGTTCTTTTAAAATCTCTTCACGAATGAAATGGCAGTCAACCTCAATGTGCTTTGTTCTTTCATGGAATACCGGATTTTTGGAGATGTATATGGCGGCCTTGTTATCACAGAACATAGGTAGAGGATGGTTGTACACCTCTCCTAAATCTAGCATGAGAGCCCGCAACCATTTCAACTCACAAGTGGTTGACGCCATACTACGATACTCAGCTTCTGCACTGGACCTGGAGACAACAGACTGCTTTTTACTCTTCCAGCTCACCAGATTTCCCCCAACAAAGGTGCAAAAACCTGAGGTAGACTTGCGATCCCCTTTGTCATCAGCATAACTTGCATCTGAGTAGGCTTCAATCCTCAGATGACCATTCTTCTGAAACAGTAATCCTTTCCCAGGCGCTGCTTTGACATATTCCAAGATCCGCAAGGCGGACTGTAGATGACATTCCCTAGGCGCTTGCATGAATTGACTCACCTTGCCCACAGCATAGGAAATGTCGGGTCTGGTCACTGTGAGATATATGAGCTTACCAACCAGACGCCTGTACCGCGAACTATCTGAAAGAAGAGGCGAATCATCTGTCCAGGTTTTGTCCTCCCCAATAGCCATGGGGCATCGGGCAGGTTTAGCTCCAGTCAATCCTGCCTCTTTTAAAAGATCAAGGGCATACTTACGCTGAGAGAGAACTAAGGAGTCGGGCTTCCGAGAGAGTTCGATCCCCAAAAAGTACTTTGGAGAGCCCATATCTTTAGTGATCAGATGCTGGCGAAGATGTCGCTTTGTCAGGGCTACCCCTTCCTGGTCATCGCCAGTGAGAAGAATATCATCGACGTACACAGCAAGAACAACCAGCCCAGAAGGAGTTTTGCGAATAAAGAGAGAGTGATCAGCAGAGCTTCGCACAAAACCAACAGCCGCCACAATACCGCTGAACTTGTCAAACCAAGCTCGAGGACTCTGCTTGAGGCCATAAATTGCCTTCTGCAGCCGGCATACTCGTGTCTCCCCCTGAGCAACATACCCAGGAGGTTGCTCCATGTAAACGGCCTCGTGAAGATCACCATAAAGGAAGGCATTCTTGACGTCCAGCTGAGAAATTGGCCAATCCCGATTGACGGCCACAGAGAGAAGAACCCGGATTGTGCTGAGACGAGCCACAGGGGAGAAGGTGTCAAAGTAATCAACCCCATAGGTCTGAGTAAAGCCCTTAGCCACAAGGCGAGCCTTATACCGATCCACAGTGCCGTCTGGGCTAAATTTGACCACAAAGACCCAGCGACAGCCAACAACATCAGTACCAAAGGGAGGAGGAACAAGAGTCCAGGTACCCCGCTCAGTGAGGGTCACCATTTCCTCATCCATGGCCATCTTCCAGTGAGGAATAGCAAGGGCCTCCTGATAGGAGCGGGGTGTGGCAGTGGCAGAGATAGCCAGTGCAAATGCCCTGCGAGAAGGAGTAAGACGATCATAGGAAACAACAGTAGCAAGGGGGTGTAAGGTGCACGTCCGCACCCCTTTGCGAAGAGCTATAGGAAGATCCAGGTCAGCCGGGCCCGCGGCATCCGGAGCATCCGTGGTAGAGAAAGCTGGCCCGGGAGAAGAGAGCGACGACAGCGGAGAGGGTGGAGGAGAAGGGAGAGAGAGAGGGGGAGGAAGAGGAGAGGGTGGAGACGGTGTAGTGGTGGAGAGGGTAGGAGGAGGCGAGGGAACGAAGGGAACGGCAGGAGAATCAGAAGCTTGGAGAAGAGGAGAAGAGTCATCCGAGAAGTAGGAGGTATTCTCGAAGAAGGTGACGTCAGCAGAGACGAACTGCTTACGAAGGACGGGATCAAAGCAACAGTAGCCTTTCTGAGTGGTGGAGTACCCCAGAAAGACACATTTGGTGGAGCGAGGGGAGAGCTTATCACAGGTGGCAGAAGGGGTATGCACAAAGGCAGTGCATCCAAAGATTTGGAGAGGGAGAGGAAACGGCTCCTTTCCCGGATACAAAATGGAGAACGGGGTTTGGCCATGGAGAACCGTGGAGGGAATGCGATTGATGAGGTAGCAGGCAAGGAGAACAGCATAGCCCCAATAGGAGCGAGGAACATGCATCTGGGTCATCAAGGTGTGAGCAACATCGAGCAGGTGTCGGTTTTTGCGTTTGGCCACAACATTTTGTTGTGAAGTATAGACACAACTAGTTTGATGAAGAATCCCATTTTGCATGCAGAATGTAGAGAAGTCACGACTGAGATATTCTTGGGCATTATCAGATCGAAAAACTTGGATAGAAACACCAAACTGAGTTTTGATCATGAGATAGAAGGATGTCCATACAGAGAATAATTCGGAGCGATCTTTTAACAGATACACCCACGTACAGCGAGAGAAATCATCAATGAACGTGACAAAATAGGAACTACCCCGACCAATGGTAAGAGTAGGAGAAGGACCCCAGATATCGGAGTGGATAAGATCAAACGGACGGGTAGAGCTACGAACGTGCTTTGGAGGGAAGGAGGAGCGGTGATGCTTGCCAAGCTGACAGGCCTCACAGTTGAGCGGAGGACTTTGAGGAGGAAGGTGGGGCAGAAGTTGACGAAGAAGGCGGGGAGGAGCATGACCAAGGCGGAGATGCCATTGGAGAAGATCTGTGGAGGTGGAGGAGAAGGTGGAAAAAGCAGAAATGTTGTCGAGGAAGTATAAGCCGCCACTCTCAGTCCCAGTAGCAATCGTCCGTTGGGAGTCCGGATCCTGAAAAGAGCAAGAAGTAGAAGTAAATGTGACGGAACACTGTAATTGCTTGCAAAGAGATGTAACAGATAATAAGTTGCACGGGAACTGGGGCACGTATAGAGTATCCGCCAAGTGAAGAGACGGGGTGACATGAACTATCCCTGTTCCATGAACTGATGATGAAGAGCCGTCAGCGAGAGTAACTGGGGGCAAGCGAGCATGTTTTTCTAGGAGAGAGAAACACGGGAGATGGCCGGTCATATGATTCGTAGCACCAGTGTCGATCAGCCATTTCCCTGAGTAACAACGTGTGCACGACCAGAAGACGTGACAACCGAGGCGAATGGCGTGGAGGAGGATATGAAAGCCATGAAGGGAGGAAGAAGAAACTGCAGCGGTCTCGGTGACAGCACACCAGCGGCACGAAGGGCCACGACCAAGGCGCAGAGCACAAGCCGCGCGACTAAACCAGGAGGTCGCGGCGACTAACAAGCAGGAGCGGCTAAAGGAGGAAGGGCAGAGAGGCCGCTCAAACAAGGAAGAATCCGCGAGAAACCGCGGCGGGAACAAAAGGGAAGAAGCCGCGTGAACACGAGCGGCTAGGATGCAGATCAAGGCACAGCAGGGGAAGAAGTCGCGCGGACTGAAAAAGGCCGAGCGAACAGAAGAGAGGAGAAGAGCAGGTGACCGCGACCAAGATACGAGTAAGAAAGGGACAACCCGCACGGTCAGGCAGATCACAGCAGTTGCGAGAATGCGGGCAAGGGCACAGCGAGGAAGAGGTCGCGCGGACTGAAAAGGCCGAGCGAACAGAAGAGAGGAGAAGAGCAGGTGACCGCGACCAAGATGCGGGGGAGAAAGGAACAACCCGCACGGTCAGGCAGATCACAGCAGCAAACCGCGAGTTCAGAGACAACACACGCGGACAGAGACAGACCGCAGCGACTAGGAAGTCGTAGCGGCAGGAAAGAACAAGGAGCGCGGCAACACGGAAACAGGTCGCTGCGACAAAGAGCAGTAGGAGAAGAGAATCAAGAAGAAGCAAGCCGCGCGAACAGGCAGCGGACAGAAACAAGCCGCGCGAATAGAAACAAGCCGCGCGGACAGAAGAGAAGGCAAGCCGCGAACAAGCCGCAGAACGCGGAAGACAAGCCGCGAACAACAGAGAGCGCACAGAATCAGGAGGAAATGACCGTGCGCTCTGATACCATGTTAGAAAGTAGCGAAAAGAAGCGAAAAGTAGAGAACAAGCCGAATAAACTTTTGAATAATCGAAATTTTATTATCCAAAAAAGATAACTATTACAAAGGTATGCCCTCCCTTATATAGAATGGAGGAGAGAAGAGAGAATACAAATAAGAGATGTGGGACTAAAAATATACATGCTAAGCGGACTGTACAAAGTAAACCGCACAGGCCGCGCGGTTAGACAGAAGGACTAACCGCACGGCTTACAATAAGAGAAGCAGAGAGGTTGCCTGTGAAGAATGCCAGACCGCCCGGTTTACTAGTCGCCGAGTCAAACCGCCAGACCGCGCGGTCTCCAACCCGCCAAGACAGACCGCCCGGTCTCCAACTTCAACAAAAACGTTGAGCTATACAACTGAGACAACTTATAGTTCCCAGCTATATCTGTGAGACAATGGTCTATACCGCTGAGAAGAGTGCAAAAACCGCTGAAAATAACAAATCTCGGCGCCAAAGCAAATACTGCTGAGAATAAAGGATCTTCTCAGCGTTACAGTTGAGAAGATTCAAATTTACCTGCTAAAAACTGCAGGTCTCATCAGCAAGTATAGTGCCACTAAAGAATGAAGTCAATACTCTGCGGTATAGCTGAAAAGATTCAAATAATGTCGTTGAGCCCATACAGATTGGCAGGATTCAAAACTGGTGGAAGAGAGGAAAGGATGGGCAAAACATTCCTATTTTGTCAAATACTTTGACAGGACCTTTCCTGGGACCGTTGGAGAAGGTCAAAGCTGTTGGAGCATGCAATCCACGCTTCCTGGTTTGCTAATAACAAATCTTGTTTGTATTTGATTTTTGGGTGTTTTTGGTGTGTAGATAACACAGGTCTATATCTAACGTCTTTTTGGTGCTGAATCAGATCAGAATTGAGCTCGGGCGATATCGCCAGACAATATTGAGTATCGCCGACAGGCGATAGCGCCACTCGACGCATTTCTGTTCGACGCTCGATGAAGACGTGGCCTCCGTTACATCGCTATCACCAGACGGCGATATCCAGTATCACCAGGCGATAGTGCACGATTCGACGCTCGACGTATCTGCAAGGCAAAAATGAGGAGTTCGTGGGCCACGTGGCAGCGGTTACCGGTATCGCCAGGTGGCGATACCCAGTATCGCCCGGTGGTGATACCCAGTATCGCCCGGCGATAGCGCCCGAATATAAAAACCATTCATTTCTTATGGAAATCACGAATTTGATTACATGGAGTGTACTTTCCTGCATAGACGATTCAGAGAGCTCCAGATCTTAGAGATACTCCATACTCTCAAGAAGGCCAAAGCACGAAAGATTGAAGGCACGTTCACAGCATTCGAAGCAACTCTAGCAAGGATTAATCGGCATCTTCAGTGCATTGTTGAAGGGAGTGTCTAGCCTAAAGTGTATAATTTATTTTTGTTCTTGTTTCTATTATTTTCTCATTGTAATCGAGAGGGGAAATCGTCGCCTTGTGCGTGGCGTCTAGGTCCTTGTATGGCTTAGGATAGAATCGCCGCCTTGTGAGTGGCCTCCAAGTCCTTGTGCGGCTTAGGGAGAAATCGTTGTCTTGTGTACAATGTCTAGATAGTGGTTAGATCTAGGGGGAGACTAGTAGCAAGATCTAGGAAGTGATACACTTTAGCCTGCCGGTTCTTGGTAGAAGAACCGACGAAAACACAAGCAAATTTTTTATTTCACGAGCCTTTGTCTCTAGCTCTTTAGAGACACCTTGTATTCAATTTATCTCTTTTGAAATATATCATTGTTGTTTTAGCTTGTATACATTTGCATTCTTCAATTATATTATTGTTATTCATCAAGCCAATTTGCCTAATTTTTAAGAAAAATTTAAAGAACCCTTATTCACCCCCCTTTAAGGGCGCCGCACGATCCAACACTTGGTATCAAAGCGAGGTTACTCCAAAATCAGTTTCACCACCGGGAGTAATGACGCAAAACACTCACGCGTTTTCTAAGGGGCAAGGTATTAGTAGACCTCCCTGATTCACGGGCACCGACTACAACTATTGGAAAGTACGAATGTGATGCTTTCTAACAACACTAGACATCGACGTTTGGGGCATGGTAGAAACATGTTACACTGCTCCTATAACTATAGTAGGAAGTGTCTCTATGGAAAAATCCAAGGATAAATGGGATGAAGCTGATAAGCTTCGCTGTAAAAATAACGCTAAGGCAATGAACGCCTTATTTTTTGCGTTAGATAGGGCTGAATTTAATCGTGTTTGTGCATGTGATACTGCATATGATATATGGAATCTTCTTGAAGTTACTCATGAAGGTACATCGCAGGTAAAGGACTCGAAGCTCTTCCAGTTACAATCAAAGTTTGAGAAGTTCAAAATGGAGGTTGATGAGGATGTAGACTCCATGTACACAAGGTTCAACAAGATAGTGAACGACTCAAGGATTCTAGGGAAGAATTTCTCAAATGGAGATTTGGTGAGGAAAATACTTAGATCGCTTCCCCCGAAGTTTAATCTAAAAGTGACTGCCATCTTAGAGTCACACGATCTAAAGTCTCTCCAAATTGAGAATCTAATAGGCAACTTAAAACCCCATGAAGTAGAGTTGAGGATTCAACAACAACAGTATAGCCTGGATCCAAGAAAGAAAGCTTTGGCGTTGAAGTCCAAGAAGGAAGAGGAAAGCGAGTCCGATGAAAGTGACGATGGAGATTAAGAAAGCTTGTTTGTGAAGAAATTTAGGAGATTCATGAGAAATCCTGAAAGAAGAAATTCTTTCAGAAAATTTTTCAAGAGGCAAGAATGTTGGAATAGGAAAGGAAAAGCCCAAGCTGATGGAGAGGATGACGAAGATAGACCACCACATGAGTGCTATCATTGCCGGAGAATTGGCCACATAAAGAGCAAGTGACCAAAGTATCTGAAAGAGCTGAAGGAGAAGCGACACGGAAAGAAAGATAAGAAGAAAGTTTTGAAGGCAAAAACCATGGGATGAAGCCACTCCTAAGGAATCAAGCAGTTCAGGGTCAGAAACTGAAGAGGAGGCCAACATGTGCTTGATGAGAAAGAGCGTTTCATCACATGATAAAGAAAGCAGTGTCCAGAGCGACACTGAGGTAACTCCTGAAACTTATGATGATTTATATTCTGAATTTTTGAGAACTTGCAAGTATTTAGACAAAAAAATGGATGAAATTAAATTGATTAAATCTGAAAATAAAATGTTAGTAAAAGAAAATAAGAAATTAAAAAGTGAAGTAAAAGTACTTGGAAAGGAGAAATCGACATGTCAAGAGGATTGTCCCTCTTTGACAAAGATACTAGAGCTTGAGAAAGATCTCTCTAAGACTCAGACTCAGGTTGAAACTCTTATAAGAGAGAAAGAGGCCTTAGAGAGATCTCTAAAATTTTCTCAATCTCAAGTGGAAGGCAGCAGGAAGTCTTTCACAAACTGATGCGACACCATAGTTGCCAAAAATAATGTATTAAGGGGACGAGTTCGTGATTTAGAAATGACCACTAACAAATTTGGAGTGAGTCAAAAATCTCTAAATATGATTTTGGGAAACCAGTACTATGGTTCTGAAAAATTCGGACTTGGATACTCACCTGAACAGTATCGCCCGACGACATCCATTGTCGCCGGCGATAAGAAAAAGTCCAGAAAATCTGGTTTTCAGATTAAAAACAATAAACCTCCTGTCCATGTAGCTTATAGAAAAGGGTCAAAATTTACTTAAAAAACCCGTCGATTTCTTTCATCAAGTGTGTCAAATGTTATAAGTTTGGTCACACAACATATACATGTAAGAAGACGGGACACTGTTCAGTCAAACAAATCTGCGTGCCTAAGGCTTCCACCTATTCTATGGGAGGAACCACTTGGGTAATCAGATCTTTACTCTCATCCTCTTTGTAGGTGTGTTGGCAGGCTAAGGACAAAGAAGACGTGTGGTACTTGGACTCAATGTGTTTCAAGCATATGACGGGCAATAAATCAAAGTTCCTTAGCTTAGAGATGAAGAAAGGAGGAGTGGTTACTTTTGGTGACAACGGGAAGGGAAAAATCATCGGCATTGGAGTAGTTGGTAACAAATTATTTACTATCTCAAATATTTTGTATGTTAAAGGTTTGAAACATAATTTAATCTCGATAAGTCAGTTATGTGATGTTGGCTTAAATGTCTTATTTGACTCATCTTCAAACTTATGCAAAATTATTAACTCCAAAACAAATGATATTGTTATTACTGCTCCTAGGTTTCAAAATGTCTACATGATTAGATTTAATGATTTGTCACATTCTTCTTTTAAGTGTTTTATATCTAAAAATGAGGAGTTAGATTTGTGGCATAGACGTCTTGGACATTCTAGTTCCAAGCTAATTTTAAAATTGTCTCAAAACAAACTTGTTAAAGATTTACCTTTTTACATGGAAATTTTTCATCTTTATGTTCACCATGTCAAAAAAGAAAATTTACAAAGTCTTATTTTAAAAGCAAAAATGTCGTTTCCACCACTAGACCTTTAGAATTGATATATATGGATTTGTTTGGTCCTGTTAATACACTGAGTCTAGGTGGTAGATAATACACTTTTATTTTGATTGATGATTTATCTCGCTTTAGTTGAATAGTTTTCTTATCGTCTAAATCTGATGCGTTTTTAGAATTTTCCAAATTATGTTTACGTGTTCAAAATGAACTAGAGTTAAAAATAAAATGCATTCATTCAGATCATGGAGGTGAATTTGATAATAAAAAATTTGTTTCTTTTTGCAATGAGTTAGAAATTAAACATGAATTTTCCGCTCCTCGTACACCTCAACAAAATGGTGTGGTAGAGATGAAAAATAGAACTTTGCAAGAACTACCTCGCACTATGCTATCTAAATACAAATTACCTAGATCTTTTTGGGCTGAATCTGTTAGTACTGCTTGTTATGTTATCAATCGTGTTATGCTTCAACCTCTCTTAAAATTAACACCTTATGAGCTATATTTTCAAAAGAAACCAAACGTATCTTATTTTAAAGTTTTTGGTTGTAAATGTTTTGTTTTGAACACTAAGGATAATTTAGGCAAATTTGATGAAAAGTGTGATGAAGACATTTTTATTGGCTATTCTTCAATGAGCAAAGCTTATAGAGTTTACAACAAGAGCACTAAAATGATTGAAGAGTCTGTACATGTTAAATTTGATGAGTTTTTCTCTTGTGAAGAAGCTAATAATACAGGTAAAGATGAAGAGTTCTCCCCTCTACAAAGGTTGGATGATGATGAAATCCTTGGAGACAAAGATAAAGAAAAAGGATTCGAACAAGAAGAAGAATAAGAGCAAGGATACGTGCCTCTAAGCGAACTAAGATTCTCAAAAGATTATCCCCAAGATTTGGTTATTGGAGAACCATCAAGAGGGGCAAGTACCCGTTCATCTGTACGTGAGTTATTCTCAAATATGTGCTTTATTTCTGATATAGAACCTAAAAGCGTTGAAGCTACTTTAAATGATAATTCTTGGTTTTTAGCTATGAATGACGAGCTTAATCAATTTGAATGCAATAAGGTTTGGAAGTTAGTAGAAAGACCGTTAAATTATCCTGTTGTAGGAGTTAAGTGGATTTTTAAAAATAAACTAGATAGTGAATCCAGGGTCACTAGGAACAAAGCTAGACTCGTAGCAAAAAGTTATTCACAAATAGAAGGAATAGATTTTGATGAAACCTTTGCACCCGTAGCATGTTTAGAAGTAGTTAGAATATTTCTTGCATTTGCTAGTTTTAAAAAGTTTAAATTATTTCAAATGGATGTTAAAACTGCTTTTCTTAATGAGTATATTAAGGAGGAGGTCTATGTAGAATAACCTCCAGGCTTTGTTGATGTTAGATTTCCTGATCATGTTTTTAAATTAGAAAAAGCCCTTTATGGTTTGAAACAAGCACCCCGAGCATGGTATGATAGATTGACTATTTATTTATTAAAGAATGATTACAAAATGGGTAGTGTTGATTGTAATTTATTTGTTAAACATATTAATGATGATCTTATCGTTTTACAAATATATGTTGATGACATTATTTTTGGATACACAAATGAAAAATTATGTGATAGTGTTATTGAAATTATGAAGAATGAATTTGAAATGAACATGGTAGACGAACTCACTTATTTTCTTAGTTTTCAAATTACTCAAAAGCATGATGGAATTTTTATTTGTCAATCTAAATATATTCATGATGTTTTTAAAAGATTTGTGTTTGAAAATCTAAAACAAGCAAATACCCCCATGAGGGTCTCATTAAAGTTAGGAAAGGATGAAAGTGGAATATCCATAGATCAAACACTTTATAGAGGAATGATAGGATCACTATTGTATTTGACTGCTTCTAGGCCTGACATTATGTTTGTTGTATGTTTATGTGCTAGATTTTAAGCTAATCCCAAAGAGTCTCATTTAAAAGCAGTTAAACACATTTTTAGATATCTTATTGACACATCTAAATTAGGTTTATGGTATCCTCATAACGATACCTTTATATTACATGGCTTTTCTGATTCTGATTATACTGACTGTTCATTAGATCGTAAAAGCACCAGTGACACTTGTCACTTTCTTGGCCCTTCACTTATTTCATGGTCTAGTAGGAAACATAATTCTGTTGCCTTATCCACCACTGAGGTCGAGTACATGGCACTAGACAGTTGTTGTGCAAAAGCTTTATGGATGAAGCAAACTTTATAAGATTTTGGAATAGTTCATGAAACAATTGAATTAACGTGTGATAATAAAAGTGCAATTGACTTAACATATAATCCAGCTTATCATTTTAGGTCTAAACACATTGACATACACCACCATTTCATAAGAGATCACATAAAACAAAATACGATCAAAGTCAAATTTATCAGCACTGATTCACAGCTTACGAATATTTTCACGAAACCACTTCCAGATTCCCGTTTTTCATTGTTAAGATTAGAACTAGGAATTCTAGACATTTCGAACTAATAAATTGCCATAGCAAACAAAAATAAATAAATAATTAAATTGCTAAAAATATGAACATTAAACCAAAATAAAATTGCATAAACCATGAATGTAAACATCACATACTGAGTCTTATATTATTACAACAACACAATACCACATACTAAGCCCCACATAATATTACATCATAAATAATTTTTGAAAATTAAGAAACTTCACTGTCGCCGGCGACAGTGACTGTCGCCGGGCGATAGCGCTAACTTGTCCAGTCATCCCAAAAATCTTCAGAAATTTCTGTTATCACCTGCACTTGTCTCCCCTTGATCATCAGCCGAACTGTGCTCACTGCTCCTCGTCCGACGTGCTCGGCGAGTAGATGTACGGGGAGGCTCCATGATCGGATTCTCCCATTCTGCCGCCTCTGATGGGGCGGGCTTCAGCTTTAGACTTTTTGTCAGAAATTTAAAAAAATTCTGAATTTCCAAGAAGTTCTTTTTCATTTCCCTCTTGTGTTCTTCGAACGACTCTCGCAAGTCATCCAACCCTTCTCGCAACTATCCACCTCTTGGAATTGGCCGGTTACGGATAGTGAACACAGCTTCACTACTCCTTGCCGACCCCCTCATGTTGATCGGCCGATGGAAGGTGTTCCACTCGTCGAAAATATGGATGGAATACAATCGTTGAAGTACAAATCCGGGTCTATGCAAGTGTATTTCTTATATAAAATTCGTTGGATGACGGCTCCAAGTAGTAGTGTGTTTAGTTTTTTTTCCAATTAGGACTCTTTAATCTAAATGCATAGCGTATTATCGAAAAGATGAAGTCTGTCATGTCAAACGGCTCCCGCTCCAAAATCATGTATGTCACATAACTCAGTTGAGCCGTTATTTTTCGTGTATCTCCGGATTTCAGTAGGACAGTATGCCTCAATATATCTTGCACTAGTCGTGCATCCTCAGTGAGCGTGGCCATCGACTGACTAAGTATTTTGGTGGAATTTCCATGCAAAACCAAATTCAATTGTGTCCAATCTCTATCCTTCTGATAGTTCTCTACTACATCTACAGTATTTTCATGCTCTATTAACCCAAACTCATCTCTAAGGTCATAGTGAGTTATCTCTACTACATGTCCCTATATTTTAGATCGTACTCCACCATTATGTTCCGTGAAACGCGAATCTTTAAGATAATTATAAAACTCTCTAATTAGTATGGAGGAAAATGTATCTGGGATAATAATCGACATTATTCCCGCCATTGCTAACAGATCGTGGATGTGTGCATGACAGGCAGGGTCGAATTCGATCACCCGTCCGATCCCTATGTTAGCATTTTCAATTCCAAGAAATGTTTGATAAGAAGAATATGAATCACTCTCTGTGCTTCTACGGGCTTTGGAACTGGAAGCCATTACTGCAAATGAAAATATTTTTTTAATAAACAGAGAAAATGTTTTTTTGATATCGTCATCCGACGACACCCACTGTCGTCGGGCGATAACAGAAAATGGTTTTCCTTCATTTCCGAATTCAGATCTGGTTTTTCCCTCATCCAAAATACCAGATCTGCAAGTTATTTTTCACAAAATTCATTTACAAAGACTTAGATCTCTAAATATATGCATATTTTTCACCAACTCAAAAACGATTTCTCATGATCCATCTTACTTTAAAACTTGGAAAATTTTCATCTAGGGTTCTATGCTACACTATCCTAACACTTAGATCCATAAAAATCTAAAGCATAAAAGCAAAAATCCAAGTTTATTACCTAGGTCTTAGGTTTTCGCCGCCTTCCGCTCTGAGTTCCGCGATCTACCTTCAGGAAAAATGCTAGATTTGATGCCTTTGACTTCCTGCCATCGTTTTTATACTTTTTGCACTATCGCCAATCGACGATACCCGGTATCGCCCGGCGATAGTGAAAATTCACTATTTCACCAATTTTTTCTTCGTTACTCAAATTTAGTCATGGTGTGATGTTTTGTTTTGAGTTCCCAATAGCTTGGTTCCCTAGTTCAACATTCTTATATCTGTTCTACATACTTAAGTGCTAGTGTTTTTAAACTCGTTAAATTGTTTTCGCATGCCTCTAAGTATGAGAAATTTTTTAGTTATGATAATATTTTTTCACTCATGGTTGTGCAAATCTTCATAAGCATTCATCTTACTACATGTGTGAATTGGGAATATTCTACCATAACCGCTAGTATTGCATGTTCCTGCCAATACTTTATCCGAGTTTGTACAATGCACCATTAATATTTAATTATCTTGTATGCTCTCACAAGTGAATTTGGACTCCTTTGTCTAACCAAACAAAAAATGTGATAAAAAAATTGTATGATCCCAAAAGTGCAAACCTTTCGTAATATGTTTCACCCAAAACAAAAAAAACAAATAATAGAGGGCTGACAAGGAACCTCCACTAAGCACTACTTACCCCTCCTGATAAGTCTTAATAAGCATTGTGAGATTGAGCACCTTGGAAAGAATTATAAAGTGTCTTGCGCAAATCCTTAACTAGATAATTTCTTTATTGTGTGTTCTGAACTCTTGGGTATGAGTATAGCTCTGCATGTCCAACTCTATGTTATGTTGTTTTTTTAACATTCCCGTGTTCATGTATTTGTAAGAGTCTACATAAGTGTTTCCGACACTATATCACATGTACACAACATTATCCTCTCTAAACATTCTTCTTATGAGAGTTGGACTGAAAACTTTTTACAAAGTATTATTCACTAGTGTATGCATTTGTGATATAATTGGCTGAACATTGCCAATGTTAGTGTTTACTCATTTCTTTCTTTCTTATGCATTGCTCACCTATCCTATCTAGAGTTTCTCCTTTGTGTTTATTCCTTCTTTTGCTTCCGCCACACTCTTATCTATCTTTTGACAATACCAAAGGGGGAAAACATTTTCAAAGGAAATCATTCATATACACTCATAAGCACTTTTATATAATGGAAAAAGTTCACTATGCTTCAATTTAGGGGGAGATCACATGTAGGGGGAGTGTTTCATCCAAGAGCAATTTGTGCACATACACATGTTTCGTCTTGATACTCAAATTGGGTGGACCCTATAACATTCATGATTTCTTTATTAATGGATTTGTTATTATCAAAAGGGGAAGATTGTTGGAGCATGCATTCCATGCTTCCTGGTTTGCTAATAACAAATCTTGTTTGTTTTTGATTTATGGGTGTTTTTGATGTGCAGATAATACATGTTTATATCTAATGTCTTTTTGGTGCTGAATCGGATAAGAATTGAGCTCGGGCGATATCGCCAAGCGATATTGAGTATCACCGACAGGCGATAGCGCCACTCGACGCATTTCCGTTCGACGCTCGACGAAGACGTGGCCTCTGTTATATCGCTATCGCCAGACGGCGATATCCAGAATCGTCAGATGATAGTGCATGATTCGATGCTCGACATATCTACGATGCGAAAGTGAGAAGTTTGTGGGCCACGTGGCAGCGGTTACCGATATCGCCAGGTGGCAATACCCAATATCGCCCGGCGATAGCGCCAGAATATAAAAACCATTCATTTCTTGTGGAAATCAAGAATTTGATTACTTGGAGTGTACATTCCTGCATAGACGATTCAAAGAGCTCCAGATCTTAGAGATACTCATACTCTCAAGAAGGCCAAAGCGCGAAAGATTGACGACATGTTCGTAGCATTCGAAGCAACACTAGTAAGAATTCATCGACATCTTCAGTGCATTGTTGAAGGGAGTGTCTAGCTTAAAGTGTTTAATTTGTTTTTGTTCTTGTTTCTATTATTTTTTCATTGTAATCGAGAGGGGAAATCACCGCCTTATGCGTGGCATCTAGGTCCTTGTGTGGCTTAGGAGAGAATCACCGCCTTGTGAGTGGCGTCCAAGTCCTTGTGCGGCTTAGGGAGAAATCATTGCCTTGTGTGTAGCGTCTATATCGTGGTTAGATCTAGGGGAGGCTAGTAGCAAGATCTAGGAAGAGATACGCTTTAGTCTGCTGGTTCTTGGTAGAATAATCGGCGAAAACACAAGCAAATTATTTATTTCATGAGTCTTTGTCTCTAGCTCTATAGAGACACTTTGTATTCAATTTATCTCTTTTGAAATATATCATTGTTGTTTTAGCTTGTATATATTTGCATTCTTCAATTATATTGTTGTTATTCATCAAGCCAATTTGTCTAATTTTTAAGAAAAATTTAAAGAACCCTTATTCACCCCCCCTCTAAGGGCGCCACACGATCCAACAAAAGCTATAAGAAGACACTTAGGGCACCTGAAAAAAATGTCGTTGCACGAAAAACCTAAATTCAAGAAAGGGCTTGACGTCGCTCCAAGTGAATGTAGTGGTCAAGACTCTCATGCTGCCCTTGTTGGATATTGAAGAGAGCGGTGACCTCCTTCTTCCTCTTCTTGGACGTCGCGAACCTTATTATCAAGCCCCGATGCAGATCCTCGAATTAGTTAGTGCACTTTTCAGGCAATTGGTGAAACCAGTCTCTCGCATTCCCGTTGAAGGTGATGGAAAAAAACTTGTATTTGAATGCATCAGTCATATTACAGATCGACACAACATTCTCAAACCAATGGAGATGTCTGACCGGGTCATCTTCGTTGGAGTAGTAGTTCAGGACAGGCTCTCTTAAACCTTCGAGAATTGGGGCTGCTAGAACCTCATCACAGAAGGGGATCCTCCCTCCTTGGCGATGACAGGATTCGTACTCGCGAGTATCCTCCTCATACTCACTACCCGGTCGAGTATTATAGTACCTCGCTGGCTGTTCCACATCTCAGAACCTGATCCCCTGGCAACTCGCTGGGCAGTACTGCGGCTGCATTGGTCGCTTATGCCCCTCTCTTGCTCGCTTCTTCCCTGGTTGGCTAGGTAGTGCTTCATCCTCCGACGGTGTCATGTGACGAGGAGAGGTCGTCGTGACATTGGGGTGAGGAGGGAAACCTACCAAGATGCTCCTCTAGATCCTCCTTGTAAACCTTTGAACACTGCAATTATCACAAAGTTGCCTCCTCTCGCCGAGTTGCTGACTCATGCTGTGTTGCCGACTAACTCCCCATTCTCGCCTCCACTCACCATCTCGCATATTAGCGAAACTTTCTTCCCCGACCACGATTCAGGCTCACCGCACCAAAGTATTGAAACCGGTAAAATCTCCACTCCAAAATTCAGATCAAAGCAACTTAAGGTTACTGATTTAGCAGTTGGTCTTGGCGGCTAACGGGCTAGTATGCAAAAATAGAGGGACAACAAAAAGGACCATAGCAGCTGTGGCAGGGAGGTCTCACCACATACCCAGATGCTTTAAAGAAGCTTCCCCTCCGCAACCAAAAATAGCTGAGAAGGGTACGAGATAGATTCCAGCTAAGAACTAAGTGAAGATGGCGACTAAGATGGATAATAGATAGCTCGCGACTTTTCTCTCTGAAGAAATGATCCAAAGGCTCAGCTCGAAGTCAGAATAAGATTGCCGAGATCTTTTGCGAGATTCTGAAATCCATATCCTCGTATCCCTATGGTCCTATTTATAGTCAAATCCAAGGGGAGAGGGGTCTTATTTATAGCCCCCCGATGACTGGGCGACTTCGGAGGGAGCTCACTCGGCTGCAGGCGAGCAATTGCCCTAATCGCCTACCTGATGAGTATGCGAGGAGATCTCGTCATACTCGCTCAGGCCTTCTATTGTCTTGAGTTTTGACTCTAACTTTTGTATTGACTTGTTGACTTTGATTCTTAATGACCTGGCTCTGGGGGGGGGGATCCACCCTGGGCAAATATGGGTTGTACAAATTCCTCACATGAGAAGGATTGAGGTTGTTGTCTTGGTTTAGTAAGAATCACTAGTTCGATTGAGTTCACCCCCGATATGATTGCATTAGAAATCCATGTTTGTTAACGAATTAAGCGTGGTGGTTGAAGCTAAACTTGTATTTGGTGGCCCGATTCGGTAATGAATGTTTGATTTGTATTTAGGGTTTTGCTGGATGAGCAATTGCGGCGAAGTCGCCGTTATAATGACCAAATTTTGTGGGGATAGGGAGTGTTGAGTTTAGGGTGAGAAATGCACGTGGTGATTGCTTAGGTGGATTGTGATGTTCTCTTGTATACTAATACGTGGTTTGATCTCTGTGATCGGTTGACTAGCCAGGTGATATGGAGATTCACGTGTGGAGGGCATTCCGCCGAGATAAGTATCCTTATGTGAATCTAACGAGAATGGCTATGCTAATGGACAAGCTTGATTGTTTTAGTATCCATGTGTGGGTGTGGTCGAAGTTAGAGTTCTTTGAATCAATTGTTGTGGAATTGGTGAAACTGACGAGAACAACCGTGTCTTGTGACAAACTGATGGTGAGAGAGACCATTTGTAGGTGGGGTTCATGCGTGAGTTCTTAGAATCGATTGATGTGTGGTATTGTGTTTTGATGATGTGCTAGTATCATGCGCGATAGGGAGCCATCAATGAAACTCGGGTGGCATACATGTTGCAGTGTTAGGCTCCTTTACTTCTTGCTCAAAATAGAGAACATGTTTGATGATTTTGACATATAAACTATTAGCTCAATGCGCTTATTTATATGTTTTATTCATATTGCATACAAAGTGTTGACTTGTAGGGCAATGTAGTTCTTCAGGATCCGCTATGATGGTTAGGAGCGGGGTGTTGTTACGTAGTTGTGGCAACTCTGGTTGACCCTAGTGCACCGCTTCTATTATGTTGGCTTCAAGGCAAGAATTGCAAGCTAGAGCTAGCTCACCGACCAAAAATGCATATGCCTCATAAAGTGTTTCCCCTCCATCATTATTATTTTCATTCACTGTTGTTTTGGCTTGTTTATCGTGGTAGCTTTGGAGTTTTGTTACTTTTGGTTTGACACACGGTGTATGTTGATTTAGACTTATGTTTTGTAATTAAAGTCATATGGCATGATTGTTCCTTTGTATACAAAAACAACTTCTTGGTATTTGGCTTAGCGTTTTTGCAGTATTTTCATCATTTATTGCTTGAGTTGCTTCTTATATCATTTTATAATTTTAATACTGCAATGACTTTATGTTTTGAATCCCAGTCAGACTCATACTATATGGTTATTGCAGGGGAGGTATTACAATACTGTTGAAGTTGCGGACAAAACGAAGAAGAAATGTGTCCAACCCATGAAAGCTCTGAACCTCCAACACCATTTTGGGAGTTGCCCACTCTCAAATTGTTGTGACCTTCCCTTCATCCACGCGCATGCCATCCCAGAAAATGACAAAGTTGTGGAAGAGTAGTTGTCGTTCAATGAAGGTATAGTTTACTCTCTTGAGATAGAGTCTGGCCTCCCGCAAGGTGGTGAATACCTACTGTAAGTGGACCATGTCAGAGCGCTCATCTATGCTATAGGGTAGAATGTCGTCAAAATATATGACCACAAAACGATGCAAAAAGTTTTCAGAATGTGAGACATCATGTGCATGAAGGTGTTTTGGGAACGTTGGACATGCCAAAAGGCATGACAAGCCATTTATAGAGACCAAACGATGATTTGAAAGTCATCTTTCATTCATTCGCACAACGAATGCGGTTGTAATATTATTGATTACTTAAATCTAACTTGGTGAAGAACGAAGACCTAGGCACCACTCAACTGATCTAACATGTCATCAAGCTGCGAAATCAGAAATTAATATTTGACGCTGCTTTTGTTGATGGCGTGACTGTCCATACACATACGCCAACAACCATCTTTTTTGGGAGTCAGTAAGGTATGGACTGCGCAGGGGCTCGTGCTTTCACAAATCAAGCCCTTGGTGTATAACCCGTAATTCGTCGAGATCAGAAGTACCCATGCAGATGGATATTCACAGACCATTGGGCGAGCAGAGGCGAGCTTGGGCGAGCAAATACGAGCTTGAGCGAGCAGAGACGAGCTTGGGCGAGCAGATGCGAGCTTGGGCGAGCAGAGGCGAGCTTGGGAGAGTATGGACGAGTATCTCATGAGTTTTGGCGAGTAGACCCTTGTAACTCGTTGCCAGTAGCTGGATACTCGCATATACCCCCCAAGGATTTCTCTATAAATAGCCCCCCAAGAGCACTAAAAACGACACCATTGAAAGAGGTTGAGGTCCCCCAAAGTGGATACTCGCCCAATCCATGTCAGCATGGTACCTCACCTAGCCTTTTGGTTGCAGAGGGGAAGTTTCTCTCAAACTTCTGGGTACGTGGTGAGACCTCCCTGCTGGAGCACTTGGGGTGTGCTTATAGATAGTTTCCTCTCTCTCTCTCATGCTAGCCACTTGATCTGTGACGTCGGACTACAAAATCAGTAACCTTAGGTTGCCTTGATCCGAATTTTTGGAGTAGGGAATTTTACCGGCTTCAACACTTTGTGCGGTGAGCATGGATAGTAGCAGAGGAAGAAAGTTTTGCGAGAAGACTTCATAGCTTAAGATGTCGAGTTAGAGACTGAAGGCAACAACTCGCAAGCATTTGGTAAGGTGAGCGAGTTCTCGAAAAGGTGGGCGAGTTTCTTGGTTACTCGCTCATAGACGAGTTCACGATGACAACTTTCAAGCTCGACGGCTTCATGGAGCGAGCTTACATATTACTCGCTCATAAGCGAGTTCCAAATCGCGACCTCCTTAGGCAAGTTCCAGATGATGACTTCAGTTAGCGAGTATATGCGAACGAGTTCATGCAGGCGAGTTGCAGATGGCGATGTTCTTTGGAGACCTCCATACAATGAGCTCCAAATCAGCTCGCAAGTGTCCCACTCGCAGGTTGGAGAGCTTCCTTGTTACTCACCTATAGGTGAGTATATGCAGGATTAACGACTTCAAAGAGGTGACTATCTTTGTTACTCGCCAAAAGGCGAGTTGTAGGGAAGAGTATCTTTATTACTCACCCATAGTCGAGTTCTACAGGCGACTTACTCTCAAGGTCGGGATAGCTCAGGATCTGGGCGAGTTGGGAGTGGAAAATTAAAAAATTTCTTGGGGCGCTGCCCCCGGTCCCCGCCGTTTTCATCTCCTTTTTCAATACTGGTGCTTGTCATACATGTTCATACTTACGGGTGATTTGGTAAAGCCCGTGAGTACTTTTTGTATGACTGACAAATATGGCGAATCACGACATGTTCACCACCAAAGGAAAACATACGAGGTGCTCTGCAAGCTCCTACCTGTGATGATCTCCTCTAACAACCTACATTAGTACATTCCATGAGATGGCTTACTCATGTCATCTTAAAGCTAGTATTCTACGAGCTCCTACTCATGATGCTCTTTATGACTACTAAGTACTTTCTTTAATTCTGCGAGTTCCATACTCGCGAGGTGATCTCTTCAATGTATAAAGTGCTCTCCTTTAATTCCATGAGTTCCATACTTGCGAGGTCATCTCTTCAACAGCTATGGTGCTCTCCTTTAATTCTGTGAGTCCATACTCGCGAGATCACTACTTCTGTAACTATAGTGTTCGGTTCGATTCTACAAGTTTAAACGCATGAGGTTATCGCTTCAACAACCAGACCGCCATGTTATTCATGTCAACACCTCAAATACCTGGAGTTATGATAACCTGAAAGGGTTCTACCTATAGGAGGGAATCATACGTTTGTTCATACTTATACATCGATGATATTTCTCTAACACCCTAAAATATGAGGCTTTAGCTTCTCTTCTTGAAAGCGTATCAAGCAGGCATAGTGGGCAAAAATGATCTCCAAGATCGATTTAGGAAATCTGCTTTCAACCTGTTCCTCCTAAATAGCTCAGGGCGGACGATGGGACGGTGTATCAAGATTTAAGCATCCTTGTAAGACTGAGCCCCTGCATTGACAGTCGAGATCAGCTCCCCCCTTTCACGTCGGCCTAGCTACCCCTGATTGCGTCTCTCCTCTGACTGGAGGAACTATTAGGAATAGCTCTAGACTCTAACCTCTTAAACTCTAAGGAAAACTCGCCCTTAGCAACTGTTAGTTCTGCAAAGCAGGACACATCTCTGTTGTTGCCAAGGTGGGATAACCCACCATGCTTTTAGAAGTAGCTGGGCAACTAGGCTCCAAAAGATGCAAATTCGCGAAAGGATGGTGGACTCGAGTGTGTCCCGTGGGACCCCTTGAAGGCCATTTCCTTTCTCTCGTATACTGGCCTTTGTAAGCCAAGTACCAAGAGTTGGAAGAGATATCCATTGTCGGATTAGGACACGACCCTTCAACCTGTTTCTCCAAAATAGCCCAGGGCGGACGATGGGATGATGCAACGAGATTTAAGCATACTTGTGAGACCGAGCCCCTGTATTGACGACCGATATCAGCTCCCTCTTGCATGTCGGCCTAGATACCCACGATTGCATCTCTCCTCCGACTGGAGGAACTATTAGGAACATGTCTAAATGCCAACCTCCCAACCTGATGAAAGAAGATCGTCGTCTCTTTGGACTTTCCAAAAATTCTCATAAATATTGGTGCGTTTAATCCTTGTGGCTACCTCCTAAGAAGCAGGGCAAACTATTTTAACACTGATAAACGTCCCCGAGCCATAGAGCAGTCATAAATCTGGATCCCTACATGAGCCCCCTCCTGCAGATTAACTACTCTTCCCCTCATGTCAGATAAGTTTCCTCGTGTGTGTTGGTGTCGTGGTCTGGGCTCCCTATACGAGCTTCCCTCCTACAGGCTAACTACGAGCTCAACCCGAGTCGACTCTCCACCCCCAGTTGAGCCAGACTCCTGTGAGGTGTCGAGTCTCCACCTCCAGTTGAGCTTGACTACTATGAGGTGTCGACTCTCCAACTCCAATTGATCCCGGATCTTATGAGGTGTCGACTTTACACCTCCAGTTCAGCTCGACTCCTGTGAGGTGTCGACTCTCCAGCTCCAGTTGAGTCCGGCTCCTATGAGGTATTGACTCTCTATCTCCAGTTGAGCTCGGCTCCTGCGAGGTGTCGACCACTTCTCCACCTCCAATTGAGCTTGGATTCTGCGAGGTGTCAACCTCTTTTTCACCTTCAGTTGAGCTCAGCTTCTGCGATGTGTAACGTCTCGTTTCGCGCTAGGCCCCTCACACGTGTTTTGAGTCAAGAGAATTGACTCAGGCTCGGGAAGCGTTGTGTGAGTCGACTAGACTCAACGAATAGAGGAGATTTTACTTAGAATATTTCTAGAAACTAAAGGCATCGAGTGCGTTGAGTGCTCTCGACGCCATTAGACAAATTATAACTTAGAAGCTCTCTAGATGTCAAGGCGTTGAGTGGACTCAGCACCACTCGACGAAATTGTACTTAAAAGATTTTTTGGACTCATGACATTGAGTGGACTCAACACCACTCAACGCCATTTGACGAATAAGCTGAGGCGTCAAGTGGACTAAACACCACTCAAAGTCATTCGACAAAAAAGCTGAGGCATTGAGTGGACTCAACACCACTCAACGTCATTCAATGAATTATGCTGAGGCGTTGAGTGGACTCAACACCACTCAACATATTTTACTTAAAAATGTTTCAGGAAGTTGAGGTGTTGAGTGAAGTCAAAGCGGTGTTGAGTGGACTCAACACCACTCAACGCCATTCGACGAATTAAGTTGCGGCATTGAGTGAAGTCAAAGCGGCGTTGAGTGTACTCAACGCTTTTACTTAGAATTATTCTGAGAATTGTAGGCGTCGAGTGCGTTGTGTGCACTCGACGCCACACGATGATTCGTCGAGTAAAGGGAAGTGAACTCAATGCTTTCACTTGTAGCTATTCTGGGACTATAGGCATCGAGTACACTCGACGCCACTCGAGGATTCATCAAGTGAAGATTCCATTCTCAGCGATTTTGACTTAAAAATATTTGGACTCAACGAGGCGTCAAGTGCGTTGAGTGCACTCGACACCACTCGGCGATTTGTCGAGTAAAGGTAAGTAAACTCAGCGCTTTTTACTTAGTGTTATTCTGAGGTTATAGACGTCGAGTGCATTGAGTGCACTCAACGCCACTTGACGATTCGTCGAGTGAAGAAGGTATACTCGACGATTTTAACTTAGAAGTGATGTACTTATATATGGCATTGAGTGGTCATGATGAATCTCGATGATTCGTCGAGTAAGTGTATGATACTCTATGATTTTGAATTGAACGCATTCTGGACGTTACAGGCACTAAGTGGACTCAACACCACTCGACGAGGCGTCGAGTGATCACGACGAATCTCGACGATTCGTCGAGTGTGTAAGCTATACACGATGAATTTGACTTGACATATTTTCAACCAAAGCAGAATTCACTTTTTTGCATTTATGGACTGAACCGATTTCGGGATTGACGCCTATTGACTTATTTGGACCGGTGCGTTAGATAAGACTTAATGGACGGTCCAGTAACACTGTGACACGTGGCAAAGCGGTTCAACCCTAATTCCTCTTATAAAAGGAGATTTATGGAAAACCCTAGCCGTCACTTCACCATTTTTGTCGAGTAGTTATCCTTGTCGAACCCGACGGAGAAGGAGATCGCCAGAGTCAAATTTTCTGGAGGAAAAGTCTTCCCTTTCTCTTCCCAGTAAAGAACAACACCAACAAGGAGGAAGATGCCACCGAGGAGAGTGATGAGATCCATGGCCGGAACCACCGGAAACGAGGTGTGCTTTCTACCCTCTCCCTTGGTGCTAGATCTGTAGTTATTTTCTAGGAGAGATGTCGACTCAAAAAAGTTCGACTTGTGAGATGAAGATCTCCTAGGTAGAGACCATGCTAGGGCTTGTGCCCTAGAGATTTGATGTCTTCAACCTCTCCACTCTTCTTGTGAAGATGGTGGACTTGGTTTCATGAAGATAAATGATCTAATGAGGGTGAATAAGTGATGATGAAGTTCTGTATATAACTTTGAATAAATGTCTAAAGGAAGAAGATGAACTGATGTCGTTCATCTCGCTTTAAGATGTGTGCAAAAATCTATTTTCTATTCGTAACAAAGTTCAATGCCATTTTCGGGTATGATACAACCAGATCTGGGTTTTCGACTAAACACAAAAATCGTAGCCCTTGGAAAGACCTTTCTAACGGATGGTTACACGTCTTTATACGAGTCCTGTAGACTCAAGAATGTATAGTCGAAGTTGTTGTACAGTCAAGTCTTATGTACATATTGTTCTCGGGTTAGTGTAGAACATGGTTGGAACTTGGGAGACAGGTCTTAGTAGATTAATGTTGAGGTTTCATGTGGTTTACTGAACTTAAACTACTGGTGATTGTGTTAAACAAATGATTGAAGAGATTTAGTTGATAGATCCTTAAGTAAATAAATGGTTTGGTGGAACACGATTGTAACAACGGTTTGAAGGAGGTCTGTGCGAAAAGAAAAGTGAGTCCGAAAATTGGCCAAACAGAAATTTTTGTATTCCAAAAAAAGTATCAATTACATAGTATAGCCTCTCTTTTATAGAATGGAGGAGATGAGAGAGATTACAAATAAATAATGTGAGACTAAAAAATATCATGTACAAGCGGTTTAACATAAATACAAGCCGACCAAGCCGCGTGGTTTGATGAATGGGCAAACCGCCCGACAACCACCAGAGGAAGACACCAAGTTGCCACAATAGACCGCCAGGTCGCTCGGTCTCCAAGTTGCTAGGGACTGATTGACAAACCGCCAGAGAACCAACAACAACAGGTCTGCAACCAAACCGTAGGAGAGAAACCGACAAACCGCCCGGACTGCAACCGCCAGAGTCAGACTACCAGACCGCCCGATCTCTATTCTGCAACACTCTCCCTTAAGCTGGAGTATATATATCGATCATGCCCAGCTTGTCGCAAATGTAATGAAAAGAGGCGGATACCGGCTTGGTGAAAATATCAACCAACTCTTTATCGGAGGTGACGAACAGAGTACAAATTTTTTCCTTTAGAATCTCCTCCCGAATAAAATGGCAGTCAACTTCAATGTGCTTGGTTCTCTCATGGAAGACCGGATTTTTAGAGATGTATATGGTGGCTTTGTTGTCACAAAACATAGGTAGAAGATGGTTGTAGACCTCTCCTAAGTCTAACATGAGAGCCCGTAACCACTTCAACTCACACGTGGTCGATGCCATACTTTGATATTCTGCTTCTGCACTGGATCAGACCTGGAGACGACCGACTGTTTTTTGCTTTTCTAGCTCACAAGGTCCCCCCCCCCCCACAAAGGTGCAAAAACCTGATGTTGACTTGCGGTCTCCTTTGCCATCGGCATAGCTTGAATCAGAGTACGCTTCAACCCTTAAATGTCCATTCTTCTGAAAGAAAAGTCCTTTCCCAGGAGCTGATTTAATATACTCCAATATCTTCAGGGCAGACTGTAGATGACACTCCCTAGGAGCTTGCATGAATTGGCTAACCTTGTCTACAACATAGGCAATGTCAGGTCTGATCACTGTGAGATATATGAGTTTACCAACTAGACGTCTATACCTCGTAACATCAAAAAGACGAGGAGAGTCATCCGTCCATGTTTTATCTTCTCCATTCGCCATGGGACATCGGGAAGGTTTAGCCCCAGTCAACCCTGCCTCTTTTAACAAGTCAAGAGCGTACTTCCGTTGGGAGAGGACAAGAGAAGCGGGCTTCCGAGAAAATTTCTATCCCCGGAAAGTATTTTGGAGAGCTCATATCCTTTGTAACCAGGTGTTGTCGAAGATGCTTCTTTGTCAAGATTATCCCAGCTTAGTCATCTCCAGTAAGAAGAATATCATCCACATATACTGCAAGCACCACTAGACACAGAGAAGTTTTACGAGTAAATAGGGAGTGATCAGCAGAACTTCTCGTAAAACCTACAGCCGCCACAATCTCGTTAAACTTGTCAAACTAAGCGCGAGGACTTTGTTTTAGGCCATAGATAGCCTTCTTGAGCTGACAAACCTGTGTCTCCCCCTGAGCAATATACCCTAGAGGTTGCTCCATGTAGACATCTTCCTGAAGATCCCCATAAAGAAAGGCATTCTTCACATCCAGCTGTGAAATGAGTCAATCTCTATTGACAACCACAGAGAGAAGGACCCGAATAGTCCTGAGACGAGCAACTGGAGAGAAAGTGTCAAAGTAATCAACGCCATAAGTCTGGGTAAAGCCCTTGGCAACAAGCCGAGCCTTGTAACGATCCACACTGCCATTAGGGAGGAATTTCACCACAAAGACTTAGCGACAACCAACAACATATGTGCTGAAAGGAGGAGGAACCAGGGTCCAGGTATCCCGTTCAGTGAGGGTAGCAATCTCTTCATCCATGGCAGCCTTCCAATGTGTAATGGTAAGGGCCTCCTGATAGGAACGGGGGGTGGAAGTGGAAGAGATAGCCAACGCAAACTTCCTGCGAGCAGGTGTCAGACGATCATAGGAAACAATGGCAGCAAGCGTATGCTTGGTACAAGCCCGAACCCCTTTGCGAAGGGCAATGGGGAGGTCCAGGTCAGCAGGTTCCTCAGTATCCGGAGCATCCGTGGTGGAGAGAGCTGGCCCGAGAGGAGAGAGCGACAACGACGTATAGGAGGGAGATGGCAGAGGTGGAGTGGGAGGATAAGAGGATGGAGATGGTGGAGCAGGAAATACCTCGGTTGGAGGGGATGGGCTGGAGGGAAGAGGAAGAGGAAGACTGGATGCCACAGGGAGAGAAGAGGAGTCATTATAGAAATATGGAGCATTCTCGAAGAAGGTAACATCCGCGGAGACGAACTGCTTGCGAAGAATGAGGTCAAAACAACAGTAGCCTTTCTGAGTGATAGAGTATCCCAGAAAGACACATTTGGTGGAGCGAGGGGAGAGATTGTCGCGGGTGGAGGAGGGAGCATGCACAAAGGCTGTGCACCCAAAGATACATAGAGGGAGAGGAAAGAGATCCTTTCCTGGATAGAGAATGGAGAAAGGGGTTTGACCGCGGAGAACGGTGAAGGGAATGCGATTGATGAGATAATAAGAAATGAGAACATCATAGCCCCAGTAGGAGCGAGGGACATGCATTTGCGTTAGTAAGGTGCAAGCAACATCAAGGAGGTGACAGTTTTTGAGTTCCGCCACCCCCATTTTGTTGGGAGGTGTAAACGCAACTTGTTTGATGAATAATCCCATGTTGCATACAAAAGGAGTAAAAAGCTTGACTAACGTACTCTTTGGCATTATCAGAGCGTAAGACATTAATAAAAACATCAAACCGATTTTTAATTAAATGATAAAAAGATTGCCACACATCAAAAAGTTCAAAGCGTTCTCGTAAGAGATACACCCAAGTACAACGAGAAAAATCATCAATGAAAGTAACAAAATAAGAGCTACCCCGACCAATGGTGAGGGTAGGAGCAGGACCCCAGATGTCGGAGTGAACAAGATCAAATGGATGGGTAGAACCATGAACTTGCTTCAACGGGAAGGAGGAACGGTGATGCTTACCAAGATGACAGGCGTCTTAGTTGAGAGGAGAACTGTGCGGAGGGAGGTGAGGCAGAAGCTGATGAAGAAGTCGTGGAGGAGGATGCCCAAGATAGAGATGCCATTGTAGGAGATCTGTGGAAGATGAGGAGAAGGCTGACAGAGCAGAAACATTGGCAAGATGAAGCCATGCCTTCTTGACCGTCTCATCATGACAGATGACAGGAAGACACTCATCAGAAAGATTGTTAGCGAGCCAAGTGCGGACAAGCACATCGATAACATCCCAGTCGTCAAATTCAGCGGAAGTGGTAGGAGGAGGGTCATTGGTAAGGTGGTGGCATTTGCGTTGTGAGCGAAGGAGGAAGGTGTCACAACCCGCATTTTCACCGCATATAAAAACTTATCAGAGTAAGGGAAAATGCGCGTCATGATGCCATGTCAGCAAGGGATAACTGCGGACGCTCAGGCAGACACCAACCTAATCATGAAGAAAGATTCTTTAAGCTATTTTAAAGAAAATCAGTTAAGTGCAGTAGTTAGTCGTATCCCTCGGCTTAGTGGCTCATTTACGAATCAAAATATAGTTATACACTGTGGAAAAATACTTGTTTAGATTGTCTCAAACATCCTATATGAGTATAAATGTCCCCAAAGGACAACTCATGCTATGCACGACTCTAAATTTATAATAGTAGTAAGGATAGCTTTTATTGTCGCTAAATATAACAAGTTAGAGTTTTTTTAAATTATACAGTGCATGAAGTAGTAGTAATAAATTTTATAGTTGAAAATACTTAACATGCATTCATATCATAAATCATCCCAGAGAGCAAGTATTCCACATCCACATATAGAGAAATAAGCAGCTAGCAAGTATCTAAAAATAACAATTATGTGAGCGCCAACAAACTGACACGAACCCACTAACAGAAAAGTATGTCTGAACTGGTAACTAATAAACAACAAACTAACTCGCTGAGACGAGGTAACAACCACGGCCAACACTGCCGCTCAAAACTCTAAAACTAGCTCTACTATCTGCTACTGCTCTGAACCTGAGCCATTCTAAAGACAGAACACCTCAGCAAGAAATGACAACTGGTGGCAGAAATTAATAAGCCCAAAATAAACAAAGGTCAAAGGGGTACCAACCCAAGACCAACAGTACTGAAATAAAGCACAAAAAGGAACAAGTCATCATCAAGAAAAAAAGAACTCTTACATGATTCGTCACGTACAACAATGGTACACCAGACGCACGAGGATATAAGGTGACAACATGAATTATTTGTAAGGAGGAAGTACAAAACCTTTATTAGGCACATGTGGTCGACTCTACCCAAAAACACGGGCGAGGTGGTCACTCGTGGACACACCCCCAAAAAAAACACGGGCGAGGTGGTCACTCTTGGGCACACCCAAACGAATATAAAATCCGTCTAACAGCGAGGGAGTCTCATACTCTCCACCATACACCGCAGACACCCAAAAACCAGGTAGACTTCCACGGGGCACTAATGAAGGGAACAAACACTGCGGAGGTAGAATTGTCCACTAACTCCCGCAATCAAGAAAACCACAAAAAAAACACCACATATCTTGAGATTTGGCTCGTCAGGTTCTACTTGACATTACTAGTTTCAAGACATGGCTAATCAACCTTTAGGTACGATTTACAATCATAATTAAACTCTAATACGTTTGATAACGAAAGCTAAGACATTTAAAGCCATCAATAAGACACTTCAAGATCGATCAAACATATCTGGACAAAATCGAGTTCCCCATGACAAACATTACAACATCATGTGATCATTGAGAAGGTTAATCATAACAATAATTTGGAAGAATAAATGTAGAAAATTTTAAAGAACATGAAAACATAGCCGTTACCATCAAATCGGACAAGGAGAAACGAGGAGAAACCACCACTTGCCTTGATTTTACCGGAAAAGTCCTCCGAATCACTCCACGTCGTAGATCGGGGCAAAATGATGCGGGAGGAGTTGAAATCTGAACAAGAACGACCAAAAAGGAGGTTAGGGCCGAAAAACCCCAACGAGAAATCTCAAGGAACGGGGAAAAATTTACCACGATTGCGTAGCTCTCGGCGAGAGCTTTCGGATCTATGTTCGGATGAAGATTTCGAGCACTGGAGCATCGTCGGCGGCCACCGGAAGGTTCACGAAATATTTCTCTCTCACGCTCACGCCGCTCTGGTTCGGGAAGAAAAAGAATCGGAGAAGATGATAAAATTCTCTCTGATATAAATATGTATATATACACACAAACACACACACACACATATATATATATATATATATATATATATATATATATATATATATATATATATATATATATATATATATATAAATATATATATGTTTATAAAATGTTCTGTCTAAAAAACGGAATATTTACGCCCGGGTGTGCGGAAGACAAAAATAAAAGTTCAGGATGGCTTCAAATCGAAAAGTAGCCAACATGAAAGTTGTAGATCTCGTCGAGACGCACAAATTTCATGTTAACCATTTTTCATACGACATCGTTTTGATTCTCAAAAAGGCTCCCGAACATAAACTGCAACGGACTACATGCGAACAAGCTTACAGGTACTCGAGAGGTAGAGAACGGCTACTCGAGTAGGTAGAAATAGACACTCGAGTATAAATAAAAAATTACTCGAGACAGAAATATAGGACTCGAGTTGGAGAAAAATTACTCGTGTAGGTATATAAATTCACTCGAGTAGTTAAGAAATCACTCGTGTAGGTATATAAATTCACTCGAGTAGTTAAGAAATCACACGTGTAGGTATATAAATTCACTCGAGTAGTTAAGAAATCACTCGTGTAAGTATATAAATTCACTCGAGTAGTTAAGAAACCAGGCACTCGAGAGACAGGAAAAGAAGACTCAAGAAGTACTCGAGTAGTCGAGTAATATACTCGAGAGGCACTCGAGCAAACGAACACACCTTTGCAGAAAAAACAATTTTTTTGCAAAAAAAATCCTTTGATCAAACTATACAAATAAATAGTAAATCACATTTTTGAATAGTGCTATAATATTAAAATATTCATATTTATATATTTTTGAATAAGAAAACTACATGATAAAAATGGAGGCCCAAACGCGTGCCGAATTAAATGAAATTCGCACCGTAGGCGAACACTGACGCTACGAACGTAACGACGAAGTTAAAACCAAAATCCGACGAGCCATTCCCGAGATATTTAATCTTCAAAGTATGCGACGAACATAAACAATCCAAAACTTCCATCGCGCGCCGAGACTCCAAAAATGCTCGAGTTGCGACGAAACTTGACGAGAAAGTCCAAAATTACTTAACTTAAAATTCCAAGCACAAAATTTTCCCATTACAACAAGAATTCGGCCGACTCGACCGCACAGACGCGAAAATGCCTTATTGGGATTGCGTCGTGAACTCGACGTTAAAAGTAACGCCATGACGTCATAAATCTGACGTTGCTCATTCAAATAAAATCATCAAAAAATCGAGGGCGTTACAGTCACTCCCCCTAAAAAGAAGTTTCGTCCCGAAACTTAACACAACTCCAAAATCAAACCAAAACGATAAAATCAAACATAACTGAAAACATAACAACATACCCAAAACTAAGAGAAACGGTGCGGATGAGACTCCCTCATCGCCGATTCCAATTCCCACGTCGTGCTCTCGATGTATTGATTTCTCCAAAGAATCTTGACCATAGGGATGATCTTTCTTCGCAACACACGCTCTTGAGAATCCAGAATACGAATAGGTTCTTCCACATACGTAAGGTTGGGCTGAATCTAGGGCATCGAGTCGAGGACTTGACGATCATTACGAACACACTTCCGCAACTGACTCACATGGAACACATCATGGACACCAGGGAAGGTCGCAGGTAAATCCATCCTATAAGCTGACACTCCGATGCGCTCAAGGATCTGGAAAGGTCCCACGTACCGGGGGTGTTACTTGTGGTTCCTTCTAAACCTTTTAACGCCAGACATCGGAGAAAACTTTAGAAAAACAAAGTCTCTAATGACAAACTCCAAATCGACCCTTCATTGATTAGCATACTTCTCATAGCGCTCTTGAGCCACACAGATCTTTTCTCGAATAAGAGTCACAGCACAATTCATCTCCTCAAGGGCTTCCGGACCTAGCAACGATCTCTAACCAACTTCAGCCCAAAACAATGGAGTTCTACAACGCCTCCCATATAAGGCCTCAAACGGAGCCATCTGCAGACTCTCTTGATAACGATTATTGTATGCAAACTCCATGAGTCTGAGACGCTCGTCCCAAGCACCACCATGATCCAAAATATAACATTTGATCATGTCTTCTACGATCTGATTTACCCTTTCCGTCTGACCATTCGTCTGCGGATGATAGGCGGTGGAATACCTTAAATCGGTACCCAACCCCTCCTGTAAACTTTTCCAAAAGCGAGATATAAATCTAGAGTCTCGATCTGATATAATGCTAATAGGCACTCCATGTAACCTGATGACCTCTTCAAGATATAGCTCAGCTATCTTCTTCATCGAATACCCAATCTTAAACGGAACAAAGTGAGCACACTTTGTCAATCTATCAAGTATCACCCAAACAGAGTCGTGCCCACGGGGAGATTTTGGCAGACCGGTGATGAAATCCATTGAAATACTCTCCTATTTCCAACTTGGAATATCAAGCAGTGTCAATTTACCACCAGACCTTCTATGATCAGCCTTAACACGCTGACACGTATAATATTCCGATACAAACTTCACGATATCATTCTTCATCCCCGACCACCAAACAATTTGCTTTAGATCCTTATACATCTTAGTGGAACCAGGGTGGTAGGCTCTACTAGAACCATGAGCTTCAGCACAGATACTGATGCTAAAGATCACGACAGTGAACCGGTCGCACAAGTAATATAAAATGGGCAAGTTTTCCCAAGTATCGATCTCTCAAGGAACACAGTAAGGTGGAGTTAATTTCGAGGAGGACTTGAGATTGAAGTCCTTAGGTCGGAGTTAACTAAGGGGGGTTTTGATGTTTGCGGAAAAAGAAAATAAAAGGCTAACAACTACTCCTATGCAACGCCGCTATGCGATGCTTCGCCAGGCGGGATGGAAGACTAGTCGGGCTGCTATGCACCGAATCACTAGGCGGATGGGCGAGTAGGCTTGCGGATGAGGTGATGAGAATGACGGAATGAGGGTCGTGAGCACCTCTTCGCTACGCACGCCACTAGCAATTGCTAGTGCGGCAAGGGCAGATGGATGGTGGATGAAATATGACGCACCTCAAGCAACTAAAGCGTAAAACAATACAGAATCACATAGACATGAATCTAATAAAGTTTACATCTAAAGTGCAACAACATCAATATAAATGAAGTTTTAACACACATATACAACAATAAAGGAAGAACAAGTCAAGAGATCGACCAAATCCGAAGTCTTGTTGAGGAATCACGGTTGGAATCGTCGGGTTGTCAATCCGCGTCCAAGCTCGGTCCTCAACTGCGTCCGGGGTAGAGAAGGGCTGTCACCACCTTCCAATGGCCCGTCTTTTTCGTGTCACGATAGCGGACGAAAGTTGCAAGCTTCCCTTTGCTTGATGGTTATGGCGTTGAAGCTTGAAATGAACCCAAGAGATGATGGAGGAGGCCGAGAGGAAGCTCCGGCTTGGATTTGGCGGTGAAAGCTTGCCCGGAGCACCTCCCTAGGGTGGAAGGTGATGAAAAACGGCGGAGAAGGTGAAAAACGACGGAGAAATGTCGAGCAATCCTAATTAGGGCGGAACCTGCGAATTTATAGATTGCAGAAATTATAATGCACACGACCAGTGGCGCACGACCAGTGGTCGTGCACACTATATCCAGTGGTAGTGCGTTTGCCCCAGCCAGAACTTGGAAAAATATGGAATCAATGCACACGATCAGCGGCGCACGACCAGTGGTCGTGCGCACTGTGTCCAGTGATAGTGCGTATACCCCAGGCAGATTCTGGAAATCAGGGAACATTGCGCACGAGTAGTGGCGCACGACCAGTGGTCGTGCGCACTATATCCGATAAGCGTATGCAGTATTCCTGCTTCCAAACATCCCCGGAACATGCACACAACCCCTAAACCCAGCACTGATATGTGCAGATATTCCAAGCAATCACAAAAAGGGAGTACAAATATTAAAAGTACAAAAAATACACAACAACGGGCCTAAGTGTGCACTTCCTATGGAAATAAAGATAAGATGAAATATTTACGATGACGAACTAAAAATGAAGTGCAAACGCGTGAAAACTAGCCCAGATGAGTCCGAAAATAGGTATAAAAATGGACTCATCACACCCCCAGACTTAACTGTTTGCGCGTCCCGAGCAAATAAAAATTTAAGCGGATAGGGAAAATGATTTAGCTAACAAGGAAATTGCGATATAGAGTACCATGCGAAGTCGCATGCTCACACGTGTAAAAATATAATAGAAGAAATTTCTAAGTATACAAAATAGTTTATACTTTTCACAATGCGTATCAACATTTTATTATTACTCAAAAAATGGAATCACGGTGAATCATCCGGTCACGCGTAGAGAGAAAGTAGACTAATCGCTAGGCGAGCATTGCCAAAGATCGGAGCTCGGGATAACCTCCAAAGGAATCCACCAATGTCGGTGACCATATGCTTGCCCTTTCGCATTCTCTCCACGACACTGGTTTGGTTCGCACACGAATCAGTAGGACTTTAGGTGAAGAGATGAGGCTTGGGTTTCGGTGAGGTAAATAAAGATAAACAGGAAGACTATGCAACTAACCCAAATGAGCTATCAAAGAAAGAATCCATCTGCTAACCAAAATATATGCGGGTACACCACACCCCAGACTTAACTTTTAACATATGGGTGTGTGCACTGCCTACTCCAAAAATACTCACATCTCAAATAGAATTTTCAATTTTACTTTTCACTTTTTCACAATTAACATCATTTTTTTAACTTTTCTTTTTTCTTTTTCAAATTACTTCTCTTTTAACAATTTCAGCAAATATAAGCTTTGGAGCACATCCACATATTTACATGTAAAAGCACCACATCAACACCCCAACATGAAAAATGTAAAACTCTAAAGCTCAACTTGGGAGTGCGACTAAGATCAGCTTTTAGGCTTTGGTGAAATAAAGGTGGAGCTGAATCAAAAGAATGGGTAGACACAACGGGGCTAGCGAGGACAAGACGTTAGGAACGGTACAAAGCTCAACCGGGCCAAAATGATGGCCTGCATCACGCTCATGCGAGTGAACTAACATATACCCATGCTTCAAGAATAGCTTGGGGCAAGTTCTTAGCCAACGAGAAAGACTATCCATCATCCCGACTCGAGCAATACGAAACTAACGGCCGTCTACACACATCCCTAAGCTACCGTCGGATTCATACCGGATTCATCAATTTTTGAGTAAAATAAAAAGTCTTTACACAAATAGAAAAATATAAAACTATAAGCATACAAAAAAATTAAATATACTCCAATTTCTACACGAGACGAGAGCACTTGACTAGGTGCACAACAAGGTCAACATTTTACTCCGTCTCACAATCCTATGTCAGCACCATAATTTTCTCAAATCATACAAAAGAAACGAGTTTAACTCGCAGCACGCAAAAAACTAAGCACGCGCTCATGTGGGTGCAGTGGTGTGTGATGCAATGAACTAGTCATAATAAATCTATAAAAGCTTCTAGTATGCACAAGAAATGTGCGCGTGCAATATGTAACAAATAATGGCTCTCCCCCAGACTTAAACTAAGCAACACAGCAAATGATGGAGAAATTAAAATCATAAAGAGCTAAGGGAAGAGGTTACCTAATGCTCAGCCAGTGAGCATACCAGAAGACGCGTGGAAACCTGAAGCAGGCCCACCATACGAAGAATCACAGCCCTGCCAATGCGATTTGCCATGAATACTTGCAGGTGTGAGCTCCACAAAAACAAAAGAAAAATATACAAAATACAAAGAAATACTAAAACTAAGCTAGACATGAAAAATAAAAATACAGGAAATGAAAGATAAGTACTGGGGTTATTGTCATCCCAACACGACTTATTCGGCTACAAAAAGGTTCTAGCTAATGGGCCTATGAAAAGAAAAATGCACAGGTAACTGTTCCAAAATCCGTTTCGGTAACGGGTACCGATACGACGATAGAACAGTTACCCCTCTACGTAAATAGTAATACCTGCCCAACACAGGTAGAGGAAATAGGAAGTAAGAAGAGAAGGAGCGCTGGTCAGCACTCTTCTCACCACAAAATGAATCCTTGCCCAGCAAGGTTTCGTCCACCACAAGTTCGCTGGGGGCGAAGGTGACGGCAGGGGCTTCCACTGTGAAGGAGGTAGGAACCTCCTCACACAAGAGGATGCACTCGTCGACAGCCTGAGCGCAAGGCTCAACATCAACCCAACTTACCCGTGGAGATTCAACCTGCACAGGCTCAGATAAGGAAGGGGGGGTCAAGAAATAAAAGAGACGAAGAACAGAAAGAAATAATCGGGGGAGTGATCCCGGAATCACTCCCCAAAGGCTGAGGTAGAAAAATATTGTCAGCAATGTCGACAATGCTACAAGGCTCGGTCGGATCCATAGAGGCCTCCACTAAGACTTGGACTTCCTCCTTTGGTATCGAGGGAGAAACCTCGACACCAGGAAGGTTGTCCTCCTCCATGGGAGTGGAAACAATCCATGTATCACAAGCCTCAACTTATGTTGCATCATCGAAAATGTCGTCAGAGACGACTGAAGTAGAATGCACAAAAGGCGGAAGAACTTTGCTTGGATAAAAGTCAAGCGTAGGTTCCTCACAAAGAATCGGCTCCACGCTTGGAGATGTATGCACAGGAGAGATGGGCTCCGCCACGTCGAAGCCTAGATCAGCCACACATCTGGCGGTTGTGTCCACATCATTCCCTTCAACAAATGAAGGTGACATGGATACATAACCAGATGATGAAGGTGTGCCACCAAGGGTAGGAGTCGGGATGATCCGGATGTCCGACTCATCATCCTCTTCCATAACACGGAGGTACTCGGCACAATCCTTCAGGACATGATCTGTTCTATGGCAATACAAACACTTTCTCCCATTACTCTGCGGTCCTTGTGGGGCCAAAGAGGAATAAGAGAACGGTGTATGTGGCGTGGACGATTGACCATAAGCTCGGCGCACAGTGTTTGAAAGGATGTACAAATACAACATCTCATGCATTGTGCGCTGAGGCTTATGTTCAATATCTCTCGTAGGGCATTCATGACTAGCGTGGGAAGGCTTTCCACACCAACGACATTGGCCATACGAATATCCCTACATGGTGTCGAAACAGCAGATTCAAAATAAATTGTGCAAATTACTAAATCCAACAATATATTACTACAATTGCCTAAACAAACAAGAAAAAGGCAGGCAAAATAGAAATAGAATAAAACAAAAGCGATTTACAAAGGAAAAGGAAAGCAATCTCACGTCTCCCCCTACAGAAACTCACACGATTGTGTTCCCCGACAACGGTGCCAAAAACTTGATGCTAAAGATCACGGCAGTGAACCGGTTGCACAAGTAATATAAAATGGGCAAGTTTTTCCAAGTATCGATCTCTCAAGGAACACAGTAAGGTGAAGTTAATTTTGAGGAGGACTTGAGATTGAAGTCCTTAGGTCGGAGTTAACTAAGGGGGGTTTTGATGTTTGCGGAAAAAAATAAAAGGCTAACAACTACTCCTATGCAACGCCGCTATGCGATGCTTCGCCGTGCGGGATGGAAGACTAGTCGGGCCGCTATGCACCGAATCACTAGGAGGATGGACGAGTAGGTTTGCAGATGAGGTGATGAGAATGGCAGAATGAGGGTCGTGAGCATCTCTTCGCTACGCACGCCACTAGCAATTGCTAGTGCGGCAAGGGTGGATGGATGGTGGATGAAATATGGCGCACCTCAAGCAACTAAAGCGTAAAACAAAATAGAATCACATAAACATGAATCTAATAAAGTTTACATCTAAATTGCAACAACATCAATATAAATGAAGTTTTAACACACATATACAACAATAAAAGAAGAACAAGTCAAGAGATCGACCGAATCCGAAGTCTTGCTAAGAATTCACGGTTGGAATTGTCGGGTTGTCAATCCGCATCCAAGCTCGGTCCTCAACTGCGTCCGGGGTAGAGAAGGGCTGTCACCACCTTCCAATGGCCCGTCTTCTTCGTGTCAAGATAAGGGACGAAAGTTGCAAGCTTCCCTTTGCTTGATGGCTATGGCGTTGAAGCTTGAAATGAACCCAAGAGATGATGGAGGAGGCCGAGAGGAAGCTCCGGCTTGGATTTGGCAGTGCAAGCTTGCCCGGAGCACCTCCCTAGGGTGGAAGATGATGAAAAACGGCGGAGAGGGCGGAAAATGGCGGAGAAATGTCGAGCGATCCCAATTAGGGCGGAACCTGCGAATTTATAGATTGCAGAAATTATAATGCACACGACCAGTGTCGCCGACAAGTGGTCGTGCACACTATGTCCAGTGGTAGTGCGTTTGCCCCAGCCAGAACTTGGAAAAATACGGAATCAATGCACACGATCAACGGCACACGACCAGTGGTCGTGCGCACTGTGTCCAGTGATAATGCGTATACCCCAGGAAGATTCTAGAAATCAGGGAACATTGCGCACGAGCAGTGGCGCACGAGCATTGGTCGTGCACACTATATCCGATGAGCGTGCGCAATATTCCTGCTTCCAAACGTCCCCGGAACATGCACACAACCCCTAAACCCAGCACTGATATGTGCAGACATTCCAGGCAATCACAAAAAGGGAGTAGAAACATTAAAAGTACAAAAAATACACAACCACGGGCCTAAGTGTGCACTTCCCATATAAATAAAGATAAGATGAAATATATACGATAACGAACTAAAAGTGAAGTGAAAATGCGTGAAAACTAGCCCAGATGAGTCCGAAAATAGATATAAAAAATGGACTCATCACATACTCTACCCCGATACCTCAAGGTATCCAACTCATCCAAGGAGAAATCTGGTAGCTCTCCCTTCACGGTTCTATTCCTGAGGTGCAATAAATCAGGATCATCCTTCTGATGTGCTCGAGTATGGGAAATCCAAGAGGGTTCTTCCGCTTCCAAACTAGTAGGCACAGTACGACTCCCAACCTCAATATTCATCAACAAAAATTCTTATACCAAGTACTGTATCGACATATTAAAAATTTTGGCGGTCTTTCTACTCAAAGCATCGGCTACTACATTGGCCTTTCCTGGATGATAAAGAATTTCCACTTCATAATCAGCCACATATTCAAACCACCGACGCTGTCACAGATTTAGTTCCTTCTGAGTGAAGACGTACTTCAAACTCTTATGGTCCGTATAGATCTTGCACAACGCGCCATGCAATAAGTGTCGTCATAGTTTCAATGCATAAATTACGGCAACAAACTCCAAATCATGCGTAGGATAGTTTCTCTCGTGAATCTTTAGTTGCCTCGATCCATATGCAATCACCTTATCATCTTGCATTAAAACACAACCCAGTCTGATGTGTGATGCATCGACATGCACGACATACTCAACTCCTTCAGTAGGTACGGTTAAAATTGGGGCAGTACACAGTCTCTTCTTCAACTCTTGGAAAACCTCTTCACACTTATCACTCCAAATAAATGTAGTATTCTTCTGAGTAAGTCTAGTTAGAGGAGCAGACAACACCAAAAATCCTTCCACGAATCTTCTATAATAGGCAGCCAGGCCTAAGAAGCTCCTAATCTCCTTCGGTGTAGAAGGTCTCTCTCATTCCATCACAGCAGAAATCTTGGTCTGGTCTACAGAAATACCGTCCTTGCTTACCACATGACCCAGAAAGGACACATGAGGTAACCAGAACTCACACTTGCTCAACTTCGCATATATCCTATGCTCCCTCATGGTCGACAAAACCAAACGCAAATGCTGAGTATGCTCCTCAACATTGCGGGAATACACCAGGACATCATCTATGAACACAATAACAAATCGGTCCAAGAAATCCTTAAACACCTGATTCATCAAATCCATGAAAGCAGAGGGTGCATTGGTTAAACCAAAAGACATCACCAAAAACTCATAATGTCCATGTCATGAACGGAAAGCGGTTCGGGAAATATCTGCCTCATGAATCCTCAACTGGTGGTAGCCTGAGCGAAGATCAATCTTTGAAAATACTGAGCTACCACGCAACTGATCGAACAGATCATCAATCCTTGGTAGTGGATATCCATTCTTAATGGCTACCTCATTCAATTCCCTATAATCGATGCAAAGCCCCATCGATCCATATTTCTTCTTGACGAACAAAATAGGAGCACCCCACGAAGAAGAACTTGGTCTAATAAAACCACAACTCAGCAACTCATCGAGCTGAGTACGCAACTCATCCAACTCACGCGAAGCCATACGGTACGGTGCTTTGGCAATAGGACGAGTACCTGGCTCGAGGTCTATCACAAATTTTATCTCCCTTTCAGGAGGAAGTCCTGGAAGACTATCAGGAAAGACATCTGGAAACTCTTGCACCACCGAGACATCCTCAAGACGTGGTGTAACAAAAGCTGTTTCCAGAGCAAAAATATAAACTAAAAACACCTCGCAACCAGACTCTATAGCACGACAAGCACGTACCACAGAAATGACAGGGGAAACACTGTCCTGAAATCCATAGACGCTCATAGGTTGTCTGTCATCCATCCTGAAATCTAATCGCTTAGCCTTGCACTGGATGACCACATAATACTTGGACAGCCAGTCCATGCCCAAAATCACGTCGAAGTCATCCAGATCTAAAATCATCAGATCCGCAAAGGCCAGAAAATTGTCAAGATAAATAGGGCATCTCAGAACTCCTTGATTAGATATCACAGAATCACCGAAGGGAAGCTTGATGTTGAAGGAGTCTCCTAATTGATCCACATTCAGGCGATGTTTATCAACAAATCTCTGGGCCACAAAGGAATGGGTGGCACCCGAATCAAAAAGAACGTGTGCCCACCTATTCCGCACCTTAAACTCCCCCGATTTCACTTGCATAGAGGTTTGAGCTTCCTCGCTGGTCATCACGTTCAGCTTTCCTTTCCCTTTTATCCAGGTTTGGTGGCGGCGACAAAGCTCGAAGTGGGGAAGGCTGCAGTGGGGACTGAGCCTGGGGGCACGAAGACTTCGGGTGTCCCTTCTGGCCACGCTGGAAGCAAATCCTTTCTTTCATCCAGCAACGAGTCACATCATGACCCTTCCTTGCACAGAACGAGCACACAAGCTCTCCCTTGGGTGCACCTTGGATGGTGTGCACCAGCTGCTGCTTCAGGGTGGCGGTCCTCTTGAAACACCTTTCGTAGGGGTGGCCAGGACGACAACAGAAGCTACACACTTCCTTACTTTTCTTCTTCGAAGAAGGGCCAGATGCCCTGGAGCTACCATCCTCAACACCCTTCCTTTTCTCTTTCCTCGCCGCAGCACTGTGGTTCTTGGCGTTTTCAATCGCCTCCACTTTCAAAGCGGCTTCCACTGCTTCGGCATAACTTTCAGCTCGGTAAGCGCATACCAACTGCTAGACCTCGCTTCTTAATCCTCCCAAGAAATGTTTTACTCTACCCTCCTCAAAGGCTACCAAATCAGGAGCAAACCTACTCAGTTTGCTAAACTCGATCTTGTACTCGCTCACGGTGAGCTGTCTCTGCTTCAGATGCACGAAGTTATTCATCAGACGGTCCTGCTCGACCGAGGGTAGAAACTTATTCAACAGCATCTTCTTAAAAGATTCCCAAGAACAGCCTTCCTTCAGACTCTCCCTTTCCTGAATCCACCAACTCTTTGCCAGACCTTTTAACTGATAGGATGTAATCATCACCTTCTGGCTTCTAGAATTCCGGAATACGAAAACATCTCCTCGATGGAGATGATCCAATCATCTAAAATCATAAAGTCGGCGCTCCCTCCGTAGGTGGGAGGTCCCAACTGTTGAAAGTGCGATATGAAATTCATTTTTGGCGGTATCGCCATCGGGGGCACCGGAGGAACAGGGGTATCAGGCATGGCTTGGCCCAAGGCAGGCTCTTGTACTAAAGGTCGTTGCGCGGGAGCGGCAGACAACAAAGACTAAATTTGCGATTGCATTGCAACCACTTGCCTTGACAGAGCCTCGTTGCTCTGACGCAGACTCTCGATAATCACATCACTTTGCGCACCTGATGACTCACCCTTCGACTGGGGAGTCGACCTCGTCGCAGGACGCTTTGGCGGCATTTCTAAAAAGTAAACGGACAACTCATCAAAATCCTAGCTTACAACAAAGTCACACGACTAGTTCAGAGCATACTTAAAAGACACTTGCTTATGCTGCAACTTGCTCTGGGATTTTATAATGATGCTATGTCCTACTTAGGATGATATCCTCTCATCCTATTGACTCTTGTGCCTATGACATGAATGCATGGATTCTTTGTTCTTATTTAAAATTATGTGTGTACATGTGTCATCATGTAAATCTTAATTTAGCACGCATGCTTATGCAATGATATGCAATGTATGCAGTGCTATGCATTCTAGAAAGGCCTTAATGCATGCATGAGCGGCGTACACATGAAATATTATGCATCTCACACTACATAACATCACGTGCAACGAGAAAAGAAAACGTGCTAATGGGCACCCATGTGATGGTGGTTATGCATCCCATACTACATAACCGTCACATGTTGCCACCTATGGTGGATCCATATACAAACACATATTATGCATCCCATACTAAATAATATGTCCCATATACTTCTTATCATGCTATGAGTGTAGTGGCTATGCTTCGGCTAAGACGTATTGATGACACATCAGTGTGTGTATGAAATGTCACTAAACAACTAACACTAACAAGGGAAGGTTGCCCGACCAATTATCAAACAACCTCCTTCTGATACCAAGTGTCACAACCCGCATTTTCACCGCATATAAAAACTTATTAGAGTAAGGGGAAATGCGCGTCATGATGCCACATCAGCAGGGGATAACTGCGCACGCTCAGGCAGACAACAACATAATCACGAAGAAAGATTTTTTAAGCTATTTTAAGGAAAATCCGTTAAGTGCAGTAGTTAGCCGTATCCCTCGGCTTAGTGGCTCATTTAGTCCACGAATCAAAATATAGTTATACGCTGTGGAAAAAATACTTTTTTAGATTGACTCAAACATCCTACATGAGTATAAACGTCCCCAAAGGACAACTCATGCTATGCAAGACTCTAAATTTATAATAGTAGTAAGGATAGCTTTTACGGTCGCTAAATATAACAAGTTAGAGTTTTTTTTTAAATTATGTAGTGCATGAAGTAGTAATAGATTTTATAGTTGAAAATACCTAACATGCATTCCTAGCATAAATCATCCCAGAGAGCAAGTAGTTCACATCCATATATAGAGAAATAAGCAGCTAGCAAGTATCTAAAAATAACAATTCTGTGGGCGCCAACAAACTGACACGAATCCACTAACAGAAAAGTATGTCTGAACTAGTAACTAATAAACAACAAACTAACTCGCTGAGACGAGGTAACAACCACGACCAACACTGCCGCCCAGAAACTCCAAAACTAGCTCTGCTATCTGCTACTGTACAACCCCATATTCGCGAAGAGTGGACCCTAAATGAGGCGTGCTTAGTTTTTAAGCTTTTTTGAGTATTTTGAACTCTCGGTGACCAATTTTGGCTCTGACTTGGAAACATACTATTAGGGGGAGGAAAAATTGGCTCCCCCCAATGGCTCCTTTGTTGGGAGGCGGGTGCGGCAAGTTGGCTAGCACCCGCCCCGGCCTGTTGAGTCTGTGGTAGGGGCAGGCGAGACGGTCAGGGGCCGGTCTCGCCCGAGCGGCCTGCTCGCGGGCGAGACGGCCAGCGGCCGGTCTCGCCCGAGCGGCTTGCTCGCGGGCGAGACAGCCAGCGGCCGGTCTCGCCCAAGCGGCCTGCTCGCGGGCGAGGTGGTCGCGGCCTGGCTCTCGCCCGGGCGGCCTGCTCGCGGGCGAGACGGCCAGCGGCCGGTCTCGCCCGAGCGGCCTGCTCGCGGGCGAGGCGACCGCAGCCTGGCTCTCGCCCGGGCAGCCTGCTCGCGGGCGAGACGGCCAGCGGCCGGTCTCGCCCGAGCGGCCTGCTCGCGGGCGAGGCGGCCGCGGCCTGGCTCTCGCCCGGGCGGCCTGTTCGCGGGCGAGACGGCCAGCGGCCGGTCTCGCCCGAGAGGCCTGCTCGCGGCCTGCCCGGCGGCCTGGCTCTCGCCCGGGCGGCCTTCTCGCGGGCGAGACGGCCGCGGCCTGGCTCTCGCCCGAGCGGCCTGCTCGCGGCCTGCCCGGCGGCCTGGGGCCGTCTCGGATGTTTGGGGGCGGGGTGTTGGCGGCATGCTTTTACCGCTGTGCTCTTGGGGGCGTTTTACCCCTCTGCCCCCGGCGTGGGCGTTTCCTATTGGCCCAAGGCTTATTGGGCGTGAGGGTATCTCAGTCATTTTGGTCCATGGGATTTTGGAAAACTATAAATAGACCCCCTTGTGTGCCTTGGAGGGAGGCTTTTTCTTAGTTTTCTCCTCTCTTAGCTTCTTCTTGGTAGAGTTGAGAGAGCTCTTCAAGGCACCCTAGCTCGAGCATTGGCTTGGGAGGGGAAGTGCTCAGGTAGCCTTCCGGGTGTGAGGTGGGACCTCCGCGCTAGAGCCGAGGGTCTGTTCCTAGCTTCTTGATCCTTTGGTCCGTGACGTTCTCTTGAGTGTAGTAGGTGTGAGGTCACCCCTTTCTAGGGACCCCGAACTCCACAGAGACCAAGTTTTTGGTTTCAACATTTTGGTGCGGTGAGCGTGGAGAGTGACCAGCACAGAAGATCTCGAGAGAGTGTCATGACGGGAGGTCAAAGAGGTAATGATGCTCTCGGCGAGCTCCCTAGCCTAGAACCCTTTGTTGGGAGGCAAGAGTTCATGACCTCCATCCAAAGCATCATGGAGATGCTGCGAAGCATTGCTCCTCAGGGTGGAAGCTCCACCCCGACCCCCCAGGAGTTAGCTCCTCCCCCTCTCGACGAGTTGACTCCCAGGGGTCTAGGCGAGATGACCCCAACAGGGGAGAAGGAAGTGCACCAGGAAGAAGGACAGGGAAAGAGAGGATGGGAGATGGGGTCGAGCGAGAGCTCATCGGTCGGGAGTTATTCTCCAGCCCGGCGAGTGCCAGCCTTCCAGGCGAGCAGGTCGCGCGAGTGGAGGTGGCGAGACCACCCCTTAGGGGGTCACCCTTCAGTGAGCTGATCATCTTAGCTCCCGTTCCCGAGGGGTTCAGAGAGCCAGACATGGCTTACTATACAGGGAAGGATGACCCCGTCCAGCATCTGTAGTGGTTCGAGGATGCTGTCTCCATCAGGCCGATGACGGATGCCTTCAAGTGTCGCCTCTTTGCGATCACGCTGAAGGAGAAGGCAAGGGACTGGTTCCATCCACTCCCTCCGAGGTCGATCTATGGGTTGGAGGACCTGAGCCGAAGCTTCCAGCTCCGCTTCTCCACCTCCAAGAAGCGGAAGAGGAGTCCTGAGTCCATCTTCTTGATAAGGCAGGGGGCCGAGGAGTCGCTGGCCCGCTACGTAGACAGGTTCCAAGAGGAGATCTTGGAGGTCCAGGAGATGCCAGGGTATGCTCTCCAGATGGCCTTCACCGTTGGGCTGAAGGAGGGCTTCTTCAAGATGAGCTTGACCCGGAAGGCCCCCCTTTCCTTCGAGGAGCTGATGGAAAGGGCGGCAGAGGAGATTGCCATGGAGGAAGCCAACCCGGCATTTGTCAAGAAGTTGGCAAAGTTGACAGATGTGGAGTCAAAGGAGCAAGGTGGCTCAAGGCATCAGGAAGGAAGAAGGAGAGAGGAGCAGAAAGCTCAGGGGTTCCAAGGACAGGAGGGTCCGGAACCAGGCTGGAGGCAGCAGGGAGGACCTGCCCAAGGTCCAGGAAGAGCTCTCATCCAAGGAGGGGGGAACTTCCACGGGGGCCAAGGGAGGTTCAACTTCCAGAGGCAGGCCCCAAGGCAACTCTTACCCCCGCCGCAGCAAGCCTTGGCAATAGGAGGGGGAAGAGGTAACAGGAGAGAGCACGCAGCCCGCCGAAAGAGGGGAGAAAGAGCGCTGCTGTACTGCGACTTCCACCAGGTGGAGGGGCACGCCACGACTACCTGCCCCGAGTTCTTGGAGGTGAGGGGGCAGAGAGGCCCTGCCCAGCCACAGCCGCCGGTACGGGTAGAAGAGGTTCTACCCGGAGAAGGGGGTGATGATATATGCGAGGATCGGGTCGACGTGGGAACCCGAGGCGGTATAGGAGTGATCCACGATGGAGTGGGGGTTGAGGCCACCCGGAAGGCAAGCCTCCATGTCATGTACCGAAGGAGCGTCGCCTCAACCTCCCAGACCCCGCCCCCAGAGGAAAAGATCACCTTCTCGGTGAATGACCTACCAGATCATGAGGATCCGTTCTGTGATGCGCTGGTCATCCAGACAGCCATCGAAGGCTACACCGTCTCCCGGATCCTGGTTGACAACGGAAGCTCCGTCAACATCATTTTCAAGAAGGCGTTTGACGAGATGAAGGTGGAGCCAAGGAGGGTGTTGGCCTCGGACGGACCCCTGTTCAGATTCTCAGGAGAGAGGAAGGAGGTCGAAGGTGGAGTAGTGCTCCAAGTAAAATTGGGAGGAGTCTCGAGGAACTGCCGGTTCGTCATAGTTGACGCTCCAAGCAGCTACAACGCCATCTTCGGAAGACCCCTCATCAGCGCCTTCCGTTGTGTGCCATCTTCTTTCCACCAATGCCTCAAGTTCAGCTCAGGAGGGATCCATGTCAGAGTCAAGGGAGACTCCAGGATGGCAAGGCAGTGCTACGTCACGGCCGTCAACACCATCTCTTGGTTGGCCAAGGCAGAGGAGATGGAGAAGGTCATGGAGAGCCTGAGCAGGATGGAAGTGTTCGGCGAGGAGGAAGCGGATGACGACCACCGGGCCCAGACCCCCTGAGGAAGCCTCGCCCCGGCAGAGTCCTGTATGTATCTTATCTTGTAATGAGTCTAACCCCCAACCAACTGAGTCGGGGGAATCATGTAACCCATCTATTTTCCCCGTTTGAGGATGTAGGATTTGGCAAGGTTTGATTGTGTAGCTCAAGTCCTTTGCTCTGATGACGATTCCGCCGCCAGGCTCCCACTAGCTGGCTGGGTAGGTTGATCTCTCGTGGTAGCCCAAGTCCTTTGCTCCGATGACGATTCCGCCGCCAGGCTCCCACTAGCTGGCTGGGTAGGTTGATCTCTCGTGGTAGCCCAAGTCCTTTGCTCCGATGACGATTCCGCCGCCAGGCTCCCACTAGCTGGCTGGGTAGGTTGATCTCTCGTGGTAGCCCAAGTCCTTTGCTCCGATGACGATTCCGCCGCCAGGCTCCCACTAGCTGGCTGGGTAGGTTGATCTTTCGTGGTAGCCTAAGTCCTTTGCTCCGATGATGATTCCACCGCCAGGCTCCCACTAGCTGGCTGGGTAGGTTGATCTCTCGTGGTAGCCCAAGTCCTTTGCTCCGATGACGATTCCGCCGCCAGGCTCCCACTAGCTGGCTGGGTAGGTTGATCTCTCGTGGTAGCCCAAGTCCTTTGCTCCGATGACGATTCCGCCGCCAGGCTCCCACTAGCTGGCTGGGTAGGTTGATCTCTCGTGGTAGCCCAAGTCCTTTGCTCCGATGACGATTCCGCCGCCAGGCTCCCACTAGCTGGCTGGGTAGGTTGATCTCTCATGATAGCCGAAGTCCTTTGCTCCGATGACGATTCCGCCGCCAGACACCCACTAGCTGGCTGGGTAGGTTGATCTCTCGTGGTAGCCCAAGTCCTTTGCTCCGATGACGATTCCGCCGCCAGGCTCCCACTAGCTGGCTGGGTAGGTTGATCTCTCGTGGTCACCCAAGTCCTTTGCTCCGATGACGATTCCGCCGCCAGGCTCCCACTAGCTGGCTGGGTAGGTTGATCTCTTGTGGTAGCCCAAGTCCTTTGCTCCGAGGTGGTCCCGCTGTCAGGCTCCCACTAGCTGGCAGGGTCAGTGGTACCTCTCGTGGAGAGTAAGTCCCTTTGCTCCGAGGTGGTCCCGCTGCCAGGCTCCCACTAGCTGGCAGGGTCAGTGGTACCTCTCATGGAGAGTAAGTCCCTTTGCTCCGAGATGGTCCCACTGCCAGGCTCCCACTAGCTGGCAGGGTCAGTGGTACCTCTCGTGGAGAGTAAGTCCCTTTGCTCCGAGGCGGTCCCGCTGCCAGGCTCCCACTAGCTGACAGGGCCGGTGGTACCTCTCGTGGAGAGTAAGTGTTTGCACCCCGAGGTCGTCCCGTCACCCAGGTTCCCATTAGCTGGCTTGACAGGTTGACCCCTCGGGGAGGCTAAGTGTTTTCACCCAGAGGAGGTCTCGCCACCCAGGCTCCCATAGCTGGCATGGCAGGTTGACCCCGAGGGGAAGTTACACTCCGCGAATACGTTGGGTTGGATGTTTCTTTCTGAGCTTGTGACAACCTCGAAAAGAGCGGGGATTGTGTACAACCCGTATTCGCGAAGAGTGGACCCTAAATGAGGCGTGCTTAGTTTTTAAGCTTTTTCAGTATTTTGAACTCTCGGTGGCCAATTTTGGCTCTGGCTTGGAAACATACTATTAGGGGGAGGAAAAATTGGCTCCCCCCAATGGCTCCTTTGTTGGGGGCGGGTGCGGCAAGTTGGCTAGCACCCGCCCCAGCCTGTTGAGTCCGTGGTAGGGGCAGGCGAGACGGTCAGGGGCCGGTCTCGCCCGAGCGGCCTGCTCGCGGGCGAGACGGCCAGGGGCCGGTCTCGCCCGAGCGGCCTGCTCGCGGGCGAGACGGCCAGCGGCCGGTCTCGCCCGAGCGGCTTGCTCGCGGGCGAGGCGGCCGCGGCCTGGCTCTCGCCCGGGCGGCCTGCTCGCGGACGAGACGGCCAGCGGCCGGTCTCGCCCGAGCGGCCTGCTCGCGGGCGAGGCGGCCGCGGCCTGGCTCTCGCCCGGGTGGCCTACTCGCGGGCGAGACGGCCAGCGGCCGGTCTCGCCCGAGCGGCCTGCTCGCGGGCGAGGCGGCCGCGGCCTGGCTCTCGCCCGGGCGGCCTACTCGCGGGCGAGGCGGCCGCGGCGGCCGCGGCCTGGCTCTCGCCAGGGCGGCCTGCTCGCGGGCGAGACGGCCAGTGGCCGATCTCGCCCGAGCGGCCTGCTCGCGGCCTGCCGGCGGCCTGGCTCTCGCCCGGGCGGCCTGCTCGTGGGCGAGACGGCCGCGGCCTGGCTCTCGCCCGGGCGGCCTGCTCGCGGCCTGCCCGGCGGCCTGTGGCCGTCTCGGATGTTTGGGGGCGGCGTGTTGGCGGCGTGCTTTTACCGTTGTGCCCTTGGGGGCGTTTTACCCCTCTGCCCCCCGGCGTGGGCGTTTCCTATTGGCCCAAGGCTTATTGGGCGTGAGGGTATCTCGGTCATTTTGGTCCATGGGGTTTTGGAAAACTATAAATAGACCCCCTTGGGTGCCTTGGAGGGAGGCTTTTTCTTAGTTTTCTCCTCCCTTAGCTTCTTCTTGGTAGAGTTGAGAGAGCTCTTCAAGGCACCCTAGCTCGAGCATTGGCTAGGGAGGGGAAGTGCTCAGGTAGCCTTCCGGGTGTGAGGTGGGACCTCCGCGCTAGAGCCGAGGGTCTGTTCCTAGCTTCTTGATCCTTTGGTCCGTGACGTTCTCTTGAGTGTAGTAGGTGTGAGGTCACCCCTTTCTAGGGAGCCCGAACTCCACAGAGACTAAGTTTTTGGTTTCAACAGCTACTGCTCTGAACCTGGGGCATTCCAAAGACAGAACACCTCAGCAAGAAATCACAAATGGTGGCAGAAATTAATAAGTCCAAAATAAACAAAGGTAAAGGGGTACCAACTCAAGACCAACAGTACTGAAATAAAGCACAAAAGAGGAACAAGTCATCATCAGGAAAAAAATAACTCTTACGTGATTCGTCACGTACAACAATGATACACCAGACGCACGAGGCTATAAGGTGACAACATGAATTATTCGTAAGGAAGAAGTACAAAAGCTTTATTAGGCACCTGTGGTCGACTCTACCCAAAAACACGGGCGAGGTGGTCACTCGTGGACACACCACCCAAAAAAACACGGGCGAGGTGGTCACTTTTGGGCACACCCACACGAATATAAAATCCATCTAACAGCGAGGGAGTCTCAAACTCTCCACCATACACCGCAGACACCCAAAAACCAGGTAGACTTCCACAGGACACTAATGAAGGGAACAAACACTGCGGAGGTGGAATCGTCCACTAACTCTCGCAATCAAGAAAACCACCAAGAAAACACCACATATCTCGAGATTTGGCTTGTCAGATTCTACTTGACATTACTAGTTTCAAGACATGGCTAATCAACCCTTAGGTACGATTTACAATCATAATTAAACTCTAATACGTTTGATAACAAAAGCTAAGGCATTTAAAGCCATCAATAAGACACTTCAAGATCGATCAAACATATCCGAACAAAATCGAGTTCCCATGACAAACATTACAACATCATGTGATCATTGAGAAGGTTAATCATAACAATAATTTGGAAGAATAAGTGTAGAAAATTTTAAAGAACATGAAAACATAGCCGTTACCATCAAATCGGACAAAGAGAAACGAGGAGAAACCACCACTTGCCTTGGTTTACCGGAAAAGTCCTCCGAATCACTCCACGTCGTAGATCGGGGCAAAATGATGCGGGAGGAGTTGAAATCTGAACAAGAACGGCCAAAAGGAGGTTAGGGCCGAAAAACCCTAACGAGAAATCTCAACGAACGGGGAAAAATTTACCACGATGGTGTAGCTCCGGCGAGAGCTTTCCGGATCTATGTTCGGATGAAGATTTCAAGCACTGGAGCACCGTCGGCGGCCACCAGAAGGTTCACAAAATATTTCTCTCTCACGCTCACGCCGCTCTGGTTCGGGAAGAAAAAGAATCGGAGAAGATGATGAAACTCTCTCTAATATAAATATGTATATATATAGATATATATATAAAGATATATAAATATATTTATAAATATATATGTTTATAAAATGTTTTGTCTAAAAAACTGAATATTTACGCCCGGGTGCGCGAAAGACGAAAATGAAGGTTCAGGATGGTTTCAAATGGAAAAGTAGCCAACATAAAAGTTGTAGATCTCGTCGATACGCACAAATTTCATGTTAACTATTTTTCCATACGACATCGTTTTGATGCTCAAAAAGGCTCCCGAACAAAAACTGCAACGGACTACACGAGAACAAGCTTACGGGTACTCGAGAGGTAGAAAACGGCTACTCGAGTAGGTAGAAACAGACACTCGGGTATAAATAAAAAATTACTCGAGACAGAAATATAGTACTCGAGTAGGAGAAAAATCACTCGTGTAGGTATATAAATTCACTCGAGTAGTTAAGAAATCACTCGTGTAGGTATATAAATTCACTCGAGTAGTTAAGAAATCACTCGTGTATGTATATAAATTCACTTGAGTAGTTAAGAAATCACTCGTGTAGGTATATAAATTCACTCGAGTAGTTAAGAAACCAGGCACTCGAGTGACAGGAAAAGAAGACTCGAGAAGTACTCGAGTAGTCGAGTAATATACTCGAGAGGCACTCGAGCAGAAGAACACACCTTTGTAGAAAAAACAATTTTTTTGCAAAAAAAATCATTTGATCAAACTTTACAAATAAATAGTAAATCATATTTTTGAATAGTGCTATAATATTAAAATATTCATATTTATATATTTTTGAATAAGGAAACTACAAGATCAAAACGGGGGCTCAAACGCGTGCCGAATTAAATGAAATTCGCACTGTAGGCGAACACTGATGCTACGAACGTAACGACGAAGTCAAAAACAAAATCCTACGAGCCATTCCGATATATTTAATCTTCAAAGTATGCGGCGAATATAAACAATCCAAAACTTCGATCGCGCGCCGAGACTCCAAAAATGCTCGGGTTGCGACGAAACTTGACGAGCAAGTCCAAAATTTCTTAACTTAAATTTCAAGCGCAAAATTTTTCCATTACAACAAGAATTCGGCCGACTCGACCGCACAGACGCGAAAATGCATAACGGGATTGCGTCGTGAACTCGACGTTAAAAGTAACGCCACGACGTCATAAATCTGACGTTGCCCATTCAAATAAAATCATCGAAAAATTGAGGGCGTTACAGAAGGTGAAGGAGACGCTCCAATACAGGTAGTTGGAACCAACAAGCTTGGAGACGGTGCCAAGATTCCCGGAAGGAATGGGAGGAGGAGACGGAATTATCACAAGAGTAGCGTTGGTGGTAGAAAAGCTGGAAAGGGCCATGGAAGAAGCCGCGCGAGTAGAGGGAAGAGAGAAAGGTCGCGCGAAAAGAAAGAGGTCGGGGCGGATAAAATGTCGCGCGGGTAGAGAAAAGACCACAGCGGACGCAATTAAAGGTCCTGCAGCGGATAGAACAAGAACCCGCAGCAGACAAAAGGAAAGAAGTCGCGCGGGAAGATAGCAGGCCGCGCGAACAGAAGACCGATAAGCCGCGAAAGTAGTCCGCGGAGAAAGAGAGAGAAGAAGAAGGCCGCACAAACAAAGAGCAGCGATAAAGGAGGAGAGGCCGCGCAACCAAGAGGTAAGAAGGATATCAAGTCGCGCGAACAGAGGAAGTCACTGAATCAGGCAGACATGATCGCGAGCTCTGATACATGTGCGAATAGAAAAAGAGAGTCCGAAAATTGGACAAACAGAAATTTTTGTATTCCAAAAAAGGTATCAATTACATGGTATAGCCTCCCTTTTATAGAATGGAAGGAGATGTGAGAGATTACAAATAAACAATGTGGGACTAAAAAATATCATCTACAAGCGGTTTAACATAAATACAAGCCGACCAAGCCGCGCGGTTTGATGAATGTGCAAACCGCCCAGCAACCACCAGAGGAAGGCACCAAGCCACCACAATAGACTGCCAGGTCGCTCGGTCTCCAAGTCGCCAGGGATGATTGACAAATCGCCAGAGCACCAACAACAGCAGGTCTGCAACCAAACCGCAGGAGAGAAACCGACAGACCGTCCGGACTGCAACCCTCCTGAGTCAGACCGACCGATTTCTATTATGCAACAAGGTCGACAAACAAATGGGTTGGGTAAGCTAGAGAACAAATAATTGATACGTTTGATTGTACAAATGATATTCCTGTGGAAGCATAATTGATTGTGAATGCTTGACTTTAAGAAAGAATTGGATGAGGTTAATGCATGACCATGTGATATGATGATTAAATGAATGTGTATAATAATCCACTGCTTAGAGTTGAGTCTCCCTACGGGTAATAAATGTGGGATTGGTATGTCGTGTAAGGTGGCTTGCCACCCATGTAAATAATGAACCCTTGTGTGGTATCGAAATGTGAAAGGGTTAGAAGTGCGTGTGTGCTTGATGCACTGGAACGATGTGTTGATAAGGGACTCAGTGTGGAGCCCTTGGGTGTTGTAGAGCACTGGATTTTGATGGCAAGGCCATATGAAATTGCATGCGGTGTGAGTTGACATGCAGTGTCATAATCCGGGTTAAGGATAGTGTGGCAGGTCTACGAGATCGCCAGTCGTCACGCTAACGGGAGTTGGCAGATAGACTCGCACGGTTGGGACTTGGTCCTCGTGTTTACTTCCCGAGGCACCCTCCGTGCTAGTGGACAAATTGGCTGTGTCCTCGGTGCTCATTCCCGAGGCCCTTTTCGTGCCATAGTGGTAGGCCAGTTTGGGCTGTATTCTTGGTGCACTTCTACCCAAGACCCCTCTGAGCCATTGTACACATGTGAGCTCCGCTGTTGTGTTCTTAGCATTGAGGCGTACAGAGGCCTAGGCTTGGTAGTATGGATGTCCACCTAGTAGTGGAAAGCCTGTTCCACTGTCATCGTCTGGGCGCAACAGATGGTGCCTGAGAGATTAGCTACCTGTTTGAAAAGTGGAAACTACAAGTCTGTGTCAACATAGCAATTGCATGTGTTTGAGCATGAGTGAGTCATTATAAGTCATTCATAACATTGCATTGCATTGCATTACATACAAAAGATCCTTATCATATAAATTTGTATGAACACTCTTATATGATAAGTTACTTTTCTGTTAAGCCGATCCTCAACTTATATGTCTATATGAGCATTCATATAAGTTAAGTTATTTCTTGTTGTATATTTCTACTTGTACACTGCTGTTGATAATTGAACTGCTAGTATATGTTGTTATAGTTGCTTTGATATACTCGGATATAGTGTAGCACTTTGCCACCTATTTTGTACTATAACTATATATAGATTGTACCCTTTTCCTTCTCCGCCCGGTGACTAAGAGTCGTCAGGAGAGCAGATGTGATAACCACTATTGTTTTTTGACTAACGGTTGCTACGTCTTCCTTTTTAGGAGAAAACCTCGCAGATAAAGCAGCAGGGTTTACATGAGGACAGTAAGGCCAGGACGACAAGCCTAAAGTGACGATACCATCGCTACCGTTCGTGTCTGATGTAAGTTCTTGAGAGTCATTTTGTAGCCTTCTTGGCATGTGTACTCTGATATTATAGAAGCCTTGGTTTCTTATTTTTAGTTGATGTATTTGTTTTGAACTTTATACTTATGTGGATTTTGACTTCTGCTTTATTTTTTTATGTTGGGTTGACAATTATGATATTGGTTTAGCCGGCAGGATAGACGTCTTGTGGTATAGGTCGAACTGTATGTTGACGCTACCACAAGACGGCTATTCTAGGCATAAGACTCCCTTGGCTGTGTCTTGTGTTCCAGGGTGGGGTCTTACAGATGTATCGACTATATTCTCCACCTCCAATTGAGCTCGGCTTCTGCGAGATGTCGACCTCTTTTCCACCTCCAGTTGTGTTCGGCTCCTGTGGGGGTGTCGACCTCTTCTCCACCTTCAATTGAGTTTCCTCCTGCTAGGTGTCGACCTCTTCTCCACCTCCAGTTGAGCTCGGCTTCTGTGAGGTGTCGACTCTCTACCTCCAGTTGAGCTCGGCTTCTGCGAGGTGTCGATCTCTTTTCCACCTCCAGTTGAGCTCGGCTCGTGCGAAGTGTCGACCTCTTGTCCACCTCCAGTTGAGCTCGGCTCCTGCGAGGTGTCGACCTATTCTCCACCTGCAGTTGAGCTCGGATCCTGCGAGGTGTCGACCTCTTCTCCACCTCCAGTTGAGCTCGGCTCCTGCGAGGTGTCTACCTCTTCTCCACCTCCAGTTGAGCTCGGCTCCTGCGAGGTGTCGACCTCTTCTCCACCTCCATTTGAGCTCAGCTCTTACGAGGTGTCGACCTCTTCTCCACCTCGAGTTGAGCTCGGCTCCTGTGAGGTGTCGAACCTCCACCTCCAGTTGAGCTCGGCTCCTGCGAGGTGTCGAGCTCTTCTCCACCTCTAGTTGAGCTCGGCTCCTATGAGGTGTCGACTCTCCACCTCCAGGTGAGCTCGGCTCCTGCGTGGTGTCGACCTATTGTCCACCTCCAGTTGAGCTTGACTCCTACGTGGTGTGGACCTCTTGTCCACCTCCAGTTGAACTCGACTCCTGCGAGGTGTCGATCTCTTGTCCACCTCCAGTTAAGCTCGACTCCTGCGAGGTGTCGACCTCTTGTCCACCTCCAGTTGAGCTCGACTCCTGCGAGGTGTCGACCTCTTTTCCACCTCAGTTGATCTCCACTCCTGCGAGGTGTCGACCTCTTCTCCACCTCCAATTGAGCTCGGCTCATACGAAGTATCGAATTCTTTTCCACCTCCAATTGAGCTCGGCTCCTGCAAGGTGTAGACATCTCTCCACCTTAAGTTGAGTTTCCTCATGTTAGGTGTCGACCTCTTCTCTACCTCCAGTTGAGCTCAACTCCTGTGAGGTGTCGACTCTCCACCTCCAGTTGTGCTCGGATCCTGCGAGGTGCCGGTCTATTGTCCACCTCCAGTTGATCTCGGCTCCTGCTAGATGTTGACCTCTTATCCACCTCAATTTGAGCTTGGCTCCTGCACTGTGTCGACTATATTCTCCACCTCTAGTTGAGCTCAACTCCCGCGAGGTGTCAACCACTTGTCCACCTCCAGTTGAGCTCGGCTCCTGCGAGGTGTCGACCTCTTGTCCACCTCCAGTTGAGCTCTGCTCCTGCAAGGTGTTGATCTCTTCTCCACCTCCAGCTGAGCTCAGCTCCTACAAGGCATCGACCTCTTGTTCACCACCGGTTGAGCTCGGCTCCTGCGAGGTGTCGACTCTCCATCATCAATTGAGCTTCTTCCTGCGAGGTTTCGACCTCTTCTCACCTCCAGTTGAGCTCCACTCCTAGGAAGGACCTCATGCAACACATTATCTGGCGCCCTCTCTTCGAAGTACGGGTTCAACATTGTTTTTCCAAGTTCGTGTCGAGATCGAAAAAAGCGGGGATTGTGTATAAACCGTAATTCATCGATATCAGAAGTACAAGTGCAGACGGATATTCGCAGACCATTGGGCGAGCAGAGGCGAGCCTGTGCGAGCAAAGATGAGCTTGGGCGAGCAGAGGCGAGTTTGGGCAAGCAAAGACGAGTTTGGGCGACCAGAGGCGAGTTTGGGCGAGTATGAGCGAGTAACTCGCGAGTTTGGGCGAGTAGACCTTTGGAACTCGCTGCTAGTAATTGGATACTCGCATATAACCCCCCGAGATTTCTCTATAAATAACCCCCTGAGGTACTAGAGATGACACCTTTGGAAGAGGTTGAGGTCCCCCTAGTGAATACTCGGCCAATCCATGCCATCGTAGCAGCAGCTCGCCCAGCTTTTTGATTGCGGAGAGCAAGTTTCTCCCAAACTTTCGGATACGTGGTGGGACCTCCCTGCTGGAGCACTTGCGGTCTGCTTATAGATAGTTTCCTCTCTCTCATGCTAGACACTTGATCTGTGACGTCAGACCGCAAAATCAGTAACCTTAACCTGTCTTGATCCGAATTTTTGGAGTAGGAAATTTTTCCGGCTTCAACACTTGGCTAATAGGTCTTCGATGATGACGTAGAGGGCAGCTCGCTCTCAAAACCCGTACAATAATGCGACAAGTTTGGTAAGCCCGCAACGAGCAATTAGTCAATTTGATGCTGGATATCTTGCATCAGAGGCAGAAGTCTGCCAACAACTGTAGAAGGATGTGTGTGTGTTTAGATGTTTGGAGAGGCAACCACATAAAAACGTGGGAACCTTGCTCAACTTTCTTCTTCTAATCATAAAAAACATAAGAGGAATATTTAATAGTTCCAAAACAGCTATTCCAATGATCCAATGTTGGAAGGTATATTTTCATTTAAAGTGAAATGAAATATACATTTCAAATTTTATACATTTCAAATCTATTTTAGATTCATTAATTCTAATATTTCATCCCGAATCGCAAACCGCTCTCTCCGTTCGGCGCCTCCTTTACATTTCCAATCGTGCTTCCCTGCGGTGATTCCAGGTGACTTTCCCGTCGACCTCGTGTACCTCTCCACTACTCTGTTTCCGCCCAACGCCATAATGCGACCTCCCCTGTCAGCAGAGCCCTTCACACGTTGCCTGCAAATCGCCGAGTTAGCGGGGATTCCGGCGGTGGATGAAGGCTCGAACTTCGTCTTCTCGCCTATATCTCTCGTAGCGGCGCTTAGCCTGACGGCTTCCGGCGCTAGGGGGGAGACGCTGAGAGAGTTGCTCTCCTTCCTCGGCTCTCCCAACCTCGACCATCTCCACTCTGCCTCCGCCCGCCTCGCCCAAGCCGTACGTGCCGACGACCGCGAGCTGATCCTTTCGTTTGTCAACGGGGCATGGGTCGATCGCTCCATGCGTCAATCCCTCGTTGCGGCGGTCGCCGCCTCAGTTTACCGCGCAGCTATTGAGCCAGTCGACTTCATTCACCAGGTAATTCATAATCGAACTGTTCTATAATCAATATCAATTTCGTTTTTTAGATGAAATCTTAGAAATTCCTCTCGTTTCAAATGTATTAATTACTCTTACGTTATGAGAATGTAGGCTTCACTAGAACAGAAGAAAATAAACAATTGGATTGAGGAAAAAACGAATGGGATCATAAAAAATCTCATTCCTGATGACAAAATAAACCAGATTGATTCTTGCCAATGCGCTCTACTTCAAAGGCAAATGGAAAGATAAATTTGATAACTCCATGACCAAAACAGACAAATTCTATCTCATGAATGACAGCACCATACACACCCCCTTCATGAGCAGCAGAGAGAAACAATTCATTTCATCTTACAACGGATTTACAGTCCTCAAACTTCCATATAAGAAGGAAGGAGACGATCAAGATTCCAGAAGCTTCTCGATGCTGCTCTTTCTCCCAAACGAGAGTGACGGCCTTCATGATCTTATCAGAAGAATTGTTTTACTCCAAATTTTGTTCAAGAACATGTTCCCCACAGGAGAGTTCATGTCGTCCGATTCATGGTTCCAAAGTTTAAGATTTCATTCAACTTTGATGCATCTGATGTGCTGAAGCAACTCGGACTGAAGAGTATATTCGGTTTCTTTGAGTGCTGATTTGGTTGGAATATGTTTGGAGTCATCGATAGTTGAGCCATTGTTTGTGTCCAACATCCTTCATAAGGCTGCCGTTGAGGTGGATGAAGAGGGCACGACGGCAGTTGCTACGACCGTGATATTTGGAGCGGGGTCGTGCTACACTCCACGGTAGATTTTGTTGCCGATCATCCGTTTATCTTTGTTGTCCGAGAAGATACAACTGGAGCGATTTTGTTCTTTGGTCATGTCGTGAATCCATCCATTTAGATTTTGTGAATCTTGTGATTCATTTTAGCTTCAAAGATTGTTTCTGGTCGATCATTTTTTGTTAGGCAGCGATTGAACTATGCCAATTTTGCACTATTATTTTTGAATTTTGATCTAAAATTATAATTTTTTGAAATTATATCATGTAGTCTTGAGCACCTGGCTGGTATAAGACTGGACCTTCAAAAATTTTTTCCCCATGCCCTTGAGATTCTCCTCTAACGCCCCCTTTCTCCCACTTCGCCATGAATTTTCTCCCTCTTATGAACTGGTACAACTTACAATTATCGAACGAGCACAGGCTCGAACCGGCTACTGAGTATTTCTTGTATGTTAGCTTGAAGTAGAAGTGATAACATCTATTTGCAATAGTCAGAAGAGTGGTATTTTCTAAATCCATATGAAATAGTTGGGGTATTGTTGAAGATGTTGATGCTAATATTTATTGCATTAAAATTAATGTAAGTTTTTTTGTTAGTTATTCTTCTTGAAACTTAGGCTTCGTTTTGCAGACTACTTTTTGCATGAACTAGTTTTGAGCAAAAACATTCAAAAATGATGGTTCATGAATATATGTTTGGTCAAAAAACGTCATTATCATAAAAATATATGTTTGGCAAGACAGATTATGACCGCTATCAAGATAATTAAACTAGTTTTGAGCATAAAATGCATGAATTTTTTAGGTGAGGTCGGTGTTCACGAATGATGGTTCATGACCACCACGTTCAAGACCTCCACGACCGTGCTGAACGAAGCCTCAATCTGTTATTTTGCGTTTCTTGACAATCTCATTAATCTGTTAAAAGAATGTGATTTCGTCCTTTCAATTTTTGTGTTCGGTTAAATTTGTTTGGACACAATGATCAGCATTGTACTTGTTACATAGGAGCACGGGCGAGCGCCCCGTGCTATCGACTCGCGGCCTAGCTTGTCTGGTTGTCTCTGTGAAAGCAGCTGCATATCATCTCCCTTGTTCAATTAGTTCAAGAGCATCCATTGGAAGTTGTGTTCTTGTGCAAGGAGGCTAGGTTGTTGTTTCTAATAGTGATTTCGTGTATCTTTGCATGCCTTGAGAAAGTTTCGAGCTGGACTACGTTATCTCTACATTCAAAGTCATTTTAGCTTCTACATTTCTGGTATTCTTCAGTTAGTTTGTATAGCCTCGGTGCTGGATTCTTACACGGTATCGAGCAACAAAGGTTTTAGCATTATTTGCTAATTTATTTTTATGGAGAACAATACACCAAATATGAAGGGACGATGCTTGCTTAGAGAAATTGTGATAGAACTCCTCACACAAACGAAAATCAAGAAATTGAAGAGTTGCGTGGAATTATATTTGCTTGAAGAGGATCTATAGGAGGTAGTTGAGAGACGAGCGAGTGTACTTGTTGCTATTGGTCATGCGAACACAAAGTTCAACTTGAAGAGATCTATATGACAAGATTTTTTAATCACATCTTGGGATGTCAATCAGCATTGAGATTTGGATATCTCTCGATGGATTATTCAAGAAGAATGTTGCATGTTATAATTTTTAGGAATACAAGTAAGGAAATGTAAATCTCGAAGATCTTTTTATTTTGTTATTCCATTTGAGTTGAAAAATCTTTGTGCGGAGATTTCTGCATCATATAGGTAGCAGTTTCCGCTACAGGTGAATCTTCTAGATTATTTAATTTAAAGCTCGACATGTGCCTAAGCTTAAGACAGATATTAGTAGAGTCGGGGATGGTTATATGTATGTTGTAATTACAAACCTAAGTAGTGTAAATAAATATTTTAGTCCTTTTATTGTTCTTTAGAATATTGTCTCGTTCTTCCTTGCTTGACCATGGTCGGCTTGTCTCTATTCTTCCCTACCGCTTCGTAATATTTAGTGCTCCCATTGAGTCCTTCCTCATGGAGGGACAAGCATCTTCTTCTAACATACAACTGTCCAACCACCCAGTCACATAGCACGAGTTGGAACTTAGTAGCCTACATTATATGGAACAATCTATAGCTCTCAAGGATGCCATTGAAACACAGAATGATCATTTTACTCAAGAATTACACAAAGTAGGGGCTGCTGTTGCCTTTACCCAGCAACAACAAGAAAGATCAACAAAAACAAATAGGGATTTCTAACAAAAAATTCAAAGAATTTTGATCTAAGATGCAAAGCTTTGTCCACATGTTCACGTCTGACAACGAGACTTTGAATCCCCTTCGCAACCTGCTACCATGCAAATTGGTGGCCCTTCTACCACATTATAGACCTCTGTTCCAACCCCTCCTACCATTCCACCTTTGGGTGAGGGGCTGCCTCGTTCCAGGGCTTTCCCCATTGCAATCGACACAAATTTTATCCAATCGGGCATTCTGCTTCAATTCCCACAACCAGACCTGTATTTCCTTCCCCTCAGATCTCACCATATTCTATTAACCAACCTAATTCCTTACCGAGTCCCATGTATTCAAATCTTAATTTCCAATTCCCACCGTTTTCTTCCCAGATTCCACTCAATACATCTTACGGCGCCCACCCAAATTTTCATCTTCTCCCGCACGAGTCCACTAAACCCCTAAAGCCCGATTTGATTTTCCAAAATTTCCAGCAGGCGATCCAACAACTTGGTTGTGCAAGGCATGATCATATTTTCGTTATCATCACACTAATCCTTTTGATTATCTTTTTTTTTTGGCTTCTATGCATTTAGAAAAACTAGCGGCTACATGGTTCCAAGAACTTCTTCGTGACAGAATGTGTCCAGATTGAAAATCATTCAAATACGCCATCCATGATTGATTTGGTGCAAAGGATTATGAAGACCCTTTAGGTAAATTAACAAATTAATGCAAACTAATTTGTTTCTTCTTATCAAGAAATCTTTGAAGAATTATCTTGCTAAATTGACAGATTATCTCAGAACATTTTACATCGTAATATAATTTCTGATCTTAAAATCATATATCAAGCGATCAATAATTGCACAAACCAATCACATCATTATACAATACGTTTAAGTTAGCTCGCCTTTTTGAAGATCAATTTGCAGAGGATCACAAATCCACTAGATCATGGGAACACAAACCTCATAGCAGACTACACATTCAAAATAACCGTCTGACAAACCGTATATCAAACATTTAATTCCTATTGAAATTCAAATGTGACGGAAAAAGGTCAATGTTCACGTGTGATGAAAATACGCAGAACGACCACAAATGTGTTCATCAATCTACTTCTACGAAGACGAGTCAATGATTTTTTTGACCCCGTCAACATTATAGATGATCCACTTTCTATTCCTCTCAGTGAATCCAAGATAAGTCTAAATGCTTTAACTAGAAATTTTTTCGCCCAAAATCTTTACGGGTGGAGGTTCCATCAGATCTTTTATAGTTCACGTATTTCTTGACAATGGAAAGCACTATAATTTCATTACTAAACGTGCGACACATTTTCATAAATTACCTATATCTCCTTGTCCTCCTTTTAAATTCATGTGGGAAATGGAAAATAAATGTTATGTAATGAAGTTTGCTTAAATGATTCCTTATGCATTCAAGACATTCATTTCTTAGTTAATTTTTTATTACAGACTTACAGGACACTGCGATAAAAAGATTAATAAGAAATGAAAGTCTGATGCATAAGGAATCATTAAGCAAACTTCATTACATAACATTATATTTCCATTTTCCCACATGAATTTAAAAAAGGAGGACAAGGAGATATAGGTAATTTATGAAAATGTGTCGCACGTTTAGTAATGAAATTATGAGTGCTTCCATTGTCAAGAAATACGTTGAACTATAAAAGATCTG